>CM053604.1:106170237-106245687 GCA_028646535.1 Procyon lotor | reverse complement strand
GACAGTCAAGGGGAAAATATTTTTGACTATTTAGTCCAAACCCTCAAAGGAGAGGATCTGAAGCCTAGAGAAATTTATTGCCATATTGCCTGATTCCTACCTCTTGGATCTCTCCATCTCTGCAGTCTAAGAATTTACAATATATTTTAAAAATAGAAATAACATTTTATAACTAATTAGATTATGGAACTATCTCATGTCTTGATTATTTTGGACAAATCTTCAAAGTACAGTATCATTGTTAAGATTACATAATAGTGGTAGCCTTAAAGTTTTAAATATGAATACAAATTAATTTTGTAAAGCTTTCTTGAGCGAGATCAACTATAAAAAATCATTAAATTTTGATCCATATACCTTTATTCCACATTTCACTGTTTTATTTGTGTTTTTCTTGACCCTCATTAATACTTGCAAGTATTAATAACTGAACGCGATGGATTGAGTGAGTATAGTGGAGGTGGGTGGGGTGCATAATGTGTGAATTCACAGATGTATATCTTTTTATCAATTATTTATTCACTCATTCACCTAATTATTCAACACATATTGACCCGTGAACTCTGGAACACAGAAATAAATGAGACATGGCAGCTTCCAAACCTCACAATCCAGGAAGATACAGACATTCCAGCCTAGGATTATAGCACAGAGCACTGTGCTGTGAGTGAGGTGAGAACAAGGAATGACAAGGACATGGATGATATTGAGGTAGGCTGCTCAGGAAAGGACAAACTTCTAGGAGAAGATAATACTTGGATTTAATGGTGTACAGGATTAATAATAATAATAATAATGCTTACAACTTGCCAGGTGCTATCCTAAGCACTTCACACTATTAATTTATTCAATCTGCACAACAACCCTTTGAGGTAGGTCCTATTATTGTCTCCATTTTATACTTGAAGCAACCAAGATTCAAGGTCGTAGAGTTATAAAGTGGCAGAACTTGCATTTGAACTCAAACAGACTCAAGGTAGTGACAAAGAAAAGGGAGTGAGGGTGCACAAAATAATAGGATGAGTTAAGGTCATAGACGTTAGCAACAGCAAATCATAAGACCTCATGACATGTGAACAACTGTGAACTTATCCCAAAGGCTACAATTATGCAAGACTCTTCAGTGTATCCAAAGTACAGTGTATCCAAGTACATACATTCTCACTTCTATCCCTTTGCTCACATTGCTATCAGGAATGTCCTTATACCCCGCTTTTTTTTTTTTTTAATTCTTTCCCATCCTTTACAATCTACTTTGTGACACTTCAAGCCTCTAAGCCCTACTATCCCACTCTTCCAGCACAAATGACCCTTCTCACATAATTCAATAATCCTATCTGATATTGTGCACTAATTTTTCACATGTATTTATCTAATCTCCCCATAAAGACATGTCCTATTCCCCTTCTATATTCCCATAGCATCTAATTCAGTTATTGAGCATCTAGAAGTTACTCACAGAATAAAACTTACTTTAGAATAAAAACTGATAAATTGATAAACTTTAAGAGCAGTGGAATATGTTGTTATTGCTATTCTGTAAAGCAAAAATTTCCCAACCTTTCTATCCGGTCTTTCTGGGTGCTTTTTGCATAATCAAGAGATTTAAATCTCAACAATAGATAATTATAACTTGCTTGGCAAATGCCCAAACTGCTGACCAGATTAATGGAGGAAGAGAGATAAAATAATAAGAGTAAATCACAACACATATATTAGCGCTCACTGATTTTCTAATATCCTACTTCATAACCAGTATTACTTTCAAGATAAGCACTACATTTTAAGATTAGAAGGTCTCTTCAGTGTTTATGTTGTTTTCCTACATCTTCCAATTCACCAATCTCCAGCCCCACTATTCAGACAGGATTTAATTTTTAAATTAGCCTTGACACTTGAGAAACTATTTTTAAAGATCTCCCACGTAGGAAATTCCATATCCTTCCATAGTAATTCATCCCACTCAGCCACCTCTTCGCTATGTTTAATCTAAATCCCACACATTGCAGTTGGGGCCCATTTCCTCTTGTTTTGACCCCTGCTGTGTAAATGGAGAATGGTTGATTATCGTCAATTATGACTAAACATTCTTTTTAAAAAAAATTAAAGTGCTATTAAATAACCCAGGCCTCTCTTGTTTATTTTAATAATCATAGTAATTTTAACCTATGCTCATAGATCTTACTTCCTGATTATTTTTATCTTCACTACCAAATTCTAAGTCCTCTACATTCTTTTGTACAGAATCCAGAGCTTAAAAATGGGGCCTAGGGACTGTCTGGCTAGTGGGAGGCATAAGTGGAAGATGACCTCATGGTTCCTGATTTCTGTACTTCTATTCCTGCCTCTCATTTTGGTGCCTCCAGCCCTTATAGGGCTACTTTTTTGCTTCATTGCTTGATAATCCCCCCTGAAATAGCCATCAGCCAGACTAAGGAAGATTACAGATCAAGGATTCCCTCTTGGTAATTATTGTTCTGCCCCAAGTACTTTATACTCTTACAATCTTAATCAGAATTCTCTCTGAATCTCTTACAATTTGTCCACATTAGTAAGGAATCCACATTAAAAATGCTGGTTCTATCCTCTAAGACTGACACCATTTTAGTAGCAAATTTTAATGTGTCTCCTTTTTATTTTTTTAGATTACTGGCCACTTTGTCCTGACCACCCCCTTCCAAGTTAGTGTGTATCTTCATAACCATGTTCTGAGCTTGCTTCTCTGTCCAGTGAGTCTCCATAGGGTGGTTGTAATCTGATTCCCTATTAAATGATGAGTGTTTCCTACAGGATATATTAAACATGTTAAAGTCAAGACAGACTGCATCAAATCTTTCTCAGACCCACCTTTCTAGGTCATAATGAATGAGTCTGACAAGGTTTTGTTCTTCAAAGTACTAAATAACCTGTCCAAGGTTTTTTGTTTTTTTTTTTAATCTTTAATCCAAATCACCCTTTTTAACTTTAAAAATTATACTAGTCAGTTAGAGCTGTCCTAACAAAGTACCACAGGCTGGATGGCTTAAAAAGTTTTTTTTGTTTTCTCATTTTTCTGGAGGCTAGGAATTCAGGATCAAAATGTTGGCAGGGCAGATTTCTTCTGAGGCCTCTCCTTGGCTTGTAGATGGCCAACATCTCCCTGTGTCTTCACGTGGTCACCCTTCTGTGCAAGTCTGTGTATTATAGGGACAAGTATTATAGGGACACCAGTCATATTAAGATTAGGTCCAACTCCAATGACCTTGTTTAATCTTAATAATCTCTTGAAAGACCCTCTTCAAATGCAGTTACATTCTAAGGTACTGAGTGTTAGGACTTCAACACATGAATTTTGCAGCAACATGGTTCAGCCTATAACAAAATACATACTTACCCTGTCTTCTTTCCTCCATTAGGTATGATATTACTGACAATTTACCACAAATGCTTCTCTGTCTTGTTCTATTTTTCCCCCTCAATTATTTCCCAATCCCCAATCTAGGATTTTTTGTCACCCTAAAGGCTTCACTAATTCTCTATATTTCTTTTAAACATCTTTCTGGTGTTGATTTTTTTTTTTATGACAGCAAAACAAGCAAAACAGCTTATCATTTCATTCAAACTGAGCAACTCACTGAGGAAAAAGCAAACTTCACCCTTAGCAGAGTTGATAGGTCTGTATCATCAGTGTGTCTATGTCATTTAAGGTAGTCGCCTTAAATATAGCAGAATTATTTCCATTTCAAATGTAGTTCTATGTTCAGAAACTACTATTCTTTTCATCTTTCATTATGTTTTGTTATTTTCTCAAAGTATGCATAGCTCTTTGGGATTGTTTTGCTCTTTAAGCCCTCTTAGTGTAGAGATTTTTCTTCAAACTAACTCCCTAAGATTATTGAAGTCTGATTTCTGAAACACAATAATTATAATTTGCTTATGGAAAAGAATTTGTGAAGTAGCTGCAATCAACAAAGACATTAATAATTGAATTAAGAGACTAAGCCCAGATTCCCCAGTATCAGTTACAGCTGATACTGCCAGGTTGAAATATGGGGAATGTCTTCCCCAAATAGTCTTTGATACCTTCTCCTTTTAACCAGTTCCCTTCATAAATCCTATTAAGTACTTTAATGCTCCCTTTGTGCAGATTATTTCCAGTCCTATCTTTACATACTTACATTCTCAACTTTATTTTGGGCAGCTCTAGCTAAATATTGCCCCCCCCCCCATCATTATTATTTCTTTTAAATCATTTCCTTTTCCAGGTATCTCTATTTCTCTTGATTCCCACTTTCCCACTTACCCAGGCTGGAAACTTTATCAACAGAGGCATGGCTTTTATTTGCCTTCACTAAATAATCTTTGATTTTTGCCTTCATTTCCATCACCATCACCCTCCTTTAAAGCTTCATTATCTCTGACTTAAACCAGTCACTGGTCACATAACAAGCATGTTCATTTGGTGACTTCCTCTCTCACTACCACCACCACCAATGCATCCTAGGCCCTGTCTAGTCTAGACTAGCATTTCCCACAGCATGTTGCATAGAGAGGGAATGCAGGTAAGAAAATGTCCCAGTTTCCTAGAAATTAAGAGAGATGTTAAAATAAATAAAAATGTTTCTTTCCCTAAATACCTCCCAGTTCAAAGAATGTAATATGTGAAATGCCTACTGAATAAAGTTCAAATTCTTACCCTACGTAAGGTATTTAATGCCTTTCATATTCTAGCTCTAGTTTCCCCACAAATCTCCTTCAGAGCTCCAAAATAATGGACATTTCGTTATTCCTCCCACACACCCTGTGCTTCCACAACAGTATTCACGCCATTCACTCTCTTCTGATGCACATTCTCCAGTTTCCACTCATCATTCAAATTAAGTTTTTATGTGGCATTTTCTGCAGTGTGTTCAGATATGAGGGATTCATATCCAAGGCATACTCTAAACTAGGGGTCTCCAAACTAGTATATACACACTCCAAAAGAAGAGCAAATGATCTATTGGAACATGGAAAGAAAATATTTGAAATCTATTTTTAGCTAGCTTAAGAAATAAACAAGATACTGAATTACTTTTGTTTAATATACAAATTGACACTGGGACCCTCACTGGGCCTATCCTTTAGATATGAATGCCATGGCAAGTAATCTGAAAAGTCTGGATCCACAATGAAGAAGTATTTACTATGAAATATAGCTATCATTTATTTTAGCATTTTTGAAATAATGCTGTTTGTGTCAGCATTTGGTCTTACCTACTTTTTATTTAAACTAAGCCTCACAACCTGCTTAATATTTTTTCTAAAGGAACTTGCAAATTAAAAATAATATTATAATGTAAACACCAACAAACAAGAGTTAAATAACAGATATAACTTTCTCCTCTCCCAAATACGAGCTTTACATCAGCCACATTAGATGTAAAACCAATGACTGTTGAATCAGATCTGACTTATAATCACATTACCATCACCAAAAAATTATTCATAGTGTATTTAAGAAAGTAAGAAGAGTTTTATGTTGTTCAATAAAATTAAAATAATTTTAAAAAATACTACCTGTTTCTTCTTCACATTAATTTCCTCTTTAATTTCGTTTTACATGACTATAATGCATGTTATATTTATGCACTGCGTGTATATACATTATTTACATAAAAATATTATATATGTAGACATGCAAAAAAATTTTTTAATGGACCTCACAATGAAAAAGTGTGGGGATCACTTTTCTGAACTAAGATAGCACTTCTCATACATCTTTTATAGAATTCATTGCTTTCTTCCTTTCAGTAGAGCAATTAATAGATAAGCATTTTTTTGGCTCCCCATTTCTTCTAAATTATACCCTCCTGGAGGACAAGGATATCTTATCTTATTCACATTTAATTGTCCACAGTGATTAATATGTTTATTGGGCCCATTAAAGCTTGATTGTTCATTAAGTGTGTGGTAGAAGGAGGAATGGAAGGCTAGATGAGTAAATGGGAAGTGAATATGTTGTGGTTTAAGGTGCTCTTTAAACTTGTTCCTAGTTGGATTACAAAGAAGTTCACTTAAGAAATCACTCTAAGGCAAGAAGGGATCAAGAGTGTCTTGGGTGGGGCTATAAGAACCAACCTAGGACACCAGAGCTCCCTGATAATAATGTCAGACTTCAGGAAGTAAAAGAGTCCAAATTAGTGGTGGAAACAGTTTCTCTCTTTGAAGAGAACCAGGGTTCCTGAAACATTCTCCATTGCCCAAAAGAAAAGTGCCTGGCTGCTCTCATCATCAACAGAAGTTGTCTCTGAATCTGCCATCTCTGCTATGTACACTATAACCCAGGGCCTGGTTTGTTACCTAAAACGAACTGACTCACCAGGAAATGTATTTTTACTGCTCTTTTTAGCTGAGTATCACAGCTCTGTTTACAGTATAAATGTTCATGACAGCAGACAGATTAAAAAAAATCATGCACAACAACCACTGATGGTAAAACATTTTAATCATGAAAGTCCTTCGCAAGGCTAGCACTGTCATTATCAAGGGTTTAGTGTCTCCTCCATTTAAGGAGACAGGGCCAGGCAATAATGCATGACGATGCCCTTTGACACCAATAAACCCTAAAAGAAAGAATAGGAATGAATCTGAACGAATCTGAACGAAAAGAGTTTTGTCTGAATCTGATAAGAAAACTGTAGTACATACTGCATTCAAAGAAAGGGCTGAGGTAATAGGATAAACTGGTGTGAATAAAGAAAATGCAACAAAAGTGTCCATAGAGAGAGAGAGAGATAAAAGGAATGCACACTCTCAGTGTTGTATGAGTGCTATTTTGGGGTACAGATGCCTTACTGTACTTTAGAACACTGCAGAGTTTCAAATACCTTAGTTATTTTGTTTCTGACCATTCTTACCTAAACACAGAGCTCATGGAGTCCAGACATCACAAAGACTAGAGCCAGGTTCAACCTTGAAGTAGCCTCCATTTACCCTGCCACAAAATAAGCAGAAGAGCAAAGGGATCAAGACAGCCAAGAGAAATGCCTTGACCACCGACCCACTCCTCGGCATCACATCTCATGGTTTGTAGAGGATAAAGTAAGCTCCCAAATTACAAAGTCTCAGGAAGCTTTGTAACTCCAACTGTAGTTGAAGTATAAGTCCACTAGATATTGAGAATTAAATAGCTGCATGATTGAGGAGAGAGGGAGTGGAATTTGGGGAAGACCAGGAACTCTCGGAATGAGAACGTAGATCTGTTGCCAGTTCATTGAAGCCCAGCTAGAAGCTTAACCAGCTTACTCAAGGCAGTTCAGAGCTCCCTGTGTGTCTTTAAACAAAGTCGACACTAGAACTCTTTCATGGAGGAAGGGAAAACATATAGCCCCATACTAGTTCCGAAAGACAGGTATTAAAGTGAAATTAAAAAACAAAACAAAACAAAATAGACTAGACTTGAGATACAAACATTTGGGCAAAAAGTTTAGCAATTTCTTACAGTTTTATATTATATATATATTATATATATATATATATATATATATACACACACCCATCATGCCATAAAAATTTCATTCTTGTATATCCAAGAGCAATGAAAATATATAGTCACACAAAGACTTGTATGAGAATGTTCATAGCAGCTTTATTCATAATGGCAAAAGCTGGAAAATCCCAAATGTGCATCAATATGAAAATGGATAAACAAATTATGAAATATATACATATAATATACATCTCAAAAAATGTGAAATGTTGATACACACAGCACATATGAATCTCACAGACATTATGTTGAATAAAAAAAGCCCAACACAAAAGAATATATATTGTATTATTCATTCTGTGAATATGTAGAACAGGCAAAACTAATACATAATGAAAAAAATTAGAACTGCAGTTGCAAGAGAGAGAGAGAGAGAATTGATCAGGAAGGGGATTTTTTCTGGGATGATGGAAATGTTCAGTATCTTTTAAAGGGTGTGGCTTACACTAAATATGCATTTATCAAAATTCATTGAATTATATAATTAACATTTCTTAGTAATGGTAAATAAATTAAGTTTAGTTTAGTTAGTAGGTTTGTTTTATCCCAGTGGTTTGGGTTAGCAATTCTCCTTTTTTTTTTTTGAAGATTTTTATTTATTTATTTGAGAAAGAAAAAGAGAGAGCACAGAGGGAGAGTGAGAAGCAGGCTCCTCACTGAGGAAGGAGCTTAATGTGGAGCTCTATTCCAGGTCCCTGAGATCATGACCTGAGCTGAAGGCAAATGCTTAATGAACTGAGCCACCCAGGCCTCCTGGGTTACCAGTTTTTAAACTGAATTCTATGTATTCTAATCTTGAGCAAATGAGTAAATGTATTAAGGATAATGAGGTTCAAGTTTAACATTGTTGTAGAAGAAAGTTACAAATGTGAAAAAGAGAAAATTGTAGTGCATGCAATGTTGTTGAATTGGAATAGGAGGCATCACTATGAGCTCAGTTTTTAATAGATGAATGGATAGTGATGATGATGATGATAAATACATGGATAGGTAGATGATGATAGATGATAGATAGATAGATAGATGATAGATAGATAGATAGATAGATAGATAGATAGATAGATGATAGTTTTTCAGTTCTGTCTACTTAAAAGGAACTAGGACCGATAAGACCTGTAGCAATGAGTATATCTAATACTTATATCTGGCTTCTAATTAATAGTGACATCTGCACTAGAAAGGGCCAGAGATCCATGAGAAAAGGCTGATTACAGAGCTGGAGCAGGGAAAATATAAAATGATCCTGGAGCATCTTATACTGAAATGCAGAAAGTGGTTATAGAGTGATGGGAATGTATTAAAAGGACATCAAATTTTAATTTCTACTTCTATTTTCACCCTGTCAAAAAAAGCCAAATAACCTACAAAGTCAATTTTTTTGGTAAACTCATCAGATAGCTTATGATGAAATCAACTAAAATGAAATAAAATTTAGAATGTGACAAGCCCCTTGTAAAAAAAAAAAAATATCCTATCACTTCTACCATCTTTTGTAGAAAAATAGGAATAAGAAGAAGCCACCACTAATAGGTTTCAGGATAAACTAACTGAACTTTGTAAGAATTTTAAAGACTAAATGACAGTTGATGTGATGTTCAGAATTTTAAGGAGTGCTATGCACAAAGAGAATCTACACCTGGTGTACTCATCAGATCTTTCTCATAGGCCCACACTAAATGCTCATGCAAAATATTCTGAGTGGAGAAAGAGTTGAGACAGAACCCCTAAAACACAGGTACTTGCTGAATGCTGAGAGTAGGGGAGAAGAACTGAGAAAGACCCTCCAAGGCAACTACAGACTCTTATTATATACTTCTCAGAGATTTTCCACAGCTGGAGGGAGAATAGGAGAGCAAAGAGAGACACCATGGGGGAGCAGGTGCCCAGAACCGGAGTGTCTTTGAGTTCTTCTGCCCTGTCTGTCAGACATACCATGCTAAATCCCTTACAGGTACCCTGAGCATTCACTGCTGCAGTTCTCTGCAGTCCAAAGACAAGGGCAAGATAGGAGAGCAGAAAGAGATCTCTTCAAAGAGAGAAACCAAAGGGGCAAAACATGATGGCAGAAGGAACCCCTTCACAACACAAAAAGCTGGAAGCCAGTTTATAAAGCAAAATGAGAGTTCAGTTGGTTTAGAAAGCTGAAGTTTGTTTGTACGAAGAGTACTTGCTCTGCCAAAGATAAAGAACTGACTCACCTCTGAATCATTAACCTAGTGGTATACTAAATCTAATTAAAACAGTAAATTCCACTCTCAGCTCAACTACAGCTTAGATGGACTTCTGACAGAAAAAAGGGTGTTTCCTTTCCTAAGCAAATATATTATTTACTTTAGTCTCTACTGTGTCTTGTTTGCTTGTTTGTTTGGTCTGGGGTTTCATTGTTGTTTTTGTTGTTTTACTACACACAATGTCTGCACACATCAAAAATTACAAACCACATGAAGAAAAAAAATTTAAAGGATATACAAGCGTACTCAAAATTGTCCCAGAGATTAAAATGATAAGATGAGGACTTTAAAATAACTTTGCTAAAAGAATATATTGGAAAAGGCACGTAAGATAAGTAAATAGATGGGTAATTTTAGCATATAAATATACACTATTACAAAAGAAGAACCAAATGAAATTGCTAGAAATGAAATATATGATATCTGAAATGAAAAACTCATACATTGGCTTATCAACAGACTGGAAACATCAACGAAAAGAGTAACCAAACTTGAAAACAGGTCAATAGAAATCATCTAAATATTAGCAGAAAAAAAGTGAAACAATGGAGTAGCAGTATCTAGTAGGCTAAATTATATGTGATTAGAATCCTATAATGTGAATTAAAATTTTATTAATTACAAAGGGAAAATATTAGTATTACAGTAAAGAAAGCTAGCTTAATCAAATGATCAGAGTTGGCATTATCAATTTAGGGATAAAATAATATCACGTGCCAAGTGAAATGCTACACTGAGGACACAGTACAACTTCAAAATGATACAACTACATAATCTGAATGTAATTATAAGGAAACATTGCACTAACTGAAGTTGAAAGACATTCTACAACACAAGTCACCTGTACTCTTCAAAAATTTTAAGATTGAGAAAGGTAAAGGAAGGCTGAAGAGCCATTCCATATTTAAAGAGACATTACAACTAATGCAGTAAGTGGTTCTGGA
The DNA here is from genome assembly GCA_028646535.1 of Procyon lotor. Lineage (NCBI taxonomy): Eukaryota > Metazoa > Chordata > Mammalia > Carnivora > Procyonidae > Procyon > Procyon lotor. The sequence continues at coordinate 106,235,002 of CM053604.1, read as the reverse complement.
TTGGGTCCTGGACAAGGAAAAATATCTATAAAGGACATTACTGATATAATTAATTGAAATTCAGTATGGACTATGTATTAGATTATAATATGTACCAATGTTAAATTTTCTAGGTTTGTTAGTTGGATTATGATTGTGTAGAAAAATGACTGTGTCTTTAGAAAATATGCAATAAACTAAGAATCGAGGGTGATAATATTTCAAATTTACTCTCAAATAGTACTCTGTCCATAAGTATATATATTATATGACACATATACATATATACCCATGCAGAGAATAACTAAGCAAATGAAGCAAAATGTAAATAATTGGTGAATCTGGGAAAAGCATCATTGGAGACCCTTTTCATATGCTTGAAGTTATATCAAAATGCAAATTTACCCCCAAAGCATATCCTTAAAATAAAATGATACAGCCAGAGTATATTGTACTCCTTGAGAAGAGGTTATAAAGCAGGCTGGGGGATGTTGTGATCAGGCAAGCAACCTAGCATTTCACTGGAGATCAAGGATAACATGTCAGGTTTTTGTTTGTTTTTTTTTTCAGTTGTATAATTAAAGGCTGAATTCTTTATTCGGAATGAAAGATTCTTGTCTTACACAGTAGCTAATAAAAAGGAATAATGTATACACATTATTAACCATAAATTAAAAGAGAAAACCGGTGTAAAATGCTGCAGACAATACATCTCTAATATATTGCAAAGGCTGATACTGGGACAACACTGCTTCAGAAGAGTGCCAGCGAAATGGTGAGTGTGTGAAAACAAAGAAAAATATTGTGTTTATAGCGTGCAGAAAGTATCCCAGAATCTGACATAGCCCATGCATCTCTGCACCCAGAATACACTTAGAGAATAATTTAACCGTGACAATAGGGACTACAGAAAATGCTATATTGTGTATAAACCTGGCCTCTCTAATCGCTTCCTTATGCTCCTGAACATCTTGACCTTGTTCATGTTTGACTGCCAATATTTCACATATCCTCCATAGTCTGCTGTCAACACCCACATTGTCATTATGTGACCAAGTCATGGCCCTCACTGGGCTATCATGAACCTGTAATCTTGTTTCAAAGTTGAAGGTGAGTCCATTCCACACGGTGAATTTTCCACTAGAAGCTCCAGTGACCAACCGTCTTCCTTCTCAAGTCTACTTAACAACAAATACCAGACACTTTATTTGTTGATGTTTGAACACATTTTGTTGTTACTTCATTCATAGGATTATTCAACATCCCTATAGATGGGACTGTATCATTATAATAACCTGCATCAGGCTGAATTACCCACATTTCTTTCTGTCCTCTTTGCCATATTCTATCCTCCAAGTACTTAATTACAGACGGATTTTAGTCTATGGTTTTTCGGCTTACTTCTTTACTCACCCATTTTCCATCAAAGGTAAGCTGTTGCATTGCTTGCTGCTGTGCAAAATGAGGTCGCTTATAAAATAGTTGCCAAGGTGCTTGGTGTTGGAAACTTGGCATATGGAAAAAACGAGGAGGACAACCAATATCTGTAGCCATGGTGATGTATTCATTCTAGGACACCTCCAGCACTGAGCAGAGTTCCTAATGAGTGGTGAGTGAAGGGTTTGTCTTCACTGTCAGGAATGTTTCTCCTGCCTGGCCTCTTCCCCCCAACCGCTCTCAATCCCTCTTCTCCAAGGGAGCTGCTATCACCTTCCCCTCAATGTGTCAGTTTTGTGAAGATTCTAAAATTACTCGAGCTTAGAATCATGGGACTTTGGAACAGGAGCCTTGGCACTACCCTAGCCTACCCCCTCACGTTTTACAGACAAGGAAACTAAAGTTAGATGTGGAGCCCAAGCTTCACTGAAGAAGACACAAGTCTTCTGATTCTCAGATTTCATTTTTTCATTCATTCTTTATTCATTCATTATGCTTCCTTCTCGAGAATTTTTAGGCTTTCTTAGCAGCCTTGCCACAGTTTGTCTTTAAGCCACTCACATCTTTCACCCTTAATCTGAGCAATCACAATCTGTCATACCTGAAGTATGTATTTCCTTAACATCATGGTATTTCTTATTAAGGGTAGTTCATGTTTCATGAGGAGTTCCAAGGAATATGAGGGCTTTGCTGACTCCTGGGGGCAGCATAACCCTTTATCACCTTTTCCTCCCCATCCAGTTACCTCTTCCAAGTGGAGATCCATCTTAATTACTGTCCCTCCTATTTTTATTGACCGGCTGTTGAGATTTATTGAACACTCAATGTTTACTCATCACTACCCTATCACATTGATAATGACTTATTATAGTAGTCCTCCCTTTTCCCTAGGGAATATGTTCTAAGACCCTCAGTAAATGTCTGATATGGAGGAGTACTAAACCTTACATACACAGTGTTTTTCCTACACATGCATACCTATGATAAAGCTTAATTTATACATTAGTCACAGTAAGACATTAACAACAATAAAATGCAAGAATTATAAAAATATACTATAATAAAAGTTTTGTGGATTTGCTGTCTCTCTCTCAAAATATCTTATTGTACTACATTCATCTTTCTGTGATGATGTGAGATGATAAAAATGACTATGTAATGAGACAAAGTAAGGTAAATGAGGCAGACATAATGACATAGCATTAGGCTACTACTGACCATCTGATACTATGTCCAAAGGAGGATCATCTGCTTCTGAAACATAATTGACTCCAAGTAACTGAAACTGTGGAAAGCGAAACTGCAGATGAGGGGAGACTACTGTACTCCCAATTTAGTTATTCTCTGATTAAGCACTCTTGAACTAAATAAGGTTGTGGTATATGTATGGAGAGGAGTAGGGAAAATCGGCACTTCCTTTTCCAAGAAAGGCATTCGGTAATACGTAACTTATGTGACTCTTCTGGTCGATGCACCAAGTAATAAAGGAGAAATTTTGGATTTCAACCCTATGTTGACCTACAGCTGGGTGGGTTATATTCTGTGGCCACAGGATCAGCCCTAAGCCTCATAAGCATATCGTAATAAAAACCAACAGAAATTCCACCTTCCTTAGGAAAGTATTTTATACCAATGATCTTACTGGAGGTCTGATAATCTCTTCTTCCTTTGTGAAGACAGTTTGGCTAAAGTTGCAATCATTACTTTGACCATTAGTCCTAATAGCAGCAGTGTTTCCTTAGTGCTTTGTATATAATCTTAACATGTATCTCCTAAACAATGATTCAGCATCTTTGCAGTCACCCAAACACAAAGGGTCTGGGAAAAGAAGGTTTTCTTTTTTGAAAAATGTTGCACCCCACATGTCCCCCTCATTCCTGCAAGTCCTATATCATCAGTAACCATGCCTTTTGTTATTTTTTTAAAATATTTCTTACATTTTGCTTTAACATTTAGTTCCCACTGAGAGCTCTTTGGTGTAGGACTACTATCATTTGAACTTGGAAGAAAAAAATGGCCTTAATGTAATTAAATGAGCTGATATTCAAAGAAAAAGCAGGAAGGAAACATTGAACAAGAAATCAATAGGTGATATAAAGATAGAGTCAGACATTTTCAATCACAAGTGGCATAAGGTAGAGCTGACCATTTTCTCTTTATATCCCATAATGTTTTTAGCAGAATCTTTCATATAATTCCAATAACACATATTCTCAATAACATTTCTTAACCAAATGACCTCTATAGTGTATGTATAGAAGTGGCACCACTTAGCTTTTACTAGAACTACAAAAAGAAACCATTTCATTATATTCTACTCAGCACATTCTTTCTACCTCTCAAATGGATACACACACATGCACACACACACAGTGATGGGTAAAGATCAAGGACTTTGGTATCAGAGAGACTTGATTTCAAATCCAGTTCGTCCTTATCTCTGTGACCTTGAGAAAGTTACTTAATCTCTGTAAGGCTTAACTTTCTTGTCTGTAAACAAGATTAAGTTAGATAATGTGAAATTCACTTACAAATTTAGGTATTATTTTACTTCTCTTAGTATTTTCTTTTTGAATAAATCACAATACAGTACTTATTCATATTTATATGCATTCATACGTATTTTATTATTCCCTCAAAATGCTAGTATGTTTTCCTATGTCCCACAAAATATCTTCTACAACTTCCCAGAAGCTAGCAACACATGAAACACAAAACAACATGAATATAGTTTCCATGATGTAATATTGTGTTACTATCCTCGAATAATATCCCAATTTTTAACCATGGCTATTTGTACTCAGAGAAGCTATGCACACCTGAGAAAAGTATTCTGCTCAATGTTTTCCATGAACTCATCCCTTAAATCACTTGGTGTATATCCCAGTGACCCAGGAACAAATTAACATCTTAGGCTAATATACTACATATAGTGTGTAGGAGCAACCTCAACACTTACCCATGGGATGTCCTCAGGGCTTCACAAAGTCACTTTGGAAGACCATTCTTATTCTAGAAAACTATAAAAATAATTGGTGAGAGAAGAAATTTCCCAGAATCATTCTGCCCCTAATATGCTTCATCCCTTGAAGTAGTTAAGAGCACAGAATCTGGAGTCAGAATGCCTGAATTCAAAATCTACCTCTGCTATTTACTTTCTCAAGGACTTTGAGGCAGTTATTTAGTCTCTCTATGCCTTAGTTTTCTCATCTGTGAAAATAAGCCTATAGCCAGACTCATCAAGAAGAAAAAAAGGGACCCAAAAAAATAAAATCAGGTATGAGAGAAGTTATACAACTGGCCACACAGAAATATAAAATATTATAAAAGACCATTATGAACAATTATATGACAAGAAATTGGAAAATATAGAAAAAATGGATAAATTTCCTTCAAATACTGAATCACAATGAAATAAAAAATCTGCATTGGCCACACAGAAGCAATGAAATTGAATCAGTAATTTAGAAATGCCCAAAACTTAAAAGTCCAAGACCACATAACTTCATAGATGAATTTTACCAATCATTTAAAGAAGTTAGTACATATTCTTCTGAAATTATTCCAAAAACTCAAAGAGGAAGGAACACTCCAAATTCATTTTATGAGGCCAGTATCACCCTGATACCTCAAAAGCATACAGACACCACACACAAAAAAAGGAAACTACAGGCCAATACCCCTAATGAATATAGATGCAAACCCTCAACCAAACATTAGCAAATTAAATTCAACAATATAGTAGAAGTATTACACACCATTATTAAGTGGTATTTATCCCGGGATGCAATGATGGTTCAGCATCCACAAATCAGTCAATGTGATACAACACATTAACCAAACAAGGGATAAAAATCCTATGATCATCTCGAGATACAGAAAAAACATTTGAAAAAATTCAACATCTATTTATGCTAAAAATTTTCAACAGTTCAACAATTCAACAGTTGGTATAGAAGAAGTGTACCATAAACTTTCATAAAACTGAAAGGGGACTTATACCCTGAAAATTATAAAGCTGATAAAAAAATTCAAGACAACACAAACAAATGGAAAGTTATACCAAGTTTATGGATTGGAAGAATTAATATTGTTAAGATATCATACTATTCAAATTAATCTACAGATTCAGTGAAATCCTAATCAAAATACCAATGGAATTTTTCACAGAACTGGAACAAATAATAGTAAAATTTGTATAGAACCACGAAAAACCCAGAATAGCCAGAACAATCTTGAGAAGAACAGAGCTGGAGATATTGTGTTCCCTAATCTCAAACTATACTTCAAATCTATAGTAATCAAAACAATACGGTACAGTCATGACAATAGAACAATAGGTGAATGGATTAGAATAGATAGTTCAGGAATAAACCCATGCATATATGGTCAATTAATCTATGACAAAGGAGGCAAAACTATATAATGAGGAAAAGACAGTCTGTTTAACAAATGGTGTTGGCAGAAACTGGACAGTTATGTACAAAAGAAGAAAACTGGATGACTATATTATATACAGAAATAAATTCAAATTGGATTAAAGACTTAAATATAACACCTGAAACCATGACTCCTCAAACAAACAAATAAGCATAAGGAGTAAGCTTTTTGACATTGGTCTTAACAATATTTTTTTGAATCAATCTCCTTAGGCAAGGGCAACAAAAGCAAAACAAGTAAATACATATTTATTTATTTAAAAAGCATTTGCACAGCAAAAGAAATCATCAACAAAATGAAAAGGCAACCAACTGAATGGGAGAATGTATCTGCAAATCAGAACAGCAATGAGGGATTAATATTCAAAATATATACAGAATTTGCATAACTTAATATAAAAGAAAACTCAAACAACCCAATTTAGAAATGGACAGAGGACTTGAATATACATTTTTCCAAAGAGTACATACAGATGACCAATAGGCATATGAAAAAACACTCAACATCACTAGTCATCAGGGAAATGCACATCAAAACCACAATGGGATATTATCTCACACTGTTCAGATTGGCTATTATCAAAAAGACAAAAAAGAGCAAGTGTTGGTGAGGATATGAAGAAAACTGTTGGTGGGAATGTAAATTGGTGTAGCCACTATAGAAAATTATGAAATTTCCTCAAAAAGCTAAAAATAAACCTGCCATACTATCAAACAACTCCACTGCTCAGTATTTATTTAAAGAAAATGAAAACACTAATCTGAAAAGATGTAAGAACCCCTATGTTGATTGCAGCATTATTTACAATAGCCAAGATATGGAAACAAACTAAGTATCCACTGATAGATGAATGGGTAAGAAAAATGGTGTATATGCACACACACACATACACAGACACACTGAAATATTACTCAGCCAAAAAAAGAATGAAATCTTGTCACTTGCAACAACATGGATGGACCTGTAGGGATTATTCTAAGTGAAATAAGTCCTACAGAAAAAGACAAATAACACATAATTTCATTTATATGGGGAATTTAGAAAACAAAATTAACAAAACAAAACAGAAAGAGACCCTTAGATACCTGAAACAAATTGTTGATTACCAGAGAGGAGAAAGAGAGGGAAACAGGCAAAATAGATTAAAGACATTAGGAGGTACGGATTACAGTTAAAAGTAAATAAGTCATGGGGTTGCACAGTGTATGGAATATCATTAATAATATTGTAAAAACTGTATCGTGGCCGATGGTAACTAGACTTATCATAGAGATCATTTCATTTTTATTTATTTATTTATTTATTTATTTATTATTTTTTTTATTTTTTATTTTTTTTTAGAGATCATTTCTAAATATCTAAAAATATCACCTCACTATAATATACATCTGATACTAATAGGATATCATATGTCAATTATACTTCAGTAAAAAAAAGAAAGAAAGTCCATTAGCAGAAACATGTTAGGAGAATATCTACATCACTCAGTAACTGACCACAGTAAATAAGGTCTAGCCAAGTGGTTAATTAAGGCAAAGAAGGGGCAAAAGCTTAAAGAAAAACACACAAACGTGTTCAAGAAAAGATACCATCCTTTGTTATTAGAGAAAAGGTTTGGGCATGGGAGTAGAAAATCTCAAAAGCCCACATGTCCATTTTTGTTGTTTTAATCCAGGGCAAAGTAACTCTTTAATTTAATATAGTTCAATTGACAGATGCCAAGCAATACATATGAAAAAGAAGAGACTTTATCTCTTGAAGAAAATATGGATAATAAGAATTAGACAAAGAATATTGGGGAAAGGAAGTGACTATATCCTTCTTCAAAGGCAATGTCTCCCTTTATTTCATTCAGTGAATAGCATTGGAGGAAAACCCTGTAAAAACTTTAATGAAACAATGAAACTCATTTTGAAACCTCTTGCATATGTTTTGTTCTCCTCACAGAGTGGCTAACAACCACATCAGTATAAAACAAAAGGGATCCATAACTGACCTGTGATTGCTTATTAAACATTCACCTTAGCAACCACACACAAAACAGTCAAATATAATAGGAACTCTCAACTTCACAATCTATCTAGTACACAAATGGTAATCCTAAACTGCTAAATGGGCAAGGAACCAAAGTGGAAGTGTTCCCTGAGCCTTTGAAATCAAATGTTCCCTTGTATTAAAATGTTTTAAGAGTATAAATTGGCAGTGATCTATGCATCGCCTGAGAGAACTCTCTTCGTCTTCCTGGTCTATGTAGATCACTGGCCCTGCTTTAACTCCCAAGTCTACGCTTCTACCAAAGCCATGCTTTCAAAGGACACAGTACTTTCCACCCAACTTCTTCTTTCTTGATGCAAAGTTCAGCTTCAATTCCATTTCCTCTACAACTCTCCGTATATAATTGAATGGGAATGACATACATATTTCAAAAAAGCTAACGAAGACAGAAACTTCTAGCTGTCATCACCAAAAAGATGACCTACAGGCGAAATTACTATTGTATATTTGTTTGTCTACCGTGAGGACTACATTTTTCTGAGAGGCTACTGAGAGGCCACATTTTTCTCTCAGCTCTACAAAGAAAGTATTACAGCACCAAAAGCCCTCAACATCAGATGATGATGTTTTATTTCATTTGGTAATAGGAATTAAAAAAAAATAGGGGCGCCTAGGTGGCTCAGTGGTTTAAAGCCTCTGCCTTTGGCTCAGGTAATGGTCTCAGGGTCCTAGGATGGAGCCCCGCATCCGACTCTCTGCTTAGCATGGAGCCTGCTTCCTGCTCTCTCTCTGCCTGCCTCTTTGCCTACTTGTGATCTCTCTCTGTCAAATAAATAAATAAAATCTTAAAAAAGAAAAAAGAAAAATAGATGGAGAATGGGGAAATTTGATATTTAATTTATTAAAAATGGGAAAGGTGGGGCGCCTGGGTGGCACAGTCAATTAAGTGTCCAACTCTTGGTTTTGGCTCAGGTTGTGATCCCAGGATCATGAGATCAAGCCCTCAGTTGGGTTCCATGCTCAGTGGGAAATCTGCCTAAGACTCTCTATCCCTCTGCCCCTCCCTGTCCGTTACTCACTCTCTGTCTCTGTCTCTGTCTCTGTCTCTGTCTCTGTCTCTGTCTCTAAAATAATTAAATAAGTATTTTAAAAAATATCTCACAATTGGGAGAGGTGATATATATACACATAAACACACACACACACACACATACACAAACATATATGATATACATGTAATAAACCACATATATGTACACGTGTTTTAGCTTTCCAACTATAATGGCTTAGAGTTTGTCATTTAATTTTCACACCACAAAATTTCAATTAAATTTCTAAGTCTATTTTATTGGTAAGTTTATAGTTTAACATTTTTATTTCTCTAAAAATTATCTTGATCATTGTTTTGATGTGCAAATTCAAGTACTAAGTATCCCCAAATAGGCATTAATGAATACTTTCCCCATTCTTGTTCTCCTCTCTATGCAGCCCTGTTGGTGTAATGTGACAAATACCTCTCATGCTTATTTCTTTTCCTGCTGGTTCTTACCCTGTTCTAACTCACTTCTATTTCTTTTCTCATTCGGAAAATGAGATTGTCCTTTCCTGGTTACTGAGTACTCCAAATGAGAAATAAGATTTGGACTGGGAAAAAAAAAAAAAAAGATTTGGACTGGGAAAATATGGACTATATTTTGAGATTCATGGATTTTCCTCTGAAATCTAAGATCTCCAGTTCAAACACAAAAGGTCTTTATTTCCCACCTTTTATAAGGACTTTATCCTGAATTTATATTCTAAGTCTATATTTTCAAGACGCAAAAGTTGTAGTTCTCTTTGTCAAGTCCTATGATACAATTGACTATTATTTCCACCATCTACTTAAAATGTTTTGTGAAAGTGTCATGGCATTTCAAGTATCCAATGTTAGCTATTGATTTAGGGGAAATTTCTGGCATTTTTTTTCCTCAGTGGTTCATTACCAAGTCAAATTTACAAACTAATTCCATTGAATTTACCACACTTCTATCTTGGGAATTAATAACATTCCCTTCTATTTGAGAAACCATTTCTTCCAGCTACTTGGCAATTGTGGTTGCTGCTATGTCCAGTGAAACACCACTAAACTAAGAAAGTATGTTTCTATCTCTAAATTAAAATTCTAAAAAAAAGCCCATAAAAAAAAACAAAACAAACAAACAAAAAAAAACCCTTTAACCTAGAAACAAAGATTATAGAAATAAACCCAAAACTTTTTTTTTCCTTTATATATTCTGCTGAAGTTTCTCATTGTTCACAATACTATCTACAGCACTGGCAATGCTTCATGAGTCCATTTGTTTCTAGTCAGATGCTATACTTGATTTTAGAAAGAAGTAAGCAATGGAGAAAACCACTAGATTTCTCTTTCAAAATGGTCTCTCTCAGGGCAGTGGCTATGGCCAGCCTAAGACCAACCATCTGAAAATTATAGCTATTTTGAGGCCAGATTCACCTGAATATTTTCCCACAAAGTCTAGTCATTAACAAATGTTATTTACTTAGATGAGGAAGAAAAGTGCAAGGGGGATTCTGTAGCATGTGAACTGTCAATCCCTTTACTTCATCTGACATATTTGCTCCATTTGGGGCTTCTTGGCCTAACCAAGAATAACATCAACCAGTGTTTGATTTTTTCCAGTTTCCTGTGTCCATAATTTTTGAAATTTCAAAGGACCAATGGACCTGTTCTCTGTTTATGATCTTGCTCTTATCAACTGCATTCAGGAGAATAAAATTTTGAATTTCCCACAGTATCAGTACCCCTTGGCAAGTAAAGTTGCACACTGAAGAAATATACTAGGCAAATCTGACTGTGGAATATTTTCTAAAAATAAAGATAATCCCCTAGTTACTAGCAATGGACCATTTTGGTTTGATAAGGTTTTAGGACATAAGAGTTATAAATTCTATATGAAAGAACCTATAGAAGAGGCCAGTAATCAAGATCAAGAACTAATTTCATTAGAAGGAGGTAGGTAGAAAGAATAGTAATTTACAGAAGAAAGGTCTAATTAGTGCCACTTGGCACTCCATGTGTATGTGAAATCACAGAATAATAGAATAGTGAATTGTGGCACCAGAATAGTCCTTGAGTTCCTCTAGTCTCAACCTACTTAGGCACCAAGGAGTTATATGGCTCTTTTTAAGGTATGTTTGGCAATCCTCAAATCAACTTTGATTATCTCTATTATTTGCTATCTCACAGCAAAATATGTTTTCCTTATCCTCACAATTAATGTATATTTATGGATTTTTCTGAAGTCATTAAAAATAATTGACTCACTTAGCTAAATATTGTACCTTTCTTCTAAAGAACTCAAAAGATTTTTCTCCCCATTTCCCTTAAAGAAACGATGGAATTTAATATATGAGAAAAAGTTATTTCTCTTATTTTATAAATGTAGAATGAAGGCCCAAGGAGATTAAATAAAAATCATGCCGTCCTTCCTTTCAGAAAATAAATCTTCTCATTTAAAGCTATATGTGCACTTTGAGTATCTTCCTCATTGTCATGACTTTGCAGTGAGTTTATAGTGAATTTCATAACTACACTAATAACCTCAGCCTTGCCTAATTCCACTTGAATCCTTTGGACCTAATCTGATGTGCTATATTATATACATACATACATACATATACATACATAGAAATGGCCTTTTGGGATTTGCACTAGTGTGTTCATACTGACCAGTTTCATTAGTGTTCTCATTTTGAGCGTTACAAATCTACATAATGACTGGCAAGGATAAAAGTCAGTCTGTGATCAGGAAGAGAGCAAAGCTCACTGGCCCACACTGAGATCAAATGAATAAACTTAGTCTCATTAATGTCCTTATTAATAAATCTAACCAATTGTCCTAAGACAGAAGCCCAATAAAAGGTAAACTCAACACTTCTAATATCTAACTGGTAGATCTTGACTTTACAAACAGTACCATAAAATACACATTGTGATTTACCACGACCAATTACTATGTTTTGTGAATTATAAATTTTAAGACTTCTATATTAAAACAAAATTAATTTATGTTTTATTACAAATCTGCTACTTCTAATTCTACTCATTGGTCTATTTCAAATTGAATTTCCATGATTTGAGGACTTTCACTCTGTAGACAATGGTAACTGAGATATTTAGAGAAAGTAAAGTACTTACTCAAAGTCAAACTTTAATAAAGTGGTAAGCTATAATTTAAATACATTTTAGTATGATTTAATTTAAAGTTTAAAATTTTAGACTGTATGTAATTTACTTCACAGGAAATTAACAAATTCTAATGAATGATTACTATGTGTTAAGCTCAGGTTTAAGTAATTTCATTATCTTATTGGGATTTCACAACAACTCCATGAAGAAGTTATTAAGAGATTTTTTCCTACTTTATAGATGAGAAAAACAGGAACTTAGAGTTAAAGATAAAATTTAGTCCATACCTATAACTAAATCACACCTTATGTCTAGACAATTAGGTAGTCACCTATACACTTTACAGGCACAAACTCACACACACCTCTGCCTTACCTGGGCATGCTATTCTATCATTAGAAAGTAAATCTTTTGAGCTAAAGTATCATATCTTCAGTAATAATTGCTAAAATATAAATAATTCTAAGAGACACTATCTCAGGCCTGGTATGCCAGAAGCAGACTCTAACAAGGATTCATGTGGAAGATCTGTACACATTTCAGGAGATATCAATAAGGGGTGAGGGAATCAAAAGAGGAACAGAGAGGAAGCCAAATATGCTCTAGCCTTATTCAACATGGAAACACAGAAAAATAGGCTTGCTTCAGTGTTGTCTCTGATTTAAGTGACAAATTTGGGCTTTCATAATCCTACACTCTTCAGCTGTTCTTTAAAGCCTACTCCAGAAGGAATAAATCCCTAGATTCTTGTGGGTCCCAAAGTAACAGACACTAGCTATTGAAAACTAGAGCACACAAAGCCAGGAGGGCCTTCAAAATAGGAGCAAAGTATTGAAGAGGATCTGGACAGAGCACCAATATTATATGCACACACATTGAGCTATTCATCCATTAGCATCTCCACAGCAAAGAACATAAGGCTCCCAGGGAAGGAGAAATGAGCTGGGTTTTTCTGTCGATGGCAGAAAGAAAAAAAGGAAGTCAGAGAGGGTCCGTAGCTTAAGAGGGTTTAAGGACATTTAGGCAAAGGTCCTAAGGACCATTCCTACCTTGGGAAAGGAAAAAAGCTGGGAATGGAAGTGAGAGAAGAAAAAGCATATGAGCTGAGAAAACACAACAATTTGACTAAGTCTTCTGTGACTCTCCTTTGGTGGATAGGTTTTCTAATATCTTAGCGACCTTCTGAGGAGAGTTATTATTTACACCCATGGGCTTTTTATCACCATTGTAACTACTAACTTGGCCTTTTATATACAGAAATAAACACTGTAGTTTTTATTTTAATAAAGACAAATTTAAAAATTTTATAAGCCTACTAAATTCTAATGGTAAAGAAAATTAACAAAACAGAGAGCCCAGAAATAGACCCATTTAAATATAGTTACCTGGTTTTTGGCAAAGAAGCAAAGACAATACAATGGCGTAAAGTTAGTCTTCAACAAATGATACTGGAACAACTGGGCATCCTCAGGCAAAAGAGTGAAAAATTAACTCAAAATGGGTCACAGAGCTTAATGTAAAATGCAAAATTATAAAAATTCTAGAAGATAACATAGGAGAAAATCTAGATGACCTTGGGTATGGTAGTAACTTTCTAGATAAAACACCAAAGGAACAATCCATGAGAGAAATAATTGATAAACTGGACTTCACTAAGATTAAAAACCTCTGGGGTGCCTGGGTGGATTAGTTGGTTAAGCTTATGCTTCTGCTCAGGCCATAAAGCTGGAGTCCTGGGATTGAGCCCCTTGTAGGGCTCCCTGTTAAGCAGGTAGTTTGTTTGTCCCTCTCTCACTGCCCCTCCCCTCCACTCATACTTTCTCTCTTGCCTACTTTCTCTCACTCTCAAATAAATAAATATATAAAATCTTATAAAAAATTTAAAAACTTCTGGGGGCACCTGGGTAGCTCAGTCAGTTAAGCATCCAACTCTTGATTTAGACTCAGGTCATGATCTCAAGGTTCTATTATAGAGCCCCGTGTCAGGCTTCTTTCTCAGTGGGAAGTCTGCGTGGGATTCTTCCTCATCTTTTCCTCTCCCTTTCTGCCCATGTTCTGTCTCTCTCTCAAATAAGTAAACAAAGCTAAAAATAAAAATAAAAACGTCTGCTCTTGCAATGTCAAAAGAATGAGAAAAGGCACAGTTTAGGAGAAATTATTTGCAAAAGACACGTGATAAGAAACTGTTATCCATGGGGCGCCTGGGTGGCTCAGCCGTTAAGCGTCTGCCTTCGGCTCAGGTCATGGTCCCAGAGTCCTGGGATTGAGGCCCGCATTGAGCTCCTTGCTCAGCAGGAAGCCTGCTTCTCCCGCTACCATTCCCTCTGCTTGTGTTCCCTCTCTCGCTGTGTTTCTCTCTGTCAAATAAATAAAAAATCTTAAAAAAAAAACAAAAAAAACTGTTATCCAAAATATACAAAATCTTTTAAAACTCAATATGAAAGTAAACAACACAATTAAAAAATGGACCCAAGACGTTAACAGACACCTGAAGATATACAGATGGCAAACAAGCACATAGATGCTCCACATAGTATGTCATCAGGGAGACGCAAATTAAAACAGCAATGAGCTACCTGTTAGAATAGCCACAATCCGGAACACTGACAACAAATGCTGGTGAGAATGTGGAGCAAAAGGAAATCTCATTCATTATTGGTGGGAATGCAAAATGACACAGTTACTGTGGAAGACAGTTTGGCAGTTTCTTATAAACTAAACATACTCTTATCATATGATCCAGCTATCATGCTACTTGGTATTTACCCAGAGAATTTGAAAACTAATGTCCACACAAAAACCTGCACATAGATGTTCATAGCAGCTTCATTCACAGTTGCCAAAATGAGAGCAAGCAAGATATCCTTCAGTAGATGAATAGATTAATAAACTGTGTACATCCAGACAATGGAATACTATTTAGTGCTAAAAAGAAATGAGCTATCAAGCCATGAAAAGACAAAAAGGAAACACAAATCCATACTGCCAAATGAAAAAGGTCAATCCAGAAAGGCTACATACTATAGAATTTCAACTGTATTTCCAACCTGGAAACCAAAAACTATGGAGACAGTAAAAAGTTCATTGGTTGGGAGTAGGGGAGAAGGATGAATAGATGGAGCACAGAGGATTTTTAGAACAGTGAAACTACTCTGTATGATACCATGATGGTGGATACCTGCTATTATACAGTTGTCCAAACCATAAAATGTACAACAGCCAGAGGGAACTTTAATGTAATCTGTGAATTTAGGTGATTGTGATGTGTCACTCTAAGTTCATCACTTGTAACAAAGGTACCACTCTGGTGGGGGATGTTGATAATGAGGGAAGCTATGCATGTGTAGGGGCAAAAGGTATATGGGAAATTTTGTATTTCCTCTTAATTTTGCTGTGATCCTTAAACTGTTCAAAAAGTAAAGTTTTAATTATAACTTTTAAAAAAAAATAGAGAAAGTTTAAAAATTATTTTTTTTCACTTTCAACTAATCTTTTCAAAAATTTTTTTCTTGCCAAGTATATTTATAATGACTGCTCTTTAGAGAAGTCAACATTTATAGCTGGGTATTCTTTCTTATTCTTGAAACCTCAAATTATGGAAATGCTATAGAGTTTATGTGATGGTGGAAAAAATATACTTTGTACCTGTTTTCAGAAACTCCATTACATGTGCACATTAATCATGTTTGGGATGATTTATTTCTGCATTCACGCTGGCCAATTTTATTAGTGTTTAGCTTGGCTGAATAGAAGAAAATCTGCTTTCTATTTCACTTCTGTAAAAAGAAGACTTAGATTTGTGCTAACTTACATAAAGGGTGTACATCTGCTTTGTTCCTAATCTCAGGCACTTTCAAATTCATCTTTCTTCCACATTCTCCTGAAGCTCCCTCTATAAAACCTCTTGATCCAGGTCTGTTCAAGGTATACATTCAGATTGTCTTCCAACCCCTTCAGAGTCTTCAATATCTACAAGAGGAATATTTCGCAATCACCATATGGATCTTGTCACCACCATTTCCTGCTTTATTACTTAGTCTTCAGAGCTGGACTCAAATAATTTTACCATTGAGACTGCCTCTCTGTGTGCTTTCCAACCACCACACTGCCACCATTAGGCTAGCCCCCTGCACAGACCCCAAAGCTGCCTTCTTTTGGTCACTGCACATTAATGACCTTTTATCATTTTCCAATATGACCACATCGCTTCAGTCTGCAAAACGAAAAACCCTTTATCTTTGTAATTGTATAGTCCAACACATTCAGAAAGCTTTCTCAACTCCCCCCCAAATATAGCATCAAACTTTTCAAAATTCAATAACACATTTATTTGATTTTGTCTTTCCTATTCACTGCTACTCTGGCCTCTTTAAGGTCAAGGTTCACATTCAGTATTCCTAAATTCCTACTATCTAATAAGTGTCCATCAGCCTGAGCAATAAATAACTCTACTTGGATTTACAATATTGATTTAGTCATACTATTTTGATTTTCTTTTTCATGTAGTGGTACTACTGAGATAGAATTTTAGAGATCCTCCTCCCCATTTCCATTGTTAAAATTCTACCATTTTCTATCCCTTCTGCTCAATAGCAAATACTTTGGTGAAAATTCCATCTCTGCTGTATATTTGTCTACCTAACAAGGATTCAACCTTGTGACAAACTTGACTATTCATGCTGAGCAATATTTGTTTACACTCAGTCCTTTGGCCTCTTATAGTAAATTCATGTAAATAAACAAAGATAGGTCTAGCCTCAACTCAAAACATTATAAGTTATAAAATTGATGGCCAAGTTACTGACTTTAAATGTTTCAGGTTACTTTAAAACATATGGATGAAGAATAAAACATTAATCTTCCTCATATTTAGTCTACACTAGAAAAAAGATTGAGATTTTAAGAAAAAAAATTTTAAGATTTTATTTATTTGACAGAAGGAGAGAGATCATAAGTAGGCAGAGAGGCAGGCAGAGAGAGAGGGGGAAGCAGGTTCCTTGCTGAGCAGAGACCCCGATGCGGGTCTTGATCCAAGACCCTGAGATCATGACCTGAGCCAAAGGCAGAGGCTTTAACCCACTGAGCCACCCAGGTGCCCAAGAAAAAAAATTTTATATTCTTTACAGATATTCCTAATGACTATAGACACAACTATATTTAGAGATTTAAAGTTTCCACTAGCAGGGGAGCCTGGGTGGCTCAGTCATTAAGTATCTGCCTTCAGCCCAGGTCAGATCCCAGGGGATCTGGGCATCGAGCTCTCTGCTCTGCAGGAAGCCTACTTCTCCCGCTACCATTCCCTCTGCTTGTGTTCCCTCTCTCACTGTGTTTCTCTCTGTCAAATAAAAAAAATCTTTAAAAAAAATAAATAAATAAAGTTTCCACTAGCATATTGAATACAATACTTTCCTTTTCTTACACTCCTTTATTCCCTATTTTATCTGGCAAATAATCTGGATAAGAACTTTTGCTGTGTGGCTATAGAAGAAGATGGTTCTTGTAGTCTTGTAGAATGGGTAAAAGGGCCATGGATTTTAGTGTATTGATTTAAAGTTTAGACTTTGAAGTCAAATATGGGCTAAAGCCCTATTGTCAATCAGCCCTGAGCCCAGGGCAAGTTACTTAGCATCTCTATACTTCAGATTGTTCATCAGTTAAATGAAGAGAACACTAGTACCTATGTCACAAGGCTTTGTAGGTATTAAACGAGATAATGGATGTAAAGCATGTAATGGTGCTTAGATAAATCAATGATTAGTAATGTGAATTATTATTATTATCACCACCATTATTCTATATGCACTGCATGTTCAAATCTCAGTGAAGCTCTAAGTAAAACATGGATGGGGTTGGGGGGAAGATCAAGGGAACTATGAAAACTTGACTATTGCATTGAAAGAAAATACAACCAAATAAATAACTTATTTCTGCAAAATAAAGAGAAGAAGCTTGATACATGCTCATTAGGTAGGGTGATCATATAATTTATCATTCTAATTGAGACCCTTTGGAGAGTGAAGGGGGCATGACTAGTAATAACTCCAAGACAGAAGCATAAACAAAGACCATCCCAGGCTGAATCAGGATTTAGGGTCACCCTTTTGTTAGCACATTCTGATTTCTGATATTCTAAAATGAAGGAGACAGAGAAAAAAACCTAACCCTACAGCTTTGGGATTTCAATTACCATAAATCCTCAAAATCCCTAGCTATTACAGAAAAAAATCCTTGAAGCCAAAAAAAATTAACAAGATACTGCTAAACATCTAGAAACACATAATGAAATTCAAAATAATGAACTTGTGGAAAGGATGCAAATTTTAACATCAAAACCTGGGTCAAGTTCTAGCTCTGCATTTAAATCTGCATGTAACTAGGCAAGTCAAAATCTTTAAGCCTTTGTTTACTCCTCTGCAAGTGGGAAAAATGATAATAATGATAATAACAATAAATCTACCCAATCACTATGATATATAAACAGTTGCACTATACATTATAAAGCAACAAACAAGAGTTAGTTAATTGAATTAGTTATTTGGGGAATTTCTTGACGATTCTATCATGATTTTCTTCCTTTGAGAAATGAAGAGAGGATAGGAAGCTTGCTTACTAAATTCAAGAACTATAAGGATAATAACAATGCAAAATTCTCTACCTTGCACTGATGATTGCTGAACTGATCCTAGAATCTCTTAGTTATTTATTTTATTTATTTTTCTTTTGAGAGAGAAAGAGAGTGGATGTGAGGTGGAGAGGCAGAAGGAAAGGGAGAGAATCCCAAGCAGACTCCCACTGAGCTTGGAGCTCGACATAGGGCTCAGTCTTACAACCCAGAGAGCAAGACCTGAGGCAAAACCAAGAGTTAGTTGCCACCCAAGAGCGCCTCTTAGTTATTATTTCTTTTTAAGATTTTTTTTTATTTATTTGACAGAGAGAAAGAGAGAGAGAGAGATCACAAGTAGGCAGAGAGGCAAGAGGCAGGCAGAGAGAGAGGGGGAAACAGGCTCCCTGCTGAGCACAGAGCCGGATGCAGGGCTCGATCCGAGTACCCTGAGACTCGATCCCAGGACCCTGAGACTGTGACCTGAGCCGAAGTCAGAGGTTTTAACCCACTGAGCCACGCAGGTGTCCACCTCTTAGTTATTATTAAAACTTTGTACCTTTAACAAAATATCAAGATTGAGTCAAATATTATGGCTTCATGTTTTGTTTTTAAAACAATGATCTTAAAAATAAACCAGTAACAAATCCTTTTTTAAGAGGTTGGGTTTTAAGTGGTAATTCAATCGGAACCTGTGGCTAGGTTAGGGAGGACTAGATAAAAGTGTTTCCCGTGCCCCTATTTGTTCCAACTCTGTGGTTTTCAATTCAACTGAGCATTTGAATTATTTGAGTTCTTAAACACCAAAGATGCCTTCCCCAAGCGATTAAATCCTAGTCTACGAGGTATGGGGCCTAGGTTTGGTATTTCATAAAAGCTTCAGGGATCTGGATAGGTACACTGGTCAGATGTAGAAGGAAACACCTCAAGGCACCCTTTCACCTATATATCCTTCAAGGCATTCCTGTTTTAATCCCCCCACCACATATTTTCTCTAACCCCAGGCCTTGAATCCCAGTGCCTTAAACTTCCCTTTGTCTTTACTTTTTTCCTAATCAATCCTACTAAAAAGGTCTCTGATAAATCCACTCACATCAAAGGTAACCATAGATTAATCTTTCTAATAGTGTTTACATTTCAACAAAGAACTTAACTTTATAGTAAAGAAAGAACACAGTGAGGGTGGGAATAGAAACATTAGGCCAGTATGTCACCAAGTGATTTCTGGACCTCTTCTGGAGCTTTCCAGTATACCAGAAATCATATCAAGGATTGATACTCCATCTACCTGTGCCTAAACCTGTAACATTGATGTAAGTATCAGTTTATGAAGACAACAGATAATACAACTCAATAAAAGTAATCTAATATTTTATTCATACTTATTTCCCAGACAATGTTAGATGTTTTCATATGGTATCTTCAATCCCATAATCCTAATGGAAAGTTGGGAATTATCATCCCCATTTTACTTAGGAGAAAATGATACTATCAGTTCTAATGTTGTGGGGACACCAGTAGATTCCCGTAAACCCTCCTAGGCAGGAAAAGTCTCTGTGGTGGCAGGGCAAACATCACATTCTGGGTCATCTTCTAAGAGCAGAAGCAAGAATTTTCATCATCTCAGGAATAAAAAGGGAAATGAGTGATTTGTACATTCTATATCTAAGCCAATCTCTTAAAGAACATCCAGGTACACTTGATAATGGATTGGTTTGATATTTGAGAGAAAATATCATCCATCCGCCTAGGTAATGGTTTATGCCAAACAAGACAGCTAGAATCTTAGCATATTGATTATTTTTAAGGATAACTCAGTGAGTAGAAAATGAGTGGAAATAATTTGTAAGATGGTAAATGTGTCCTTATTTTTTAAGGATGATTTAATGTTTTGTATTTGGATGCTTGATACCTGTTGCTCAAATATTAGATTTTAAAAATGATCCCCCCTCTCTCTGCCTGCCTCTCTGCCTACGTGTGATCTCTCACTCTCTATCAAATAAGTAAATAAAATCTTAAAAAAGGGAGGGGGGCGCCTGGGTGGTTCAGTGGGTTAAAGCCTCTGCCTTCGGCTCAGGTCATGATCTCAGGGTCCTGGAATCGAGCCCCACATTGGGCTCTCTGCTCAGCGGGGAGCCTTCCTCCCCCCCCATCCCACCTGTCTCTCTGCCTACTTGTGATCTCTCTCTCTGTCAAATAAATAAATAAAATCTTTTAAAAAAATAAAATAAAATAAAATTGAATGTGACATAAGATGAACCACATTTGGGTGTTAGATTACATCGTAAGATTAATGTGTATACATAAGGACAGAAATGACTAGATAGAATTCTTTTGAAGGAAGAAGGGAGTAAAGGAGTAAGGGAGACATGAGAAAGGAAGAGAAATGAAAAAAAAAAAAAAAAAGATTACCTGTGGAGCAAGGAATAAGAAGTTTCTCACATTACACATTCACTTTATCCCAGAAAGATCAAAGTTAAGTGTTGAGAAGAGGAAATAACTTGAGTTTTGTTCTGAGTAGGGAAAAGAAGTCCAGACTGCTTACAGGGTAGACCGAGAGACACAGTCAGCTTGAGCTCCACAAGGAGAGAGGAAAAAGAAGGTATAGAAAATGAGGGGGCGCCTGGGTGGCTCAGTCGTTAAGCCTCTGCCTTCGGCTCAGGTCATGATCCCAGGGTCCTGGGATTGAGCCCCACATCGGGCTCCTTGCTTGGCAGGAAGCCTGCTTCCCCCGCTACCATTCCCTCTGCTTGTGTTCCCTCTCTCGCTGTGTTTCTCGCTGTCAAATAAATAAAAAAAAAATCTTAAAAAAAAAAACCAAAATGAGAATATTTAAGAAGTCACTTTAAGTAGATAGAAGCTGAGGGTGTGGCGAGTTCACAGACTTTTGAAATAAGCAAGAAGAACAGTTTTAAGTTGTGTCAAGATATAGAAAGGCAGTAAAGCGGATGTCATGTTGATTTGTCACTGAGCATGAGATGGTAGTTGCCGCTACAAGAGGGAATCACAGAGCAAGTGATGACAGAAATTGCAGTGATTTATCACAAAGCAAATGGCCTTAGGAAGGACCAGATGAGAACCAGACATCAGAGAGGATGCTGGAACGAACAAGTGGCAGAGGGCCAGTGCAAACATGTATAGTCTGGATGGCAGTTGAACCTTTGATGACCACACACGCTCTTTCAATGGGGGCAAAACATAAGCCTGATGCTCTCAAAAGTCGATTAAGTTCTTTGTACCGAAAGAAAAAGTAAACTCACCCAATAGGCAAACAATGCTGAGAGTTCACTTCCTCTAACTCTGTAGTTAAGCTACTCACTCAGGATAACATCACTCTATGGCCAGGCACTGAAGTCAGGAAGTAGTTTATTTTCGCTGAAACTGAAGGGGGAGTTAGAAAGAAAAACAGCTGCAACTTGATCAATTCAAGAAAAGCAGGTAGGAATAAAGAGAGCTAGTGAAAGGGAAAGCCAGCTCAGATTTACTGCAAGCTAAATTTTGCCTGCGCGCGCGCGCGCGCACACACACACACACACACACACACACACACACACACACACACACACGACAGAAACCCCAGTATTCCCCTTCTATATTTGGTACGAAAGACAAAAGCTGAATTGGGAATTGAAGTCTTCTGTGCCAGAGGGGAAAGTTAGCTCTATGAATCAATGGGGTCATGAGTGCGAGATCACTTGAAAAACCTAAGGAAAATAGATCAGATCCCTGGATTTCTCCATATAGGAGTAGGTGACTGAGGATGAAGAGGGAGAGAGGCCAGATTTGGAAGGGGAGGAGGGAGAGTAGGGAAAGGGAGGGGATTTTGAGAAGGAAGGCAAGGAATGTGGACAAAAGGAGAAAAAGTTGCTGTTTCAAATCAGTACTTCTCAAAAGAGGATCCTTTCCCCAGGGATATTCTGAAGGAGTTACAGGGCTAGAGCTGCAACCTCCCTAACATCTGTTAAGCAAGGGCAGTTTTAGATTTGCAACAAAACACCTTCATTCTCTTTTATTGGAACCATGAGGCTGATTTCCTGGCCACCCTACAGTCTGTGCCTTTCTCACCTTCTCCTGATCGCTTTCCTCCCTTCTTCAGTATTAAGCAAAGACTATCACCTGCTTCCCCTCCCAACAGCTGAATTATTCTTCCATGCTTTTATTTTGATAGCAAAGTGGTTCAAGCTATGTTTGAGGGTTGTGGGAACCCTCAACGGGATTACAGAATGAAGAAATTTTGAGAACCATACTCTAAATAAAGAATCGAAGACAAAAACCTGTCATGATGAAAAATTAAACTAAACTGCCTCAAATAAAGCAAAGGAGCTACCAATGCCTTGGCGAGCACAGAGAGAAATTTATATAACATGGAACTGTAATGACACAGCTTCCTTCCAATATCTAAGGCTCTTTCTGCCTGGCATGTGTTAAGGAAATACAAGGGAGCATTTACAGACATGCTATCATAACATGCAAAATCAGAAAATAGAAGCCTGAGGACAAGTTTATTTCTAAAGTTGAAATTTATTTTCAGTAACTTCTACCATAAATAAACCTACGTGAATGAATGGCTCTGATAACCCATAGTGCCATAGACTACAAAGCCAGGCCTTTCCCTATTGTGAGGTCTTGGCAGTTTGTCTTTTTCAAATAATCAATATGGTATGTTTGTTAAGAGCCGGGGGGGGGGGGGGGGGGGGGGGGGGGGGGGGGGAACGTACCATACGTATTGGTTGTGTAACTTTGGGAAAGTTAGTCTTTCTCTCTGAGCATTAGTTAATTTATTTAGTGGAAATAATAGTGCCTACATCGCAGACATGACATGAGGATTAAGATTTAAAAAATAGTTATTTGTGGGTGCTTTCTATATGTTTTCAGGTATGATATTAATTATTTTAAATGCATTCTCTCATTCATTGTCCACAACTACCCTCTAAATAATTGGATAGATGGATGGATGCAAGGATGGTTAGAATGATCAGTTCCCACTTTAGAGATGAGAAACTGAGACCCAGATTAAATAATTTGCACAAAGACTTATGTTTATTGGAGAGAAACCAGGATTCTGTCCCACTCGAAAATCTTTGTCTGAATTGTCCTATATTTTACTATTACTTGTATCTTATACTTCAAGTCTCTCTTTATTCTTCCCTAATCCTGAAAATCCTGCCAGGTGAAACTTACTCCTAACCCAAGCACTCAGGATTTTCAGATTCTTTTTCTTTTTCCAAATTTGTTCTGATAAAAAAAGACCTGAAAATCTCTCTTATTCAACTTAGTAACTAATGATGGGACCGAACCAATGTGCCAGGCACTGGGATAAAAGCCTGAGAGATAGACTAAAACATGGTTCTTACCCTCGAATGATTCATAAGTAATAAATCAGGCCTAAAGAACTGATCTTTTTTTCTTTTTTAAAGATTTTATTTATTTATTTGACAGAGAGAGAGAGAGAGATCACAAGTAGGCAGAGAGGCAGGCAGGGGTCAGAGAGTAGAGAAGCAGGCTCCCTGCAGAGCAGAGAGTCGGATGTGGGGCTGGATGTGGGGCTGGATCCCAGGACCCTAAGATCATGACCTGGGCTGAAGGTAGAGGCATTAACCCACTGAGCCACCCAGGCGCCCCCTAAAGTGATCTTAACTCTTCAAATCCCTACAACCCCGTGGTCCCAGTCAGTGAGAAGCAGAATTGACATTCAAAACCAGGTTTTCTGAGTCTAAAATCTTCAACTGATGACCATGACTTTCTAGTGTATGTATTCTTCTCACTGAGTGGGATCATGGGCAAATTGATTAACCTCTCTAAGTAGCATTCCTCTGTCTTTGTAAAATGAATGCTTTAATACATTTGTCTCATGGTTGCTCCCCAAATTCAGTAAGACCATTATATAAAACACCTAGACACATAAGTAGCCAATAAATGATAGCTATTGTCACTATTATTTTTGGTGTGGAAATCACTAATCAAACTTCTGAAAAGAGATTTAAGATAAACCTGTTCCCTTTGTCCTCTTTGCAAGGTCTTCTATGCACATGCTTTCTCTGCATTTTTACATCACATTTTTTTTTTAAACTCATGATGGACAACTAACCCCTGTATTCTGATGCTGCCAGAATGTTTTTCTGCTTAGTGGACTTTAATTATTACTGAATTACATTAGGATTTCATGGAATTACTTATTATAGCCACACAGTGCCAAAATGAGTCACCATGATTAAATCTATTAGAATGGCTACCAAGGAAACTATGTATGAATTTCCATCCTGTAAAGTATTCAGCCACATGAAACCAACTTCCAATGAGTAACATGAGTAATATCTCAGGGATTTTATGGCATCAGAGACAGTGAATAAGTGGTTTCACCTATCAAATAGGGTAGTGACAATATTGATGTAGGTTCTATAAAGTATTTCTTTTTCAACGATTTAAGATTAAATTAAAGATATAATATTTTTGTATAGCTTTAATCATTCATGCCTATCTTTCCATTTTAGAGAAGCCTAGAACAAATAACTAAAATTCATTGATGTAATATATGATCATGTAGTACCATACCGTTATCTCAAATTTATATTTTGTTAAAAATGCTATTTAGACTTGTAATCTATACAGCCAACAAAAAGTACCAATTTTACCATGCATTTCTATAAGAAAAGACACTGAAAGAATGAACAAAGTATTATTCCCTTTTCCTATGATTGAATGGTTTCTTAGAAAATCACTTTTAAAATCTATAAATGTATTCTACAGGTCTGTTTTAAAGTTAGCATATAAATTAATATTTGCATTGATGGTTTCAGATCTTGGGACTCTGAAATAAGAAGTAATAAAAATAAAACTAGCATGATGCTGTGTATTGCTTGATTCCATAAATATGCAAAAAGTGTCTTCATATTTCAATAATATTGTAACTGGGTTTGTGCCGATATGATAGCATCATACTTTATTCATGTCGGGTTGGATTCCCTGAATTTTGGTCCCAATTTGCCTCCACTGCACAATGATACAATTCCTCCTAAATCAGAGGGGCTGGGAGCATCTAGAAGTAGAATAAGAGGGATGGGAAGGTTTTGAAAGCAAACTTCATGGGAAATTAAGATTTACGGGGTTAAATGCTGGTGGAAGCATTCTATAATTTTATTCAATCTGAAACATGTATAACCTCAATATACTATATTTAGAAACTACCGTTTTGTGAAGTAGGTCAACATCAGGCGAACCCCTGAATATTTTGGTTTACTTTTTTTGTGTTCCTGGAACAGCCCTCCTCCCAAAATTTATAGAAGAGCACAAAGATAAATTAAAACTTTTCATACTTTTTGGGGCGCCTGGATGGCTCAGTCGTTAAGCGTCTGCCTTCGGCCCAGGTCATGATCCCAGTGTCCTGGGATCAAGCCCCGCATCGGCGGGAAGCCTGCTTCTCCTGCTACCTTTCCCTCTCTCACTGTGTTTCTCTCTGTCAAATAAATAAAAAAAATCTTTAAAAAAAAAAAAAAACTTTTCATACTTTTATGAACTTCAGTTGGCTCCACACACCATTTATTCTGTTTTTTTCAACTTCACATGTGGTCGTTTACATAGCTGAAGGCAATGAGCTTATTTTATGTAATTATGAAATATTATTTCTTGAAATGTCGTTAATATAATTCATGTAATGTCACACCTGATTTATATTATTTGTGGATGTGAAGGATATTGTTTACATTGTTTTAAAGGTGACGGAAAGTGAGTTTAGGCATTCACTACTGTCAAATGAGCCAATAGCAGCCAAAAGGCCAGAAATCTCTCCTTTAATCCCTCCACTTTGTCACTAATGGGGAAAGGGTTCAGTCATTTTCAGTTTTCTTCCTTTTCTCTCCAATTCTCATTTGTGAATTGGACACACTTCTATTCTTATCTTTCTTACACCTTCTGCATTCCCATTAAATTTCAAAGTGAAATACAGGAAGGCAACGTATTAATAGTCTGGAAGCAGAAGTTATGCTATTGGAGAGTGAATATATTGGGCATGTAGGCATGCTAAGTAATTTTTCTCTCTCTAGTCTCCCACGTCCTTTCTTTCTGAAGCAAGTCTCTTTGAAGGAAACCATAGGCCTCAGTATGAAGAGCCTAGGTTTTCCCATTGGGAGATTGCCTGAGGGATTCAGAGCTACCCACTGACCTTTCTCCTCCTCTTTATTATTTTTTTTAAAGATTTATTTATTTATTTGACAGAGAGAGAGATCACAAGTAGGCAGAAAGGCAGAAAAAGAGAAAGGGAAGCAGACTCCCCACTGAGCAGAGAGCAAGAGGCGGGGCTTGATCCCAGGACCCTGAGATCATAACCTGAGCAGAGGCCAGAGGCTTTAAACCGCTGAGCCACACAGGTGCCCCTCTCCTCCCCTTTAAAACAAAGCTAATATACTTATGGGGTGCCTGGCTGGCACAGTCAGTTAAGTGTCAGACTGAGTTTTGGCTCATGTCTTGGTCTCAGGGTCGTGAGTGCAAACTATGGGGTCGGCTCACACTCAGTGCGGAGTCTTTTTAAGACTCTCTCTCCCTCTCCCTCTGCCCCTCCTCCTCTAAAATAAATAAATCCTTAAAAAATATAAACTTATTTCACAGCACTCTTACAAGCATTAAATGCACTAAATATCATAACTAAGCAGCAAAACAGAAACAAACACAGTATGCACTCATAGCAAGAACTACAGTGTAGTTGTTAATTGGTTCATGGCTGTTATTCTCACTTACACCCCAACCTATATCCTCACCCCAACTGAACCACCTGCTCTTCCTCACAGAAATTCTCTCCCCTTATAGGTCTTTCCATCAGATCGCTCCTTCAACATACATTTGGTCAAATACTACGATGTAAAAAGCATCATTTAGAGAACTTTAGGAAATGCAACTATGTATGGAAACTTTCTCGAAATAGTCAAGAGTAAGTCCACCTTTGCCAGGTCTCAGACCGTGTGCTAGCTGAGGGTCAGTAAGTCATTCCATTTCCTGAGACTGATTCCATATTTTTACATGGATGGTAATGCTATTTTGTTTTAACATTATCTATTCTATTTCATATCAGTATTACATAAATCGAACTACTTACATTATTTTCAACACTAATAAGTAAGCTATGAATTGTTTAGTATAAATGTAAAAAAGGATCTCAACTGATAAATCTGGGAGAATTTCACCCTTTCTATAGGAATATGCAGTTCATGCTTCTTTAATTTCACCCTTCTATTCAAATTCCAATTCTTACTCAGTATAGGGTTTTTGAAGATCTGACTCTGCCTCAAAATGTGGGACAATCTTTCCCTCCTTTTATCACCTCATTAAAGTCTAATGAGGTGAAGAGGATAAAAAGGCTCATGTGTTGGCTTCTAAATCTATTCCATATACATTGTGGAAGCAGTGTTTTAAAACCAATATGAAGATGGGCTGACGACATAGTTATTTTCTAAACTTCTTTAAAAAATAGTGCTTCTGGGAGTAAAATTTGCGTCTCATTCCTTGTATGTAATTATATATTCCTTCTGATTTTACCTAAGTGTTCAAACGTCAAACTCCAGTTTGCACCTAAATCCAACCCTCCACTCAGTTCATGCAGACTGGTTGGATTAGGTAAACTGAAGTCCCATCAAGATAAAGTTGCCCTGAGGGGCACAAAAGGGCATTACAGAGAATAGGTAAACGGTGAATGGAGTCCTCTGTGTGAGATAAATTAACTATAAAAGGCCCCCAGGTGGCTTCTCCTATCTTCCAAGAATTAACAATGTTTCATTGTTATTGAATACATTTGTGGTGGTTGTTTTTTTTTTTTAAATGACAGAATAAATGTTACATATACACTATATAATTCATTCCATTCTGGCAGGAAATGGCCTTCAGTTTTCTCTGGGGATCTGTGCAAACATCTGGATAATCTTGAAATCTTTTAATATGAAAGGGTTGTAATTACCCCCAAACTTACTACTTCCCACATTTATTTCCTCTTTTTAAATGATAAGAAATGTAATTCTTCCTCAGCAAGGATTTAAAGATCAGTTATGAAGGAATTAATTTTGTAATGTGTCTTCCACAAAGGACGCAGTTCTCAGCCTCATCCCATGAAAATTCACAGAAAGTTAATTTTTGCCATTTTTCTTCAAGGCAGCCAAATTTCCGAATTTTACAGATGTTCATTTTTTTTTTTTTTTTTTGCCAACATAGTCTCTTTTGGTTTTGAATGTTGAGCTAAAATGACTTTTTAATGTAATAAGTAGTATTACACGGTTGTTTATATTTAGCTCTACATTCTCATTCATCACTATCCTATGGAAGAATTTTGACAAGCAATGTACAAATGTGACATGGGTACAAAAGCATATCTCAGAGGTCTGGAATCTCTGGGTGAATGCCATAGTTACTACAGTGCTGCATAACTCTGGAGGAGAATTTCCAGTAAGTTACATGGGGTATAAATCTAGCTTTGACATTTTACTCCAGAATACTTTTTTGCTTCATAGAAAGCAATAGTCCTTTTCTCTCACCTGTTTATATAACCCTTCTCCTTCTATGTATTCTTAAGTACTGATTCTTCATTCTTTTGCTCAACTCTTTTTTTTTTTTTTGTAGTTTAGTTGGCAAAATGTTAATCTCAAGTACTTTTCTTTCTTCTCCTCCCTTGCTATATCTGAGCATTTTTGTTTTGCTTGTTTGTTTTGTCTCTTTATTCCCTTTATTAGTGGTACCCTAGAGTTATATTATTTCCCAGTGTCATCTACATTTGAATTCCTTTATTTTCTTTGTATTGGTTTTAGTGTTCTCTATTAGATCAAGAGGACCCTGAAAGGAAAAGCTGAGTGGTCCACTTGGTTGCTGAGTCACCAATTAGGAAGGCATTTTTTGAACTTTAACAAGTCTAGTAATTTTTTTGGACCTAAGATTCTTGATCTGAAATAATATATCACATATGCTGTCAATTGGTTCAGTATGTAGTTATTTCTTTTAAAGTATTTGAAGGTGTAATTTTTATTGAATACTTACTAACTTAGAATAATAAAAATTTAATGACCCTTACCATATGCTTGGCATCATGATGCATGGGGGAGCAAAAAAATGAATTGGGATTCCTTCCTCAAGTACTGTTTTGAAAAACAAGCTTATATAGAAGAGTAGTTTCAGTAGACCATGGCAAAGGCTTTACATTACAAGTATTTAAACCTTTACTAATTATTGTTAAAAATGATTAAAGAAGACAGTGTAGGTGACACAAACAAACTTTACTTAATACTTCATAAAACAATCTCCATTCAGAGAACTGCAAAATGGGGTGGAAGGCAAGAAGCTTTTATAGGATAAAAAATAAGGAACAAGAAAGAGAAAAATAGAGAACATCCGATTGGCTGAGTCTACATAGTCAACCTTGTTTGGAGTGAGAAGGCCCCCAGGCTGGCTTAGTGTTTGGGGGGTTGGCTGACCACTTACTGCCGTTCTGATCAAGAGAAGCATTTCCAGGGACAAAAAATTTATCTAAGTTTCAGTACGCTCATGTGACACCCCCAGGCAGGGATGCCTCCATCTTGGCCATAGAATGCCATTTCAACAGTGTTAAATTATGTTTTTGTATCACTATGTTATTTTTTAATGTTCTCTATTGAAATAATGGTAAATTAGGAGGAATCAATTTTCGATATAATCTAATCTTTCTGGATCCAAGCAGAATAATCCAAACAACATCCAAAAAAATTTTACCCAATTAATACCAGTCATTATATCTATATCTTAAAAAATTGTTCTTTCTGTAATAAGTATTCATTTTTGTTTCATTTTAATCACACATTTTCTGTTTTAAACGCAAAGAAAGGAAAAATGAATTAACATTTCTTGAATACCTTTCAAGCTCTCAGTATGATACAAAGTGCTTTAAAAACATTATTTCAATCAACAGCCGGAACAACATGCCAAAGTAGGTTTTGTTAACTCTAAGGATATGGGAAGTCAGACTTAAGAGATCAGGTGATCTGCCCAAGGTCACCCACCCAGAATATGTTATCAATATTCACACCCAGTTTCTCTTGCTCCAAAGCCCATGCTATTTCTGCTATACCACATTTCTACCCCAAATGAAAATCACAGAATAGAAGTTCAAATAGCCCTTTAAAGATATCTGAGACTCTAATGGCCTCTTGAGCCTAACTACCTCATCCTATGCATGAAGAAAATAAGACCTGGAGAGTTTAAATGACTTGCTGGAATTCATTCTGCTAGTTGATGTCAGAGATTGGAGTAGACAGCATTTTTTTCTCTAAGACAAGTCCATGTTCTGGAACATTCTGTCTAAAAATAAAGGAATAAAAAATAATAAATAAAAATAAAGGAATGAATTCCCTGCTGCAGAAAATGCTTAAATAGAAACGTAATGACTAAAAAGATTATAGAAACATTTTTTGTAGGGATGGAAATTTGGATTTGAAGACTCAAAAGCTTCCTTCCATCTCTCCAATTCTTTAAGGCTATATAATTAAGGACACTTTTCCATTATCTTCTCTCCAATTAAAAATAAATGACTAAGTGGAAATACAGTACATCACAATTTGTAGAATGTAGCAAAAGCAGTTCTAAGAAGGGGGTTAGTAGCAATAAATGTCTACCTTAAGAAATGACCTAACTTTACACCTCAAGGACTTGAAAAAGAACAATCAAAGCCCATAAAAATTAGTAGATGAAAGAAAATAACAAAGATTACAGCAAAAATAAATTACATAGAGACTAAAAAGAGAATACAGATCAATGAAACTAAGAACTGGTTGTTTGAAAAGATAAATAAAATTAATAAGCCTTTAGCTAGACTTAACAAGAAATAAAAGAGTGGGAACTCAAATAAAATCAGAAATGGAAGAGATATTACATCTCTCTACCTATATTACCCTTCTGTTCTTAAATGCTGTCTACTTTAGTCACTAGAATCCTTGGCATATTATTCGTAAATATTTTAAATTTATGGTCTGGTAATTCCAACATCTTTGCCATATCTGAGTCCAGTTCTGATGTTTGCTCTTTCTCTTCAACTATGTTGTCTTTTAGAATATCTTGTAATTTTTTTCTTGATAGCTGGGCATGATATATTGGGTAAAAGAACTGATATAAACAGTTCTTTAGTAATGTGGTGGTAGGGTATAGGTGGAAGGGAAGTATTTTCTACTCCTACGACTAGGTCTCAGTCTGAGCCAGTGTTTCTGGACTGTACATCTTAATGCCCCCATCTTCTCATTCCCCTTAGATGGGAAAGGATGGCTAGGGTTGGGTGGAGCTGGATATTTCCCTGCTCCCACCTGGAAGGTTAGAGGGGGCTAGAGTTTGGTATTTCTTTTCCTTCACATGGAAACTAGAGTCAGCAGGAGTTGAGTATTTTCCTTCCCCCCGGTCAATTAGGCTCTGATAAAACTCCATCAGGTTAGGTTCTCATTAACTAGTTTCTCCTGGAGACGGACCTTATTAAGAAGATCATAATTCTCTGGTATATTTCAAAATGCCTCTTTTCTCTGCTCCCTGCCAGAAGTGCAAGGGGATTTATCTCCAATATTTACTCTGAGAACCTGGTAGATATATCCATAGGCTTCTCCCTATCACCATGACTGTGTCCCCTGGAGTTTTTAACATTCAGAGTTGTTCACGCAGAACCTCCAGCAATTCATCAACTACAGTCCAGGTCTCTCTACCCTGTACTGGTTCTTGAGAGGTTTTAGCTTGTGAGTTTCTGCTCTACTGAGCTGTAATTTGTTGTATTTGCCTATCAGTCACACCAATTTTGGGGGACAGCAGTTTGCCCTGTATTCTCACTTCTCTTATGGATTTTAGGAAGGGTTGTTGATTTTTCAGTTTGTTCAGCTTTTTACTTGCTAGGACAGAGTGGCAGCTTCCAAGCTTTTCACATGCTGGACCAGAAACTGGAAGTTTCAGATCTTTAATTTTGGATAATTTTAATAACTTTTCATGTTCTAGGTTTTCTCAGAGCTCACTTTCTCTAACCTTACAGCAGAATATAGGGTCAACTCTGAAAGGTAAGGACAATTCTCTCTTGACGTCTCTCTCCCCAGTTCTCAGTCTCTCCTTCTCCCACTCTTTGCCTTCTTCCTCTGAGTCTTCCTTTCCCTCTGCTTTCCCTTATCTCATTCACACACCACACACACACACACACACACACGCACATACAGAGTTAAAATAGCCTGTGTGCTTGTCCTTAGGCAATCCATAATTAAGTTTATTAAAATAATAGAAAAAAATTATAAGTCTGGCAGTGATATGCCAGGCACTGGGTTTTCCCATACTCCATCCCAATATCCAATTTACTTCTTGTACACAGAGTCCTTTGTTTTGTACCATTAGTTTCTGACCTAGTTCCCTTCAAACAAATATCCTTTAAATTTTAAATATAGAAAGAGTATAAGGAAATATTTCCCCTTACTTTCCTTTAAAAAATATTTTCTTTAATATAAATTGATAACATCAGTTATTCAATTATTTAGTTATGATTTTAATCCTGTATTTTAAAATATAAGTCAGTATTAAATTGAATAGATAATTCCAGTGTCGTTATATTAATTTTTATCATCAGATTCCAGGATTATGGATGGGAGGAAGGATAGATGTGAAATATTTTCTCTTTAATTTTTAATCAATAAGCAACTGATAATTAAAACAGATAAAGTAAAAAAAAAATCACCCTTTACTTGATTAGTTTTATTTTTTAATATTGTAGGATTTTGTGCTCACTATGAATCATTCAAACATAATAGAAGTGTGTTAAATAAAAGCTAAAAGTTTCATTCTTTATATGCCCCTACCTCCCACTGCTTAAGGAGGGGGAGTAAAACCACTGTTAATAGTTTAATTGCTACACTTCTAGGCATTTTTGGTTTTACATACTCACAGACATACAGAAACAGGATCATATACATAATATTCTTCAATTTGCTTTTATCCACTCAATGCTACTGAAATATTTTTATAAAACTACATACAAATCTGCCTCATTTATTTTAATATCTAGCTAGTATTCCATCTTATAGATGTGCCATAATTTGTTTAACCACTCTGGTTGATAAACATTTAGTCTGTTTTGAATTTTTCACAATTACAAATAATGTTGCAATAAACATCCTCGTTTATAAATTATGACATGTTTATTTTTACCATTCCCCCTAAAAAATCTGACAAACCTACAATCTCAAACTAAACAAATGCTTCACTGTCTATTTCCAAGTTTAAACTGCAGAGTACACAGTTGGGCAACATCCTACAGGGGACTAAAACACACAATATGCACCTTAATGCAGTGGGCTACAGATGACTTGAATACCCTGAAGATCGATGGATCTTAATATGCTCTCAACAAGGAAAGAGTCCATTTAGATACAAGCTGGGATCCATAGTTCATGTTTATAAAGGGAGGGAATAAATGGGAGGAGAAAAGTGAATATCTCAAAGGGTAGTGCCTGAAATATCAAACACACCAAAGGGCATCTGAGGTAAGATTCAGGGGAAAAAAAAAAGGCAGAAAACAAACTCTGATACTTCCCAAGCACTTACAGGAAGCAAAGGTCAAAGCTCATATAAATTTACTGGCTTCTTAGGGGTTACACGCCCTCAAAATTGCTGTAGTCATCCCTTGTCATGAGTTTTCAACTCTTGCAATAGACTCTAATAGTAAGTGCCATATACAAAAATAGCAGTGTGAAATGTCCCATGCAAGTAACACTTTGATCACAGACAGAATACTCAATCTCCTAGCACCACTGTATTTCTTGTGTATGTTGGAAACCTCCCCCAAACTTTGTTTCTCCTCTCTTCAATGCCATATCTTCTTTAACATGAAGTCCAGCTATAATTTTTGAGCAACTGTGATGTGCCCAGTACTATGCTAAGTATCTTTCAGACATTAGCTCTTTGTCAGACATTAGCTCAAACTTTCACAGTGCTGTGAAATCAATGCAGTTATTAGTCTCATTAAGTAGACTTAAAGAGATCAGTGCTAATAAGTGGCAGAACCAGGGCTTCAATCCAGGTAGACACGCTCTAAAGCCCATGTGTATCACTCTAGGATATTACCTATTTTTTTCTGAATGTTCGAGGAAGAAATCTTGAGTGGAGTGATAGAACCTTGTTAATACATATGACAATGAGAGTAGAACTATCTTAGTAGTCAGGGAAACTAATTCTCAGATTGTCAGAAGCAAATACTGGTGAAGAGGCCTTAAAGTCCAAAGTAAAGAGAAGAATTAGCCCTTCAAAATGTGTTTGAGATCTTTCTTCTAAAAGAATACCAAATAAGACTATTGAATCAAATTTGAAGTCTTTTGAGAAATCATAGAGAATGAAATAAATACATGATAATAGAAAACAGATAAAGATTTGATATTCAAAGAGGAGAAGGTAGATTTTGGAAGTTTCTATCTGGGCATATTTAGCAAAGATGAGCAGAATTCCAGAGCTGATTATCAAAAGCATTTCTTACAAGAAAACAGAGCAAAAATCTCTGGACAGATTTACAGATTTAAAGGGGGAGGTTCTTTTTTCTTTTCTTTTTTTTTTTTTTTTTTCTGTATTTGTTTGTTGGTTTGTTTGTGATGGACCAATTTACCTGAACATTGCTGAAGTCCCTACTATTTTACAGAAAAGTATTTAGTAAAAGCTTTTATGATAGAGGTATACAAGGTAGAAAACCACAAGGCCAGTGATATGTAATTTGCTAAAAGTCTCATCATTTCAACCATCAAACCGAAGATTGTTGGTTAATTGCTTAAATATGTCCAAAATTAAAGTTTCTAATAATGAGTTGTAGCAAATACAGTAGGTAGCAGATTCAAGATTTAAACATTGAGCAGGATGTCCTGGCCTAAACCTAGAAAGATAAAATTTAATGTAGATACTAGAAGTAAA
Source organism: Procyon lotor (assembly GCA_028646535.1). Lineage (NCBI taxonomy): Eukaryota > Metazoa > Chordata > Mammalia > Carnivora > Procyonidae > Procyon > Procyon lotor. The sequence continues at coordinate 106,199,459 of CM053604.1, read as the reverse complement.
ATATCTGAGACAGTTTATTTCCCCAAGTAACTTTGGATAATACCTCCTAATGACACGATCGAGCATTTCTGATAATATCTGAAAAACAAGACAAACGAAACAAAGTTTTACCATGAAGTTAATTAAATAGCTAACACTATATTGGGCATGTATAAAGCCTTAAGTAGATAGTACATAAAGATACAGAATAGTTGGGCAATCTCAAGTTGCATGACTCAGTTACCTCATGTCACCCAATATTTAATTTCTTTCCTAGGCTGGTCTTCTATACTTTTTAGTTCATACTTCCTTCTACATTAACTTACTTTACTGAAAACCTACTGTAAATTCTGACTTCTGCTCTTACAAAATTGCTAGCTATGATGTTTGGAGCAGAACATGTGCATGTCAACCTAATGACCATTTGCCCCTTTTTCATGTTGTAGATCCCCAATTTGCCCTGGGGTCTACCCTTCCTCATTTAACTCAGAGAAACTGTGAAGGGCCCATAGTTAATTATAGAGTTTCATCTTCCTTGTCTACAGTGGGTCTGGGGAAAGGGCATGCAATCCAGTATGGGCCAATAAGACCTATATACATTCACCCATTCATTCCACAAATATTTACCCACTGCATGGCAGATGCTAGGTCCTAGGGAAATAGCAGTGGACAAAGCAGAATCATCTCCATCCACATGAGTCCTAGGTTTTAACTTGAGAAGAGACAAAATTAATAGAAAATGTTTTTGAGAGAAGATTCTTCACTTTTAATATATTTTTTAATGCCAAGGGAAGAAATTGTTCTTTATCTTTCTCTGGCATTGATGAATAGGATGTGATGCTTCGAGCTTTAGCCATGTGGAGAGGAGCTAGCCAATCTGGCTAGGACAGCAATCCTGAAAAATGGAAAGAACCATCACTGAGCTGCTAAACTAATCAACCTGGTCACTATAATGTTGAAACCACATGCTTGTATTTGAGTTTATATTACTGTCAAACTGTTACATTCTAATTCTAGCATATTCTAGCTGATATGGTATACAGGTTTGGTTGAAAAGATTTCAGTGAAAATCTACCTGATCTCTGATGATTTTTTACAGGTAGCATTGACCAGGAAATCCATCACCCCCTTGGCAATAGATGACATTAAACAACAACGACGACGACGATGACAACAACAACAACAACAACAACAGCAAAATAAATCTATGCTCCATTTTCCTCGTGCATTTGTCATGGAGGAGGAAAAAAATATAAAATGAAAACACGAAGACAAATAGCCCACTAACATAAGAATATACATCCTTTGTAAATATGTTTCAGTATAGGTCTAGATTGCTGTTGCGTAGTAGGTATTTATCATCACAGAAAGATTAAGGGTATTTTGAGACTTTCTTTATCCTTGTTCTTATTGTAACTATGACTCATCCATCATCATCCATCATCATAATCTAGATTATGGTATATACTTAATATTTAGAGGATGTTTTGGAAATTTTAATTTGAAGTCAATTAAAATTATTTAATCATGAGAATATTTGACGAGGGGAAACATTCATTTTTATACCATAAGACACAGACAACATAGCTAACAGGTATTTCCAAAAACTGGTGAGAAGGAATGATGTTATTTTCCAAAATGTTGAGCTGAGAAGGCTAAAAGCAAGGATGTGCTTTCTATGATTACAGAGGGAGAAACTCCTTCATGGAGATGGAAAAGGTGTTATCTAATTATCTAATTAATAGATAATTATTGAATGAATGAATATTTGAGCACCTACAGTACTATGATGTGTATTTATGGTTTCTTTTCACACAAAGCTATAGTCTTTATCTTTCAAAAACTTACATTTCTGTTGATGATAGGAAAGATAAGTCAAGCTCTATCTGTCTATCTATCTCCCTATCTTTCCTCTCCCTCTCACACTTCTTCCCTTTCTTTCTTTCTATCCACTATTTTTCAGCAAACCATGAGTTTCCTTTATAGAGCAGATATTGTGTGCGGTATGTGAATAAGACAGATAAGACAGAGTTTTTGCCCTGAAGAAGCTTATTGTACTCCAAGAAAAGAAAAGATACATTTGAAGTTTCATGTATTTACCTAGTGAATGTTACTGGGTAAACAGTGAATGCTACCTACTGAAGTCCAAAGTGCAGAGGAAGAGAGCTATAAGCAGAATTCATGTGGAGATACATAAAGAAAAATGTGGTTTTTGAATTGGATTTAATAAGATGTTAAGAATATGAAGGAGAAAGGAACAACGATGAAAGCTGGGGGTTATGTAGAACAGAAGTACACATGTACAGTTATATGAATGGTATTCTAACAGCAGTGAAGAGCTTGCTTTGTTGAAAGTCTGTGTTTCCTGTGGAAGAGTCATAACAGTTAAGTTTGAAAGAGTAGAGTAAGGTCATGTAATAGAAGACTTTGAATGGCAGGATAATTCTTGGTCTAAAGTTATAGGCAATAGGGAGCCTATACTTTAACCACGGTGAGAAATACAAAACAGAACCTAAGAAGAATTGTCTATCATTGATGTAAGCAATGGAAAACTAAATTTGTCTCCCTACTGGACTGTGATGTTTGAGTTGAAATAAGGTTTCTAAAGAAGAGTAAATAATAATAGGCCAAAATACCTTGATATTGTAATTTATAATAAATATATATTTTGTCTTTGTCCAGTTCCTTGCACATAGCTCCTAAAACTCTTGAAATTTCCTGTGATGAGAATGATAAAGATGTCTTTTGTTGTATTAATGAAGCGACTTTTAAGAAGTACTCAAGGATGGAGGCTGGTTGCCAGTGGAACCGACCTTGTGATTAGAGGATTAAAACGTTTAGCCCTACTTGGCCCCCTCCCCCAGAAGAGAGGTCCAAACACCAATGGCCAGTCATTTAATCGATCATGCCTATGTAATGGAGCTTCTGCAAACCCCCAAAAGGACAGAGTTTGGAGAGCTTCCTCATTTGTGAGCTCATAGACTTGTTGAGAGAGTGATGTGCAGGGAGAGCTCTGCCCTTTCCCCCACACCTTGGCATATGCATCTCTTCCATCTAGCTATTCCTGAGTTACATCCTTTTATAATAAACCAGCAATCACAATCTAGAAGGTAGAATATTTGTTTGAGTTCTGTGAACCCCACTAGCAAACTAACTAAACCCAAGGAAGAGCTTATTGAAACGTCCTAAACTTTAGTCAGGAGCACATGTGGCAACCAAGACCCTGCCATCACACTACTGGGCATTTACCCCAAAGAAGCAGATGCATGACAAAGAAGGGCCACATGTACCCCAATGTTCATAACAGCAATGGTCACAATCGCCAAACTGTGGAAAGAACCAAAATGCCCTTCAACAGATGAATGGATAAAGAAGATATGGTACATATTTACAATAGAATATATTATGCCTCCATTAGAAAGGACGAATATTCAACTTTTGTATCAACATGGATGGGACTGGAAGAGATCATACGGAGTGAAATAAATCAAGCGGAGAGAGCCAATTATCTTATGGTCTCACGTGTGGAACATAAGGAAAAACATGGAGGGCATTAGGAGAAGGAACGGAAGGGTGAATGGGGGGAAATCAGAGGTAGAGATGAACCATGAGAGACTGTGGACTCTGAGCAACAAACTGAGGGTTTTGTAGGGCAGGTGGGTGGGGGGTTGGGCGAGCCTGGTGGTGGGTATTGAGGAGGGCACGTATTGCATGGAGCACTGGGTGTGGTGCATGATCAATTAATCCTGTAACACTGAAAAAATAAAATAAACATATTTGGGCGAAAAAAAGAGTTACAGTTGTGTCTGAAGGTGGGGAATGGGAGCGTCTCATGGCACTGAGCTCTTAACCTGTGAGATCTGATTCCATTTCTAGGTAGATAGTATCAGAATTAGATGCTTGGGGGTGTTGGAAAAGACACATATTGCAACAGGGGTCATATTTGTAGTACCACAATGAAAACAGAAAGAATCAGGTATTATACAGTTTACAGCATCTGAGATTCCCATAATAATGGTGAATAGCAGTATTAGTATTTTTAATTATTAATGTTTGATTATAGCATGGATAAGAGTAGGCAATAATTTATGCTACAGAATCACCAATTGCATTATTTAGAAAAAGTGAAGTTTTGAATTTAAAACAATAACCAAAATGTTAGTTTAAAAATGCATACTCTGACAAACACATTCATAACATTAAATTGTTTCAAAATATATTTTAAATGTTAATTTTGATGATAAAAATTCTATTAATGAAATGAGCAATCTCCTAGAAAACCTTTCTTTAATCTAGTCACATCCTATGATCACTTGAAAAGCTAGGAATGCTAATAAGAGAAGGAATGTTTTAACGAAATGAAATATCCTAACACAAAGCTACCCAGATTGTGCTACTCAAGAGTCTTAACGAAGAAATGCTAAACATTGTCAAAGGTCTCTCCAGAGCCAAAGCCCTGGGGCGAATACACACTCTTCCAAGAATTATATTCTAAATTAGCTAGTGTTCCCCTTGATCGTTTATTAGAACTTTATAACCAGAAGTTGAAATTAAAAACCATCTATATTACACACTCTGTCAATATTTTATGCATTATATTAAGAAGGAAGAACCGCTACATTTTAAATTTCCTTTTGGCTCTCTGCCTCCAAAAACACCAGTTTGGGAGGTATGACTCAGATTCTCACCTGGCAGGTAAAATGCAAAATGTTCTCTTTTCGTTTGTAAAGACAAGCCTGGACTCAGGCCAGGAAAAATCTCTCCTGCTAATGTATGACCGTTCACTGATAATATGTAAACATAGGCCTGTTTAGTGAAATAGCTAATTTAAAAAAATATTTAATGAAAATGAGTACTTACATCGGTTAAGCTTACTTAAAAGACTTTCTTCAACTTGGAATCTGATGTGAAAGTTTTCTCAATTGCCAATAATTGCATCTCAAAGGAAAGCTAAGGATAGAAAGTGATGGCATGCTGAAATTTCCAAAGGTAAAAGAGTATACGTGTTACAGAGATAAGAAAATTGAGAAGCACTCACAAAGGAATATAATACTATTCCTCCAAATTCTCCCCCCAAAGTGTGTAATTATTACACTCATGCAAATTAAAAGAATAACATTCTTCTTTTTATACTCTGCCACATTTCCCTTCTAATGTGCTTATGCCTGGGTCAAGCAGAGGGTTATTCAGGTAGAAATAAAAGTTAACAAAGCTTTGATATGATGCAAGTTCAAGCCTACAAATCCACTGTGAAAGGAAGGATGGAGAGCAGTTGACTGCCCTCTCTTGATCTGGCCACTTTGGCCACTCGCAAATTGCAAATCCGCACAAGAATATGTAGTGTGCACTGACCTTGGTGTGTCATTTCTTCTAGTTTCCTGTTTCCTTCCGCATAAATGGGTTTCTAGGACCCATCATCTAATTTTGGAGTGTGACTTCAAGCTCATTCATCAGTGCTACCTCTCCGTGTACCGGTGTTAGGCACCACCTAAAACTGAATATACTAACTCAAGGGTAGATGTGGTACATGTTATAGGACAAAGTGAGACTACAGTCTTGCATAAAGAATACACCAAATATTTTCAATAATCTCTGCTTTTTGTAAAAAAGTGATTATGTTGTCTTCGTGTTGTTTTTTGTCTTTTTAAACTCTATAACTACCAGTTGGTCTTAAGGGGTTGTGAAATTTAAGGCAAGTTTCAAAAGGAAAAATTTTCAGATAGAAGTTAAGGACATGGAAGTCATTTACTTATAGATAGAAAAGTGAAATTTAATTCAAATCATGCTTTGTTTTAACATCTTTAAGATCATGACAGATTGCCCATAAGCTCAGACAAGCACAGATCTCAGAGATACTCACCCAAAAGACTATTTAGCAATGTCCGTAATGCTATTAAAAAAGGAACTAAGAACAAATGAACCTCCAATCTAGATATCTGTGTGTGTATAATGAGGGACGTCACATCCCAATACTCTGTATTGGGAACATGTAAGATGGCTAAAGAGTGAGAGTAAACCAATGGCATAGTTGTGAAGCTAAGAAGGAAAAAGTAAGATAAAACAAAACTTTCCAAGAACACTAGGCACATATGATCTCTTCAAAAAAGAATCATCTGAAAAATAAAAATGTGTATATTTTTTCAAAAATCAATATTTGACATATATTTAATCAATCATTTATTTGAGCCCCATCAGAAAAAAAAGATAATACTTATTCCAGCAAATGAATATAGCTTTTTTACCTTCTTGAAGGCATTATAATTATTCCCTGTACACATTGCCTTTAGCATGTCAAGAAAAAGTTTTTAATATCCTCATTTTAGAAGATCTACATCATTGCTCTTGCTCCCTAGGATGCTGTCATTTTCATTTATCCATCATTAAGTGAGCACCGTGCCCCCATTTCCTTTTTCATTTTCAAAGGAAGACTGGACTGGGTTTTATTAGCATTTTAAATCTATTTTTCTAAAGGGAAAAAAAGATACCAAAAATCAACGAAACTTTTCCCTGGAATATTGAAAATCACTAGGTGGTCTTAAATTTCCTGCCTTTATATGCTGCTTTCATGTCAGGAACTGGAGATCTATTTTGAGTTGGCTTTTACCCAAAGAACCTGAGTTGGCTCAAACTTGAACAGGCAAACTGTGGTTTCTTTTAAAAAAACTTTTTTTGTAACACTTTTACCTGACCCTTAAAAAACAAAAAAGTGTTTATTCAAATTACTATTCAAAGATACAAAATAAGCAAAAGTAGTATGTTGCCTTATTTATACATAAAAAAGGGTTGCAATTGAAAAATTTATTTATAATCACACAAAATAGCCAAGGTGAATAATTGGGAGATTAATTAAATAGATCTTTCAGTTAGAAAAATGATGAACAAAATGTGAAACTGAAAAATCATTCTAGGGGCACCTGGGTGGCTCAGTGGGTTAAAGCCTCTGCCTTTGGCTCAGGTCATGATCTCAGGGTTCTGGGATGGAGCCCCACATTGGGCTCTCTGCTCAGCAAGGAACCTGCTTGCCCTCTCCCTCTGCCTGCCTCTCTGCCTACTTGTGATCTCTCTCTCTCTGTCAAATAAATAAATAAAATCTTCAAAAAAAAAAAAAAAAAAGATCATTCTATATGGCAGACCAGTTGGTTTCATCTAGTTCACCAGAGATAACTTAATGTCAGCTAGCTGTCATACAAATGGGTAGTCCATGACACCAGGAGCCTCCAAGTAAAAATAATTACAACTTACAAACCCCTTCATTTTCTCTGGAAAAACTCAAAGCACAAGTCTTACTAGATCATTAGCTTCAAGTCTACATGAAGGTTTCTTCTCAATGTCATCTACACAGGATTCAAGAACACTGGTACAATTATTTTTCTGATGCAAAACCCTATTCTTTATGGAAACCACTCCTATTAATATATACAGGCTTTGTTAGACTTGATAGGGTGATTTAAATGCTAATTCCCTTTATTTGTATATGTCACTTATACAAGGGAGTTTTCTAATATCAGATACAGAGTATAATAACACGTCTAAGAGTTCATTTGCTCTAAAATTACTGTAGCTTAAGTTGAGTGTGGTTTAAAAATTTATGATGAACTTTATTGTTGTTAATAGTCCTCTTTGGGAGCAAGCTAAGAAACCAGTACCTTTTACAATCATGTATTTATAAACAAAAGTCTTTGTCATCAGGTGTTAAATGTATTCCTATACAAAAAAAAAAAAAAAAATCTGCTTTTGAAAATCTGTCTAAAAATAGACCTCCTAAAGGAAAATCATCTACCTAAAATCACCTATCTGTATTACATATTCCTGCTATATGAATTTTTTGTTTAGATTGAAATTCTTGCTTAAAGTATATCTTATCTAAAGTTCAATAAAAGATAATATTAGATAATGAAAATAGGCACTGGATTTATCCAAACCTAGGTTTGAGTCCCATCTTTGTCATTTACTAATGCTGTGACTTTAAAAGATTCAATTATTCTTCAGTTTTATCTTGTGAAACTAAAGATAATAATCTCTATCTTGACAGGTTCTTAAGATTATTCTAACATCAATTGCAGGGCTTGGTCATAGGTAGTGCAGCATTACAATTAAGATCACAAAGTCTAGAAGTAGGCTGCTTGCGTCCAAATCCCAGATGTGCCATTTTTAAGTTGTAACCTTGGACAAGTTATTTGAATTCTCTTTGCTTCAGTTACCTCACCTGAAAAATGGTAATATGGAGAGTACCTACCTCATCAGGCTGTTACAAGGATTGTTGAATAATGCATGTTGATCATTAGGCTATGTACTTGGGATAGTGTCTAATACAGAATACAGAATATACAAATATTATCTGCTACTTGAAAACAATCTAACAAATGATAGCTATTGTGATGATGATGAAAAAGAAGAAGGAACCCGGAAGAGGTAGAATGAGAGGAGAAACAGATCAAATGGCTTCATTCCAAGGTAGATAATAATGACTCAAAAACAGAAGTGCAACTGTGACAAGGTTTAAAACAGTTCTCTCTATCAAAATCATTTCAGGTCTCCAGAACCTGAAGAATTTTTTTCAAGTCAATCACAATACTGACACATACTTTAAAATTGCCCCTTTCATAGAACCAATAGTCTAATATGAAATTTTGAATCTTCTTGACTACTTATTCTAAAAATGTTCTACAATTTAAAAACTTTTTCTTTGTTCATTTCTTTATTATTCCTGCATACATTTTTCTTTCCAACCAGGTTATCAGTATCTTTGATTTCAAGAATATTATGTTATTCATCCTGTTAGCCTACCTTGTCCCAAGCTAGGAAGAGTGTTGTTAAACATATATGTTATTAAACTCCTATGTGTTACCAAGCTTAATTAATAACTTCCATGGCTAATATTTTATTTTATAAAGATTTTATTTATTTATCTGTCAGAGAGAGAGAGAGAGCACAAGCAGGAGGAGTGGCAGGCAAAGGGAGAAGCAGGCTCTCCGCAGAGCAAGGAGCTGGATGTCGGATTCGATCCCAGAATTCTGGGATCATGACCTGAGCCAAGGTAGACACCTAACCAACTGAGCCACCCAGGCATCTCAATGGCTAATATTTTAGATTCCTAAATGGGACGCATACTTTTATCACTACTATCCATGTTTAATAAACTGATGCTTTATCTAGTGCTTTAATTCAAACTTAATTCAAATTTAACTCAATTTTATACATCAATTTAGATTTTAGTAAGTTGTGCTTAAAGTTGGATTGGCTTTTACACAAGTAAAATTTAAAAGCATCCTGACTCTTCCAAAATTATGAAAACTGTACTCTTCTTGCATAACCAATAATCCATGAAACTCCAGAAAATTTTATGTGATTTTACAAGTGAGACAAGCAAGGTAGTAAGATCTAATAGTTTAAGGAAAACGAAGAAATAGAAAAAAAGCAAGCTAAATGGATATTTCTTTAACTGGGAACTTTTTTCTACTTTTTTCTTCCAGTATATCTTTGATAACTATTTCATTCCTAATTGTTTTGTTCTCTCCTCCTGGGATTATCCATTATCTGGAGGCCGGCTTTCTTATTTGTTATCTTGATCTCTCAGTTTCAGTTCTTTGCATAAAAATATGCGTTGTGTTACCTTCTCAATTTCTCTGCATCCCACTGGTTTGATTTTTCTCAGCATCAATTCTGCATTTACTAGGCTCCAGTGTGGATTTTAATTAAGTTGCTACATTCTAATGACTTGTTTAATGTATTATTTCTCTGTAAATGTTGCCAAAAATTGAATGCTGTTTTGCTCTTTATTTAAAAATACTTAGTATTTAAATTCTAAAGAAAAATTTTGTCTTTCAGAAATTTTGAAATGCGAGAGATAAAAAAATCCTTTAATTTATCACACAGAGTTGAACCTCTATTATATGATAGACAGTGGGAATTTAAAGACAAATAAAACATGTTCCCGACTTCAAGGGGCTTAGAGTAAAGGTGATGATAATGACAATACAACTAACACATTTAAGGTGCATGTCTAGGTACTAGGCACTATGCCACACAGTTTAGATGTGCTATCTAATCTAATCTTCATAACAGTGTGAAAGAGGTAATGATATACTGATTTTAGAGTAAAGAAACAAAAGCTAAAAGAGGTTAAGTAAATTGCTTAAAGTTATTTAGACCCAGGACTCTAAAATCCATGTCTATATCATTTTCTCTAACTTGTCATAGTTTTCTTTTGCTAATGTAAAACCAACACATGGCATAAACACAATCATATTTAAATAAAATAATGATTCAACGAGACTGGTAATTTCTACCAGTTGTCAATCAATTTCATTTATTATAGGTTGAACCTGATAACTGAGGAAAACATCAAAATTAGACTCAATTATACATATATAAATGTATACATATTTATGTGTTTATAGATAGATGGTTTAGGAGAAAAAACAGTGTGAATTTATTAAAATAATACAAATACACAGTCTAGGTTTCTCTGCTGTTCAAACCAGCTTTCCTAAAAAATTCCATTAATTTTCTTCTATTTCCATTTATTCAGTTCTGGTAGTACTTGCGATTTCTATAGAAGTAAGGTCTACTATAGAAGTAAGGTCTACAACCTCTAGGGACTCTATTTTTATAAGTACTGCAACCAATATTTTTCTTTACCAAGGGAACAAAACCAACTTTTAAATTCATTCCCTTGGAGCACTGGTCTATAAACTTTCTCTAAAAGGGCCAGATAGCAAATATCTTTGGCTTTGTGAACAATTTGGTTTTTGTGAACTCTGCCACTTTGGTGCAAAAGGAGCTACAGACAGTATGCCAGTAAATGAGCATGATTGCATTCATTTTTTTTTTCAAATTTTTATTTAAATTCTAGTTAGTTAACATATAGTATAATATTAGTTTCAGGAATAGAATTTAGTGATTCATCACTTAAATATAACACCCAGAGCTCATCATGACAAATGCACTCCTTACCATCTAAACCATCCCCCACCCACCTCCCTCTATCAACCCTCAGTTTTCTATTGTTCAGAGTTTCTTATGGTTTGTTTTCCTCTATCTCTCTCTTTTTCCCTTCCCATATGTTCACCTGTTTTGTTTCTTCAACTCCACATATGGGTGTAATCATATGATATTTATCTTTCTCTGACTGACTTATTTTGCTTAGCATAATATACTCTAGCTCATCCATGTCATGGCAAATGGCAAGATTTTATTCTTTTTGATGGCTGAGTAATATCCCATCGTGTGTGTGTGTGTGTGTATGTGTGTGTGTGTGTGTGTGTGTTTGTATTACCATGTCTTCTTTATCCATTTATCAGTCAATGGACATTTGGGCTCTTTTCATAATTTGGCTATTGTTGATAATGTTGCTGTAAACATCAGGGTGCATGTATCCCTTCAAATCTCTATTTTTGCATCCTTTGGGTAAAGGGTACAATTTCTAGGTCATAGTAGCTTGATTGCATTCAAATTAAACTGTAATTATGGACACTACATTTGAAATATTATACAATTTTTACATGTCACAGAACATTCTTCTTTTGATTTTCTGTTATTTAAAAATATAAAAAACATTTTCAGCTCATGATTTCCTTTATAGCACTTATTGTGTTTATAGATAAATAATTGTTTTTTGTAATTATTTGAGTAATTACACCATATGTTCCATGAGGACAGGAATCAGAGCTTTCATTTTTATTGGTCTGTTTTTATGTTTTCCAGGCCAACTCATGAATTCTGTATTTTGACCCTTTTGTCATTTTGCCTCAATTTGTTTTGAGGTATTATTTATTTTTGGCTCATTTAAAACAACAACAATAATAAACTATTCACTATATTATGTTAACGTAGGCATATTAATTCTCCCTTTGTGGTTTTCATCCCCTTGTAACTTCTTCAAGTTACTGCTTCACATCAGAAAAATTCCTCATTCCTGAATATGGAATAAAGATGACCACAGACTCTATAGTAGAGGGAGAGTAGTTGAAAGTCAAAGCCGTCAGCACCCTGATTATTGAGGACAGACATGGGAGCTTCAAATATCACTGGAAACAAAGGTATGAAAGGCAACGCACTGAGTGTAAATCTTTCCTCCTACCATCCCCAAGAAGTTTTTACGAACCACTATCAAAGTTTTACTATACTAAAAAAGTACTTGTAAGCATTATTACCCCAAAGCCAATGATTATGTAGTTTAAAAACAACAATGAACACAATCCCCTACAACTCCAAAATGGAAAAGACATTGCAAGGAGAAAGAAAATTTGATAATGGAATTATATGTACCTCTCCCCTCCCCCCAAAAATGGCAAATAAAGCATCAACAGAAGAAGTGCATGTAAAGAGGCTGAAAGACATGAATATTACAAAATGGACAATCTCACCAAATTAAATGTAATGTTCTGAAATACCCTTTACTAGCTCTAATTCAGTAACCTTCAAGAAGGAAATGGAACTACAAGAGAAAACTCCAATTAAGTCTCTGAGCCTAAGGCATACTCAAGCCTTAGTGATCTGACTAGAATGGCTTTATAATTCAAGGGTAATCTGGTGATGTCAATCAGTCCTTTCTCATCATCCTGCATTTTTCCTCCATCAAAAAAAAGAAAGAAAAATACCTGAATGTGATACAGCTCTAACAAAGAAACATCTAACACAGAGGAAATGCTATTTCCCCTTGACACACTGTTGTTAACCAACAAAGGGCCAACCGGAGAGGCAGGTGTTTCCTGGGGAATAAGATCAGTGAGGGCATTCTCAGAGATTTAAACAGGAGGATGACTGAACCTAGAGGTATGTGTTTTTGTTTTTGTTTTCTCTTCTTTCTTTTAGTCACTGAAAAGCCCCAGAAAACGTTGTATTCCTTCAAATTTTCCCTGTCCAGCTTTCAATGAAAGTAAGAGATATCTTGGTTCATTCTTGTTTCCCACAGCCCTTTGGGATAGAGAAATGTTTGTGTAGAGGATCAAACTTTTATAAAGTCATTCCGTGAAGCATCAGACAGATCTTTGAAAAGATGGAAAGATAACCCTCTTAGCTGAGGTTTTTTTGATGAATATGCTTCATCTCAATCCAGGTCGCAGTCAGTCAAGGATAAGAGTACACCCAGTCTTCTTCAATGGGTAGACTTTGCTTGAGATCTGTTTTCTTGCTGGCAGGGAAATAAGCTACAATTATGGTGTGCTGATGAATATGAATTTGTTTCTATTAAATCGCACTTAATTAAGGTATCTCTATTTTGCTTTTTTATAGTTTAAAATGTGATTTTTATTTATTTTTTTATGTTATGTTAGTCACCATTCAGTATGTCATTAGTTTTTGATGCCATGTTCCAAGATTCATTGTTTATGTATAACACCCAGTGCTCCATGCAATACATGCTTTCCTTAATACCCATCACTGGGCTAACCAATCCCCCCACTCCCTTCCCCTCTAAAACTCTTGGTTGGTTTCTCTGTTTTCTTTTTTAAGTTGTAACTTGGTTTTTCCCCCGTCACACTGTCGGTCCATGCCTTTCTGCATAGGGATAAAGGGAAAAGGACTTCTCCTCTCTGACCGAACAGTGAGCATATTACCCTGCATGTTCATATTATATCTCTGGGCCTTCCCAGCATTTTGGCTCCAGTAATCAGGAAGGTGCTGAATAGTAGACACAATGGTGGTGAAAAGCTTCATTCTTCTTCCTGATAAACTGCTCCTTCCAAGGTTTACTTCCTCCAGGCAGGGCCTGGAAAAACCACGCAGCAAGACATTTCTCTCTTTGAAAATGTTTCATTAATCAATCAGACAGGCTTAAAGAGAAGCAAATCAATCTAGCGCCCACACTTTTGGACATTTTTGGATGTTAAAATAGGAACTTTGGCACTGATTTCTGAGTTCTGTGAGTGTTAAGAGATATTTTAAGGTTGTAAAGCTTTATTAACTTTTTCATGTAAATCAGAAAAATGCTTCCTTATTTTGAACTTTGGAAAGTGGACAAATGTGTTTTCTGTAACAACTTTACCATGTTCCGGGACACAGATCTAATATCATACAATCTCAACATCCAGGACGAACTGATCTCTTAGAATATAAACCCAGTTGACCCTTGAACAACATGGATATGAAATGTGCTGGTCCACTTAAATACAGTCTTTTTTTAATCAATGTATTGTAAAGGTATTTTCTCTTCCTTATGATTTCCTTAAGAACATTTTCTTTTCTGTAGCTTACTTTATTTTATTTATTTATTTATTTGTTTGTTTATTTATTTAATTTTATTTATTTTAAGATTTTATTCATTTATCTGAGAGAGAGAGAGAAAGCTCAAGCAGGAGGAGTGGCAGGCAGAGGCAAAGGAGAGGCAGGCTCCCCAAAGAACAAGGAGCTTGATGTGGGCTAGATCCCAGGACCCTGGGATCATGACTTAAGCTGAAAGCTTAAAGCTGATGCTTTACTGACTGAGCCACCAAGGTGCTCTGCAGTTTACTTTATTATAAGAAAACATTATATAATACATATCACATGCAAAATATGTGTTAATCAACCATTTATGTTATCAGGCTATTAGTAGTTAAATTTGGGGGAGTTTAAAGTTCTATGCAGATTTTTACTGCATGGGGATGTCAGCACATTGTTCAATGGTCAACTGTATAATAATTGTAGTATTTTCCATAATGACATAAAGATAAATCCAAACTGATATGGATTTAATTAATCCAGTAATTGCTGAGATGTGAATTGATGTTTATCTTTATACTATCTCTCTAAAAAAGGGCTAGCTAAGCAAATTTCTATGGCATGGGCAAACCCATAAGGAGAGTGCTTACCTAAGTGAATCCACTTATATACAACTTCTCTAATTGCAACAGATCAGCTGGCTGTTTTGATATATTGCTTCCAAATCATTTATCTTTTTTTAGTGTAAAGCTTCCCTTAGATAATACTTGGTTAGCACACCATTAGTAATTGTGAGAACGTGAGTAATTTAATTTCTTGGGACAAAAAGAATTCACATGATGGTTGTTTGTGATAATGAGAGCCAAAAGACTCAGTTTAAATCCTTGGGCAAGTGCATTTACCAATGCTCACTTTCATAATCTGAAAAAATATATAATGCTTTTTTTACTGTATCACTGTGAGGATTAAACCAGATGAAAATCAAGCATCTGCCAGAGTGCCTAGAGCATGGTATGTTCCAAATTAACACCTTTTGAATATAACTGTTAACTAAATCAGATTTTCTTTTTTCCAAATACTATAACTTAAGGAATTTTGTCCTAGCAAATACAGAAAATGTCTTTTACTATCAACCCTTAAGTGTTCCTTTAATAATGAATTCTTACTTAAGATATCTCCTTAAAAAATATATAGTGTTCTTTTAAAATATTATTTTTAAATAGAGATGGGCTTTTGTTGTTGTTGTTATTGTAAACACTACTTCAAGAGTCTTGTGAACATATGGGTTTCAGAGTGAATACTCTAACACAATTACCTATGTATTTACAATCCGGAGATAAGAAGTTTAAGAGCATGTTGGCTTTGGGATTCCTGGGGTGGGAAGAAGAGCAATGAAAAGGTGGAAGAGGATTCATTACAAATGTCCACAAATCCCAAATACTCCTCACCACAGCCTTTTTAGAAATGTTTTCTTTTAGTTTGAAGTAAATGGCTTTTTCAGTTTGAACTATTAAACGTGGGATTCTTGAAAGCCTTAGTTTAACTGAATTAAGAATATTCCTTTCATAGAGGTATACTTCTATCATCTTGGTTAACATAATAATAATATTTTGGGTAGAAATAGAGAATTTTAATTATTTTAATCACCATGTGGGGGTTATAAATTTCCAAACCATAGAATAGGGTAAAAAAAATGGGAAAACATCTAACACAGTATTCTCATTTGTCAGTATGAGAAAACAGAGACCTAGAAAAGTTTACCACCTTGTCAGACATCTAATGGAAGTTTCACTTCTAGAATTTGTATATGTTGACTAGTCTCTAAGGACCATTTTAACAAAACCATGTTTCTTCTATGAATGTAGGTACTTGAAGACTTAGTTATAAGAATAGCTACATGTGGGGCGCCTGAGTAGCTCAGTGGGTTAAAGCCTCTGCCTTTAGCTTAGGTCATGATCTCAGTGTCCTGGGATTGAGCCCCGCATCGGGCTCTCCGCTCAGCAGGGAGCCTGCTTCCTCCTCTCTCTCTGCCTGCCTCCCTGCCTACTTGTGATCTCTTTCTGTCAAATAAATAAATAAAATCTTAAAGAAAAAAAAGAATAGCTACATGAAATGTAGGGCTCTGTCCTTTTGTTGCAATGACACCATTAAAAATTGATTTGGATTCTGGTTTTATACGTGATTGCAGAGGCAAGTAAAACCAAAAGAGTAAAGATTAAAGAAATAGTACAAACATAAAACCAGGAAGAAAAAGCCTAGTTTGTGTGGACATTTTATTAAGTTTTAAGACAAACGTTTAAATTTATAAAGAGAAAGTCACCCTTTATGGTTACTCAGGGGATGAGGAAAACAGGGAGTGAATATAAAGTGCTTGGTGGAAAATATAAAACAATCCCCTTTCCAACCAACCAACAAAACAGCTCAGACTTCTTTTGTTTGTTTGTTTGCCTGTTTTTGGAATATTTTAGCTACCTGCTCTCAATTTGGGGATACTTAGCCAATATCCACATTACAAATTGAGAGTCAGGAATAAAATCTCCTGAGAAAAACAAAATATTTAAAAGAACCTGTAGAGGATGCGGCTGGTTGACCAGCATGCACACCAAACCCATAATCTCCTTTAATTTGTTTGTGGAAGTGCTGGAAAGAATTCCATATTCAAGGAAGGCATCTAAGTCCTCTTGGCATAAGCCATGAAATAAAGAAAATGAGATGTACTATTTCTGTTTCAATTTTAAAATATAGTCAGGGCACAGCTCAAGAGCTCATTTGGGGAAACTAATATATAACTCCAGGATCTTAATATAGATTAGTTTTGTGTTGACATTTGGGGCCTGTTAAGTTTTACATTATTATTCATTTTACGTGAAATGTCTTTTCATGGGTGCTTCAAAACCCACTAAGCTATTATGCCTAATCTTCAATCATTTCCACAAGCATCCCCCAAAATTTTGTCCCAGAAAGCCAAACATCTCTATAAAGCTTCCTTAGAAGTGAATCCTTGCAAATTATGTTCTGTTCATGTGGACTGCCAAGAGTAAATTTCATATTGGGTTGCTTTCTAAGATGCTTGATAGTATGTGTGTGTGTGTGTGTGTGTGTGTGTGTGTGTGTGTGTGTGTGTTTGTGTGTGCGCGCGTGTGTGTGTGTGTGTGTGTGTGTGTGTGTGTGTGTGTGTGTGAAAAAGAGAGTGGGGCCTTAAAGCACACCTAATTGCTGTACAAAAAACCCCAAGAGACCTACTAGGTTTCCAAATATTCCCATTTCTGAAACTGATTAATACCTTTCATAGTCATTATCCTCAAAAAGCAAAGAGATTGACACAACGAAGTGTTAGGGCTCTAAAAATTATGATCCAAAGTAGTTTTGCAAAAAAACTGTACTTTTAATAATTCAACCCAAACTCTTGCTATTCACAGATTTCCTCCATTGCATGAAGAGATAGCTCTGTCCAATTGTAAGTTAGTAGGAGCACTGTCATAAGCAAATGCAACGGTCGTAGTCAGTGTGGCCTGAAGGGCAAAAGACAGCCCCAATTTTATGCTGCACTTTTTCTTTTCACATCCTTTCAGAAATAACCTAAATAATATCAGGATGAATTGAAGAGTCAGAAAAGCCCTTCTAAAATCAAAGAGGCACACTTATCTGAACAGCCTAATACTAAACAATGTGATATTTGGGACTTAAAACAAAACAAAGCAAGAATGAAATAAAAAGAAGAAAAAGTTATCCTACTTTAGCAAAAGAAAGTAACTGGCATGAATGTTAAATGTGCTGAAATTCCTAAATCAACATTAAAATTCTCCCAGGTAGCTCTTTAAAAATCTTTTGACTTCTGATATGGAAGCTAAACTGTTGGAATATGTGCCCAGTTCTCAAAGGCTTCTCTTCCTTCTCTGTTGGAACAGTGAGATTCACTACCCATATCCAAGTTTGAAAATTGACCTTTTGCTACGGGACAGACCTGACACACTTTAAACCAACAGAAGGAGAATGAATACATCTCCATCAAGATTTGATATTGACCAATTTACCTGAAATACTGAGCTTTCCTTGGATCACCTCCTGCCCAACAAAATCAGGCTTAAAGTATGCTTTGTACAAAACAGAAACCCTTGCTCAAAGTTGGACTTGTAACCAAGAAATAAAACCTCTTCCTTCCAGAGAGCAAAGCCAGTCAGCTTAGTTCATGCCATTAATATCCTTCTTATGCAAAGAAAGTTATGAACTCATTAGTAATGAATTACAACATTAACTTCCCTATTTCAATTCCAATTTCAACAGAGCTACAATTACCAAGGAATTATCTAAACTAAGAGAGAAGGGGGGTTGTGGGTTAAAATCATCTATAAATATATTATCAAGAGGGCAAAAAGAGAACAAAGAAAAAATACACTAAACAGAAACACAAAGAAACATGAAATATAGGCTAAAATATGTAGAAAAATGTATGAAGTAAGAAGTAGGATTCTAGCTTGAGCCTATAGGATCTTTGAAACATTACTGTTGATCAGAGTCTATATACCTGCAACCTTTCTCTTAACAGAAAAACAGCTCTCAGCCACAGTCGAGTTCTTTGGAAAACCTAAAAACAAATAAACAAACAAAAAGCAAAATAAGCCAAAGCTAAAAAAACAAAACCAAAAAAACAAAACAAAACAAAAAACCAAACCAACCTCTAAAGCAGTCTCTCATAGCCTGCTTTTCATCCTTAGAAAGATACTAATCATGAACAATAAATCTTGTAACACTGAAAAAATAAAATAAACATTTTTGGGGAAAAAAAAGAGAAAGATACTAATCTAACAACTCTTCAAGAAGGAAAAGACCTATTCATTTTCCCATTTCCAGAACTTAGGAGAGCACCTGGCCAAAAGAAGGCTCTAGGTACATGCCTGGGAGGTGAACTCAACTAAACAGATGGCATAGAGGCCAGCCCTTTACCCACAGAGCACAACAGCCTGAATCCCCATCTAACCCTGGGGACAGAGGCAGGTCGGAGGACAGGCATGCACCACTGTTAGTACCAGGGTTTTTAGTGCTAGCTATTGCAACATCGGAAGTATTAGGGTTCAGTTGGCTGGTGCCAATAGCAATACCAGTGCTTACCAAATATGTTATAATAATAAATATAACTTTACAGGTCTCACAGATTTCCTTGTGTCTGCAACTCTAAACCTGCTCCCAACCCCCAAACTCTAGAAACCAAGTTAGCTCATTCTCTGGAGATGATAATAGGATTGGGCATCAAGGGTATGCATTTGTGATTAGGGCAGGAGTGCAGGTGAGGAGAAATCAGTCCTTGTACATTTTCCACAGAAGCCTGAGTCAGGAGTGCAGTTGTGAGAGAACTGTCCTCTGTAAAAGAGGGGTAATGTTTACCTCAAACTACCCTTTTTTTCACTTCCTTGAGATGTAACACAGATTGCCTGTAACCATAGCAATCAGTTCAGCTGTGAGCACCCTCATTTATTCAAGGCACAAAAGCAGTACAGGAGAGGAAACACTATTACAAATAGGAACAATAAGATTTAATTTCAGATGCCACAACATGATTGGTTTGATATTAGATTCCCGACCATATGAAGTGCATTATGCTTTCTGGGTTTCACCTGCTCTCTCCTGATCCTTGAGAGTAATATTAATTTCAATTTCTTCCAGAAATAATGATTAACTTGTTTCCAGGACTATCTTGAGAGTGAAATAAAAATTTGGAAAAACGTATTTTCAGCAATGTACTATGTGCAAGAGAGCTGAGATAAATGGCCAAGGACCATAAAGCAATGTCAGTACGCACTTTTTTTATTTTTTTTTTACACTTTTGATGTGGGTTTTTTCAGGGCAGTGTCCAACTTCCCTTGACAAAGTAATAATAGATGTGCTCCATATTTATTGCTTCTTCTCCCTATTTTAGCCTCTTTACATCCCTGGAATAACAATTTAAAAAATATTATGGAGGCACCGCTGCCCTCTCTTAGAAGTAGAGTTACAGCAAAAATAGTCTTGATTTTCAAGGCAATTATTTGTGGCTCATTAATTAAACTAAATTTCAGCAATTCCAAATTTGGTTCACTGCATCCTGGTATTTCCACAGATAAAACTCAATTGATGTATTACAGAGTTATATAGATATCAAATGCTGGAATGAAGAAAGGAAATGACAATAGCATTTCACCATCTACAAGGCAAGCATTACCACCTTCTGAGCCTTCACTTAGTAATGGAGCTCCTACCATGTGCAAACCATGCAAGATAGAAAGATTTGCAGATGGGCACCCCCAATCCCTACTACAGATAAAGCAATGAGAAACCTATAAGGATGACACAATGATCTTAATTTCAAAATCTTTCAGCCTGGGAAGGAGAAAACTCAATGAGAATCATGAAGAAAATATTTTACCAAAATAAAGACATTGGAAATAACCCATTTAATCAGAAAATTATAAAAGTCATTACTTCTAGCTTACTGGTAATTGAATCAATTTGATTCCAATTGTCTAAAATTTTCATTGCAGAATTTGAAGCTTCATAAAGCTATAATTTGAAGACTACTTAATTTCTCTAAATCTCTCCTCATTGATCATACTTTTAATTCAGAGAGGATTTGAAAATTATAAGAAATAATTTCTTAAAATGTATTGAATGTGTGGTTTTGTTTTTGTTCTTTTTTTTTAAATCTTCTTTTGGTTCTCTGCCTCCCACTAAAATTTATTTTCTCAAATTTCTCGTCCCAGACTGTGACTGACCACCAACCAATCCCAGTTGCCTGGTTTTTAAGGTTTTGGAAGAAAACAGACTCAGGATAATTTTGTCCCATGACCACCTGAAAGGGAGAAAGATTTCAGAGTTAACAATTAGAGCCAGCTAAGATTTGTTGTACTCCTAACCATGAGAAACCATCACTATTTTTAAATAATGGTGTGTAGAGGACTGGTTGCTATTTCTTAACGTTGAAACTTACTATTACAAAACTTCCTCGCTAATACTGGTTATCAAACCACTGATCAAGAAAGTTAAGTGATGACATTCACACCAACCTCTTTAACTTTCAGCAAACCCAAACCAGCCAGGACTATTACTCACTTGTTAATCCACAAGTTATTTTCCCTGTGTCAAAGAAGCTTGTTTTTTCATACTAGGCATTTCCTGGTGGTAATTGTTTTAACGTCCAAGTTTGTATATGCTAACCACTGTTTCATAGCTATAACCTGAATAGCTGTAACCTGAATACTTTCAGGCCTCCTTCTTATGTGAAGTCTTGGTAACATTTCTCTCCAAACTAGAGCAGCTCTTTGCTCCCATCTTCATAACTGTTGGACTACAGCACTAACTAAACTTATCTTCCAATTATCTCAAGGTCCATGCCAAGGACATGCTTGGTTTCCAGAGCCGCAGTCTTTGGAGCACCAGAGCCATTGGCAAGTGTCCCCTACTCACTTCTATCTATAGAGACGGAAGCAGGACTATGTTCTTACAGTATCCCCTGTAGGAATCCCAGCCTACCAGTCCTGAAAGTCAGACACAGATAGCCAGTGGGGGTGTGTGTATGTGTGTGTGTGCACGTAAACTGCATATATATATATATGTAAATACATGTGTGTGTACATGTGCACATATACCTTAGACATATGTATTATATATAGGCTCATATCATCATGTATGCTGAAGTCCTACATATAACAAAGCAGTGACTGAGTATGGTAATTTTAAAAATGAATAGCTTCAGACGAAAATATACTCATGGCCAAAATTGTTAATTAGGCTCATTGTTGCCTTTAACTAAGTAACTGAGTAAGGCCAGGATCTATAGTTATGAGCAAATGCTTAAGAATATTGTAGCTACAAATACTTGCTCCTCTGGATTAACAGACAAAGTCTAGAATAAATTATCTACTAAATGCTCAGAAATAACATTTATGCAAAGAACGTACTCATTTTAATAAATACTTGTAGAATACCTATTACTTATAAAGTGCTAAGGACATAAAAGGGATTAAAACAACAGGTAAGCCCTGAAAGAATATGAGATTTGCACTCAGAGCTGGATTCAAGCTCTGATTTTGCCCATTACTAGATTTATGACCTTGAAAATACTCAAGACTGTTCTCGAGAGGCACGAGTGTGATAATGTACATTGAACTCCTTGCCATCAGCACATTGTCACACAGATGTTTGTTGTATATTTATTAGTGAAAAAAATTTTTCAGTACCTACTATATATCATGATTATCTCAAGTAATAGGATTACAGCAGTAGATAAGAAAGATACCCTATTTCATCATGTTTGTATTACTATGAAATCAACCAGGCCAAAGGAAATGTCTTCTCCCTGTGCCACTTCAAAAGATCTTATACAAATATAAATGCATACTTTTTGAATTTCAAAAAATTAGATTAAATCAAGCTAATATCCTAACCTAAATATGCCCATTCATTCCTGCTGTAGGAAAGATGAGTTGGTACCTTCACAACTGATTTAGCTGACCTCATCCCTCATACTGTTCTTTACTCTTTCTCAATTATTTTTGTTTCTGTTTTTTGAGGTTTTGTTTTGTTTAATTTTTGTTTTTTGTCCTTGCATGTCATCAGTGTTCCCTCCTTCCACATGTATTTGTATAGACAAATATGAACACTCAGTCTCTGGGATTGGGGTGTGTGTGTGTATGTCCGTGTATATATGGGAGAGAGAGAAGGAAGAAGGGGAAGGAGGGGGAGGAGGAGGAGAGAGTAAGAGTATGAATATGGGAGGGAGCCTGTGAGAATATTGGCTAAAATCCGTTTTCCCAAAATTTTTATAGTCAGAATTATCTATGTTCATTGTTTTCTCCTCTTGTGCTCCGGTAGCTCATCTCAATATTTAAATCCCCCCTTTCAAAAATTTTGAGGTAAAAACAGGATGAGATGTACCCTGTCGAGAGATTTTTTTTTTTTAGTCTGGGATTTACAGAAAATTTGTGAAGATGGTAGAGTTTCTATGTATCCCACACCCAGTTTCCCCTATTATCAACATCTTATATTCATATGGCACATTTATTACAATTAGTGAATCAATATTAATAACCAAAGTCTATACTTGATTCAAATTTTCTGTTATTCCCAAATATCCTTTTTTATTCCAGGATCTCATTATATTTTGTTGTCATGTCTCTTTAGACTCTTCTTGGCTGTGATAGTTCCTTGGACTTTCCATGATTTTGATGATCTTGACATTTTTGAAAAATGGTCAGGTATATTGTAGCATGGATTGGAATTTGTCTGAGTTTTTTTCTCCTGATTAGGCTAGGGTTTGGGGAAGAAGACAATAGAGATAAAGTATCATTCTCATCACATTATATCTAGGGTACATACTATCAGTATGATGTCACTGCTGATGTTAAATCTGGGTGAGCTATAATGAACGCTTTATTTTTAACAGAAATTTTTACCAATGATTATATTTGTATTCCCAAAATCACTCCAAAGAGATTGTAAAGCAATCTCAAAATAACCTTTTATTTTCTCCAAAAATTTATTCATTCTTTAATTTTCTCTAGAGAAATATGTTAAATATATGCTAGTCAATCCCAGGCACTGAAGATATAGGTATAAATAAGACTCATTCTACTTTCAAAGTTTTGGGTCTAATCTAGTGCAAGAGAGAGACTTATAAAGCCATAAATAATGCCTGCTATCACCACTTCTATTCTACACAGTACAGGAAGTCTTTGCCAGAGCAATTAGAAAAAAAAGAAATAAAAGATACACATATTGGAAAGGAGGAAGTGAAATTATCTCTGTTCATAGATGATACAATCTTAAAAACCTTAAAGATTCTACCCAAAAACTCTTAGAAATAATAAACAAATTCAGCAAAGTTGCAGGATACAAAATGAACACTCAAAATTCAGTTGTATTCTTTATGCTAACAATGAACAATCCCAATAGGGAAGTAATAAAATAATTCCTTTTACAACAGCATCAAAAAAAATGAAATACTCTGGAATAAACTTAACCAAAGAGGCAAAAGACTTGTTCACTGAAAACAACAAAGCATTGTTGAAAGAAATTAAAGACACACATAAATGGAAAGATATATCTTGTACATAGATTAGAAGACTTAATACTGTCAAAATGTCAATACTTCCTATATCAGTCTGGTATGTCCACTGTAATAAAATACTATAGACTTTTAAGCAATGAAAATTAATTTTGTTACAGTCTAAAGGTTAGAAAGCCAAGATCAAGGTGTGGGCTTGGTTTCTCCTGAGGCCTCTCTCCTTGCCTTGCAGATGGTCACCTTTTTGCTGTATCCTCAAACGACCTTTCTTCTATGCACATGCATTCCTGGGGTCTCTTCTTATAGGGACACTAGTCATACTAGATTAGAGCTCTACCCTTATGACCTCATTTACCCTTAATTACCTCTTTAAAACCTTTGCTTCGAATTTAGTAGGGCTTGAATATATGAATTTTGTAAAAAGTAGACAAATGAGACTACATCTAAATTAAAACTTCTATGTACCAAGGATATAATTAACAATAAGAATAGGAAATCTATTGAATGGGATAAATTTTTGTAAATCGTAAATCTGATAATGAGTTAATATTCAGATTATATAAAGAACTTTTACAACTCAACAACAAAAATCCCAATTCAAAAATGGAAAAAAGACTTGAATAGACATTTCTCCAAAGATGATATCAAAATGGTTAATAAACTATGAAAAGGTTCCCAACATTACCATTAGAGAAATGCAAATCAAAGCCACAAAAGTGATATCACTCACAGACATTAGGATAGCTGCAATTAAAAAGAAAACTAGAAAATAATAACTATTTATTTATTTTTTAAAAAGATTTTATTTATCCTTTTGAGAGAGAGAGAGAATGAGAGAAAGCAAAAGAGGGAAGAAGGTCAGAGAGAGAAGCAGACTCCCTATGGAGCTGAGAGCCCAATGAGTGACTCGATCCCGGGACTCTGGGATCATGACCTGAGCTGAAGGCAGTCGCTTAACCAACTGAGCCACCCAGGCACCTATTTATTTATTTATTTATTTATTTATTTATTTATTTATTATTTTAAAGATTTTATTTATCCATTTGAGAGTGGGAGAGAAAATGAGAGAAAGCATGAGAGGGAAGAGGGTCAGAGGGAGAAGAAAATAATAACTCTTGATGAGGATGTGGAGAATCAGAACACTTGTGCACAGTTAGTAGGAAAGTAAAACGGTGCAACCTCTATGGAAAACAATATGATGGTTCCCCAAGAGCTTAAAAATAGAATTACCATATGATTCAGCAATTCATTTCTGGATATTTGTCCAAAAGAATGGAAAGTAGGGTCTTGAAAAGATATTTCTATACATTTCCCATGTTCATAATAACATTATTCACAATAGCCAATAGGCAGAAGCAACACAAATGTCAATGAGTAAATGGATAAATGAAATGTGATATATACCTACAATGGTATATTATGCAGCCTTGAAAAGGAAGGAAATCCTGTCATATGCTAGGTCATGAATGAGCTTTGAAGACATTATGCTAAATAATATAACCGGTTACACACAGAAAAATACTGCATGATTACATTTATATGATGCAATAAAAGTAGTCAAATTCACAGAAACAAAAAGTAGAATGGTGGTTGTGAGGGCTGGAAGGAGGGGGAAATGAGTGTTGATTGATGGGTGCAAAATATCAGATTTATGAGATGAAAATATCTGAAGATTTGTTGTCCAATAATGTGATTGTACTTAACACTACTACACCATATACTTCGAAATGCTTAAGATGGTAAGTTTTATGTTATGTATGACCTACCACAATTTAAAATTTATATACACTAATACATAAATTTACACATATACATAAAAATATACATATACATATACATCCAAGGGGCTAAGGTAAACCATTTAAGGGATAAAAGGAACCTAAAGGAGGTACAGCCATTTTTCACGTGTGGAAGAAAGAGAATCTCCTTCCTAGACAAAGTGACTCATGATCTGGTTTTAGGGATAAATAGGATTCTGCCAAGCAGAAAAGGAGGAAGGAGATGCCAGGAAAAGTGGACAGCATGTGCAAAGCAAGTCTGTGTTCATCATAAGTAGTTTGGTTTTATTTATTTTTTTAAAGATTTTATTTATTTATTTGACAGAGAGAGAAAGATCACAAGTAGGCAGAGAGGCAGGCAGAGAGAGGGGGAAGCAGGCTCCCCACTGAGCAGAGAGCCCGATGTGTGGCTCGATCCGGGACCCTGAGATCATGACCTGAGCTGAAGGCAGAGGCTTTAACCCACTGAGCCACCCAGGTGCCCCAGTAGTTTGGTTTTAGAGAAGTAGCAGGAAGGGGGATAGAGTAGTGGGCAGAGGCATTGTGAGCAGCTTGGCCATAGCTTTCAGGCTGAGAGAGTGAAAGTACTTGAAGGCAAAGGCAGGCTTCTGACAGGCTCCATCTCTGGCACAGGGATGATCTACTGGTCAGGTGATATCCCGCCCCCGCCCCCAGCCTCTAGAGTAGAGAAACAAGGCACGGTAACACCACATACATGGCCAGGATCTGTGCCTAACCTCTGGTATGTTCTTTCTCTCTCTCTCTTTCTTTCTCTATCTCTCTCTCAATCTCACACATACACATATGCTGCTGCTCATTTCCTGAGAGCTGCCAGCTGAAATAGGTAGACCAAGTTTGAATAATTTGTCTCTTTCTACAGCTTGGCAGTGGATGAGGGAACATCAGCTTTGGCTCAGGAATGCATCAGCAGCATACTTTACTGTTATCAGAAGGCATTCTTGTGGTTACACTATTTCTGCTTATCAATGGCCCTTGAGAACACAGAGTCAGCATCCAAATGGACCCAGCAAAGCTTCTTTGTTAGATGCCTGGAAACTTGCCTGGATTTGGAGGGAAGTGCCATTCTTCAGAAAAGGCCAGTGCTCCCAGCTCATAAGGATGCTCTAGCTTAAGAATCTCCTCATGGATTTCATACCCAGAGAAATGATGTGCTAGTCTTGACTTATGAAAACTTCCCACTGATACTAGAAGGACCTTTTCCTCACTGGCTCTGAATAAGACATAGCTGGGGCAACTGGTTGGCTCAGTAGGTTGAGCGGCCAACTCTTGGTTTTGGCTCAGGTCATGATCTCAGGGTCATGATCAAGCCCCTCTGATCAAGCTCCACCCCACCTCCGGCTGTGGGCTCAGTGGGGAGTCTGCTGCCGATTCTCTCTCTCCCTCTCTCTCTGTCCCTCTGCCCCACCTTATGCACTCTTTCTCTGAATAAAATAAATAAATCTTAAAAAAATAGTCAATTAAACCTGCACATCTGTTAGAGGATTAAAAATCCATTCTATTCGTCATGTTGGCCCTCATCCCAACATATCTCTTTGTCTCCAAATCCTCAGTCTGGCATAAAAATCCTTTTAGGATCAGGATACCACCCCATCTCTAACCTCATCTCTCACCATTGACCCCATGGCATTTGACTCTCCTAAACCACATACCAGGCATTCAGCAATCAGGCCATGTTCTTGCTCATCACCCTGCCTTTGCACACACTGGGGTCTCTGCTTGGATTCCTTTCCTTATAGGATTTTTCTGCCTACCTTGGTCTGGGTAACTCCAGATCTGCCTACATCCTATTTTGGAAACCTGAGCTGGTTATCCCTCATTCATGCTATCTTAGCCTCATAGGCTTCCTCTATATGACATAAATAAAAAGTGTACTGCTATTGTCTACATCTCTAATCTGACTAATAGGACCCTCTCACACTCTGGAAACTATGGTTTCATTTTGGGTATAGGAGCTTAGCTGCACTACTGCACTGCCATGGTATGTAGACCTTCATCCTTAGGCTTAGAATTTTTTCTGTGATAGCAAGAATAATTACCATACTTTGAGGAATCACGACTCACATCCTTATTTCATTGTCTCAAGTACGGAGGAAGAAGACAGCAAGTAGAAGGAGGCTACTATTTTTTTTTTTATTTAGAGAACTCCTGTTATCCCTCATTGGCCAGAACTTGTCATATGGCATCCTTCACTGCAAGGAAGCCCGGAAGAGCAAATATATGCTAAGGCAGAAAAATTGTCCAAATTGGCCTAATTTTGATTCATTTCCTGGAGCTGGTACTTAGCCTAGCTAAACAAACTTGGGATTTTGTTGGCCAGGAAGAGATTATAGCTTTTGGATGGTAAAATAATAATATTTGCCACACTTCGATTTTACAAAATAAAAAATATTAAATACATTCTTGAATATTACACCAATAGGAAATAAAATAAAAGGAGCAACAAAACCTTGCTTATGTGTGGTGATACAAAGTTACAATTTTTTGTTGGGGCTCAAATAGGTATTTTATTCCATAATTACCTCAAGTCATCAAGACATCTTTAAAACTCTTTACCAGTGCTTACCTGTCTATCCTGATGAGGACAATAAATGAAGCTCCATCCTTATACACGGAAAAGATGGGCCTAGCTTCATAGAACCACATGCACATAAAGCCCTATTTATACAATATAGATTGGAAACTATCATTATGGGCTAATCAGTTGGATTTGGTATGTTTGGAAGTTTGGCATAAACTTATTGATGGGTATGAGGGGAAAAAAAAGAATTAGAACTACCATAAATATTGTATCCATTAGCCACAGATTTAGAAAATATCTGTTTTGGGCATTTTGTGAGTGATTCTCTTCTTTGAGGATATTTGCTTTCAGATTGTATGTTTTATGTCAAGTCATCTCCATCAGGTACAGAAAGGATATGGCCAGATACGATTCTTTTTTTTTTTTTTACTTTTATTAACATATAATGTATTATTTGCCCCAGGGTACATGTCTGTGAATCGTCAGGCTTACACATTTCACAGCACTTAACATAGCACATACCCTCCCCAATGTCCACAACCCAGCCACCCTATCCCTACCTGCCCCCACCTCCCAGATACCCTTAGTTCATTTCGTGAGTCTAGGAGTCTGTTATGGTTTGTCTCCCTCCCCATCCCTTCCTGTTTCATTTCTCTCCCCCACCCCCACAAACCCCGGCCTTGCCTCTCAAATTCTTCATATCAGAGAGATCATGTGATAATTGTCTTTCTCTGACTGGCTTATTTCA
>CM053604.1:106141511-106169737 GCA_028646535.1 Procyon lotor | reverse complement strand
TTCTCCCATTCTGTCAGTTGTCTTTTGGTTTTGTTGACTGTTTCCTTTGCTGTGCAAAAGCTTTTGATCTTGATGAAGTCCCAATAGTTCATTTTTGCCCTTGCTTCCCTTGCCTTTGGAGATGAGATTCTTGTACATTTATTTTATCCTTGTCTCTATTGAAATGATACACCTAATCTTAAGATAGATCTAGGCTGGTTAACTCAGAAGATTAGGGCACTAGATAAAGATAGCATCATGAGCTAGATAACCTTCAAATCAATGCATACTGCTTCTTGATAGCTAAGAGAAACTAATAACCTCTGTACTAGCCTATTTCTATTTCCATTATCCTTAATCCATCTGCTATGGATGTTTTGAGGGACAAGAACATTTTTGAGAGGCACCTGGGTGAAAGTCAGTTAAATGTCTGACTTCAGCTTCGGTCATAATCTCAGAGTCCTGGGATTAAACCCTGCATCAGTCTCCCTGCTCAGCAGGGGAACTTGCTTCTCCTTCTCCCTCTGCCTCTTCTTGTGCACTCTCCCTCTTTCTCTCTCTCTCTCTCTCAAATAAATAAATAAAATATTTAAAATTAAAGCAAAAGAACATTTTTTGGTTCTCGGGCTAAAAATTTTCACAAGGATAGCTAGAAGTCAAAATTTGAGTGTGCCAGAAGTCAAGGACTGGGGAATAAAGGGCTCTAGGACTTACTTTCCTGGAAAGAATGCAAACACTTGTCTCTAGATTTGCTTCCTCCCTGCATGGTAAAATAGAATCGGGTCCTGTCCTCACTGAAGAATAAGGGCCCTCTCCTCTTCTTCATTTCTCCTCAGAAGACAAGTAGGAACCAGAAAGAGGCAGAGGAAATAAAGGAAAAAACTTGGATGGCTTCTGGCCTCAGCAAGAGTTTGGAGGTTCCTCATAAAGACCAGCTTAGATCCCCAAGAAAATGCACAAAACTGTGTGGTCAAAGATATAAATATTAATAAAGCATTCTTGTCTGCTGGACATGTTCTTCTATGCATACATATCCCTCAGATTTCTTTCAGGGCAGTATGGGAGGGCAAGGACTGGCTTTGGAAGTTTCTAGGCCACCTAACTAATTACTGCTTCTTTCTCCACCACTTATGTTCAACTCATTCCTCCCCCAAGGCCAGGCATTTTGCCGTGTACACCCTTGATTATAAAAGGGAAGGTCACATAGCACTCTGATTTCAAGAAGCATGTATAGATAATGCAGCAAGAACACAGCTTAGCAACCCACAGATCTGAGCCTCACCTACTGAGCCTCACAGAATCTCAGCACACCTACTTTCTCATTCTGTGAATTTAGGTAATTTACTTAGCCTCTTGGAACCTCGGTGTCTTTACTAACACTTACGTCAGGAAGTTATTATGAGGATTAAATGTATAAATGATGTGTTAATAGTTTGTAAAATGTGCCAGACATCTAATGTATGTTCAACAACTGTTAATCTTCCAAGCATACATTATTACTGAAAAACTAACTCGAAATTCTATTGATGATAGGTCAATATAAGATATTCATATGAAAAGACATTTATTTTGTTACATAAACCAAAAGAAAAAGTGTAGACAATGAACTTGTGTTTCTAGGCCAGTTATGTCACCATAATATAAATTAATTGAAACAGACAGATTAGATTAACAGAGTATTTGTTATCTTTATTTCAGGATTTTAAAAAGCAGCAGGTTTAGGAGCTGACCATATTTGAAAGTCTCTAGAATAGCACAGGATTGATTAAAGGTCTGTCACCACAGATTGGATGTGTTGATTTTGCTTCCCCAAAGGTATCCACATAGCAACTTGGCAGTACATAAATAGTTTAAAAATTCTAACAGTTTTTACAGAAAATAATAATTGTAACTCTTACCTAAAATGTTGGGTCCCATTTTCATTTTAAAGGCTCATAATGCTTTTTATAAGCTAATAATTTTGTTCAATCCAATCCTGTCATGGTGATTTGAAAGAAGGGCACAATAAATACGCACTTAACTAAAGTAGCTGCTTTCTCTGTTGGTTTTATAAATCCAAACCTATTGATTGAAAGGATATAGTAAAGAATTGGGAACTTAAGGAAACTGCTCTCAATTATACTGTAATCACAGCTCATTTTTTGGATCCATCTATTAGAATTAATTTAAGATCATGCCCCACACTGTAAAATCTCTTGTATCCTATGCAGCACTTATTAGAATGACTTGTATCTAGTTGGTGCCCAATGAATGTTTGCCGCATTGCACTGAGCTGATCATCCATCTTATTCAGTAGGCTTGTCTTTGAATAATTTATGCTTTTTTTCTTTTTTGTTTTCCAAAAATTAAGTCCATTCATGAAGGAAAAAGGCAGAAGGATGTTGTGGCAAAAATATTATCCTGGAAAACAGATCTTGGTTCTGGTCTTAGCTTTCTGTAACTTTGGACAAATCCCTTAAACTTTCTAGATTAAGTTTCTCTATAATGACGCTAGAGAAGATGCATATGCCAAACTGTAAGGCCCCGGCACACTGACATTCAAAGCAATGTGGGTGGAACTTGTGCAAGATTAGATACTTGCAGTATAGCAATGGTTTTGAATAATTTTGGAATTATTGAGTTAAGTGTTATTATTCCATTAAGTGCTATCATTCTTGTTCCAAAGGAAATAATGCATAATTTTTCTGGTATGTTTTGAGGGCTTTTTTCAAAGTTACATTACTTTAGAGTTGTATGCCATATAGGCATTAGGATACAATTCAAGAGAGCAAATGTCAACAAAGTTCTAAAGTTGCTTGGCATTTTATCAATCATTATTTAGAGTTTCCTCTTTTATTTTTTTCTTAATGTATTTGGCCAGGAACACAGACATTTTTGTGATGTAATGAGAAAGAAATAAAGGAAGTTTAATCTAATGCTCTTTCGGCTTTATCCACTCAATGTTTACCTTGTGACAGATCCCGATGATCTTAATGAATTCCCAAGGTTACTAAAGAACTTGGAAGATCTTAGATTCCTACCAGGTGATTACGGAGGTTCACACTTTGCCAAGTCATATTCATGTGGCTAAAGAATAACTTTACTTTCTCTACATTTCATGTCACACTTGGTATTTTCTATAAATGTGTAATAGTCATGCAAAGCCCTCAGTAGATAGTTCTCCACTAAAATGGTTGTTACATAAGTGACCATATAGCAATGTATATGTTGTCTCAGATCCCTCTCAGATCCCAAGTTTATGTAATCCACTCTCCAGTAGCTGGTACACGGTTTTAAAAATGTGGGCCTTTACATTGTAGGGGGTTTTGTTTTGTTTTGTTTGTTTCTTAACACTGTGCGTAAGTGCACTTCTTTTCTCCCCCTGTCACGTATGGGATAAATGGAATTCTTAGCTCACACAGATCTTACTGTAGACCCAATGAATGGCACGGATCCGACACAAACACCCACACACTTCCCTCATTACAGATCTGTGCTAAAGACCAGAAGTTGGCCATGGCTATGCTGAATATATACTTCTGTTGGATTTCCATGGAATTTGGTTTCATTAGACTGTATGTTAAGTTAAATATGTTTTTAAAAAAGAAAAAAAGTTTTATTTTAGGGGGTGAATCAAGGATGTTTCAAAGAGGGAGCAGAGCTGCCACGCTAATGTCCTAACCCCAGAGAGAAGCTTCTCAAACTACCTCAAAGCAGCCGAGCCCCAGCTTGCTCTGGATCACTGTGGAGCAGAACCAATTTTTAAATGTCTTCATCTGGTCCCTCCTACTTTCATGGTTGCTCTGGGGGTGGTGAGAATCAGGACGCACTGAAAGCTGCTGGGACATCTGACTCTTTATTTTCTTGGCTCTATGAGTCTTAACTCTGCACCAGTCCTCCCAACTATGCAGAATTTCACTTTAAAGAGCAGAAGCAAAAGAAGACGTACAGGGAGGGACAGGAGCCCTCACTGCTGTGTAGTGAGAGGAAAGAAGAGGCATGACACATTCCCCACAGTGCCACTGGGGGCCCTGACAATCAGGGCTGCTTCTCCCACAATCTCTAAGCTGGACGTCTCCTCCACATGATATAAGGGAAAGTGCTCTTAAGAAGAAACTGATTTTAAGTATTCTTAGACTTATAAAATTCTTCCTACTTCTTTTTTGGATTTCATGGATAGACATGGTGTTTTAAGGTCAGGAGGGCCTTGTAGAGAGAGATAACTATCTCAAATATCTAGAAATGAGTTACATAATTAGACCAGCTCTTTGCTGCTCCAAAGGAAACACCAACATACATGGCAGAAGTCATGGGGCAAGTTTTCTTCTATATAGGAACTTGCTATCGATATCCCGAATCTCACTGAACTGCCAGGAATAATGTCCAGCCTCTGGAGATATTCAGGCAAGTTCTGGATAGTCACTTGGTATAGAAATTATGTAAAGGACTCCAGGGGCAGAAGGAAAGTGTGGCATTGGGGAATAAGAACATTTCTCCCTCCTCTTGCTGTATTCTCATCTCTGCCCACAGAGAAGGAAATATCTGTCTGGGCTTCAGCTCCTTTTGCTGCCCTGTGGAAGTAGTATATTCCAATTGGACTGGACAAAAGTTGGCATCTTTGACACCACATTTAACAGAGGGTAGTGTTACTGTGTCTTGAGAAGAAATGGGCATGTCCCGCTTCCTTCTTTGCCTTCCTGTATCCACTGAAAGCAGTTCTTTCCTACTCATTCTGTAAATTTTTGCTTTATGTGTCAGAGGACCAGAGCCTTGCTCCCCTTCTTCTCTTGGCACACAGGAAGTCCAGCTTAGCAGTGGGGTAAATAGCCTACACCAGCTTGAAGTGAGCCATCAGTGGGTAGGGGACTGACTCTCTAGCTACCTTTCCCCTTTTCTCCTGGTGTAAGAAGGTGCAACAGATTAGCCTCTGTCATATTGCAGGGATGAGATCCTTGGGATTTAAAATTTCCTTAAAAGGTAGCTAGAGACCTCATCTAGGCTTCCAGAATTAAACTGAGTTCTCAAATCTTTTAACAAAATCCAAGAGTAGGGATGTTTCTGTTTGCTCTGCCTCTAATCAAGTTGGTTCTTTCTTTTCCACTTAGCTATTATTTTTACATGTACTAGCAAACTCTCCCCTAAAAACTCAACCAAACCTACAGGTACAGTGGTATACTTAGACCACAGATGGGTCTAAGCAGAACTTGGATTTTCGATAACCATTACTAAAGCAGAAGCAAAATATTTAAGTATGTGCATTTTATCCTCAGAATGATAATACAGGCTTTTTCACCGTAGATGGTGAGATAGAATATATGGAAATTTGGGAATCATTTTATCGTTTATGATGTCCTTTAACCCTTGGGCCCTAAGATTCAGTAAAATGTGGCATTTTCTACTTAGCCTAACACCCTCTCTATTCAATCATCACCTATTATATTTAAAAATACAACTAATATTTCTGCAGATTCGGTGCTGTTATTGAATTTATTTTGTCTGTTGGTGCCATCTACCTATTTAACCAATCAACAAGAATCCTTTGGCACCTACTATAGAAGGTATAAATTCCAAATAATGTCCAGGAACAAGTCATCAGCACACCAATTACACTCGCTCTGGTAAATACTGCTGCCTGCAGTTACCATGTGTTACAAATAAACACAAACCAGATATTCTTTGTACCTTCGAACAGAAAGTTCTTCCTTACCTGGAGAAAATTATTCCTATAAAAACCCATCTCTCAAGTACTTTTCTTGTGGTGTTTCTGTACCAGGACAATCAGGAAGTAATGAAAATGTTCCCCGAAAACCCAGTTTTCACTGAGCTTTGCTGGCCAATGAGAATGAAAATTAACTCAGATAAATTTTGAAATGCCAGCCAAATCCCTAAAACTTGTCAGCACTTCACCAGCTAAGTCGGTTATGCTTTTTCAGTACTACCTTATCCCGAAATGACCTGATGGAAAAGCCAGTGTCAGATGATGCATGACATCAAGTGTTCAATGAGAACTTTGTGGCACAATACTTCATTTGACTCCACAAGCTCCTAAGCCCTCCACAGTACTCAGTGGGAACTGAGTGCCTTTTCAATCTCCAGCAGAATATATGTGACTGAAATTTAATTCCTTAGGGAAGTGACTCTCAGTGACATTCATAGATTTGCTTTGGGATTAGAAAATAGTAAACCCCTATTTGAAGTATCTTTTATTTTTCATAGAGAGTATTTTTTACATTAACTTCACTTATTCATGATGGTCACCTTACATTTTATTTTTTTATGGAAGTTACACAAAGGGGTCTATATTTCATTCAAAATTGAAACTGGAAGTGTTTAACTTTTCTCTTTCTCTCAACAAACATTAACTCAGTATTTTTGCCAACTTTGACTTTTTAAATGTGATATTTTATAGCACCTTGATTTATTGCTGGGTATATGTAAAGGTTATGTCAGCATTTACATTATAAAGCCATGTTTTTGTGGGTTTGTAACTAAATCATAAAAAATAATTCTGACTGAAACTTGGAATGCCAAGTTTCCACCCTGAAACACAAGTTTGTACCTAGATGTGCTTCACACACACACACACACACACACACACACACACACGAACACATGCACACGCATGTGCGTCACAGCATTGAGCAACTACTGTTTTGTAAAACGTATTCATTCAATATGCTGCTTGATGAAAATAAATTGAATGAGAGTAAAGGTTATGGGGTGAAATAAAACATAGCTATCATCTAACTGTAGTCACTTGTATACTAAGATGTATTTTGGTAGATTTGAAAGCTAACTTAATAACAAAAGAATCGATTGTCTAATTTTCAAATAGTTAAAGAGTAAAGGACAGAAAAATGAAGTAATATCTCCCCCCAAAACATCTTATTAACCACAAATGTTTGCAACTTTCTTTTACACTGTATAGTAGATATTCTCTGACTGTCTCTGCTGATGTTATCTAATGTCCTTGAATACATTTATTACAATTCATCATCTACATAGCAACAGACAGGGCCATTCTCATAAACCAGAACTGGCGCTGGATCTGGCAAGTGATTAAGTAAACATATTCCTGTGTCATACAAAGCTTGTGTGCCCATTGCTGCCTGGAAAAGGAAAAAAGGATTTCTGCTACATAGACTCCTTCCTAAGACACGTTGCCTTCAATTCACATCTTACCGAGGTTTTAATTATTTGACTATTTTCAAATGCTGAAATAGACCCGAATAAATTCCTTATTGTTCTCTTTAAAATTACATATTTCTACAATAAAAACTAATGATGTATTGTATGGTGACTAACATAACACACACACACACACAGAATAAATTCAAAAAATAAGTAAATAATAAAATAAAATTACATATTTTTCATTTATATGGTCATGATATCTATCAGCAAGTAAGAAACAGAATTCCTTTCCCTGAGACATAAAAAAATTAAGAATTAGGGGGAAATCTGAGACAGCATAAGCACCAGAGTTTTATCGAACCAACAAGTCATTGGTGTGTTTGAAAAAAATCCCTTAATTACCACTTGATCATAGAACTTCATATAACCAAACAGGACTCAAGAAAGAAAACAAAGAATTTAATGGAAAATAGCAGTTGAAGTGCATGTATTTGTTTTAGTTGGTGACAAAAGTTATAACTCAGAGGATAAAAGCTTTAAAGATTAAGCTGTTAGGTTGCCTGGTTCAAATCCCAACTCTAGCACTTGTAATAGTCACATGACTTTGGACTAGTTACTCAACATCTCTGAGCTTCAGCTTTCTCATCTAGAAAGTGGGTAAATAGTAGTATCTGTGTTGCAGGGAAGTTTTACAGCTTTAATGAGTTAATAAATGAAAAATCCTTTCAATGCCTGGTACATTATAAGTGCTAGATGAGTGTTAACTGTGATGATGATGAGGGTAATGGTGAGACTAAATGTAGAAGAAAATTTCTGTAGGAGAGAAGTAACGCTGCTTTGTATTAAAATCATATATCATCCCCCAGTCCCGGTTCTTTATATTTAAGAAATTCTAACAAATAGAAATCCTATGTACTCAGGAGAAAATGCAGAAGAACAAAGGCAATATTGGCTTACTTGTTATGATTGTAATAAGACTACTTGAAGAAATACCAAATTGTGCAGTGTTTGACACTGACCCCTGATTAGCTCTACTGAAGAAAATAATATATCACATGTGTTTTGCATGGGAAAATAAGGAGGAACAAATTTGTTTTCATTTCTGATGTTCCTTAAAGGAGCAGATAAAACTAAGATCTTAGGAGTGCCTGGGTGGCTCAGTAGGTTAAACAACCGACTCTTGATTTTAGCTCAGGTCATGATCTCAGGGTTGTGAGATTGAGCCCCCGATGGGGTCCCATGCTGAATCTGGAGCCTGCTTAAAATTCTCTTTCTCCTTCTCTTTCTGTCCTTTCTCCCCTCTCTAAAACAACAATAATAACTAAGATCTTAGGTTTCCTCAAAATTGAGGAGCTGGTTTCATGACAGGGGAAAAGAAAAGAGAAAAATGCTGAGGTTATTCTATCCCCA
This sequence comes from Procyon lotor, assembly GCA_028646535.1. Taxonomy (NCBI): domain Eukaryota; kingdom Metazoa; phylum Chordata; class Mammalia; order Carnivora; family Procyonidae; genus Procyon; species Procyon lotor. The sequence goes on along the minus strand of CM053604.1, from coordinate 106,161,235 downwards.
GGTTTGAATAGTATGGTAGTTAACACTGGAAAATGAAGACAACTACCCTCCCTTCTCTGGACATGGAGAAAGCAGGACTCTGAGATAGCGCATTCAGTGAATTCAGGATGACTTTGGTGCCACCCAACCTAGAAGCAGGTAGAGGGATTATATCTCACCTCTCTCTTTACCCTACTGGTTTGGTCTGGTACATGCTTTTGAATGGCTCAAAATCAAGTGCCAGAAAGTCAGGAGGAAGGCAAGATACCACATAATTCAAGTAAAGTGTGCCTGTGGGATTAAAACCCTCTTTTCACAAGTTGAAGAGTAGAATAAAGATGTATTTTAATTGATTATCCCCTTCATTCTCCACTGCCAGCAATGGAGCTTCCTGGACAAAAAAAGACAACCTTCCCCCACTATCCTCTCATATTTTCCTGTCAGTTAAGAGTCCTATCAATCCAAACCAGAAACAGGTTTCTGGGTGCTATCGGTAATCAATCACCAAAAGAAGTTTTGGCATGCCCGTTTCAAACAGAACTCCTTCCAGGGAAACCAATGGTAGATGCCTATCTTACAGAATTACGGCTGTACTATGGGTCACTCCACCTGTAAGACCCTATGTATGTGAAGCCACTTGAGTATATCCCCAAAGTTCAAGGAGTCATGCTAAACAAAAGCAATGGCAAGAGGAGACAGCCATTGTCTGTGCAATTCCTAAGCTTGTTCTGCTAAAAACTGAATCTGTGGTGCTTCTTCTCATTCCAACTCCTTATTTAATTTCACCGCATATTTTAAGGATTAAAGTTTTCAGTTCCTTTCCCCTTTCTGCTGTACCATTAGAGAGTAAGAGAATTATGATTTAAAGATATTAAAATTTAAAAACCCAGTTTGAGGCTAGGATACAGCAATGAAATAACTTTCTACTCATAAAGAGAGTCAGGATGCTCCACGTCATTTCTTTAGATATCAGATGCACCTAATGTCTGAGAATCAGTCCTCTCTCTCTCTCGTTTCTCCAGCTGATGTGAGATCTGTAATAGCAAGCTTTTCTGTTTCATTCCAGCACCAAATGACACCAGTTGGTCAATGTATCCGTGAAGCTTTTTCTGGAGAGAATGTTCTATTTAGAGAATGTCCTCTATTTGGAGTTCATTTGACTCTATAATGGTAATATTAGGAGAAGCAGATGCACTAGAAATTTGGCTCCATTTTAGATGCTCTGAGAACCAGCATCAGTATCACTTTTATGCCTTCTAGGTATGGAGAATCTCAGATCATGCACCAAAACTTTTGAATCATAATCTGCATTTTAAATAAACCTGAGGCGATTTATATACATATTAAAGTTTGGGAAGCACTGGTTAAAATAGTCAGAACTTCTACTAAAATACATAACAGGCAGTCCCCAAATACTGATTTGGGCAACACATTAAGGTCATTTTAATGTGATTTAACTCAAAAAAATTTTGATGCCTTTCTCCTTTTTTATAATATGAAGTTTGTCTATAATATGTGGTAATAGTTTGAAGATGTTTTAATGATTTTGATAACCACGATATATAATTTCTTCTGAATATGTAAACTCAGAATTTTAAGCATTTACTTGCAGATAAATTATAATTAGTTCTGGGCATTATTGATGGAAAAACTGAAATCTGCAGATAATTCTTAATTTAGAAGCCTTTCATCCTTCACTTAAAATTTGTAAATACATTACAGATTGTTAATAATTGAGTAAATGTTATATTGCAAAATTATCTAGCAAATGTGAACTTCTAGACTATTTTTTTACATTTATTTATTCTTTTATTACATATAATGTATTATTTCCCACAGGGTACATGTCTGTGAATCACCAAGGGGCGGGGGGATTGGGGGGTGGGAGGGGAAATGAAACAAGATGGGATCAGGAAGGAGACAAACTATTAGAGTATCTTATTTTTAAAATATTTTTATTTGAGTGCAGTTGACGTATAATGTTAATTAACTTCAGGTATACAGCATAGTTATTGAACATCTCTATATTATGCTCATGTCAAGTGTGACTACCTTCTGTCACCATGTAATGCTATTACAATATCATTGACTATATTCCCTATGCTGTGCCTTTTATTCCCATGCCTACTCATTCTGTAACTGGAAGCCTGTATTTCTCATTGCTTTTCACCCATTTTGCACATCTCCATACCCCGTTCCCTCTGGCAACAATCAGTTTCTTCTGTATTTATAGGTGCGATTCTGCTTTTTCTTCATTTATTAATTTGTTTTATTTTTTAGATTCCACATATGACTGATGCTATATGGTTTCATATCATTACTTTTTTAGTCTGACTTATTTAATTTAGCATAATACCCTCTAGGTCCAGCCATGTAGTCACAAATGGCACATTCTCATCCTTTCTTTTGGCTATAGTATTGATAATATTCCATTGTATATATAAACCACATCATCTTTTTTTTTATTAACATATAATGCATTATTTGCCCCAGTGTACATGTCTGTGAATTGTCAGGCTTACACATTTCATAGCACTTACCATAGCGCATACCCTCCCCAATGTCCATAATCCAGCCACCCTAACCCCACCCTCCCTACCTCCCAGCCACCCTTAGTTTGTTTCATGAGTTTAGGAGTCCCTTATGGTTTGTCTCTTTCCCCATCCCATCTTGTTTCATTTTTCTGCCCCACACCCCCACGACCCCCTGTCCTGCCTCTCAAATTCTTCATATCAGAGAGATCATATGATAACTGTCTTTCTCTGACTGGTTTATTTTGCTTAGCATAATACCCTCTAGTTCCATCCATGTTGTTGCAAAGGGCAAGATTTCATTTCTCTTGATGGCTGCATAATATTCCATTGTATATATATACTACATCTTCTTTATTCATTCATCTGTTGATGGACATCTAGGTTTTTTCCATTGTTTGGCCACTGTGGACATTGCTGCTATAACATTTGGATGGACATCTAGGTTCTTTCCATTGTTTGGCCACTGTGGATATTGCTGCTATAACATTTGGGTGCACGTGCCCCTTCGGATCACAACATTTGTATCTCTAGGACAAATACCCAATAGTGCAATTACTGGGTCATAGGGTAGTTCTATTTTTGACTTTTTGAGGAACCTCCATACTGTTTTCCAGAGTGGCTGTACCAGCTTGCATTCCCACTAACGGTATAGGAGGGTTCTCCTTTCTCCACATCCTTCACAACATCTCTCATTTCCTGACTTGTTAATTTTAGCCATTCTGACTGGTGTGAGGTGGTATCTCACGTGGTTTTGATTTGTATTTCTCTGATGCCGAGTGATGTTGAGTACTTTTTCATGTGTCTGTTGGCCATTTGGATGTCCTCTTTGAAGAAATGTCTGTTCATATTTTCTGCCCATTTCTTGATAGGATTATTTGTTCTTTGGGTATTGAGTTTGAGAAGTTCTTTATAGATTTGGGATACTAGCCCTTTATCTGATATGTCATTTGCGAACATTTTCTCCCATTCTGTCAGTTGTTTTTGGTTTTGTTGACCGTTTCCTTTGCTGTGCAAAAGCTTTTGATCTTGATGAAGTCCCAATAGTTCATGTTTGCCCTGCTTCCCTTGCCTTTGGGGATATTTCTAGGAAGAAGTTGCTGCGGCTGAGGTCAAAGAGGTTGCTGCCTGTGTTCTCCTCCAGGATTTTGATGGAATCCTGTCTCACATTGAGGTCTTTGATCCATTTTGAGTCTATTTTTGTGTGCGGTGTAAGGAAATGGTCCAGTTTCATTCTTCTGCATGTGGCTGTCCAGGTTTCCCAACACCATTTGTTGAAGAGACTGTCTTTTTTCCACTGGATATTCTTTCCTACCTTGTCAAAGATTAGTTGACCAAACCACATCATTTTTATCTGTTCATCTATCAATGAACACTTACTTTTTTCCATATCTTGACTATAGTTAAAATGCTGCAGTAAACATAGGGGTGCAAATATCTTTTGAAATTAGTCTTTTCATTTTTTTTTGAATCAGTACTCACTAGTGGAATTATTGGATCATATGGTGTTTCTATTTTTAATTCTTTGAGGAACTTCCATACTGTTTTCCACTGTGGCTATACCAATTTACATTCCCATCAACAGAGCATAAGAGTTGCTTTTTTCTACATCCTTGGCAACACTTGTTAGTTCTTGTCTCTCTGATTCTAGCCATTCTGACTGATGTAAGGTGATATTTCAATGTGGTTCTGATTAGCATTTCCTTGATGGTTGGTGATGTTGAGCATCTTTTCACGTGTTTGTTGGCCATCTAGATGTCTTCTTTGAAGAAAAATCTTTTCAGGTCCTCTGCCCATTTTTTAATTGGATTGTTTGCTTTCTTTGATGTTGAGTTGTGTAACTTCTTTATATATTTTGGATATTAATCCCCTATCAGATACATCATTTGCAAATGTTTTCTCCAGTTACATTGATTATCTTTTTGTTTTGTTGATGATTTCCTTCCTTGTGCAAAACCTTTTTATTTTGATGAGTCCTGATAGTTTGTTTTTGCTTTTGTTTCCCTTGCCTTAAGATACATATCTAGAAAAATATTGCTATGGCCAATGTCAAAGAAATTATTGCCTTTGTTCTTGTCTAGTTTTTTATGGTTTAAGGTTTTACATTTGTGTCTTTAATCCACTTTGACTTTTTTTTTGTAGATCATATTAGAAGGTGGTACTTTTTCATTCTTTTGCATGTAGCTGTCCAGTTTTCCCAGCACAATTTTTTGAAGAGAATGTTTTTCCTCATTGTATATTAATGCATTCTTTGTCATATATTAACTGACCACTTAAGTGTGAGTTTATTTCTGGGTTTTCTCTTCTATTCCATTGATCTCGTCTCTATTTTTGTGCCAGTACCATACTATTTTAATTACTATAGCTTTGTAGGATATCTTGAAATCGGGAATTGTGATACCTCCAGTTTCATTCTTTGTCAGGATTGCTTTGGCTATTTGAAGTGTTTTGTGGTTCCATATAAATTTTAAGATTCTTTGTTCTAGTTCTGAGAAAAAAGCTGTTGGTGTTTTGATAGGGATTGTATTAAATCTAGATTGCCTTGGGTAACGTGGACATTTTAATATTAATTCTTTTAATCCATGACATGGAATATCTTTCCATTTGTTTGTGTCATCTTCAATTTCTTTCATCAGTATTTCATGGTTTCCAAAGTAAGTATTTCACCTCCTTGGTTATGTGTATTCCTAGGTATTTTTTTCTCTCTGGTATAATAGTAAATGGGATTGTTTCTTGATTTACCTTCCTGTTACTCTGTTATTACTATATAGAAATGCTACAGGTTTCTGGGCATTAATTTTTTGTCCTAAAACTGAATTCACTCTTATTTTTAGTAGTTTTTGGTGTGGTGCTTAGAGTTTTCTATGTATAGTATCATGTCATCTGCAAATAGTGACAGTTTAACTTCTTTACCAACATGGATCATCTTATTTCTTTTTGTTGTCTTATTACTATGGCTAGGACTTCCTATACTGTGTTGAATAAAAACAATTAGAGTGAACATCTTTGTCTTGTTCCTGATCTTAGAGGAAAAGTTTTCAGTTTTTACCATTAAGTATGGTATTAACTGTAGGTTTTTCATATATGGCCTTTATTATATTGTGGTATGTTCCTTCTACACCTTTCTTGAGCATTTTAATTATGAATGGATATTCAATTTTGTCAAATACTTTTTCTGCATCCATTGAGATCATCATATGATTTTTATCCTTTGTTTTGTTGATGTGATATATCACATTGACTAATCTGCTAATATTGAAATTTACATCCCTAAAACATCCCTATATCCCTTACATCATTACATCCCTGAAACAAATCACACTTGATTGTGGTGAATGATCATTCTAATATATTGTTGAATGTGGTTTGCTTGTATTTTCTTGAGGATTTTTTTTCACCTATATTCATTGAGTTCTTTTTTTTTTGTGGTGTCTTTGTCTGGTTTTTATCACAGTATTAATAAAATACTAGTATGCTGATATTGTAGAATATATTTGGAAACATACTTTCTTATTCTATTTTTTGGTGTCGTTTGAGGAGAATAGGTATTAAGTCTTCTTTAAGTGTTTGATAGAATTCATCTCTGAATCCTTCTGGTTCTGGACTTCTATTTTGGGGTAGTTTCTTTTATTACTGATTCATTTTCTTTTAAACTTTTTTTTTCTGTACCCAAGGACAAATGAATCTGTTCCCGGGCCCTCAGTACTATACCTCCCCACTGCAGTTCACAGTACTGAAGTTGGGGGTTCCTTTTGTTACTCTGCCTCTGTCTCTTTTGCTATTCTATCTTTTGTTTTGTTGTTCAGAAGCTGTTCAGTCTGCCATCAGTTCTTCCAGAGGAATTGCTCTATAAATAGGGATAATTTGCTGTATTCATAGAATAGGTGAGTTCAGCATCTTCCTATGTCACCATCTTGGACCAAAGCCAATTAATTATTTCTATAAGACTTACACACACACACACACACACACACACACACACAGGTATATAAAATTTATATTATATATGTACATAAAATATGAATATTTTACACATATAAAATTATATATGTATAATCTATAGATATATAAATCATATACATACAAATTATATATGTAAATAAAATGCTATATTGCTTTATTCCATATTTTTCAAATGTTGATTTTTTTACTCATTCACAAACGTGATAAGATTATTCAGGGCAAAAAAAAAAAAAAAAGATTATTCAGGGCATGGAAGATCCAGTAGTGACCAATAGAGACAAAAGCTTTCTCCACTCTACAGGAGGGGAGATAGGCAATTGATAAAGATATCCAAGATGGTATACATGCTATGAAGACAGTGAAACAGGAGGTGGTATGAGGATAGTTGAAGAAGGAGGGGTTTATGATTTTAAACAAGTGGTCCAGGAAGGCCCCAGGATACAGGTGTCATTTCATCAAAGACCCTAAGGAGATGAGGAACTTGGTCTTGAGGATATCCAAGCAAAGGAATAACGAGTGGGGTAGTTTGGGCCAGGAGTGTGCCTGATGTATTGCAGGAACAATAAGGAAGAGTGAGCAAGAACCAGAGGAGGAGGTGAGGTTAGAAGGATAATGGGAAAATCAAGTAGAGTCTGATCGTCCATTGGAGTAAGATAGAAAGATACTGGAGTGATGTAATCTTATGTTTGAAAACTGTCAGCTTGGCAGCTGGCTAAGGGCATGTGTACCTTCAACTAGAGGGACAAGACAGCTAACAATGGCATACCTTGTCTATCTCCTCCCTCCAGCAACATCTTGACCACCACTCCTTCCCAATCACAGATGCACTTATCATTATTTCTTCTAATCAGTATGTACAAAATTATAGATTTGGAGTGAACCAAGTCAAGATAATGCAATCATCTCATTTTAGAGATTAGCAAACTGAGGCCTAGAAATTGATATGTTTTGTTCAAGGTCACAAATCAAGTGCATAGCCCAGGCAGAACTGGAAATTTTGTGACTTCCATTCTCATGCAAGGACTTAGAATGGAATAGTTGAAGGCAAGGGCTTTGGTGCCAAACAACTCAGGGTTTTAGTTGGGTCATAATATAACTCTACAGCCTTGGGGAAGTTACATGAATTCTCTAAGCATTAGTACACCAAAAATAAGAGTGTCTACCTACAGGATTGTTGTGGTGGTTGACTATATGTATAGGAAAGCAATAAAGTGTTTGGGGGTAGTTTGTACTTGAAATAGGGGAGTTTCATTTTCTTTCCCACTATCACAGCATCACAGTGTGAAAGTTACCAGAGATCAAGCTAATATTGTTTCAGTCTGCTGTATAGCCCACTACACGGGGCAGTGCTTATGACAGTACTGATGTTATCAGATAATTCTCATAAAGATCAAAACAGAAAAATCACAGATTTACCTACTTTGCTCACGATACATTATATCTCTATAGGAAGAGGCAGCTAGGAAAGACACTAGTGATTAACTCTATTTGTTAGTTTATACTTCTATATGAGAGAATTATTAATTATAATAACTATATAATTGTAGTAGCTACCATTGAGTTAACTCCTACTATATGTCAAACACTGTACCAGGTACTTTATACACATATTAAATCATTTATGCTCCCAATAATAGCTTGTAGGTATTATTTTATAATGTGCTCATTTGACAGATGGGAAAATGAGGCCCACAAAGATGAGGTCACCCATGATGCATGTTTACAACAATAGTACATGGTAGAGGTAGGAATGGAGACCAACTCTGTCATCCACAGAACTCTTTCTCTCAAGAGGTCCCATGAGTGTAAGAGTAGCTTTATCGAGCATACACACAACATAGCTAATAATTTCCATTTATTGAATGCCCAGTATTATCAGGCACTGTATTTTTCAATTTACTTACTATCCCATTTAATCTTTACAGCAATAGGTATTATTTTCCTACTTTAAATCAAGGAAATTGGCTCAGAAAAGGATGAATTTGCCCAGTCACACTGTTCCATGAGACAAAACCAGGATATGAACCGAGACTCTCTGACACCAATGCCTGGGTTTGGCTATGTAAAAAATAGGACAAGATCTCTGATGGTCATCTAACCAACTATCCTGCCTGTGATAAGAGTTCCAGAGACATCTGAAAGGACAACTGCATCTTTCTGGATATTATCTTCAAATGTTACTTTTATCCCAACTTTCTCAGTAGCCATTTAAGGCTCAGGTATTAATGAAGAAGTTCAGCAACATTCCAGAGAATGTTCTTAACATTTTTTACAGTGGTGGTAATGTAACAAATGATAGAGCAAAGAACATAGGTCACATATGTGTCCATCAGCCCTTCTCACTTTTATTTTCTTTATAGAAAGTTTGAATCCTTATTTGAATATTATACATTATCATACTCAGCTTAGGGATTTCCCCAGATTGGATCTGCCTCATCAGGATTCCAGGCTCCAGTCCATGTTGGTTCATGGACAGCCCAGGCTGCCACCATTTTTGATTCAACTTTTCATCTCATCCCTGCTATGATGGTGGCAGCCATGGTGGTTCTTGGATTCAGGTTTAACCTGAGTAGATCTATGAAGGCTATGACTCCTTCAACATTTCCAAGCTCAAATAATACACCATACTGTGGTATGTGGAATCTGTTTACTCAGTGATTATAGGGAAGTGTGGGACAAAGTCCGGAAGTATTAATGCCCCATGGGGTGAACTTTGACCAATGAGAGAGAGGAGATAGGAAATAAAGGGTGAGTAAATTCTTTTCCCTTTCCTAAGATGAAGTTTGTCAAATATTCAAAGGGTCACTTTGACCTTCCTTCTATTTTGGTAAAGTTTTATTGAAACATTGACACGCTCATTTATTTACTTATTGTCTATGATAACTTTCATGCTATAACAATGGAGTTGAATAATTGTGAATGAGACCATATGCCCTACATAGTCTTAATATTTACTGTTTAAATTCTGTGGACTCCTGCTCTAAAGGGGCAACTCTGATGCAAGGCTCATTGGGAAAATGGTGTGTGGAACTAAGCAATCAACTGTATTTCTTGTGAAGCTATGGCCAGCTTGGTTATATATCCTTTGGTATGTGAATTCCCTCTTTCCCTGCTTCACTTTCCTGCCCTCAGACCTGCTGCTCTGGGATTCTGCCTATCAATAAAACATGATGAGCAAGTGAGCTTGGTCACAGACTCCATTTTCTAAAGAACTAGTGGTAAAGAGAGGTGCAGATATAAGACTCAGATTGATAAATTTTGTTCTTAGATGTACTGATTCCCTTATAAATTGTTTTAATCCATCAAAAAGAATATAATCAGTTTCTGGTTCTTCTGGGTTAATTTGAAGTAGTTTTACAAAACCATTATACTTGTAAGTTCTCTGGGGATGATATACTGAAACTTTAGACCAGTTTTACTCATACTGTGTATCTTTAGGAGTGTGTTTGTAATCTAGGATTCCTCTTTTTTTTTTTTTTAAGATTTATTTATTTATTCCAGAGAGAAAGATGGAAGGGAGCACAAGTCAGAGGAGGAGTATGGGAAGAGACTATTCAAGCAGATTCTCCACTAACTTTGAAACCTGAGATGGGGCTTGATCTCTCAACCCATGAGATCACAACCTGAGCAGAAACCATGAGTCAGATACTTAACTGACTACCACAGCACCCCCAGAATTCTTTTTGATTATAGAGTCATTTTTTTTTTGTAGTGAAAACTGATCTATTGATTTGAATTTTTTTCTTTTTTTTTATTAACATATAATGTCATTTTAATTGGCAGTACACAATTAAGAGCCATTAGTGTTTTCCAAGGTCATATTTAATAAGTTTTATAGACAGCAACTTGCATCTATAATGGCTCAATGTCCTCACATCTCCTTTGTATTTGATTCCCCAGTAACTAACTTTACCCACTATAATAAGTTTCTTTATTTTTATCTGCTATATTTTTTCCATTAATTGTAAAGATTGAACTTATAAGTTCTATTAAATCATAAATAGAACACTCATTTTCGGCCTAAAGAAAAGCATTAGATACTGAGGCTGATAAGAAATGGAGCACATGTTATATTATAGATAGCAGAAGAATGGCCAAGAAGCCTTCAAAAAGCATATTGTAGCCGGCATTATCTTTCCCCACACCCTGCTTACTAAGGCGTGTCCTTTGAGGAAGAATATGAAAGGTAACATCAACTTGAATTTGATCAGAGCTGTCAGTCTTCATAAAACCAAAGATGAAAGGGATAAATGCTGTAAGTATACCACAGATTTAGCCTAGATCTTCTGTCATTCCCTCTCTGCATCTCTGGTTCAGATGATCTAGACCAGACCTAGTCAGAGAATGACTGACTCTATCAAGAACAATTTGCTGAGCCCCCTTGCATAGTGCCAATGTTGTCTGGAATTTCTCAGTGGAGTTTGAGCTTGAGAGATCATCTTGGAATATAATTACGGAAAGAGAATTGCCTTAGTTCCTTCTTCAGATTATCCTCCAAGCTCTTGAGCCAAATGAATAATTTGCCATCCGACTGTTAAGAAAACAGCTATTCCACCTTGTTATCAGTTCAACATTTTTCATTGTAGATGACCACAAAGGGAATCATGATCAGACTTTGGAAGTCAGCATTGAAATGGAATGGTGGCATTTACACAGAAATCAGGGACTATGCTTCGCTTTACAGTGACAGCGTTCTTCTCAGCCTTCTCAACTTCTGCCTTTCATGCTTAGGGAAATTCATCTACGAGTTTGGAAACAAACAAAATCTAAACTTCACTGAAATGTTTTAATGCTTTGATTTAGCCATAGAACTTTCTCTTTCAGTTAAATCCTATTTAAATATCCATGGAACTCTACCTCTGAGAAGAGAAACTAATTCACAGAACACTGCTTTTGCTTGCATTTAGGTACCAGCCTTGAAGAAGCTATAACATTTAAAATAATAAATTAAAACATTCCTTTGGTGTTGCTATCAGGGCTATACATCTGCTTCAGAAAAGCAAATTAGCAATAATTATTTAAAACATTGGAAGAAGTCTGTAAATGTTAATGTGTTTGGAATGAAATGTAAGATCTTAAAATTCCATTAACTTTGTTCTGTCTGATTAAAATCCAGTAAAGATCAAATAAGATTTTGCAAAATATACATATATATAATACTTATGACTGACTCTCCTCATGTTTATGTACAGTCTAGAGAAATAAAAACTCATACAGATCAAGCAAGAAAAATCAAATGCCTGTTTTAATTTTACCTTTATAAAAATTACCTGCCTTTTTGGTTCTTCAACTTTAGAATCATCTTTTAGAGGTCCACTTTAAGACATGAATACCCAGACTATTACAAACAAAATATTCTTATGGTTTCCAAGTAGAATTATTTTTATCAAAATACTTCAATAAACATTAATATAATCACAGCTATCTTCTTCAAGCTGAAACAGAACATACAAAGCAAAAACAAATAAACAAAAACCCTAGTTACAAATCTTCCTGGACTTCATTGTAAACTCATTTATTTACATGACTCTAAACCTTTTCCAGGATATCCAAATCTTTTGTAAGTTTTATAAGTTGTACCCTCATTAAAATTAGTATTAAAGGTATCAGGGAAAATTTTATCATTCCAATTAAGAACTTATTATTAATTTTAAAATTTCCCAAAGCAACTTGATTGTGATAGCTACAGATATTTATGAAATTAGTGAGAATATGTTATAAAAGATCTTAGAAGACATATTGTTTTATTTGTAATATTGACTCCTTTTATTTGGAAAAAAAATGTCCATAGTATTAGGTCACAGCAACTTTTTTTTTTAATGAAGTGTAGTTGATATACAATACTGTATTAGGGGCGCCTGGGTGGCTCAGTCGTTAAGCGTCTGCCTTCGACCCAGGTCAGATCCCAGGGGCCTGGAATCGAGCCCCGCATCAGGCTCTCTGCTCTGCCAGAAGACTGCTTCTCCCGCTACCATTCCCTCTGCTTGTGTTCTCTCTCTCGCTGTGTTTCTCTCTGTCAAATAAATAAAATCTTTAAAAAAAAAAATACTGTATTAGTTTCAGTTCTGTTTTTAGTTTTTTTGAGGAACCTCCACATTGTTTTCCACAGTGACTGCACCATTTTGCATTCCCACCAACAGTGCACAAAATTTCCCATCTTTCTACATCCTCACCAGTCCCTGTTATTTCTTATCTTTTTGATAATAGCCATTCTGACAGATGTAAGGTGATATCTCACAGTGGTTTTGGTTTGCATTTCCCTGATGATTAGTGATGCCGAGCATCTTTTCATGTTCCTGTTCATCATCTGTATATTTTATTTTGAGAAATGTTTATTCAGATCTCTGCTTATTTTATTTATTTATTCATATTTTTATTTATTATTATTTTTTAAATTATGTTGTTAGCCAGCATATAGTACATCATAAGTTTTTGTTGTAGTGTTCAACTATTCAACTATTAGTAGCATATATCACCCAGTGCTTATCCCAACACATCCTTAATACTCATCATCTGGTTACCCTATCCCCACACACTCTTCCCTTCTATAACCCTTAGTTTGTTTCCCAGAGTCCTGAGTCTCTCATTTTTATCTCCCTCTCTGATTTCTTCCCATTCAATTTTCCCTCCCTTCCCCTGTGGTTCTTCACACTATTATTTATGTTCCACATATGAGTGAAATCATATGATAACTGTCTTTCTCTTCTTGACTTATTTCACTTAGCATAATCCTTTCCAATTTCATCCATGTTGAAGTAAATGGTGGGTAGATTATCAGTAATCTAACATTCTTTAACCATTCTTGTATCTCTGGATTAAATCCCACTTTATCATGGTGTATGATCCTTTAAATATATTGTTGAATTTGGTTTGCTAATATTTCATTGAGAATTTTTGCATCAAGATTTATCAGGGATATTGGCCAGCAATGTGTGTGTGTGTGTGTGTGTGTGTGTGTGTGTGCGCGTGGTGTCTTTGTCCGGTTTTGGTATTATGCAACTATGGCATCATAGAATGAGTTTGAAATCTTTCCTGTTCAGTTTTTTAGAATAGCTTGAGAAAGATAGGTATGAACTCATTTAAATGTTTGTTGGAATTCACCAGTAAAGCTGCCTGGTCCTGGTTGTTTATTTGTTAGGAGTTTTAAAATTTCTTCTTTTTTAAAAGATTTATTTATTTATTTCAGAGAGAGTGCATGAGTCAGGGAAAAGGCAGAGAGAATCTCATGCAGACTCCCCAGTGAGCATGGAGCCCAGTCCAGGGTTCAATCTTATGACCCATGAGCTCATAACCTGAGCCAAAATTAAGAGTCAGATGCTTAACCAACTGAGCCACCTAGGTGCCCTGGGAGTTTTTAAATTTCTGATTCAATTTCTTTACTGGTAATTGGTCTGTTCAAATCTTCTACTTTTTCCTCTTTTTGGAATATCTTGTTTCTAGGAGTTTATTTCTTCCACATTGTCCTAGTTGTTTGCTGTAGTCTCTTATGATCCTTAGTATTCTGTGGTATCCATTATAGCTTCTCTTTTTTCATTTCTGATTTTATCTATTTGGGCCCTCTCTCTTCTTTTCTTGATGAATCTGGCTAAAAGTTTATTAATTTTGTTTATCTTTTGAAAGAACTTTTAGTTTCATCAATCTTCTCGTTTTGTTTGTCTCAGTTTCTATTCAATTTATTATTTCCTTCCTTCTATTAACTTTGGGCTTTGTTTGTACTTTTTCTCATTCCCATAGGTATAAGGTTAGATTGTTTATTTGAGAGTTTTCTTGTTTCCTGAGATAGGCTTATATTGTTATAAACTTCTCCTTGGAACTGCTTTTTATGTGTTTCATAGATTTTGGGACACTCTGTTTCTGTTTTCATTTGTCTCAAGGTTTTGTGGGTTTTTTCTTCTTCTTCTTTGATTTCTTCATTGACCGCAGGGTTATTTAGTAGCATCTTTTTAGCCTCCATGTATTTATGGTATTTTTAGTTTTTTTTCCTTGTAATTAATTTCTAGTTTCATACTTCTGTAGTTGAAAAAGATGCTTGATGTGATTTCAATTTTCTTAAATTGATTGAGGCTTGTTTTGTGGCCTAACATATGATGAATATTAAAGAATGTTACATGTGCACTCGAAATGAATGTATAGTCTACTGTATTTCAAGGAAACTCTCCTTATATGTCTATTAAATCCATCTGGATTAATGTATCATGTAAGGTTAGTGTTTGCTTATTGGTTTTCTGTCCAGATAAATTATCTATCTATTGATGTAAGAGGGGTGCTAAAGTCCCCTATTATTGTTGTATTACTGTCATTTTCTTCCCTTACTTCTGTTAATATTTGCTTTATGTATTTAGGTGCACCTATGTTGTGTGCAAAGATATTTATAAGTATTATATCCTCTTGTTGGATTGAGTCCTTGATCATTATGTAAATCACTTCTTTTTTTCTTGTTACAGTTTTTATTTTAAAGACTAATTTGTGAGATATAAGTACTGCCACCCCAGTTTACTTTTTGTTTTTATTTGCATGGAATAACTTTTTCCATCCTTTAAGTTTCAGTCTGTGTGTGTCTTTAAATTTGAAGTCAGTCTCTGGTAGGCAGCACATAGATTTTTTTTTCCTCATACAGTCAGTTAGCCTATGTCTTCTTATTAGAACATTTAGTCCATTTGCATTTAAAGCAATTATTGATAGATATGCACTTATTGCCAGTTTAATGATTGCTTTCTGGTTGTTTTCTGTATTTGTTCTCTCTTCCTTTCTTCTTCTCTTGCTCCCTTTCCATGTGATTTGGTTACTTTCCTTAGTGTTATGTTTGTTTTCCTGCTTATTTTGTGTATATCAATTAACAAAATAGATGTTGGTTTTTGTTTGTGACAAGTAAAATGTTTTATATAATACTTTATTTATATAGCAATTTTAAGTTAATGGTCACATAAGTTTGAGCACATTCTAAAGCACTAAAATTTTACTCTCCCCTTCCACATTTTATGTATTTGATGTCATATTTTACATGTTTTTATTTTGTGTTTCCCTTAACTAATTATTGTAGATGGAGTTGGCTTTATTACTTTTATATTCTAACTTTCATACTAGCTATATATGTGATTTATTAATTACCTTTACTATATGTTTGCTACTGGTGGGATTTTTTTTCATAATTTTCTTATTTCTAGTTATAGCCTTTTCTCTGTTCATCAATTCTTCTGAGCTTGGTGAGCATCTTTATGACCATTATTTTGAACTCTTTATCTGGTAGATTGCTTAGCTCCATTTCATTTAGTTTTTTTTCTGAGGTTTTGTTTTGTTCTTTCATTTGGAACATATTCC
This sequence comes from Procyon lotor, assembly GCA_028646535.1. Taxonomy (NCBI): domain Eukaryota; kingdom Metazoa; phylum Chordata; class Mammalia; order Carnivora; family Procyonidae; genus Procyon; species Procyon lotor. The sequence continues at coordinate 106,145,444 of CM053604.1, read as the reverse complement.
TCTGTATTTTCATTTTATCTACCTCCTTGTTTTTTGTTTGTTTGTTTGTTGCTGTTGTTGTTGTTGTTTTCCTATGTATTAAGTAGATCAGTGATGGCACCTGGTCTTGAAGTATTAGCTTTATGAAGGTGTCCTATGGAGTTTTGTACTGCAAACTCTCCTGGGTCATCTGAGCCACTTGCCCCAGAAGTGACCCCAGGGTGGGCTGCATTCATCCTCCTGTTATTTCTGGGTCCTGATTTTTGTCTATTTGCTAGTGTGAAGGGCTGTCTCCTTCTATGGCTGTCTGTGAAGTCTGGCTACAAATTTTATGGAAATGCTGGTGATCAGGGCTGCCCCATGGCCTGTCTGACTGAGAGGCCTGAACGTGACTGTTTTGGCACTGGTGGGTGTGCAGGCTGACCCCCAGTGAAGCTGGCTGCAGGACTTGGCTGCAGTGGCTCTGCACTCATTGGTGGGCAGGGAAGTCTTCCAGCATGGCTTGTTGTGAGGTTCAGATATCACTATTATGGGCATTCTAATGTAGAGGACTGGTCCCAGGGCAGGGTGATATGGGAGAAGTTTCAGTGCCAGCCAAGTGTGCTCATTGAAAGTGGCACAGCTGGGGAAGCTACTTGGGAAGAGTTCTAATGCTGGTTAATGGAACCTGCTGGGAAGGTTGGGGTAGCAGGCTGCTTGAGAGAAGCTCCTGGTGGGGCAGATGGGTACAATGGGGCAAGTCCACAGGAGAAAGCTAGAGTGGGGCAAGTGGTATTAACACAGTAGATTAAGAGTGCCAGAAAGGCTACCAGACCTGCTAGATAGAAGGGAAGTGACCAAAAAAAAAAAAAAAAAGTCCACCAGCATTTTTGTCCCCCAGAGAACAGTCCAACAGATCCCTGCCGCTCCAGCATAAATTGACTAAATCAGTCAATAGATCCCCTTCAAATGTAATCCAGACTCTTTTTAAACTGCTTCCTCTGCCCTGGGACTCTGAGCAAGTCAGAGTATACAGATGTTTTTTAAAAGAGGAGTCTTGGTTTCCTACTGCCTTTCTGCTCTCCCAGACATAAGCTCTGTTAGGTTTTAAAGCCAGACACTGGAGGCTCCTTTTCTCAGTACAGGTCTCCTAGGCTGTGGAGCTCAATGTGGGGCTCAAACCCTCGTTCCTCAGGGAAGGACTCTGTGGTTGAAATATCCTCCTTCTGTGAGTCCTGATTAAACCACATCTCTGTCTCCCCTCCCTATCTCAATATGACTTTTTTTTTTTTTTTTTAATTCTTAGGATCTGTTAGATCTTAGAGGGATCTGTTTTGTCTTCAGTTTGTTCTCAGAGATGTTATGTATGTAGGTATAGATTCTCTGTGGGAGAAGGTAAGCTCAGGATCTTCCTACTTTGCCATCTGTGGCAATTTCTAGTATTTTACTGTGAGAGCTCTTTAAGGAGATCAGGTTCCTAGAATCTCAGAGATCTGGTCCCATTCTATTATTTTGCCCCATGGATTAAGATAAGCTGTGTCTCGTCAACATGGTAATGTTGGAGTTCAAGTCTTTCACTCTTTAAACCCTATTTCAATAGACCTAAACTACTGAAGTGTTTCTTCTCAGGCCATACATTCTGCTTCCTGCTAGGGGACAGCAGTGGAACAATTTTCATCATGATATTGTGTTTCAACAACATCATGATATTGTGTTTCAACCTGTGAAGGAGCCCTTCTACTTTGAAAATTAGAAAGTCAAGTGTGGTTGGCCTACTGACTAACCATATTTTTGACTTTCTGGTCTATGAGAAGTGTGGGCTGAGTGTGTACTGCTGCTCATTTTTCCCTGAACTTTCTCACTTTCTTACCAAATAATCCAAGTGGTATCTAATCTGAACTCTTGACTTAGACACCTAATTTTCTTCTTAAGATTTTATTAATTTATGACAAAGAGAGATAGTGAGAGAGGGAACACAAGCATGGGGGAGCTAGAGAGGGAGAAACAGGCTCCTCGCTGAGCAGGGAGCCTGATATGGGGCTCACTCCTAGGATGCTGGGATCATGACCTGAGTGAAGGCAGACGCCTTACAACTGAGCCACCCAGGCGCCCCCAGACACTTGAATTTTAAAGGAATCTCTTATTGGTTGTTTCAGAGTTTCTCAAACTTTGTGTAGAAAGAAGCTATATTGAAATAGCTGAAGAAATTTGGAGGCAATAAAGACCCCAGCGATAGGAAGAGATCATGTTCTCCCTCTTCTTAATTGAAATTCTTTTGTTTGCTGAGGCATAAGAGATTTATCATGAGAGATATATTATGATAGACAACAAGGTAAGTTCCCAACACTGACAGATTTAACATCCATGGTTTCACCAACAGTGACTAACCTTGAAGAATTTGAATAGTTGAACATGCTGAAAGTTTACTAACCTCATCATCCACAGCTAAGATTGGTTATTCTCTACTTTTACCATATACACAGTAAAATTCACGAGGTGATATAAATTTTTGCTCATGAAAAAATAGCCCGTAAACAAGAGGGAATTGCTACTGATAGAGGCAGAAATGAAACAAAATGTGAAACACTCTAAAAAAGTTATGGGTCATGGAATGTAAAAAGTTTCATGGGGAAAATAATTTGTTATTGTGTTATTCATAAATTTGAATATTTACAAAGCCTTGAGATGGCTCTCTCTTGAATTTAAAATCTGTTGTAAATTTAAGTTTTTTTAAGTAATCATAGTATTAAATTACAAGCAAACTACTTATGAGACTGAAAATTTAAGAAACCAAGCATAACCAATTCAGTCACCAAGTCAGCAAAGAGAATAAGTCAAAAAAATAAATTTTTAATACAAAACCACATTAGAGATGGAATATCAATTTAGTCTTCATTCAGCATTGGCTTCCTTTTCACTCACCACAAAGTTTTGGAATCTTGTGTGTTAATACAGGTGAAGAGAATAGATTTTGGGTGTTTTCCATCAAAGAAATCCCTTGCACATTTTGACATATTTTTAGCTACATTTATAGGACTCAAACCCATTTACAAGTGAAAGAAATAGCCAGCATAAAATCATCTCACAATCTGACCCATTTACTTTCTTTGGCTGGAATGGTTACTGAGTGTCTTATATTTTTTTTATATACTACCAAAGAGCAACTGTCTTTAGATATAGGTTGTTTGTGATTATAGCGAGAGCATGTCGCAGTTATGAAAGGTTCTTCAGACAATAACAGTGGAAAACAAAGAGTAGAGAAATTCTTTAGAGAATTGAGAATATTTCATTACTCTCTGGAGTGCAGTCACAGCTGGCCAATATAAACCTTTTTGTGAAGCGGCACCCATCTGGCCTTTATAGACAGGCACTAAACTTCCTATAAGCAGTGTCATCCATCTGGCTTTTATGAATGTATGATGTACTGGGTTCAACTCATAATGATAACATCTGTCTCAATAGATAAGCCAAAGCCAATCTATAAAGATATATCTATATATCTCTATGAATTACATAGTGGAGTGACATAGTTGATAAAGGTAATTGGTGGCACTACTGCTTTATCTGCCCCCCCACAATATCTATAGTTATTTCATTGTCTCTCCTTAGCCTTCACAAATGCTTCAGAAAATATCTATTACTTAATGGATCTGTGTGTGTGTGTGTGTGTGTGTGTGTGTGTGTGTGTTTACTGTATATAAAGTAAACCAGTATGATTTTTTTCACCTGTTTAAAGATAGCTCAATTGTTCCTAGCTTAAAAAAAAAAATCAAACAAATAAACAAAATAAAATCTTGCAATGAAAAGAGGTTAACTTTCCAAAGCCTATGTTATTTTTTTTTAATTAATTTTTATTAACATATAATGTATTATTTGCCCCAGGGTACATGTCTGTGAATCTTCGGGCTTACACATTTCACTTAATAGCACATACCCTCCCCATTGTCCACAACCCAGCCACCCTATCCCTACCCC
>CM053604.1:106118093-106141011 GCA_028646535.1 Procyon lotor | reverse complement strand
AGTTCCTATAGTCCAAGGTAGGCCTATGCGGCGCTGCGCGGCTCCTTCTCTGCCACCGGCTTCTCCGCCCCGATACCTGGGAGCTCTGCTGCACTCGGGCTCCCCTGGTCCCTCGGTGACCCCACAGGTCCTGAAACCACACTGTTCCCGCGAGGGCTGAACCCCCGGTTAGTCTCCGGAGCGATGTCTCTCAGTGGAGCGGACTAGAAGGTCTGGATTTTGTGCTCCGCGGCTCCGCGGCTGCTGGGAGCCGGCCCCTCCCCCCGGGGTCTCTCTTCCCGTCGCTTTAAATTCACCTTTTCCAGACGTCCTACCTCCTGAAAGTGGTCGATTTTCTGCTCCTAGAATTGCTGTTCTTATTCTCTTCTCTGTGCTGTTGCGTTTGCCGGCTTTTAGAGTGATTTCCTCCTCTTTAGCTGGACTTCTGATTCCCAGGGCTCTCTGTGCCTCCTACACCTCCGCCATCTTGCCCTCCCCTCCCAAGCCTATGTTATTTTTCATCAATCTCTCTATAAATACATAATGTTGAAGAACCAGTTTGGCATGTGGTGGTGAGGTTCCCGTCATCAGCTTGTATGCTATACATGGTGTCAAGAATCTAAATCTTTTCAATTTAGCGTGAAGACCTGAACAATCTAACAAAGAACATGCTTATTTCCAGTGCGAGAAACGATTGGTCATATTAAACATTCAAGACATGGAATAAAACAGAACACTTTAGGAATTACAAAGTAAACAATACAGAATGAATTCTTATCACTCCAATAGTTTAATTGCAGGACATCAGAGCTTTCGTTAGACATAATACGCAGTGTTTGCTTTAGTCAATAAACCAAAGGTTTTGCACTTACAGAACTGCATTGTTACATTAGATTAACCATTTGTTGAAGTACTGAATTAGATTCTTGTATAAACCTCTTGAGTCAGTCAAGAAAGAGCCAAGAAAGTCAAAATAGACATTCTTGGGTAGCCTAAAGTTTTCCCACATGGAAACACACTGACCCCAAGATACTAAAATGAAGCATTAGTAACAACAAACAGAAAACACTATCTGATAAACAGCAGACCAATGCATCCTTGAGTCCCTGTTCCAAACCTAGAACCAATGAGAGTTGCTCTGGATGCACTGACAAGAATAGTATCTGGCACTTCCTGGTTTTCTTCAGAATACATGTGTGTTAATCACAAAATTCTTTTGACTTAGGATACACAAGCAATTACTTCTTAATACTTTCTACAACCACTTATTTATCTCCTCCCAGCTATTTATTTTACTAAAAGGAGTGCCCCTCTCTAGACTATACTAGGCTATTATACTCTGCTAGCTCTCTCAGAAGAGTTTTTTGTAAATAAATTAATGATATGGAAAGACTTACTTCCTAAAGTTATTCCTTTGGTTACCACTCAGTCAGGGGTAGATATCAACCATATCTAAGGTATAGAGAACAACAGAAAGAAGAAAGAATGCTGCACTTCCTCGTGCAGTCATTGTCTGGGAGAGTCATTGTCACTTGTTTCAGATACATTTAGGGAAACCATTGCTTTGCCCCATTACCCTGGTGTCTTCTAAAACCACTGCGGAGATAGTAGAGAATCATTTCCCAAGTACATTATATATTTCTAAACCACTCTAATGGCCTATTAGTTCACTTCTATTAGGCAATAATATATGTCACATAAGTCAAATAAACATACAAACACAAACTCACACTTACATACACACACTAGCCATAATTAATTATATTTTAAATACTAAATTCTCATTCTGTACAAGTGAAAATATTTTCCAGTTCAAAGCAAAGAATTAAAAAGGAGGATAATATGGTCTAATTTCAGAAGCAAAAAAAATAAAGGAGTATTTCTTTTATTATCCCACAAATTTCTCTGATTTTTAGAAAATGAATTAAAATTTCAATGAAGTCTAATTATCTGTAAAATCGCAATACTTCAGGTAAGATATAATTTTTAATGCCTTAAAAAACCGCCATGAAGAGGATATGGATTTTAGTTACACAGTCAAAATAGCTGTGGAAAGAGCTTCGAACTTGGATTCTGGGACTAGGACCTGGGTTCTAAGTGTGTTTTTTCAGTTTATGAGCTGTCTGACTTTAGTCAAGTTATCTTACCTTTCAACTTTTTATATAATGGGAATAATAATTATAATACATGATGGTTATGAAGATCAAGTGAAATAATGCATGTGAATAAGCCAAGAATAATGGTACCACATAGCAGATACTCAGTAAATAATAGTACCATCCCCCCTTTATCTGGGGTTTTACACTCTTTAGGTTGTAAAGCATTTTTTTTTAAGATTTTATTTATTCATTTGACAGAGAGAAAGAGATCACTCCCCAAAACTACAAGTAGGCAGAGAGGCAGACAGAGAGAGGGAGGGAAGCAGGATCCCCGGTGAGCAAAGTGCAGATGCAGGGCTTGATCCCAGGACCCCAAGTCTGTGACCTGAGCTGAAGGCAGAGGCTTTAATCCACTGAGCCACCCAGGTATGCCATTGTTATAAATCCTTCTAAAAGCAGTGCATAAGGGTGCCTGGGTGGCTCAATGGGTTAAAGCCTCTGCCTTTGGCTCAGGTCATGATCCCAGGGTCCTGGGATTGAGCCCCCATCGGGCTCTCTGCTCAGCAGGGAGCCTGCTTCCCCCTCTCTCTCTCTGCCTGCCTCTCTGCCTACTTGTGATCTCTCTCTCTCTGTCAGATAAATAAATAAAATCTTTAAAAAAATAAAAAAAATAAAAGCGGTGGATAAAAACCAGTCTAGACCCAAAATTTAAAATAGAAATTAATTTCAAACTATCAAAGTGGGAGATGAAATTGTCCCAGATTTACTATTATAAAAACAATGATTTGATGAGTATAGAGAAGGGGAAGAAGTACATTCATTTAAGTTTTGGAGGATTTCAACAAAAGATCCCACCATTTTGTATACTATGACCATAGAGAATAAGAATAGAGAATAATTTTTATTTAGTGATGTAGAACTAACTCCATATCCTGAATCTTTTGAAATGAAATTCTGATCAGAACGCTGAGCCCAAACCACAGAATCAACTCATTAATTTATTTCCCAAATTATCTTTCATCAAACCAAGGTAATTTTCATATTAAGAAGTCCACTGAAAAATTATCACTTAGTATATCTAACACTTTGGGAGCGTTGGTTAAATTAAACTAATGTGTCTATTTTGCCAGGCAAGTCCCACAATTCTTCCATTTTGAAAAAAAAAAAAAAATGGATGCTACCGCAGTTTAGGTCCCTGTGAAGTAGACTCGGAGGACTGAGGTTTGCATGCACAAAGTTTACTGGAGAGTATCCTTGGCATTATCACCTATGGAATGGTAAAAGAGGTATCACTGAGCAGAAGGAAGGTAAGCACCACAAAGTCCTCAGCCAATCTCATGAGGTTATCTGAAGTTGGGAATGTGCACAGCCAACTTGTAGGAAATTGGGCAAATGAGCCCACCTTTATATCATTCTCATTAACCATTAGATTCAAGTTTCCCTGGGAAGGAGGTGTAACCCAATTATTGAGGAAATAGGAACTTAGCTTTGTAAGTTGAATTTCCCATACTCTGAGATTTATACTTCCATACTTCTAGAAACTCAAGGAATAAGAAATTCAGTCCCAGGAAGGGAAGATGGAAAGGAGGCTGTTTCTGAGACTTTATTTGGCATTCCTCATTATGATTGCTCTTACCCACAGGCATAGGCTTCAGTCCCAGTGTGGAATTTTTTCCTCATTCAATTATATTTTGTGGGACAGGGGAAACAATCAGTGGTAGGTTTCTGGACTCTTTGATTCAAACCTGAGCCAAGACTCTGTTATCTATTTCCCATAGCCTCTGTGTCCAGTGTTCCTCAAAAAGTTTGGGTCTTTCCCTTTCTCAGTATCTCGTTGTCAAATAAGTGCCCATAGGTTCCTTTGCAGAATTGCTATTCATTTGCCATGATCTTGTTGTGTCCTTCCTTCTGAGGATTCGGTCTCTCCTATAATAAATGGGTGATGGATTGATAAACTGGCTTAAATCCAAAAAAGGGGTAAAAGATTTTGACAATTTATTGAGAAGTTGCCTGGCATATTGACAATCTACTCTTGATTTATTTTAATGTGTAAATTGAACAACACCTTTGCTGGATTCCCATCTAAATTGTCCCTAGAGATATCATATTCTATAAACATCTCCAGAGCCCTCTGCATCTCAGGTTTCCCAGCTACCACCCTAGCCTTGCTGCTTATTACAGTAAACATGCCCAACTGCTTTTTGACATTTAACAATTAGTCTTGATTATTTTGGGATCCTGTCAATCCTTGGTGCTGTCTGTTAAGGCCACTCTTACCATCAACTCTGATCTATGAAGCACAGCCACCATGGAGCTTTTCTATGATGTTGCTGCCTCTTTCCAAAACTGCTTTAATAAATGGAGTGTCTTCTGGCACTTTTTTTTTTAAGAGAGAGAGAGAGAATGTGAAGTTGGGGGGCGGGGAACAGAAGGAGAGTGGAAAAGAGAATCTTAAGGAGGCTCCTCGCCCAGCATGGAGCCCAAAGCAGAGCTTGATCTCATGACCTTGAGATTATGAGACCTGAACAAAAATTAAGAACTGGATGCTTAACTGATTGAACAACCCAGGTGCCCCTGATGATTTATTTTTAAATAATCTTTACACCCAACATGGGGCTCGAACTCACAACCCCAAGATCGAGAGTCACATGCGCTACTGACTGAGCCAGCCAGGCGCTCCTCCTCTTTTTTTTAAGTCTGGGATGTCCTTTAGAATTTAGTTATCAGGTGGGTTTTCTAGTCTTATATAGTACATCTACTTCATGAGCCTTTTGATCCCTTCTTCATTGTCTGTCACACAGTGTTTGGAATTCCACTTCACTAAATGTGAACCATCATTTTCCTCAAGCTTTTAACAGTGATTTCCAACTGTATGAAAGCATCAACACTTAGGGTCCTTTATCTTGGGAGAGTTTCCCATATTGATAAGTTCTTCCTTGGGCAACTTTTCACCTGTATTTGGGCAACAAACTGATTACATTTTAGAAAATTGGGAAGCAACCAAGAAATAGGACATGGTGATATGAGAAAATTCCCGAAAATTAGATGACTGTTTATAAATTAGATTAAAATTTTTAAGGTAAAACAGTTTTGTGAGCGAAGCATTCATCATTTATAAATCTAATACTATCTCAAGGAGATGGGTAAGGTGGAGAAAAAATATAATTGCTTTATATTTTTCTTTCTGTGATTTTCCTATCTTCAGATATTTTTCTCTTTCTTCCATTTAATAGGACAAAAGAGAGAATCTAGTCCTAAAACAGTTTGTATAGGCATTAACTAATATGTATAACCACTTGGTTGATACTAGTCTGTGGATATGTTTTAGGGGACAATTTCCAAAAGAATCTGCCTCAATAGAATATAAAAAAGAATTGTACAAAATGTGATTATATGAATTGAAAAACATCTTCCTGAATTTTCCAAGTATAAAAAAAGTGGTCATATTCATAGAGGCAAAGTTGCATTGACCCTGACTAACTGCAATTACTCCTTAAATTCCATCCTGAGTGTTTCAGCACTATTTCTCTCTTTTTTTTTTTTTTTTTAAGATTTTATTTATTTGACAGCGAGAAACATAGTGAGAGAGGGAACACAAGCAGAGGGAATGGTAGCGGGAGAAGCAGGCTTCCTGCAGAGCAGAGAGCCCGATGCGGGGCTCGATCCCAGACCCCTGGGATCTGACCTGGGCCGAAGGCAGCCACTTAACGACTGAGCCACCCAGGCGCCCCTCAGCACTATTTCTCTTGATGCCAGCTTCCCCTACTGCCCCAAAGCACTGCCGATATTTCCCATATCCTAGAATTAGAATGTGAATATGGTGACCAAAAGGAAAAAATGGTTTCATTTTCTAAAGGCCAACAATATTAAAAATGAGTCCTTCTGAACTTGCTGAGTAAACTAGATAGTTTCTCTGTGAGCAATGTGACTGCACTTAACAGCCTAAGCCACTAGAGCTGAATTGACCTCTTCAATACATATTTATTAAAGTATATCCAAAGCAAATTAGATTTCATTTGTCACTTAGATCTTGGAGAGGTCTTTTTCTTTCCTTTTAACCTTGAGACAGACAGGTAAACACAACTGGGGCTGGGGACTTTCTGCATATTGAGAGAAATTTTGAAATATTTGATAAGAACAATATGTTCCTGCTCATTACGTATTTGTTTTTCTTTTTATTTCACTTTATATTTTGAAAAATTTGATCTATGTACTTTTGGATCATGTATGCTTAGATTATTAAAGAATGTTTTATAAGGTCTATTTGCCATCCAAAAGCTTTAGAGGTGTTGGATAGAGCTCTCTCTTCAAGTTCTTTAGTAAAACATACACACAGAAGAAGTTATGCTATGTCCAGTATAAACAAGTACAGACATCAAATGTTTCAAGTACACTTGGAAATATGACTCTGAATTTAGAGTGAAATTTCATCCTCGGTTCATATTAAAGGTGTGCTTTCATCCACGCCTACCCCGTCCTTCCAATGGCTTTTTAACATAATTGCTACTTTTTATCATAGACCCTTTCCAGTTTCTAATGTTCCCCCAAAGATGGCCCCAATTTTGCCTTTTCAGTTGCTACACTCTTCTTCCACAAAGACTAGCCGCTCTGCCACCAATCATGGCTAGAGAGGGGGAGCTATACCCTCTCTAGCCTCTATCAGTAAGGAAAGACCAATTGATAATGGGTGGCACTTCCTGCTATATGCAACCTTTTTCCTTCATTCTTATTTTTCACAAACTCTGTTTATATTCCCCACTTTCCCTTCTTTTCACTTACTCCCTTAGATTTTCTTACCTTTTCTCTTTTTTTCTTCTATTTTTTAAACATGCTTCCTTTCTTATAACTTAGATCTTTGAAGAGTTACTCAGTCCATTTGGGCTTTGGGTCCTAGATTTATAAATGGTTTAGGTAGGAAGGGGAAAAGAAAGTTCATAAAATTGATTGGAATAGAGTATCACTTCAGCTTTTAGTGGCAAGATAAAGTACTGGGGGTTCTAGATTCAGCCCCAGCAGTAGGTAAATAGCTGTCATTGTCCCTTTCCAGAAAAGAAACTGCTCCTGCAGTAGTCTTTCTACTATATATGTGGCTAAAGGGATCCATCCAATTCTATGAACACCCAGTTCTACAAAATGCAGCCCACATTTTATCTTTAATTTATTTTCTGAGGTTGATGATTAATCCTTTGAAAACTTTATTAAGAGCATATCATAAACATCTCAGTTCCACCACCACTAACATTCACTTGTACAAGCCTCTCCCTGCTGCTTCCATTCTTCATTCTCTTCAGTAGAGTATGCTTTTCAGAATGTAAGTTTTATCACCTCATTTGCTTCTCCCTCATAAAACTTACCAAGGAACTTGAAAGAGTTCTCGGAATAAAGACCAAGTTCCAGCCCATTTTGCTTCACTGTGCCATCACCTACACACCCTTCAGCTGCCCTTCTTTTCATTCCTCAGTTCCCTGTGCTCCCTCTCACTGCTGGGTCTCTGCACTGTGGCACCCCATCTGAGTACAGTACATCTCCCCATCTGCCACCCTACTCCTATCTTCCTCCTCCACTCCTTTCCCAATCAACTCTTACTCATCCTTCAGTTCTTAACTTAGGCATCATTTCCTAAGAGGAATTTTAGTTTCTCTATTAAATGTTCTTACTGTACAATATTCCATTACTTCAGAGTTCTTATGTCAGTTTTAATTATACATTATTGTGATTTTAAATCACCATTGCATCACCAGCATAGGGCCCAACACATAAGTCTCATTCAGTAATTACTCATTGGAAGAGTAAATGAATTCACACATAACCATTTATTACAACACACCCTTATATACCTCATTTTCCACCAGCTATTATTATCTGTATACTGAACTAGATATTGGGCTATGGTTTCTATAGACTTTGCATTTTAACCCATATCTTGATGACACTCTTTAAATAATGAACATCAATGTTTTCCTTTTGTCCTCATTCATGGCATTGCTAAAATTGACATCAAAGTGTTTGTGAAGAGGATAAAATGCCAAGCTACAAACTGGGAAAAAACATTTACAAACAACATATCTGACAAAGGACTATACTTAGAATATACAAAGTAGTTTCAGAATTCAACAATAAAAAAAGAAAAGTCCAGTTAGAAAATGGGCAAAAAACATGAACAGACATTTCCCTGAAAACAGTATGTAGATGGCAAATAAGCAAAAGTAAACTTGTTCAGTATCATTAGCCACTAGGGAAATGCAAATTAATGCCACAAGGTATCATCATACACCTATGAAAATAGCTAAAATTTTAAAAAGATGGTTGACGAAACTAAATGCTGGCAAGGGTATGGAGAAACTGGCAGCATGGGATCACTCATACATGGCTGGTGGGAATGTAAAAATAGTATGGCGAAAACACTTTGGCAGTTTCTATAAAAACTGAACATGTATCTACCATGCAACCCAGTAACTGAACTACTAGTTTTTTCCACCCTTCAGCTCTCAACTCAGACATTAATTCCTCAAAGAATATATAAACTTATGTTCACATAAGTCCAGTATATAAATGGCTATAGCAGCTTTATTTGCTACTAGCCAAAACTAGCATCAGCCCAAGTGTTCTTCAATAAACTAATGGCTAACCAAACTTTTGCACATAATATACTGTGGAATCAAGTCAGGAAAAAAAAAGGAATAAATTCTTGATATATAACCATTGACATGAATCCCCAGGAAATTAGACTGAGTGAAAAAAAACAAGTCCCAAAAGGTCTTATTTCATTTATATAACATCTTTGGAAGTAACAGAATTTTAGAAGTGGAGGATAAGATTGATGGTTGCCAGCAGTTAGGGATGGGGCATGAAGAGGAATTATGGGAGGTAGGTATAATAATAAAAGGCAACAAGAGTCAATATTTTGACTGTGGTTGATAACACAACTTAAACAGGTGATAAAATTGTATAGAAATTACACACACACACAGTGCAAGTGAAACTGAGGAAATCTGAATAAGATCGAGTGGATTGTATCAATATTAAAATTTTGATTGTGATATTATACTTTGTTTTACAAAATATCAGACCTGAGGGAAATTGGGAAAAATATACAAGAGATCTCTCTGTATTATTTCTTATAATTGCATTTATAATTTATCTCCATAAAATTTTCAATTAAAAATGATATCTAGAGTGGCTCCTGGGTGGCTCAGTCGTTTAAGCATCTGATTCTTGATTTCAGCTTAGGTCATCTTGGGGTTATGGGATCAAACCTCTCATTGGGATGCACACTCAGCAGGGAGTCTTTTTCTCTCTCTCTCTCCCTCTTTCTCTGCCCATCCCCATTTTCTCTCTCTCTCTCTCTCTCAATCTTTAAAAAATGATATCTAGAGATTTTTATCATTTTACTTGTTTCATCAACAGATGAAAAGATCTATACACAATTCACTGGTATGCCCTGGCAACCCAGTGAAGTCAAGGTAGGACACATTGTCAGCTGTCATGGAATACATATTTCTTGTACAAGGATGGAGAGTGGATTGGCTTTCAGAAGTTGGTTTCATACCTAGTGGTTTGGACTTAAGGTTAGGTGAGAGTGCCTCCAGCACACTCTGCAGCAGGTTTTATAGCCTTGCAACTTCAAATGTAGGGCAAAGTCATTCTAGGAGTTATAGTGGGGACAAAGTGGGAATTCCAATGTCAAAGAAAATAGTAGCTGGACAAACAAGCCAATCTGAGGTGAGAATCCTGGAGGTGAGTTGGGTCTCCACGGACTTGTGCAACAGAAGACATAGGAGGGGAGAATGTGTTGATTTATACTTAAGATTTGATGGTAAGGTAGATGGAAATGTCACCTACCCATGTCTCCATTTGAAGGCAAACTCATCTGCTGCAGATGTGTGTATGTCTGTGTATATGTGTGTATGTGGGGGTGTATGTAAATTTATAATTTACATAATAGTAATCTGTATCTGTTTTGGCTTTGCTAACTGTCTTAACATTTTCATAAAGTGGTTGCAGCTGTTGACGTTACAGTTCAGAATTTCCTCCCCTCAATTAAATGCAGGATGGTGGGGCTTAATTATACTACGGGGAGTTTTAATAAGGTATCACCAAAATTATCCTGAGATCTCATTAGATTTACCACAAAACTTTGAATATCTGTGATAACATTTCTCACAGGCTAGATTCTAGAATAATGCTCAAGGAAATTCTGAGATTTTACCAGATAGTAAATCAGCAATGAAGTAGCCACATTGAATTACTGGGAAATGATTGATATTTTCTTTCCAGATGTAGTTACATGAAGTGAAATTTAATGGTATGTTTTAAGAGAAGGAAAAATAATGCAAGCTGCAGAAAAGCTGAAAACAAGGCTGAGACCATCCAAAATGATGCAGAGAAAACATGCTAATTAGCATCTTACTAAGGATATCTCACTGAAGTGCTCTCTGAAAGCTGCACCTTTTTTTCACAGAGCATCTGTAGGCCTGTGGGTAGAGACTGTCAAAATGAGGTTAAGGAAGTTGGCAATGGGCACACAATGATTATGATGTCACATCCATAAATATTAAATAATAATAATAATAAAACACTAAAGCAGTAGGATTGATATACACAAAGCCAGGACAGGATTTGATTTCTCAAGAGTCAAATGAGAGCCAGCTGGGAAAAATGCCCAGGCCCAGAGGAAAAGACAATAGTGAAAAGAGTGCACTGTTATACTGAGAGAGGCTTTGCAAGTCACACCATATATTCATGGCAGAAGAATCAGGTCACTTCAGGAAGGAGGCTTGTGATGAACCTCTGAGAACCTAACCTAGGAAATGGATTTAATAACTGTTGCCGGTAACCCTGGTGGATGCTTGAAGCTCTCTCTGTAATGAACCTAGCACGTATCCAGTAGTACATCCTGTCCCAAGGAGCCAAGAGTCCATTACTTAACCTACAGCACATGTTGCATGAAAACCTGCTTTTGTTTTCGCCAGGGAACCTCTGCCAATTTCCTTTAATTGACCTGGATTATAGTGCCAATTCCAGAAGAATCTAAGCAGTCAGAAGGCCCATGTTTCTCTTCAAAGATTATCTTCAATTCACAGATAGAAACAGGGTCTCCCTAGATTTATCAAGCACCCAGTTATCACGTTAGACTTGGGTTTTGTTACATCTTAGACTTTTTTATAGCTCTGATCACATTTCCCTGGCTCCAAACTGACAATTTCAGGATGATTTTTTTCTTCATTTTTCCTTCCCTTTCACACCCATAACTTCATTTGACTGTTTGCTTTGTTTTTCTTCTATAAACCTAACCTGATGTGGATTTATCCACAGACAGGCAGAAGCTTAATAAAATTTGTTTTGTTGGGGTATTATCACTCAGTGACAACAATCATGGTCTTCTGAATTATTTGTACTTTTCCTTTCTCACTCACGCACATGCACAGCAGTGAACATATTTACAAGCTCACAGACGTGGGCACACAGACACGGGGACACACATACATACACACCCACAAGAACACACACATTTAGGGTTTCCTCGTGAAAGAAGAAATAAAGACAGTGTTTTTGCTCTTTGATTTGCCACTAATTTAGACATCCACTTTTATTGTTTTGGTCCTGGGACTATTAACAGTTAATAAAGTATCTCTACAGAATATTTCCGGAATCATGATTCCATCATTTTACCCATAATTAAGGAATTTGTGTTTTCCCCACAGGTCCAGTAGTAACCTTCAGTTTTTGTCGGTCCCCATGTTTCTCAGTCTCAGTATCTCAGAGAATTCCAGATTCTTGTGCATTAGGGAGCACCCAGGGCTTTATCCTAAAATAAGCTATTGCTCTTATTTATATGCTAGCGTTAAAACTTCTTTGATTTTTCTTTTTGATATTGTTTAAATATTTGTAGCAAGCAAATGGCCAATACCATAAACTTTCTTTGGGCAGGTATTCATGGGTCAAAGATTTAGGAAAAGATGCAGAAAAAGGGAAAGACCAAAGATAAAAAGTGACAATTTTGCCAAAAACCAGCCCCATGCTTCATAAGAGCTGAGATACACTGACATTTGGCTTTTAATTTCTCTATCAGTTTGGACTGTGTTTTTGTGAAAATGAGATAATATATGTGAAAGTACCTAGCCAAATTCTCGGGACATGGCAGACACCCAATAAATATAAGTCTTTACTACTATATTAAGCATCTTCTTGTCATAAGCAGAATTTACCCAGTAACGAAAAGTTACAGCTCAGTTGAGCCAATAAGGGTGACATACTTGAAGCCAAGAACACACACTTGATGTTACCAAAATCTTAAACTTCGCTTTTTCATTCAAGAATAACAAAATCATTGAATCCAATTCTGAAAAATCTGAAAATTCCTATTTCCATCTCTAACTCTTCCTAAGCTATCATTCCAAAAGAAGCCAGGCAAATTTCCAAGTTATTCCATTTTATTTATCCCACATTATCTCCCAGTTGAGACTAATAATTGTTAAATTAATACCATATATGATAATCTCTCAATAAGTACAAATTCATAGGGAATCTTAGCAAAGAAAAGTAACAATCATGCTCGCCTGGAAACAAAATTCCATTTTGGAAAATACATGGGTATTGTTCAGTATTTGTATATATCATTCATTGGCTATTGACAGGAGGAGTGACAACACTGTGTCTCTTGTGTCACCATTGGTAGAATGGCAATAATCGCCCATCTTTGAGATGTTCTGGGCAGCAACTGTTTGGGATGCTGTTATGCAACAAGTGAGTGGCAAATACAATAAAAAGGGAACCTAAGACTCTTACTCCTGGCTCATGCTGATTCATATGCTCTAACAGTTTAACACCTAATGCTATAATAAGGTTATTTAGCAATGCCATTGAGAGGTCTTGGATATTTCATTTATTATATTTTTATATTTCTTACATTCTAATTTTTTTATTCCTTATGCTACATTTGAAATTTTGTCTTGACAAGTCAAATATCTATTCTATTTAATTCAGTGTGTTTTAGGGTCATTCTTATACATCTGTCCCTAGATATAGTTGTATGTATTGATTCAGTAGCAGTTTTACAAAATATTAAATAAACGTAAATTATATAAAGAACTACATCACCAACTTATCATTTTTAAAAACTTTCCAAAACAATAATTAGGTAAAAATTTTCCACAATGCTTTGAGGGAGGCATTTTTCATTTTCCTTTTTTTTTTTAAAAAAAAAAAAAATTTAGTTCTTTATTTGAGAGAGAGAGAGCAAGAGAGAGAGAGCACAAGCAGGGGAAGCGGCAGGTAGGAGAGGGAGAAGCATGATCTCACTGATCAGAGATCCCGATGCGGGTCTTGATCCCAGAGCCCGGGGAACATGACCTGAGCTAAAGGCAGCCACTTAACCGACTGAGCCACCCAGGCACCCCTATTTTTCATTTTCCACTGATTCATTCAAATTTTAGCCAAACTAGTCTTTTTTTTTTTTTTCAAGATTTTATTTATCTATTTGACAGAGAGAGAGATCACAAGTAGGCAGAGAAGCAGGCAGAGAGAGGGGGAAGCAGGTTCCTTGCTGAGCAGAGAGCCCGATGTGGGGCTCCATCCCAGGACCCTGAGATCACGACCTGAGCCAAAGGCAGAGGCTTTAACACACTGAGCCACCCAGGCGCCCCTAGCCAAACTAGTCTTAAGTGACTTATTATCTAGAGATAATGGGAAAGAACTAACCATGGTAATCACTGTGGAAAGGAAAACAAAAGTGACATTTCCAAAAATTTACAAAGGTGCTCACAAAATCCATGGGAAGTATTTCATGCATTTCCTATGTGGCTTTTCTGTATGGCACCAATTCTGTACATAAAATATACCACATTGGGTAAAACATTTATTTTAAAATTAAGTAAATTGAGACCCCAATATCTTATACTATTTGTTCAAAGAAATTATTTCTATGGCTAAGAAAAAAAATCCCATTTCTCAGTCTAGACACCCAGCCCCATCTGTTATAGGAGACCTCGTAACTTTTAAGCATCCCCTGGAACATTTAGGTCATAAGGTCAGTCTCTGCCTTGTTCACAGTGATTTAAAGTCATTAGCAGCTAATGATTATTTGTGTTGAACAAGAGTCCAATCATGCCACAAGCTGTCATAGTTGGTACTAATTAACAGCCTTGGTAGCAACAGCAAGTTCAGAAATTGAATAATCCTACCAAGTGCTGTCTCATTGATAGGAAGTTGCCTTTCCCATGCCTTTCCTGTTCTAGCAAGGGAGCACTGATGTCGGGGAGACTGGCCACAGTGAAGTTTCGATACACATTCAGCCGTTTTTATAAGACAGGGACAAATACGAAAGTATATAAAAGAAAGAGGAGTCAGGTTGTTGCTCCTAATATTTAAAAGTATGATTCAAGGAAATATTATCCAAGAATAATTGAATGCTTGGTTTAATCAAAAGCAGATTAAACATGTCACTGGAAACACAGTTCCAATATCAAGTTATTAATAGGTAGTGCCAGCAATAATAATAATGTACCTTGATGTTTACAGTAGGGGCATGCCCTGTAGGTGAATCAATAAGTAAAAATGAAAGCCCCTGTATAAATTAGAAGTGCTAACATTTCCATGAATAATAAATAATTGATTCCTATGACTCTATAGAGAAAACAATTTACTTGAAGAATTTTATCTCTTATTCCAATTTATAACTCTTCTTGACATTTTGTTCTGATATTCAAAATCATGTCAGAGCAAATGAGCTATTATAGGAAAAGTGTATTAATTTTACCCGTTGATATAAGCAAAACATATTGCTTTTGATTTTTATGAATAGGTAATTTTGTTTTTCATAAATACATAATGAACTCTGGGTTTTTTTTCCCCATGAATGGAAAGGGGCTTTTGAATACATAAAATATAGCTACAAGGATGCCAATCTTTTTTTGTTTATATCTGTTCAGCCAACACATTTGAAATGTTCTGAAGCTGATTTTTCTTTTTACATATAACAAAGTCTGTCACCAGCACAATGTTGACAAGATTCACAACTGACCCACTCTTTATATTACAAGTCTTCAACCTCAACCTAGGCATCAAAAAAAGTTTGTGATTAATATCAGATTTGAAACATTTTTATAGAAACATATTGCATTTAGCAGCAGGAAATATCCTTTCTTGCCCCTGTAATTGAACTGGTCTAACTGAATAGGATAAAAGAGAATACTATTTGTACATTTGTATGATACCACTATTTGTATTATTTGTACATCATTTTAGACCTTTTCTTGGTTCAGTCTTAGAAAGGTCAAAATGGTACTTCCACTGTATTCTATCAGGGTGAGATAATCTTATGCATATGCATCTATGATACTGAGCTTTTGAGTGAGTGAGGAGAAATGGTATTTTTCAAAAAGTCTTTATCTGGCTACTCCACTCTTATTCCACTCAATCAAACCAAAAAAAGTCTTTTTGTAGCAAACTGTTTCAGGATGAAATGTGATAGGCTCTCTAGATTTGGTCATTTAGGATAAATTTCCAAAAGTTACAAAAGAAATGAGGTATAGCTATATATTATACTATACAATTATATTATATATTTTAAATTCTAAGTATAATTATATGATTGAAATCAGCTAAGAGACTAAATCTTAAATATTCTTACAGGAAAAGAAAAAGGAGATGGTGAGCACCCACCTGGCAATCAAATGATACACTTTTTATAGTCTTATTTTGTTGGGAGTTGAATATTCTTTGCTAAGTTTTTGTGATAACTTATTGGCAAAAGTACAATTTGTCTTATTTCAATACAATGTAAATACTGAAAGGAGTCAATCCATATTCTCCACTGAGGTTCACTTAAGTTAATAGAGTTTGTTTTTCTCAGTGTGTGTATCAAAAGGCACGCTATTAAATAATGACTTCTTAATGGCATTGCCCACAGGCAGAAAAATCATGTTTGGGAATTTAGGTTTTTGGATCTATGACTAAGCCACTCATCCATTAGAAAAAAAAAAAAACTGACACTGAATGTTTATTAGGTGTCAAGAACTGTGCTTAATGATGGAAAGGAGTAAAGGATAAAACATAAATATTCTAAGGAGCTTAGTTTAGAGGAGGAGATGGTAAAATAAGCCAGTAATTACCAGTCAGTGGGACTTTTGCTATGATAGAAAGCTAAGTAATAATCAAATGATATTCACTACAACTGGAGTTTGCACTGGAGTACCTAGCATAGGCATTTAATTTTAAATAGAGCACAAAATCAAGTTTATTAGTTCTTAAATATGTTAAAGTGATCTTTTCTAGTTACTTCTTTTATTTTCTCACATAAGTACTAGTGTACATGGCATTCATAGTTGTCTGGAGCACAAAGTACTTCTTGACCAATCTTTATGTCTGCTAAATCCAGTGAAACATGTTTTGCCCTGTACACGGTGGGTACCTGGAGAGTGTGCAGTTATCCATGAAAGGCATGACATTGCTTAAAGCTTTTGACCTCATGGGGATCATAATTCATAGAAGCCCTAAGAAAGACTGAATAAACAGAAATATCATTAAGATCAACCCCGTCACAAAATGATGCATAGGATTCACGTAGAAACATGCACTGTATCTTTCAAACGTGGACAGCATCCAATTCACAGAATTATTTGAAAGATTACAAGGCAATCCAGTGTTGCTTATGTGGTTGGTGCTGGTAAGTATTCAAAAAGTGAATAAATGAATAAATGAAAGAGATAATATATGGAAATCACTATGAACTTTAAAACACTGTTTAAAACACTGTTTCAGATGATGGTTTTTAAGCCTTAATAATTCCTAGATATCTTTTTTCCCCAAACCCTCTTTAAAAAAAATTATCTAATTGCTCTCTTTCACTATAAAAAGATAATATTTATTCCCTGCATGGGGGGTGAGAAAGAAATATCTTTATCTAATAGAAAAGTACTCCTTATTTCCATCAATCTAACAACCAAGTCCACGAATATAAAACAAAGGGACTCTTCCCAGATGTCCTATGATAGTAAAATATGAAATAGAGGAGCAATACATAAGGTACCAGGCTTAGAAAGAAAATTAACAAATTCTTTAGGTTTTAAATTCCAAGGCATATGTTCGGGAAGATGAAGTTCAGGGTATGACATAAAATGGACTCTCCTTCATTCCTCAGACATAAATTAGGATTTAACAAATACAGATAGGACTTAGAGATAACTGGCCACTCAAATCCTGAATTCATTTATCATTCAGCTTTTTTCTAACAGCCATGCACACAAGTATGAAGCCAAATGAGCATGATATTCATATCTGCTCTCTAAAAATGCTGAATCCAGACTAGAATCAAACCAGAAGACAACCAGATCAGAATCAAAAGAATCTCCTTGGGAATAGCATGCTATTTTGAAGCCAGTACAGGTCAGTTAAAAAGGCCAGTTATCATGAAAGCTTATTTTATCATCTCCAGCTACTTTTGAGTATTTAGATAAAAATGGTCTTATTTTTGTTCTGATTTGGTGGCTAACTTTATAAATGTACCAGAGGTTTATTTGATTGGTCATATTATCTAAATGTAAAATAATTCTACAGTCCTGGCAAACATCTTATTGAGTTAAGGACAGATATTCTCACATATGCTTTTGAAGAGAACAAATAACTTTTTCCTCCCCTGGGAATTCTACGGGTCCCAACTATTTTAAGTATTATACTCCAGTCTTTTTCAGAAATGTTACCATTTTACTGGTAAGATATTCCCTTAAGATCTCTGGAATATAAAAAAGTACTCTGAAAATCATAAATTCTTCTGCCTTCACAGAGAAACTGAATCCCTTAGTAGTCATCCAAGTTACTGATAAGCAACAGAAAGTCATTCAGAACTCTTGCTGAGTATCAAAGTTAGAGAGCTTGAAACAAAGGAATAAACAACATACCCAAAAGCAAAGATGGATCCAAGGGAGCACGGTTCATGGGATCCCACTGAAAATCAGAGAACCCTTTTCAAGCTCAGAGTGCCTAGTCTCATTCTACTAATTAGTAATAAATAGAACACATAAAGCCCCCCAAGCATGAGATAACCGTATCTGATTGGGTTACTCTAAATTAGCATTGATGATGCGTCTTTGCCAGGAATGGACAATGGGGGCTTTTGATTGCATTTTGTTCCATAATTATATAATTCACTTTCTCATTCATTTACCAGAATTGGTTAGTATCCTCTGGATACAGTATTTTACTGCGAGCTGTTTTAACATAATAAGGCCATCTGTCTTCTCCTTTAAAACCTAAGAGATTAGCGATATGACTGTAAGGTTCTCAAAGGCAGGCATGGCAAATTACTATGATCTTGAATCAAAGTGAAAGATTTCTTTGGCATGTCCAACCAAAGCGAACTTCCTCTAAATTCAAACAAAAGGCATTAAAAAATTTAAATTACACATGGAAATCATAATAAATTCATACATTTTATATGTTTTTTCTAGGCTTTTGGAATTATTAGCATATAGCTATTCTGAACACAGTCAATTTTTATTTCTATTTCTAGTAGTTATTTTCTGCGTTTAAAATTTGCTGCCTATCTTCATTTCTCTTGACTGGTTTTCACAACATATTTGATCAATCTTTTTAAAGAACTGTGTTTCCTTTTTATACCTTTTCTATTATTGTTTTGCTGTTTTTGATTTTAGTGATTTCTTCCCTTAGCTATTGCTTCTTTCATTTTTGTAGTTATTTTAACCCATGTATACTTATTGTAATTACTATTATATCAGTCTCATTTGTGCCATCTTAGTTTATATTTTATTTTACAACAATTTTACTTTATTTTATCTTTTATTATGTTCCACCGTCTAAATCATATTTTTTTCTGCTATTTTAATAATTATACATCCTATTTTTATTCTTCTGGCAAACATACCTTACATAAAACTCATGAGGTTTTATTCTCCCTACTTCTGCTAAAGTTTAAAAATATCTGTGTCTTAGTTATGAACAAGATTAAAATTTCTACAAGGTCACGCCTCCCTGTGACTTATCCTTCATACCATACTTCCCTGCCATTGATATTATCTAAAATTTTATTTTTGGATCATTATGGTTATACATTTTTAATGCTTTTTTTATAACAATGAACTTGTCCTTATTCTCTATATCTTATCACCTTCAGATTCATTTGTCTTCCTTTTGGAGTACACTCTCTAAAGATTCTTTAAAAAGTGTCCTTATGAGGTGAATCACCTGACACCCTATATGTCTGAAGGTATATTTATTCTATCTTGATAGTTAAACAATAGTTTATTTGGCTATAGAAGCCTAATATTCAAAGTATTTTCCCTTCAAAATATTGCTCAATTGTGTACCTGTTTCCAATATTCTTGTTGAGAATTCTAATAACAATGATTCTTATTACTTTATAAGTAATCTTCTGTATTTCTCTGGAAACTTTTAGAAATTTTTCATTGCATTTTTCTGGTATGAAAGTTCACTATAGTATGTAGGGTTTTATTTTTTTCTCATCTATCCCCTTTAGTATTCTCTGTACCCTTTCCTTCTGTAGTTTTATTACTTGCTTTATTTCTAGGGAAATAATGGTCATTTTTCAATGTGATTCTTCACCAAATTTGAACTTTTAAAATGAGTCCCACTATAAGAAGGTCAAAGACTATGGCCCAGGAAAAAAAGATAATTTTACAGAGAATTTTAGTATAGAAACAGGGTCTTTGTGTTGCTAAAGTATGAAGACAAATATCAGAAGATATGGAGATATCATTAATTTTTCTTCCTTGCAAACAAAAGCACTTGCACCTAATGAGGTGTTACTGAACTTGATACCTCTCTGCTTTGAAAACCTTTCTGCTTTAATAGCACTTCCTTCCAGTGAGATCAGATGTTCCAACAAATCAACCTCAAATGCTGAATTCACTTACGTGATGTGACATAAATTATGAACATTGTCTCCTACATATACATGTAGATATATGAAATCCTTTGTAATCACTAAAACTAACATACCAAAGCCAGAGTATTTCTAAATAATCATGTTAATATAATTAGTCAAATCAGAAGAACTCCTGGAAGTAGTGAAAGGGCTATCAAATTACTATTCTATATACAGTTTGTAAAAGTACCAAGAAGTCAGATTCTCTTGTCTTGTTTCAAATAAATCTCATGATTAAAATAAAATTTAATGGAAATTCTATTTTGGACTTTCTCATATGGAATATCTGGGGTCTTCCACCTTTGTGCAAGCTAAATATTTCACAAATATCAGGACATCAATAAATGCTTGCTGAGAAAAATTGAAGCTATTAATCTAGTAGATGAATTATTAGAAATTGGAGATTTGGAGACCCCTAACAATAGCACTTTTTTAAAATATTCCTTAATTTACATACATCAAAACATTAGTCTCAGGCCACCACAGAAAATTGTTGGTTGTTATGTTGTGCTTTGATGGGTTATCTGTTATTTTTGCTCCAAACTGGATAGAAGTAAATGTAGTGATGTGTGACCCCCATAAACTTCTGGGTGATAGGATCCACTGGGCTGGAAGAAGTTGTCTAACCTTGAATATGGCCACATCCAAATACTAACCTTTCACTCTTTCTCTCTTCCTCTCTGAATTAAATCCAAATTTATAAACCTTTTACATTTTCTTGAAAAACATGTAAGTATCTACCATACAGCAGACACTTTCTTATATCTTAATAATTAAGACCTGGATATAACACCACCAGATGTGGATGTTCAGGATGACTTAAGGGAAAAAAATTTTATTAAAAAAGCAATCTATAGTCCAAGGGCAGAACCCCTCACTATCAACTGTAGGAAAACTCAAACCCTAATACATTTCTAGGGTCCCCAAGACTCTCAATAGCATGCTGCAGCAATACTATGGACATCATTTTAATAGACTCATTCTGCCTCAAACAACTCTGAAAGTATTAGAATAAAAAAAATAATCTCCTTATTTCTTATCAAGTTTGTCAAACTCCAGTGTTTAAACCATAAGTGATAAATGGCTCTTAATTCCAAAAATTCAGTCTCTGTGGTCTTTCCAAGGTATCTTCTTAATTTGTTTTTCAAACATACACTTTATTTGATAGTAGTTTCCCTACAACCAAAAATAATGAAGAATTCGGTATGTCAAGACATACCCAGGTCACTTGACAGTGACCCAATGTATCCAAACACATTGACTGAAAACAATTATCCAAAATGCCCTCTTGCCATCTACTATTAAATAGATCCCAAAAGGTTCTTATCTGTCTATAGTCTTTCCAAGAAAGATAAATTCATCTCCCTCCTGTTTCCCTCAGCCTACAATAGTAACACCCCAAAATATGTAAAATCAAGCAATAGTTTGTGCAAGGGAGGAGTTTGGAAGTTTATATTTATTGCAAAAGTGAACTGTGGAGTCAGTGCATTTCTTTGAAAGATCAACAACTGAAATTGCTGGTCAAACTTTTCTATAACAAACACTGCTATGCCAGTTTCTATTCAACAAAGGATTTCTAAGCACTAGACAATGGTTACCTTATTTAAAACGTTTACTTAATAAACCAATTCCCAGGACAGCGAAGGTTTGTCTCTTTCAGCCTATTTTAGTGGGAACTCTTTCTCAAGGGCTGAGGATTTCCATTTAGCTTAGTCCCATGATTCTTTATTCTAATGGTCCCCTATTAGCCTATTAGCCTGAAGCCAAGCAATATTACCTCAGGGACTTCTCAACTTGTGCAGTCTTCCTCCACCTACCCACCCTGCTCTTCCCCACTAGGGAAAAGAGAACTACCAATAATGGAAAATAAACGGCTAAGACTTTTGGTCTGGCTTCCAATTTTGTTCTTTCACAAAAGCAGATTAGAGTGAAAAGAGACTCATGGGACATGAAACAGCTTCTTGGAGGAAATGAGGCAACTGATCTATGTAAGCCAGGTGTGACTTTGAACAAGGTACTAATCTTTCTTGGTTTCAGCTTCCTCATATGTAAAATCAAGTGTTAGAGTATAAGTGGTCGTTAAGTTCCCTTCCCGTTCTAAAAATCCAGGATCTTAAGTCAGACACTGGTTATCTCTCTTGTAAGATTCCCTGGCTATTAACACACTCATTTACTAAATGACATTTTAATCTTGGCTCCAAGTGTCAGAAATTTTTACATGCTCAACAAATGGTACAATTCACTAGCTAAATGCTTTAGGTCTGGTCATAAATTGCCAGAAGTCAGTTATAGCCCTGAGTCTGTGATGAGAAGACTGGGGATTTATAATTGAAACAGACAGCAAGGCTTCTGGAGTGCCACTGGGGGAAAGGAATCTATTCCAAAATGAAAAAGCATTACTGGGTTTCTCAGAAAAATATCCCAAGTTACAGTGGCCAACCTATTAGGACTCTACTCACTCTTGCCAATTTTTCCAGTGACTGCTTTGTGTTATCATGGTCTAAAAAATAGGACTGTATTTTCTTTCTTTTTTTTTTTTTTAACCAAGAGAAAACAAGATGCATTTGGTCATCAAAAGCAACCCTTTCAGAGAGGGCAATTTAGAATGTGGTGGAAAGCAAAGGCCTGCCTGTTAAAGCCACAGGTATTCCCTCACTTGCCAGTCTCCGTTATTCCAGAAACAGCTGCTCTGAAGGTTGGCTGAGGTCTTGTTTAGAGAATCAATTAACCAAAGATGTTTGGGCCAGTGAAGAATGTCACTCAAGTATAGAAAGATTTGGAAAACACTTCTACTTTTGTGTTTCCTGCAAGAAAACTTATCCTGTTCTGCACCACTAAAATACCATGCAACTTAACAAAGAAAAGAATCAGTCTCAAATGGGTTTCATGGATGGCCGTCTTAGCAGAGAAAATGCTGACCAAACCAAAACTTGAGCCTAAT
>CM053604.1:106060638-106117593 GCA_028646535.1 Procyon lotor | reverse complement strand
TTGGCTTTCCTTATTAATTGTAGTAGATTCTATAATATACACTTAAGAAAACTTCTCTAGTGACTAAGACTTCAAATTAGTAAGAAAACCTCATCATTTGCTCTAAATTTTATTGAGTCTTAACAAATAGCACCCTCTGAGAAATGAGACTGTCTCCTTGCTTCAAGACCTCACCCCAAGTCTAAAGATAATGATATCTATCCTCAAATCACATTTACTTACCCAAATTAAAAATATTACATCTGATTATTAATATATGCATTTAGAAGCCAAGACACTGGTTACCCTTAGAGCAGGGGAGACTTGATGACAAGCACCAAGGTGACTTCTGGTATATGTTTTTTGATTTGGATGTTGATTCTGCAGGTGTGTTCAATTTGATATGTGCTATTCCTCTCTCTGTGTGTATATGTGTGTCTGGCTAATGTTTCAATAAAAAGTTTAAAAACCAACTATATCAGATGCTTAAATTCTGAAAATCACTAGTGTTGTTGCAGTTTAAATAAAAAGTCTTAAGCCAGTGAAATTTGCACTTTGCATTTTATATCAAATTAAGATGAAGAGTCTGTCAGTCAAGGTTCTACCAGAGAAGAGACAGAATCAGTGAGAGATATATATATATATAGAGAGAGAGAGAGAGAGGAGATTTATATATAAGATTTATTTCATTCATATATACATGAATATTTATATATATTCACATATGTAAAGAGTTTTATTTCAAAGAATTGTCTTATGAGATTGTGGGATTTGGTTGGTCAGAGTTCAAAATTTGTAGAGCAAGCCTGTAGGCTGGAACTCTTGGGCAGAAGCTGGTACTGCAGATCCCACAATGAAAGGGAGAAATCTGTTTTGCCTTTAACCTTTCTACCAATTGGATGAGGCCTATGCACATTATCAACGATAGTCTACTTGAAGTCAATGTTCACTACTTCTACCAAATAACTTCACAGCAGCACCTAGATTAGTATGTGATTGAAAATGTGGGTAATATAGCCTACCAATTTGACACATAAAACTATCCATCATGGGGTGCCTGGGTGGTTCAGTGGGTTAAAGCCTCTGCCTTCAGCTCAGGTCATGATCTCAGGGTCCTGGGATCGAGTCCCACATCAGGCTCTCTGCTTAGCAGGGAGCCTGCTTCCTCAAGTCTCTCTCTCTGCCTGCCTCTCTGCCTACTTGTGATCTCTCTCATTGTCAAATAAATAAAGAAAATCTTTTAAAAAAACTATCCATCATAATCAGTTATGTGAGGATTATAGGTTCCAGTTAAAACTCCTTATTTTGTCAAGGCTATGTTTCTCATTGGGAGTTTTGCAAAGAGGAATATATAAAATAACCGGTTATAGATGAGAGGAAACTTATTCTGTATGTTGTGTGCACAATCTCAGTGCTCTCTTCAGTGTGACCCTTGAGGAAGAAATTCTTCATCTTTATTGTCTTCTCAGAAATGAATTACATTTAGAAAGGCTGAAGAAATCTGTTCATTCGTTTGGAGCGATAATAACATTCCAACAAGCAAAACGTGTTTTTTTACCAGCATCAAAATTTGCCAGAATTTATGTGTATGCAAAAAATTAAAGGAGTTTGAATTTTAAAATTTCAAACTTGGCACATGTATTTCTCAAGTGAGGCATGTGGGTTTTGCAAGTTTGCGGGGGTAGGGAGGGGGAGAGGAGGGATTCGTTTGGGAATGAATTTACCAGTAAGAAAAGAACTAAAGGTTCTGATTAGGTCACCAGTTTTCAGGGATATAGCAATATACTCTTCCTCTTGATTTTTCAAGACTGATCCTAAGCAGTATGAAGGAGAGACATCCTTTGGCATAGCCCCATCAATAGTGAATTCCTTCCCCAAATCCCTGCAATGTCGAGGGTACCATCAAAGAGCCTACTCCTTTCTCATTGCTTATCAGCTTTATGTTGTGTTAACTATTCTCTGAGCTGATAATAGTAATGAGAGCTTTTAAGTACTGAGCAGATAGTGTGTCCGGAACTGTTCTAAACACTTTGTATATTTACTCACATAACGACCTCAACAACCATGAAATAGGTACTCTTATTTTCCCCATTTTATAATCAGAGAAACTGAGGACAGAGAAGGAAAGTGATGTGTTTCAAGTCACATGGTTACTAAGTAGCCAATCAAGCCAGGATTCAAACTCAAGCAGCCTGACTGTAAAGACTGACTCTGAACCACAGTCTAATCTCCTGGTATCAACAAGAATGAGCGGACACTCAGGCACAAGCTGAAAAGGTGTTATTCTCAAACCCATTAAACTGTTAAAAGTACTTTTTTAACCAACAGAATTAAAATGGAATCTCTGTCAGATATTAACACACCTAAAATTTAAACTTGGCAATAAAACCCATTCAAACTAAGGTGCTGAATGGACACTAGTTAATAATATCTACCAATCAGATATGGGGCTGGCTTGTTTTCTGTTTTGAATGTGTAGGGCTTCATGTGACAAGCACAATCTGCAGTGTTTAAATCTTTCATTTCGACTTCTGCCTCAGGGGAGCTTACCTAGGATTGCCACTGGGTAAATAATTATCAGTTTCGTTATTCCAAAGTACTTTGAGGTAAATAAGTAGGTCTTTTTTTCTCTAATCCATTAATTTTTACTGGTTTGTAAAAAAAAAAAAAAAAAACAAAACAAAAAACTGTAGGATAAGATTGTATGAAAGAGAATTCATAACTTGCTTTTGGTAAAATTCCATTTTCTCCAATATTTTGTCTCTAGACCAACAAAAAGAGCAGTGATAATATCTTTTCAGAGGCAAAATTGGTGTGGATTTTTTTTTCCTCTTAGTAGAACTTTAGACTCTGAAGAAGTATTTTAGTATGCTTATTTAAAGAACAGCTAGATTTACTGCCAAATAGCTCTTCATGAAAGACATATGTAAATACAGCAGAGTAAACGAGATAATTCTATTTCGTTTGAAAAACACTTTCTTAATTATGTGAACTTGTTTGAAAGAATATGAAATGCTCTGTATTTAGTTCTGTAAGAAGTTTGGCTGTGATATTTATGATGTAATCATAGCCAGAAGTTGAAAATTATATTAATATTGAATGCAAAACTATTTTCTTTTCTCTCTTCTTGTATTTTTAATAAAGGAAAATGCTAATTAAAAAATTGATTGCAAAAAATATCCTCTCTGGCACTAAGTACTGCCATTTAGCTTTATTTTATTTGTAATGTGTCAGAATTTACATTTGCAATATTCTAGTCTTCAAACTATTATATTTAAAAAATTGAATTAACTATGTTCTTTTATCAAAAGTATCATTAAAATGCACAAAAGGCTAGTCTTATTTACATCTTAAGGCAGTCCACCAGAACACTTCTGCCCCAATGCAATTTCCAACAAATATGTAATATTTTGTTTCTCATCATTCCAGATAATGAAACCAGCATATGGAAGCAATTTCATATCAACTATCTAGTTCAAATCTTAAGACTCTGAAATAATTTGAAAGATGATATTATCTATGAGCCTATGACTAAGTGACTAAGTGCCTTGCCCCAAATCCTACTGTTAATGAGTAAAATCCGTTCAAGGATATTAATTTCCTGCCTTCCAAAGCTAAGCTCTTTCTCACTCCCTTATGCTGCCAGTGCAACTCTGATTTAAGTACTGATTTCTCTGGTTAATTTCTCCCCTTTCCTTGGCCTTAGCAACAGCACACCACAATCCAACTAGTTTAGGCAATACATGCATACTAAATATTCACCTTATAATATCCTTGGAAACATTTTGTTATTTTTGTTCCAGTACAGTCAAAGTGATCACTGCCTGTGTAGAAAATTGTATCTATGAAATCACTAACAAAATTCCAAATTGAACTCATTATCACTCAATACTGCAGCCCCAACAAGCCAGTTTATTCTAGTAAATGTCACACTCATTGACCCTGTAACATTAACCAAATGCATAAGAGTTGCCCTGGATTCCTCCCATTGCCTTGCCTACTATTCCAATCACAGAGTCTTTCATTTTCCCTCCAGGATGTTATCTTTTTCTTGCCTGGGTGATTGCCATGGCTTCTTATGTGCTCTTCCCATCAAGAGTCTCCTCCTCCTCCAATCAAATTAATTGCCAAAGAGATCTTTCTGTCTCACCATGTTTTATAGCAGCTTTGAACATTTCAACATCTCCTTCAGGATTAAGTTAAATCCCACAAGCAGGTATATGTAGTGATGCAACTCTGACCTCTTCAGCCTTGTCTCCTTCCACTCTTTTCTCCACACAGCCCCTCATACAATCTAGTACAGTCCACAAGCTCTCTTGCCTATTGACCACACACACACTGCTGAGTCCTCACCTTCAGCACAGAAAAAAATGTGACATTGCAACAGTAATAGTTTGAATATCCATCAATGCTCCTATTAGGTTTTTTTTGCTAGCATTTGAAAGAATCCCCTTTTCTGCTCACCTCCTTCTCTTTCACATTGGTCCTTCCTACTTTTCTTCTATTAATGAATAATTTCAGTAATGTGTAATAATTTTAAGATTGTAAGTAAATGGGCAATGTCAGAGGGAAGGTCAGGAGGGAAGAGAGATAATAAAAACTCTAAGGGTAGTTGGAGAATTAAAGTTTTAGATGTAGTGTATCTAGAAGAATAACTATATAAGTCTTCAAGTTACT
Source organism: Procyon lotor (assembly GCA_028646535.1). Taxonomy (NCBI): domain Eukaryota; kingdom Metazoa; phylum Chordata; class Mammalia; order Carnivora; family Procyonidae; genus Procyon; species Procyon lotor. The sequence continues at coordinate 106,112,937 of CM053604.1, read as the reverse complement.
CATGAAAAAATCATCTTCCACAAACCTGGCAAATGTGGTAGGAGATTCTTCTATAGTCCAGTCGAGTTGATAATACTTGAATTCGCACAATCCTCCAAAATCAGGTTCATAGTTGTGCACATCATCTGAATACTAGCTTAAGATCTAGAGGTCAAACACAACCAGCTAAGTGGTTTAATGACAAACATTGGGCTTGAATTAATGTCTTTTATTCAAGGAGTAACTACAAATTAATTAATTAGCTATTATTTATCTATTTATAAAGTAGGCTCCACACCCAGTGTAGAATCCAAAGCAAGACTTGAACTTATAACCCTGAGACCAAGAGTTGGCTGCTTAAATGACTGAGCCCACCCAGGAACCCCTAGAATGGGTAACTATAAATTTAAATTAATAGGAAATTTGAAGGGGCTCTTCATAAACTAGAAGGAAAAGATATATTCCAAGTGCAGAAGATTTAGTTATAAGAAAGTATCACTTTATGTTAATCAGAAATCTCCTGAAATCTTTTACTCTATTAAAGAAACAAATGAAGTAATGACATTAAACTGAAATAAAACTGAGCATGACTAAAATACAGAATAGAGAGAAAGTCCAGGGCTAACTAAGCTTTGACTAGTATGAAATGAGGGCATAATGTGACCAAATTAGCATTTCAATAGAATTTAAATGTATATTCAAATAAGTATAAAGAGTACAGAAAAATCAAATCAGTGATAAGGTGTACAAACCTAAAAAGATGGTGTGCAATGCAGTGAATTCGAAACAAAAATTCCAAGGAAAACAACACATTACAACAGAAGAAAAAGTAAAGGATATAATTGTAGAAAACCTTTTGAAACTGCAGTGTAAACACAGAGTATGTGGGATTGTTGTTGCTCTACACTGCAGGAAATTTTACTGAAAGGGTGCTAATTACCTAAGCTTTCTTGAAGAAAATTTTGCATGACCAAAATGAAAATATATAGGCAGAAAAAAAGTATGCTACATAAAACAAAAAAAAAAAATTAGGAAAGTCTCAGATATACTCAGGGACACAAAATGTCAAAGGCAGTGCAGTAATTAATCATTGTATATGTATCAAAATAGTTGTTTTACATAAGAATAACAAAACGATAATCTAAAATACTCAGTAAGTCAAATACCAAAGCATAGTTCTCCAGGATAAAATAAGAACTATTCTAGAGCCATCTGAATAATAAATCAAAATTAAGAATTACACTAAAAATTAACATCTAGGATATTTTTTAAGGAAAACTTTATCTCCCTAAAGAACTAACTCCAGGTAAAATGCAAGCTTGTATACTAACAACAAGAGAGCTTTAGATATGTATGTTCTTGTGTTTATGTTCATGTACATGTCTGTGTATGAGCTAAAAAGGGTTTTACTCATGGACTTTTGCAAAACAAAATATCATTCCATGTCTAATTTGAATCCACTAAGAAGAGAATCAAAACAAAGACCTCTAGAATATAAAATATGTTATCTACTAGGTTAAGATAGTGTCTTGAAACCAGTTAAATATTGTTAAAACTAAATAACTGTTGCTAATATAGCTATAGAGATGAATACAAATGTCATAAACATTTAAAATAGGAATATAATGCCAATTCAAAACAACATCGTAGCAGTATTCTAGGAGTAAACCCCAGATTAAATAGTTTCAACAAATTGAGTTATTTGGAAAATAATCTTGTTCAGAAACAACATGTTCTCACCAACAAAGTCAAATTAAGAGCTATATAATATTTAAAATGTTTTAAAATCTGCAAAAATCAAAACAGTGTAGAGTCACAGAATCAAACCAAACCAAGGAAATAGAAAAAATGCCCACAAATAGGTTAAGCATACTTAAGGATGCAGTGTGGGATAATATAATGCTTTCAATCAGGGGAGAAAGAATAATTTATTTAATAAATAGAGGAGGGATCTTATCATTTGGGGAAAAAAATGGATCACTCCCCCCAAGATCTATCCTAGAATGCATTACAGATTGGATAAAGATTTATATTGAAGTAATGAGACAAAATGTTTTATAAGAAACTCTGGGGGAACCTTTACACAAATTTAGTGCAGATAAAGCTTTCTAGGCATGCTATCAATGCATCCAGGTTCCCCCCAAAAAATTAAGGAAAATATTTCTATATTTATCATATATATATTTAAAATATATATATTTCTTCTACCTAAAGCCATATTAAAACTAGAAAAAAATTTTAAACATAAGTTACGAGTAAATGTTTAATATTCTTTATATATAAAAAGTTCTTAGAAATCAATAAAAAGACAAAAACTTCTTTTAAAAAATGGCAAAGATTATTATAAGAAACCTATTAAAATAGGTGATCTCTACATTTAAAAAATAAAATGATACCTTTTACTTAACGTATTGTCAAAGATTTTTATTTATAATATTTTAAGTTAACAAAGTCATAAAGAAATAAGGCCTTTGTACACTATTGGTAGAATTATAAATTAATTTACCTTTTCTGGGGCCAAGTTTTCTCTAGCTCCTTATGAACATGTACCCATTTGACCCAGAAATTTCACTATAAGAATTAATCTTAGAATAATCATGGACATATGAAGGTTATATATCTATAAGCATAATATAAAGTGATGTAACACTTATCCATCAAATATTACTTGCAACTTTAAATACCTGTGCCTTGTAGTAATATTTACAATTAAGTTAGAATTAAAAATGCTTTAAATATGGCATCCCCTACATGTTATTTGATAATCATTAAAAGCTATGTTTATGCAAGTATGCTTTGAAAAGTCTTCAGGGGAATGTGCATGGAGAGAGACAAAGAAACTTCAAATGAATGGGTTTGGCAAATAAGAAAAAAGATGGAAGATTTATTGAATAAATAGGAAAAGGTAAGTAGAGAAGTTTGGTTTTTTTAAAGATTTTATTTATTTATTTGACAGAGAGAGAGAGAGATCACAAGGAGGCAGGCAGAGAGAGAAGGGAAAGCAGGCTCCCTGCAGATCAGAGAGCACGATGTGGGGCTCTCAGGACCCTAAGATCATGAACTAAGCCGAAGGCAGAGGTTTAGCCCACTGAGCCACCCAGGCACCCAAGACGTTTTAATAAATAATGGACAAAGCAACAAATCTGGTACTATTTCCCCACCTCTCCATATTAGAACTGGCCTTTTTTTTCTGTCATTAAGAAATAGAGAGAATCATGATAGTTTCAGTGCAGTGAATGTCCCTCGCCCACCCTGGTCTAAAGCCATTTATCAATATCTCCCCCAGGTCAAATGACTATGGGAACATAGTGTTGTTCAGAAAGTTTGAATCCATCCAAGAAGAAAACATTCACATTTTTCCACATCAAAACAGCACAAACTAAAAATTTTGAAACATGTCTTGTCCACAGGGTCAAGATTTGGTAAAAGTGGCTAGAAGTACACTGGGTTTTGTATTTGAATGATGCCCTTAATGGTCTTCTTTTTTAAGAACCTGGTTGTCAAATGTACTCATATTGCTCAGCCTCATTCAAATCAGTAAGTACTTTGAGTTGTTAATCTTCCTTGACTGCAAGTCCAGACCTAGCAGGAATCATTCATTATTATACTAGACATTAGTCATCCTTCCGAGATTTCTACATCTGAAAAATTTCACATCTTATGGGTCTAGAAGAGTTAACCAGAATCCCCTTTAGAGAAATGGATTGTCTCACCATCCTACAATGCTATTCCAACTCAAGGGAAACTAGGAACCAAAGGTGAAATATACATTTTCCAGATAATAGGAGATAAAAATACAAAAACACAGAACCCTAATATTAACTTCTCTTAAAGGTGTTTCCAGGGCAACAGGGACTCTCTCAAACAAGGTGAATGATAAGGTGCAGTAATTTGTGTTATAAGGAAATTATACTTGAACCATTTTAGTTTTAGGAGAGAAAATGTAACTGCTTTTGAATATGCCATCTGAGCATTTATGAGATATATTAAAAAGTACCAATTTCAAGGAAGATCAGAGAGAAGAAGATTCTTCAGCTGAGCAGACTCTACTGGAAGGAGCTTCACCACTTTACCCAGGAAATTTAATGGTTTAATTTGTGGTTAGCCCCTAGGAGAATCAGAAGAAATTCTTAAGATTTGTGATCAAAGCCATTACCCTTTTCTCAATGGTCTCTTCTTATTTAGAATAATAGATCCTCATTTGTCTCTAGTACCTATTTACAACTAAGCAAGTGACCATGGGACTTGAAACTTCACATTATGAATTTTACAACCTGCTCATGTATAAAGTCAAGGGTACTCCAAAGTCCTCCATCCTCAAATGGAAAGAGATATACAGAACTGGACCTGATAAAGTTATGAAGGCACAAGTGGATTTTGATGCTACACTTTTATCCCTTTCTCTATTCTTACCTAAGGTATCGTGCAAAACTGCCAACTATCAATTGACTGAAAGGGGGTGATGAGGAAGCCTGGATTTCAGAAGGCCCTACACAAAATCAGTCATTCTCAAAATGTAACTTTCCACTCATGAAATTCTGGGTGCTGTTGATTCTGTTGTTTCAGTAACCAAAGCAGTAGTGCTTATATCAGAAGATACAGCAAGGGAATCATTAATTGAGAAGTTAACAATATCACCGGGCCAATTAAGGCTCTTCAGGCCACTAAGTGAACAGACAATAAAGGGGATTATGGTGTTGACTTTGAGATTGATTCTGCCAAAGGGAATTAGAATTGCTGCTACACAATTAGGAAAGTAAGAAATATTGAAGTTTCTAAAAGAACATCCTGGAGTGCTTCCTGGTTCTCTTATTCACTGATAAATTTCATTGGGAAGCCACAGCTTTCATGTAAGAAAGATAACCAAAACCTCAGATTCCTCAGTAATGACAGTTTGGGACACTACATCAAGTAAAGCATCTTGACATTTGAGGCATTGGCTAACCTGTTTAAAGAAATACATAAAATGAGTAGTAGAAAAGTCATAATTACCAATATGAGCCTCGTGACCATTACAAAGAGAGGACCATAACAACTTGTTGTGTTTTAATTAATCAGGCTTATATATTTCACTTCTCTCTTCTCATTTATCTTTCCTTTCACCATTTTGTATAGCATATATTATTACTAAACAACTGTCCAGGTTGGCTCTAAGGATTACAATGGATTGTAAGTAAAAGGGATTCTTCAGGAATGCAATAATGAATGAAACTTTGTGTGGTTCCCATTTGGGGAGGAGGTGGATGCATTTTGGACACATGAAGGTTGTTAGTTGCATTAAGTTTTTCACTGTTCTCAGTGAAAGACCCAATATATCTCCCAAGATAGAAACTAAAATTGCCAAATTCTCAGTTTTCCCTTCCATTTGGAAAGTATGTGACTACAATAAAGGCTCTACCAATCACACTCATCAACTCCAGACTAAGAGGCAAGTCCAGAAAGAAGCAGAGACTAAGAGGATCCTCCACAGTCATGAAACAAGAGGAGCTCTCAGGACAGTTGGGGCAGTGGTGACAGCAGGACCAGTAAGCGCTGTGGGTGTGGGATTAGCATGTAAGGTTTTGAGATGGCTTCATTTTCCTCATGGAACAGTTTCTATAATACTATTTAGATGTTTTCTGCAGCTGTTTAGACTCCAAAGAGCTATATAGTACATTGTTTCCCCATTTCCTAATATCCTTGTATTTTGTTTTTCAGGGTTCTTTTTACTTTTCATTTTGAAGTAATTTTAGTTCTATTGCCTTTTGAGAAAAATCCCTTTTCTGTTTAAATCAGCATGAAAAGGCTTCTGTGGCTTGCAATTAAGAATCCTGACTAACAAAACATAACAAAAAATTAAAAAAAAAGAATCCTGACTATACAGCTTTACAGTTCAACACAGGATTGTTAAGTATGAATAACTAGAAATTAATTAAATATCCAAAATTTAGCTTTGGGGTCAAGTGAATTATATTTATACCACAAAATGCTGAAAATCACTTTTAAATGTTATAGGAAAAAATGTAATGGCAGAAAAAAGTGTTCATGATATACTGACTAGTAGAGAACATTGCAACCTTGAGTCCTGGGTCACAGGCTTTTATAACTTTGTAACTCACATAGCTGTTTATCTATCTACCTTCTAATCTAATCTGTGTTCATTATCTATTACTGTATAATAAATTACTCCAAACTAAGCATTAAATTATAATCATTTTTATTTTCTCCCAAATTTCTTTGAGTCAGGGATCTGGGAGTAGCTCAACTGGGTGGTTCTAGCTCAGCATGTCTCATGAAGTTGCAGTCAAGCTATTGGCCAGGCCTGCAATCTCTAAAGACTCAACTGGGACTTAAAGATCCACTTCTAAGCTCAGGAGGATTTCAAGATGCTTTGTTTCCTCACCATGTGGTCCTCCCAGTGGAACTGTTCATAACTTTGCTTTCCCTGTAGAGAGTGGGGAGAGAGAGGGAGAGATAAAAGGAGACAGAGTAAGAGGAAAAGAGGGAGGGAGCTTGAGATGGATGCAGTCTTTTATAATCTAACATTAGAAGTGATGTTCTACCAACTAGAAGCAAGTCACTAAGTCCAGCCCACACTCAAGGGAAGGATAATAAAGCTTCTCCTTAGTGGAGGAGTGTCAAAGGATCTATAGATACATCTCTAAAACTACCATGTACACATGTTTATACAGCTACAAATACTTAAATACATAAAATGTTGCATAATAAATACACACAGAAAGCCACAGGGTATAAGATAGCATGTATATTATAAAAAGTATTCCACAATTATAAATGTATGTACGTATGTATGTATGTGCAGGCGTGTGCACATACATGTTCACAAACATCCCCCAGCAAAGGGGTATTTTTTTAAGGGTGCCTGCAATTGAGTTGCACACATAGACAGACGTAACTCTCAGACTGTGGGAGATGGAGGGAGGATGGTAGGAAGGACAGATTTCAGGCAGGAACTGTGGGGTCCCCGGAAAGAATCCTAAGGAAGAAAACGAGCTCAGTAAAGCAAACTGAACTGAGCTCCCAGAAGACAAAAAGTAGGGGTTCTGGATGCTAGAGCGTGGCAGCTTCTGCTGCTCCACCCACCAGGTTCTCTGGAGGGATATGGCCCCTCAGGTTCTCCCATCCCAATACAGTTGCTACCAGTAGATGAGTGAGCATCAGAAGTGAAATAATTAGCATTCTAATGTGAGGAATGCCCATAAATAACTGGAGAGGGTGGGCATAGGAGATAGAACTTTGCAGCAGAAGACTGATGTATTCTATAGCTAGTGAGATTTGCATATTCATATCATTATGACTTCATTTCTACCTAAAGGCTGTTTGATAGTCTCAGACTGAATAAATACTAAAAAGTGAATATTAATTTGACTTTCTTTTTTGCTAATCTGTATCTTCTAACCTTTCTATAGCTAACATATTTGCTAGTAATAAAAAAACATGTTTTTAAAAATACTTCAAACATGAAGACAGATCACAATGTAATAGAAAGTAAAAATGGGGAACAAAACTATATGCAGGAGGCATCCCATTCATTTTTAAATACAGATGTATGATAATGCAAAGTATTAATGAGATTAAATATGTTTATATATGCATATATACAGACATGCATTGATGTAACTATCTCTATATTCATATACCTATCTAGAGCTATTCAGGAGGAGGAAACGTACCAAAACATAGGTAGTTCTTATCTGTGGAATCACAAATAATGCTGTTGTCTTCTTGGTAATTTTCTGTATTTTCCAAAATACTTTAATGAGTATACATTACTGTTACAATCAAATAGAAAAAAGCTAATGTTTTAAACAATTAAAAAGGGAAATGAATTATGACATTTTCATGAGATAGAATAATATTAATTATTAGTATTTCATTTCCAAAGAAATGTAATGACATGATAAATGCACACGATAAAATTGTCAGTAAAAAAAAAGGTCAAAAAGCACAAACTAAGGAATATGAAATCAACTCTGTGTCTATATATATGTACATATATCTATATATATGTACATATATCTATATATATATACATATATATATCAGGAATTTGAATAGGACTCTTCCTGTTGTCTTAGAATTTTGGCTGAAGCCCCAAAACTGAGAACAATGAGTTATAAATAACTGCACATTCTTTTTTTTTCTTTTTAAAGATTTTATTTATTTGACAGAGAGAAACACAGCGAGAGAGGGAACACAAGCAGAGGGAATGGAAGTGGGAGAAGCAGGCTTCCTGCTGAGCAGGGAGCCCGATGCGGGGCTCGATCCCAGGACCCTGGTATCATGACCTGCGCTGAAGGCAGACGCTTAACGACTGAGCCACCCAGGCGCCCCATAACTGCACATTCTTAAGAGAGATGCTAGACACATCCACAGAGGATTCAGTGAAAAGACCTGGTCCAGCAACTATCAATCCTTACCACCACCTCTACTCTACTTAAGTGAAGTTTAAAGTTCAAAAGTGGATTCAAAAATGTTCTTAAGAGAAAAGAGTAGTCAAACTCACAGAGAGTACCTTGGCATTTATGCTTCCCTTCAAACCCTCCCGCAAGTGCACCAAAAAGAAACATCCATGGAGAGGAAGGGCAGCTAGAAGAAAGACTGGCATCATTCATTAACCCTAAACTGTTGCTGCAAAAGACTGAAATAAAGTGAGAATCTTGACAGAGCCTGATGTGTGTCTCTTGGAATTTTAGGACCTTGGAGACTGCTTCTCAATCTGAAAGCAGGCAATGGGCTGGAGTCATTTGAGTTAGCAAAATAAGGACAAAAGATGGTCCTAAGGAAGACCCTGTGCTTCAGCTATGTAGCAAGGTAAGGATGCCTAAGATTCCTGGGAACTAAGTAGTATGATGGACTTAACCCTAAAGGAAAACTAGGAAGCAGTTGAAAAGCATGTTAAGGAGTCAGAGAAATGTCTGTATGAGGAACCAGAATAGCACAGAACTCGTGTGTGTGTGTGTGTGTGTGTATGTGTGTGTGTGTGCACGCATTGGCATGTGCAAACTGTCCCTAAAGAACTAGAAATCCATCTCATTTTGTGTAAATATTTGGACTTTTTCCAAAATAGGAGGCACGGCTAACAAATAGTATTTTTCCATAGAGAACTAAAAGAATGCTAGTCATCTAGCACTTCTCTTTTCCTCTAATTCTTCTTCCCTTGTTTGAACACGAGGTAGTCCAACAGCAGGGTGAGGGTTGATAATATCACATTCACTTCCCACACTGCAGGTCCTTCAGCCACAGCAAGTCAGAAATAAGCTGAGTACAAGGGAGAAGCTTTGATTTGGATGAGAAATTAAAGTTCTTTGGGCGGATTTTTTTAAGATTTTATTTGTTTGTTTGTTGTTTGTTTATGAAAGACAGAGAGAGAGGGTGCGGAGGGTATGTACATGTGTGAATGGGAGGAGGAGTCAAGGGCAGGGATGAAGAATCTCATGCAGACTTGGAGCTGAGCGCTGAGACCAACTTGGAGCTCAATCTCACTCCCCTCAGATCATGATCTGAGCAGAAACCAAGAGTCAAATGCTTAACTGACTGAGCCACCCAGACACCCTAGAGAAATTGAAGTTCTGATTCAGATATTACTAGGCTTTGAGGACCTAAAAGTGAATCTTATTTTCCAAACAGAAATGCATTGTAATAATTAAACCTATACATAAATACATGGTCTGGCAAAAATACTCTTTTCATTCTTTGAATTTTTTTAACAAAATGCGGTGTGTGTGTGTGTACACATGCATATGTGTACTGAGCAATAGATGGATGGATGACAAATAGGTAGAAAAATAGGAAAAGTATACAGGCATTGACACATAGATCTCCATACCTTCAAAATAATAATTTGAAAGCAATATGTCAAAACTTTAACAATGATTTTCTCCAAGAGATAGGGATAAGAGATAACATTTTTCATCTATCCTTATCTTTTCCTGTATTTTGCATTAACGCTATGTATGAATTTTACACACAGAATAAAAGGTTATCTTAAAAAAATTCTGATTAGGGGGGCATCGTACTGTTCTACTAAAGTCCACTAGACTGAAAGTGTAAGAAGTGCTTTTGACAAAGATTGTCAAAAAAAGATGCCAAATATAATCTGAACCTAAACAGTACATGTACACATACCTGTACATGCCAGTACATGTACATACAGGCCTGGAGTATTTTAAATGCCTCCTAATGAATAAACAATCTATACAGAAGCACAGATAATTATTTAAACAGCCATCGTTCTCAATATAAAAATTGTTTTTTGCAAACATAGAATCTGCATCATAAATACTTGCATATCAATTTATTTAATATTCCCACTTTATCCTGATATTGACTGATTTGACTTTTAAAGTTACAGTTCCTCCAGTTCCAGAAAAGAAAAAAAAAGCTTGCTAACCACATTCTGTCACCAAATTTACTTCGATCACTCTTGTGCTAATCAACATATTTAATCACCATACTCACCACCCTTCATGTTTCTGTCCATAGAGATTCCCTTGTTGACCTGCTTCCTGCTACTTGTGAAGAAAGGCTTTCTCTTTAAGAGGAAAAAAGTGAAAAAATATAATAGAAAGAGCTATAGACTGAGAGCCAGGAAGTTGCCCTTGATATATCAGAAATGAAACAAGAGCTAAACTGTTTGACCTCTCTTACTCTTAGTTTTTTTTATCTGGGTCCCATTTTATTCTTTCACACTACTCGCTTGAAATCCTGTATTAGGAGAATTACCCAGACGTGCATTTCTACTTGCTAAGCTTTCATTTGCCTCCATTTTATTGAGGTCCTTCCTTGGTGGACTTCCTTCTTTCTTAGAATTTTACAGTAAAATTCAGTGCTGCCTTTCTGGCTATAATTTCCACAGGTGCTGAGCTTTCTACAGCAGGTTGAAAATTTAGGTCTTCCTGAGTCGGTAGCCTTTTCCTTCTGGTCTTTGCATTTCATATATCACCTGTGTCTCAACACGTTGTTAGACCAACTGCACACTGGCAGAGTTCTTCACTGGGTCACAAAAGGGGATGTCAGTTCAATTTTCATAAATGGAATCAATGTGAAGTTGAATTTTTTAGCACTGACTAGTAAAAATTTAATTGGTATATATGTTTCTTCAGTTCGTTTTCTCCAAACATAAAAGAAATATTTTGCCTTCCTCTAATATCAAATGATCTAAAACATTTTCCTTCAAGGGATATAGTATTATTTTTTTTTTAATTCCTTTACCTCTCTTTCAATGTAAATTAGACACAGTTTTACTGGATGTTATTATTCCCCAATTTAAGTTTGCTTTTTCTCTCAGAGGAAAACCTTGACTTTCTGGGGCATTAATGGTGCTCAAAAGTGAGAGCCATCATTCTTATTCATGTGACAAACGTTTGCTTCCAAGTAGTAAAAACATGACAGGAATTCCAGTGGCTACAAGTAAATGGCAGGATTCCTTGACCATGGATTATTGAAGATTCTTTTTTTTTTTTTAAAGATTTTTATTTACTTGACAGAGAGAAACACAGCGAGAGAGGGAACACAAGCAGAGGGAATGGTAGCAGGAGAAGCAGGCTTCCTGCAGAGCAGGGAGCCCGATGCGGGGCTCGATCCCAGGCTCCTGGGATCTGACCTGGGCCAAAGGCAGAGGCTTAACGACTGAGCCACCCAGGCGCCCGGATTATTGAAGATTCTTATTCCTAACTTGATGAAAACATAATAGGTTATAAGTGAAGAGCTTTTGTCCCTTCAGGGGGATCTTTAGAGCTGGCAGAATATGAAACATTCTTTACTCATCGATACACATCTTATTTTTTCTTCTCGAATTTTCAAGCTATTTAAGATTATCTCAAATGAAATAGAAATTCACTATCTTCTTCTCTTAACCTCACTGTCTGAGAGAATTATATTTACACTTAAACAAATGGCATTGTCAGAACCTATATATCTATATGAGTGAAACTACTGTCCACATAATATAAGTACACATTTTTGTAGCAATAGCTAACATTATATACTGCTTTTAACCTAAAAAATATATGTCACATGTATATTTAATTCCTAATGATCAATCAGCCTTTCCTTTAAATGAATACTTTGAATGCTGTATGACTTACTCGTGATATAAGTAACAAGAATAGATATAAGAACATTGAGCAAGAATAATCCCAAACCAGAAATAAAGATTCTTGGATCTTGATAACCATTTTAAAACTGCATATAATGTTGAATACATTCAAATAATACAAAAGTATATAGGTTACAAAGTAAACACTACCTCATGCTCCCTGCTGCCTCTTCCCACTGTCTCTCGCATAGACCCTTCCTGGAAGGACATAATGTAAATTTTGTCCATTCTTAGTGTGTGCATTTATACACAAAATATGTATGTGTATAATAACTTTCTTATTTTTATAAAGAAAATTATGTCCCACACATTATTTTGAAAAAATGTTTTTTTACTTAAAATAGGTCAAATATAGACGTCTCATAGGTATTTACTATTTTTTAACTGAATATTAATATATAAAGCTGATATTTAACCATTTCATTATTGATTTATATTTTTGCTTATCTCAATTATTCTTGATTACAAACTCTGCTTCAGTGAATATCTCAGTACATAAGCCCATACCTAAGTAGACAGAAGTTGAAATTTGGTTCAAGTGTTAAGCTGATTTTAAAAATTTGATTAAGATTTCCAAAGGCCCACCAAAGACGCTTAACCAATTTATATTCCCACAAACAGTCTATTCAGAGTTATTTCCCCACAAATTCACCAAAACTGGATATTATCAATTATCAATCTTTTTGCTTTTTTTCTAAGTTCATATATATATTCCCTCAAACTTATATAATCCCTCAGACCACAATTGCCTTAATTTTATTTCTTTGATTTTCACAGCAGAGTTAGTATCATTCCAAATTTATATGCATTTATCTGTATTTCATGTTTTTCCCTTCTCTTTATTGGGTGATTCATTTCTTACTGACATGTAGATGAGTTTGTTTTTTTATTCTTTGTTACACACACATATATACATAGTTTTTGTTAAAAGGATAATTTTTATGCATTTATACATCTTTTTATTCTAGTCTACTGCTTACCTTTTTGTGTGTTTGTGTTTGTTTTTGTTTTATTTTTATTTTGTTCACTGGCATAGGGAACCCAAAGTGGCACATGGATAGTTGTAGCCTCCCATTAGGTGGGGCCCACGGCAGAAGAGTTCCCACCCTGGGAGCTAGGATCTCTAATCCAGCAAAGACTAAGATTATGGAGATGAAAAAATCAACCTTAGTGAAAGGGAGCATATGTTTTTGGATCCATGCTTACTTTCCATCCTTACCACCATGGCCCCATTGTACAAAGCACTGGGAGACTCAGCAAGAAGCTAATGGACATTCATTGTCTACTTGGTTTTCAAGTGCTTTGTATTAGATTGCTTTTCTCTGGTAGGTATGGATATGTACTAAAAGATCTGCATGCATCATTCCCACTCAAATTAGTCAACGAATATACATTTCTGTCACACATCCTTGTCTCGTATCTTTGCATGTTCCTTCTAAGTACTATTTGATCATATTATTTCCCATTGCTCAGGAATCACTCACTATATATCCTTTCCTCAGACCACTTCTTTTTCAATATGAAATGGATAACCAAGTGTACTGCTCTTAATTCTGACCAGTGGGAAGATTTTTCTTAAACAGGGTCAAGCTTGAGTGGGGCTTTCATAGATCAGCAGTTTCCTTGTGGCTAGCACCAACATATTCTACCAAACTTTTTTGTGAACCAGGCTCACATCCTTTTTACTTCTGTCAGGGAGTCCCCAATGATGCCGTAGGTGTGTGTTGAAGGAAAGGTCCTACAGAACAGGCAAATGAGCCTAGGCCACCTGTCTATGTAATTTACTCAGGTATTCTAGACTAACTTCAGTCCAGTCCTGAATGTATCCCTTCCATTAGGTAATAGATTGCTGTCAGACCCACCTTGTCTTATGACTTCGTAGGTCTGATAAAAGCTTATGATGACCAGCTTTGTTTCAGTAACTCATGTTCCAAGTGATAAAGACTAAATTTTTATCCATGACCAGCATCATGCTATTTTTCCAAATAAGGAATTATTCCCTGGCACAAAAGATAGGGCTTTGCTCCAGAATTATAAGTAAACCTACTGCTTGCCTTTTAAATTTCTTTTTTTTTTTTTTAAGATTTTATTTATTTATTTGACAGAGAGATCACAAGCAGGCAGAGAGAGGGAAGTAGGCTCCCTGATGAGCAGAGAGCCCGATGTGGGGCTCAATCCCAGGACCCTGAGATCATGACCTGAGCTGAAGGCAGAGGCTTTAACCCACTGAGCCACCCAGGCGCCCCTTAAATTTCTTTTAACATACTTGTTTATCTTTAATTTTTGTTTTATTGGTTTATAATATTCACATATCTTGATTTTTCTTCCTTTTTATATTCTAAATTTTCTGCCTTGTTTAGGAAGGCATTCTTCAAATAAACAAGAATGGTGCCTTTACTAGATATTAAATTCTTATATATACATGAATCTATTTCAAGATTATGTTAGAATCCCATTAGTCTATTCAGCTCTTTTTATATCAGTGGTTATATATATATACACACACACATATAATAGAGAGATTTGTATATAATTTATATAATCCTGTATAAATTATATTATATATTGTGTAATAAAAATAAATGATACTACAAAAGATAAACCTAATAAAATTTATATATGATATATATAATTTTTATTTATTAAATTGAACAAGATTTCTCATCCAATATGGGGTACTACAAGTTGTAGTGAAAATTTTTTTCTTGTGCTTGTCTATAATGTGAACATTTCTAATATTTTGCCATTAGGTAAGATCCATGCTTAAGATCTTCTACAAATACTCTATAGTTAGTTAAGGGATTTTCTCTTTATTTCTATCTTCTGAGAGATTTTATTGGGATCTCTAATAAAAATGGGAATTTTTCAGATTTGTTGAGTGATCTTCCCCCTCTACTATTAATTTATTGGTAAAATGAGTAGCACTTGTATTTTCCCTAATGTTGACCCATACAGGAAACTTAAAAAAAAAATATTTGGTCATGATGTATGGTGATTTGTACACTGCTATGTCAATTTGCTGTTATTTCATTTAAGACTTTTGCATTTATATCCATAAATGAAGCTTCCCTTAGTTATTATTTTTGGTTATCCTTTTTCTGGAATCAATAGGAATATTTTGCCATTCTCTAAAATGAGTTGAAACACTAACCAATGCTAAGCCTTGGAATGGATATATTACATAGTAATTATCTGTTCCTGAAAAATTTGGTAAGATCTTTACATTTCTCTTATAGCCATAAAATTAATCAATTGCAAAAATGAGAGTTATGTTAATACTTCAGGAGTGTGACCAAAAAAGTCAATGTCATAGAAATTGTTCTCATCAATTTATTTTGTTTTCAGTGGGGAAATTTATATACAACAATATAAAGCACAAACACCTAGTCACGTTATGTTTATGAAAATGTCTCATGTTTCCAGGGTCACCCAGTGCATTATGACATGAACCACAACCTTGAAGACATTTTTTTCTGGGGTTTTATCCAGTCCCTGCAATTATCAACAATATACAAGGAAGATACTTAACCTGGAGACTTTAAAAGGATAACAAAATAGATTGTGGAATAATGGAACTCAAAACATATACTGAAAACTGTAATGTTTACTCTGCACTTAATTTAAGCACATAAAACAGATATTAGTTAGTTTATGCTATTTACCATCCATCCACCTAAGGAGTGACAAAAATCATTAATCGGGTGTGATTAAATGTTATGCCTTAGATCCCAGATATTTATAAACAAACCCCCTGGCTGTGTAATTTCTGGAATTAACTGTCTACTCATCAGATTAGTCAGGATAATGTTCAGATGTGAATAACAGAGATATAAAATGACAGTGGTTTAAACAAGCCAGAAGTTTAGGTGAGAGTTCAGAGCTAACTGTTAGAGAGAGGCAGTGAGGCAGCTCTGCTCCACAATGACCTCAAGGATCCATACTCTTAACTTTCCACCGTGCCATCCTTTAGACATGGTCTTCACTCATGGTCTAAGATGGAATTGCAGCCAATACATATATTCTAAGCAACAAGTTAGGGGAAAGGGTTAAGAGGGCTCAACAGGTACATGCCAATTGTCTCATGTCAAAGGGTCCTGGAAGCTGTCACAGGGTATTTCCACTTATTGAATATAATTGTATGTCATACTTTATTACAAAGGCAGCTGGCCAGTACACTTTATTATTCTAGGAAGCCATGTATCTAGCTAAAAACTTTATTGTCATGGGAGAAAAGGAGAGCAGATATTGAGAGAAAACTAACCACTTCTGCCATTACCATTTCACACACATTCACGAGTAGTCTGTTTTTGCATTCTATAGATTGTAGCTCAAATTCATTTCACTTGTGTGGTCCAAAAGACCTCAGAGTATAAATTAGTTTAAGGTGGTCCCAGACATAGTTCCATCAGGCACATGGCCGAAACAAACAAAAATACTCTCCAGATTTTTTAATTCATCTTCATCCAGAGACTGAACAATTCCCGCAAATAATCTCCAAAGAAAGACATCCATCCAGAAGAAAGAAGAAGAAATGTGCAGAAGAAGAAGAAATGTGCAGAAGAAGAAGAAATGTGCAGAAGAAACGTCACATCACAGTAAAGCAGCACACAACCAAAGACAAAAAGATGATGTTAAAGGAAGCCAGAGAACAGTTTTCTCTCAATGGGACAGACTGACATCTGACTTTCCAACAGCTTCGGTGAAACCAAAAGACAGTGCAATGACACTTTCAGTGGGCTGCAAGAAGTGACTATAATCTAGATTTCTATATCTGAAGAAAATATAATTTCTAAAAGGGAGAAATAATGTTTTTCTTATAAGCAATAATTGAGAAAGTTTGCCACTAAGAGATCTTCATTAATAATATCCTAGAAGATAATCTTACGATATAAGGAAAGTGATTCCAAATGGAAAGTTTGAGATATAAGCAAGAATATAGAGCAAAGAAATTAGTATTTGAGGGGTGTCTGGTTGCTCAGCCAGTTAAGCATCTGACTTTGACAGGTTGTGATTCCGGGGTCCTGGGATTGAGCCCCACCCTGCTCAACAGAGAGCCTGCTTCTCCTCTCTACCACTCCCCCTGATTGTGCTCTCTCAATCTCTCTGTCAATTAAATAAATAAAATCTTTTAAGAAAAAGGAATTAGTATTTGAGAAAATCTAAATTAATTTTGACCATATTAATCAAAAGATAGTAATAATAAGTTGTGAAATAGAATTAAAATAAATATAATAATATTTATTATATTATATATTATAAAATAATACAAATCAAGAAGACAGTAAATGGCATTAAAATTCTTTAAGATTTCTACTGCCTAAGAGAAAGGTAAAGGTACTTTATGACATTAGACTTTGATGTGTTAAATAGTCACATGATAATTTCTAGGGAAACCACTAAAATAAAAAATATAATATATAACTTCCAAAGTAATAGAAGGGAATACTGGAATAATAAAAAATAATCAACCCTAAAAAGGCAAGAAAGAAGAGAAAAGACAGGACAATTTGAAATGTTAGTAATTGCATTAAATCTAAATGTAGGAGGGGTTCCAGTTAAAGGACAAAAAATTTTAGGCTACATTTTTTAAATTAGAATTTGCATTTTAATTATAAGGGATACAACTTGGAAAAAATAGAAAAGTTGAAAATGGAAGTATGGGTAAAAATATATTATAAAATACTAATCAAGGCGAAGTTGGTATATTTTCATCCATTATCATCCCAAATATTGCCTCTGTCTCATTTTCTTTCTCCTTTCCCCTAAAAGCTCTGATTTTAAAAATACATATAGATATGTATATGATAGCAAAACAAAAAAAGGTGAAATATATAGACGATTTTAACAAAATGGACAAAAATAGAGGACTCCCTCTTTTACCTCTATGAATTTATATTATTTCAAATTTTATTTTTTTTAGTTTTTATGGTGTTATGTTAGACACCATAAAATACATCATTAGTTTTTGATGCAGCATTCCAAGATTCATTGTTTATGTACAACATCCAGTGCTCCATGCAGTACATGCCCTGCTTAATACTCACCATCAGGCTTACCCTTCCCCCCCAAACCCCTGTTTGTTTCTCAGAGCCACAGTCTCTCATGGCTCACTTTCCCCTCTTATTTCCCCCCTTCATTTTCCCTTTCCTTTTCCTAATGTCCCCCATGTTATTCCTTATGTTCCATAAGTAAGTGAAACCATATGACAATTGACTTTCTCTACTTGACTTATTTCACTCAGCATAATCTCCTCCAGTCCCATCCATGTTGATGCAAAAGTTGGGTATATCCTTCTGATGGTTCAGTAATATTCCATTGTATATATGGACCACATCTTCTTTATCCATTCGTCTGTTGCAGGGCATCTCAGCTTTTTCCACAGTTTGGCTATTGTGGACATTGTTGCTATAAACATTGGGGTATGTACGGCCCTTCTTTTCACTACATCTGTTATCTTTGGGGTAAATACCCAGTAGTGCAATTGCAGGATCATAGGGTAGCTTTATTTTTAATTTCTTAAGGAATCTCCATAGTTTTCCAAAGTGGCTGTACCTACTTGTATTCCCACCAACAGTGTAAGAGGGTTCCCCTTTCTCCACATCCTCTCCAACATCTGTTGTTTCTTGCTTTGTTAATCTTTGCCATTCTAACTGGTAGAAGGTGATATCTCAATGTGGTTTTGATTTGAATTTTCCTGATGGCTAATAACGATGGACATTTTTTCATGTGTCTCCTAGCCATTTGTATGTCTTCATTGGAGAAGTGTCTGTTCATGACTTCTGCTCATTTTTTGACTTGATTGTCTGTTTTTTAGGTGTTGAGTTTAAGAAGTCCTTTACAGATCTTGGATATCAGCCCTTTGTCTGTAGTGTCATTTGTGAATAACTTCTCCCTTTCTGTGGGTTGCCTCTTTGTTTTGCCTACTATTTCCTTTGCTGTGCAGAAGCTTTTTATCTTAATGAAGTCCCAAAAGTTCATTTTTCATTTGTTTCTCTTGCATTTGGAGACGTGTCTTGAAAGAAGTTGCTGTGGGCGATGTTGAAGAGGTTACTGCCTATGTTTTTGTCTAGTATTTTGATGGATTCTTGTCTCATCTTGAGGTCTTTCATCCATTTAAAATAAGCATATCTTAATTAAAAGAACTGTCATCAACTACTCTAGGACTTAACTTTTCCAGGAAACTTTTAGCTCTCTCCTCTAACAGAGAGCAGAAGATATGTTGTCATTCATGTTTTATAGGTGCAAGAGTAAGCTGCAAGACCACCTGTGCCAGATGTAAAACACACCTAGTTTCATGGGTGACAGCAGTGGCAAAGCCTTGAGGTGCACAGGAATTGGGGAGCAGTTCTAAAGGTCTGTAAAGTTTGGACAAGACTCATTAAAGTAAGACCTACCACCAGACAAATCTCATGAATGTGTGTTGACATCCCTGGAAGTTTTTGGAAGTCTCTGAGAAAAAGAACTCAAGGAAAGAAACATCTTGGTTTAAGGAAATATATATTAGGATTCATCAAGGTTTGGCTAAATATGTTAATGAAATAACATCTGTGCTCACCAGCTGGTAGTGTCTTCATCAACTTCCCTAGAATGTATTTGGAGAAATCCCAAATTATAAAATTTAAAACTATGGAATAAAAATGTAGCTCAGTCTGCTTGAGCAATTCAGGTGAAACATGTTTTATTTCATTTGTAATTGGGATCAAATATTTGTCATAGTAAATTTAATGCATTTCAAGTTCTTTTTTCCCTTAAAACATATTCCACTTATGGCCTTTCACTTCCAAGCTGAAGCAATGAAGCTGACCTCTGAAAAACAAAATCATAGGTTAAGATTCTGCAAGCAAAGTGAAGAACAGGAACTCTACTCTGGTAGGGAGGCAAGAGATGGTATAGGAAAGACATTTAAGATACTATAAGTTTTAAGGGCTTCCAATACATGGCCTGCAGGATGAGAAAGAAATAGAGCCACAAACATGAAAATAATAAGCTAATGCCATCGTGTTTTTTTTTAAATATTTATTTATTTATTTATTTGAGGGAAAGTGTTGGAGGGGTAGAGGGAGAGAATATCCAAGCAAACCCCTGCTGAGTGTGGAGTCTGACGCAGGGCTCTGTCCAAGGAGCCATGAGATCAGGACCAAATCCAAGAGTTGGACACTTAACCGACAGAGCAACCCAAGCACCCCCCAGTGCCATCATTTTTAACCTGGATTTTGTTAAGCCATTAAATTTTCATCCTAAGAGAACCACTGCAGAAAGTGAGATTCATCCCTATCCCCATTTCAACCAGACAAATGGTCTATTTTTATGGGATTTCATTTAAAGAAAGCTTACACTGCCTTTTAAATGATTGTTTTAAATTATAAAACCACTTGTAAAAAGTAAATAGGTCCAGGTCATTTTTTAATTGCCTCACTGACCATGGAACCTAAATAACATTTCATTAAACTCGTAGGACCACCATTGTTTAAGACCCTAGAAAATGTAATCCCCCACGACTGTGATTTTAGAAAAATGTCAGTTCTCTTACTATGTGCTAGAGCCTTTGCAAGTACTTTAGATGAATACTTGTAGCCAATACTCATAATAGCCTTTGGGTATTGGTACATTTTTATGCTCACTTTATAGATAATAAAACTTAGATTAAGAGTGTTTTGAAAATCACATAAGGTTAAAAAAAAATAGTAAATGTCAGTCGTAAATATGGTCCAGCTTCTCTCCCTTTAAAGTTAATGTTCTTGACAAAGTCGCAGTACTTGAAAGCAATTAATAGTTGGTTTATCACAGTTGAAGCATCTGGGATACAGAAAAATTTTATTATTTATCTTGTCATTTATATGACATCATGAACATAAATCTCACTGAAGGATAACAATATTATAGTGTCAAAAAAATAAACTGGGTCAAAAAAATAAAAATAAAAAAACTTCACCAAAAATTTAGGTTGCTTACTAGCATTTCTAGTTTGAATAAGGTTATTATTATTATTATTACTACTATGTCTTTATGCATGTGACTATTTTTCCTTCAATTTATTTTTTCCCCTTTTTTACATTTTCCAAACACTTAAAGAGACTAACAATCTGAAAACGAGAAAAAAAAAATCAAAAGAATGAAAGAAAGAAAACTGAAGAGAAATGGGACCAATGAAAACCCAGTAGAGAATGACATGGATGGAACTGGAGGATATTATGCTAAGCCAAATAAGTCAGTCAAAGACAATTATCACATGATCTCTCTGATATGAAGAATTTGAGAGGTAGGGTGGGGAGTTGTGGGGGGGGAGAGAAATGAAACAAGATGGGATGGGGAAGGAGACAAACCATAAGAGACTCCTAAACTCACAAACGAACTAAGGGTGGTTGGGAGGTAGGGGGGCTAGGGATAGGGTGGCTGGGTTGTGGACATTGGGGAGGGTATGTGCTATGGTAAGTGCTGTGAAATGTGTAAGCCTGACGATTCACAGACATGTACCCTGGGGCAAATGATACATTATATGTTAATAAATAAATAAATAAATACCCAGCAGAGAACATGAACAGTGTTTTATTGTCTTCAGAGGGAAAAGGGAGGGTCTTCCAAATGGTAATATTGGTACAGCTTTCTGACTCATCCCTTTATCCCCCACAGCACCTGGCATATTGCTTTGCATATGTACATAATCAATATTTAAATGAATGGATGGATGCATATGAATCTCCAAGTTCCAAAATTCTATATTTTAATTCTCCCCCTCAAATCTAACACCATACATTCACTATATTTTTTAAAACCTGATCACAATGAAATAAAAAGCAGGATTTGGGCCTATTAAGGACACAAATCACTTAATGATTTGAGGTTTAACATAGCAAATACCACATCCTTATATGGACAGGTAGTTTGCTTATAAATGCTATTTCTGTTATCAATATTTCTGTTATATAACAAACTACCCTGAACTTGGTGGTTTGAAACAGTTCTTCATTTTCCTTCATGGTTCTGCAGGTTGATGAGGTGTAGCTCAGGGCTTCTTATGTGGTGTCCAATTGTCACTAGGGCTAGAGTCATTTGAGTCCTTAACTGGGCTTGACATCCAACATGGCTCATTCTCATGGCTCACTGTGGATAATGGCATCCAACTGAAGCTCAGCTGGAATTGTTAACCAGAGCTCCTGTACATGGCTTCTCCATATGTCTGGGAGTTCTCCCAACAAAGCTAATTGATTCTGAGAGGAAACATCCCAAAAGATCAACAAAGAAGATATGAAACTTCTTATAACCTAGGCTTGGAGGCTACAGAGCATCACTCCCACTCCATTTTATTGGTCACACTAGTCACTTAGGCTAGCCCAGATTCAAGGTGATGGAAATTAAATTCCATCCTTTGATATGAGGAAGAGTGTACAGGTGCAGAGAAGGAAGAAGCTGGTAGTGGCCTGATGGAGACTATCCATCACACATGCCTAAGAATTTTTAAAAGGTTAGATGTGAACTACTTCATCTGGGAGTTGTATTGTATTAAAACTCATTAAGAAGTCCTTTGTGCATAATTATGAACTAAATATTTGCAAGGTGAAAAAGATGTGTTTGACTACACAGCTTTTCCAAAACACATAAAATTTCAAGCCAACTCCATTTATTTAAATAATTTGTCAAACTATAAGATGGTTTCTATGGTTAATAAAATTTTAAACGAGTATACTTAAGTTACTTCCAAGAAAACATGTGAAACAATATCACAATTATCTCCTAGTACTAACTTTTGTGTCTTCTGAATGACAATCTTATACATTATGAAAAGTAAAATCAAGTCTTGACATTTCTCCTGAATCTTTTTTTTTTTTTTATTTCTCCTGAATCTTAATGGGAAAAAAAAAAAGTAGTGGCTTGCTTTGTCCTGCTAATGTAGCCAACAATTAACAGTAAGGAGAAAAGGGTTGATGCATTTTTATTGCCCACAATTTCTCAGAATCTGCTTTACATGTTAATTTAATCTTAATAATACCCAAACAAATGTAGATATGATTTAATCCATTTTGCAAATGAAGAAACTGAAGTTCTTCAAGATTTTGAACCCTGGGGTGCCTGGGTGGCTCAGTCGTTAAGCGTCTGCCTTCGGCCCAGGTCATGATCCCAGAGTCCTGGGATTGAGCCCTGCATTGGGCTCCCTGCCCGGCGGGAAGCCTGCTTCTCCCGCTACCATTCCCTCTGCTTGTGTTCCCTCTCTCGCTGTGTTTCTCTCTGTCAAATAAATAAAATCTTTAAAAAAAAAAAAAAAGATTTTGAACCCTACCCAAGTTAATGGAAGGAATAGTGTTAGAGTTTCTGAATTTTTTTCTTACATTATCTTGTCTCATGAGGCAAAGTACGTGTGTATATTACAAACTCTCCATCAAGAGGGAGGTAGTTCAGCAATAATATATACTAATATAAAGAAGGAAAAAATTAAAATGAAAATGTATTTACACTCTACTGGTTCATCTTATATATGAAAAGTGAAAAAGAAATACCTATATTCACATAGAAATCTTAGAAAGATTGCTTCACCTTCAGTGATTTGGGGAAGGGAGTAATTCAAATTGGTGAGGAAAGACATAAAACGAATTTCTTTATGGGAGTATATTTAATGACGTGGTCATTCTATACTTGTATCAAATATACTAAAAGAATATTACAGGTAACATTGTTTTATATTATTTACCTTTATGATTAAACTTTGAGGCAAACTGGTAAAATAAATAACTCAGTGGATGAATCTGAAGTAAGATTTGTACTATTTTTTTTTATGTCAAGTAAAGTTTAGAGCAATACCCTCACATCTCTGGAAAAGAGAAGGATTAAATAAATTTAGATCTTTCAGCAAAAGCCTAAAACCAACGAAGACCAAAACATTAAATCAGAATCTGAAAGATAGATGTATTGTATTATTTAAATATTAGCACAGATGCATTCTTGAATGTGAAGCATTAAAATTTAAGTTGTTTATCTCTCAGACAGATTTAATTTAATATCATGGAAGGCAAATAGACCTTTACTTATTCTGCTAAAGTAGTACTGAATTGTAGCCACTGCCTGTTATAAGAGAAAAAAAACAAAAAGAAAGAACATAGCAGCAATTATTTGCATGTATCTGAAGAACAAAGAAGACTGTGAAACAGGATTTTTTTTAATTTCTTGTGATTATAACATAATATGCAAGTCCTTTGGGTCTTTGCTATGATAGGCAATGATAACTGACTTGGCACTCAAGGTCAAATAATCCTATTTTGTTTCACATAATTTGTCTCAATAGCAATGCTGTGCTTAGTAAATATTATTTTAATAGTAGGATTTTGTTTCCCTATATCTAATCCATAATCACATTTGCGATGCCTGACATAAAATAGGGGCTCAGTAGATATCTTGGGAAGAATTAAATGTTTCCTTTTGTGCTATAGGGATCTCACAGTAAACCATGTCGAAAGCTTCCTAACAGTTTCTGGATGCTTTGTAAATTGTGCACATATATATAACCCTTAGGCTACATCAACATAGGTAATTTATACAAATACTTTGGCTGTTTTCACTCACTAGATGAATCAAATTCTTCAAAACAAACTGGCTCATTTATAAACAATGCAGCCTTACAGATGATTTTAATATTGCCATTTCCCTTAATAACTTGCCTCTTACTGCAACTATTTATAAGGTTTTTCCTGGAAAGTTGGCTTACAGATAAAAATCACAAAGTATGTGGAAGAATACCTCCTCTTTCCTCCTATGTTTAAAACTCGTGCAGCTCTATCTAATTGTCTTGTTTTATGAGCAACCAGTGGTTTGAGAAACAAGTCTTGTTTTTCCCATAAATCTCTTATCTCCATCTGTGTTCAAGGCTCAAGTCTGCTGCAAAGGATGATGCCTAATGCACAATGTCACCATCTCTAAAACTGGAGTCATTTAAAGGTTTGCCCAGGAGAACCTGGGTGGCTCAGTGGGTTAAAAGCCTTCTGCCTTTAGCTCAGGTCATGATTTCAGGGTCCTGGGATCCAGCCCCCAGCCCTGCATCAGCCTCTCTGCTCAGCAGGGAACCTGCTTCCCCCTCTCTCTCTGCCTGCCTCTCTGCCTACTTGTGATCTCTATCTCTGTCAAATAAATAAATAAAATCTTGAAAAAAAAAAAAATCCACCAAGAGGTCGGTTTAAAAAAACAAACAAAAAGGTTTGCCCATCCCCTCTGTGAGATAAGACATTGACACTGTTAAATTCATAGATAACCATTAAGATAGTAATCCCAAAACACTACATTTCTAAGCAACCTCCATTAAAGTAGGGTGTCATTTGCTATAACTTGAGCCAATCTGTCTAATCAGATGTCCTGCCCCTAAAAGTAATCAACAAACAGATATTTCAGAGGAAGAGACCAAGCACTCTTTTTTTTAAGAAAAATCTTTAAAAAAAAAAATCTATCATAGGAATAAGCACTACATGGAAACAACTCTCAATCCTAATTCCCACAGACAATAAATCCATATTCAGAAGGACTAAATAATCCTTCTCTTGTATCTCCACTGACGAGGCTACTGCCTAGTGGTGATCATAAAATTTTCCAGCACTTTTGAAAATCCAGACGCAATAATTGCCTCAATAAATCTCACTCAAGTCCTACAGCTTGCTCTCCAAGAACATTTCTCTTTCTTTTTTAATCCACTTCTGCTTTCTAAAAGATATTCTGAGCTACCGGATGTGGTTTCTCAGGTTAATAGGGTGCTAATCCACTCTTCAGTGTGGTTCATGTCTTCCTCATATGAACCCCAACATTCACAATATTTTCTTAAAGGGTATTAGTCAATTGCATATGCTCGTATTCACATTCTGTGAGTGGATACTGGTGACAATGAAAATTCCATAATCTCAGAAGTTGTGGATAGACTCCAGTTTTGACCTTGGGACTCCACTAACGTGTTCTAGGTTACAGGTGACAGAAGGTGTCTAAAGTTGAAAAGAAACATATTGCTGATAAGGTTCACTGCCAATTTCAAATGTTGAAGAGACATTTAAGATTTCTACTCAGGAAAAAAAAAAAGATTTCTACTCAGGGACACCTGGCTGGCTCAGTTGGTTAAGCGTCTGACTCTTGATTTCGGCTCAGGTCATGATCTCAGGGTCCTGGAATCGAGCCCCCTGTGGGGTTCCACACTCAGTGGGGAGTCTGCTAGAGATTTTCTCTGTCCCTCTTCCTCTCCCCATAATCCCCTCAAATAAATAAATAAATCCTTAAAGAAAAAAAACAAAAGAATTTCTACTCACAGGGTGTCAGCTAGCTGAGTCAGTACAGCAGGCGGCTCTTGATCTCAGGGTCTTTTGGGCCCTACATTGGGCATAGAGATTACTTTAAAAAAAGATTTCTATTCAAAATGCTTTCCTTTTACCATCTGGTAATACCCCCACCACGTTGTAGAGAAAGCTTCATAATGACTGTCTTACCTATTCTAGCACAATATTCTATACAAAATATCTATTCAGTTAGTTTTTTTTTTAAGATTTTATTTATTTACTTGACAGAGAGAGAGAGATTACAAGTAGGCAGAGAGGCAGGCAGAGAGAGAGGGGGAAGCAGGCTCCCTGCTGAGTGGAGAGCCCGATGCGGGGCTCGATCCCAGGACCCTGAGATCATGACCTGAGCCGAAGGCAGAGGCTTTAAAC
This sequence comes from Procyon lotor, assembly GCA_028646535.1. Classification (NCBI taxonomy): domain Eukaryota; kingdom Metazoa; phylum Chordata; class Mammalia; order Carnivora; family Procyonidae; genus Procyon; species Procyon lotor. Next base: position 106,086,195 of record CM053604.1, on the reverse strand, counting down.
CACTGAGCCACCCAGGCACTCTATTCAGTTAGTTTTAATCGAGTTTAATTGTTAGCATTAACAACATCCTACAGGGAGCCCAAATTATTTAATAAGACACCTTAAAATTAAACTATCTAATAATAAAATTAAGCGGTGTTGAGCACATTTTGTTTTCAAATTCCAAAATAATCTCCTGGAAGTATTTCACCAAACTTTACCATTTATGGATCTTTCAAAAGCATTAGTAAAACTAACAGAAAAACAACTGGTGGTGTGGTTTATATGAAATTGATGTATTTGGTATTTATTCTATTCATCATGAGGAGATATTTTAATAGAAATAAGATAGTGACACTGAATGGAATTCAAATCCCACCTTCTCCACTGACTAGAATATTTACTAGTGTTTATTGAAATAATAATATCTTGCATCAGGATTATAAGTAAATGAGAAACGTACGAAAAGCCTCTAGTAAAATGCCTAGCACATAGTAGAGCTCAGTGAATGTTTGTGGACCTACACGTAACCAAATGTGAAGATGAAAGAAAAATTAGGGAGAGATTCATCATTCCACCTAGGTAATGAGCCCAAGGTTTTAGAGAGTTTGCCCAGTTTTATAAACCAAAAATTTTGCACCATGTGGGATTTTCTAAAAGCATTTTCACCATACAGTAAGATAGTGGTGGGCATAAACCCCATTCATTTATCTGGGAGAAATATCTTTAGATTTATATCACTCTAAGGGAACATATTAAAATTTCACATTTCTTTCTGGAGTCTTATTCCTAACCAAGTTAGTGAACCTGTCATCTGTATATAAAGACTCACTTTCAAGGAGAATGAAAAATGGTTCTCTTCTATAATCAGGGACTCACCTCTGTATCCTCCCTAGTAACATCAGCCGTTGTGACTTGGGCTCCCTAGCAACCATGTCTTTCTATATCAGACAGCTTTATTTGAAACAATCTTCACTGGAGAAAAGGAAGTAGAAAAAGTCCACATAAAAATAAAAATAAAACATGAAATGTCCATGAGGGTAAGTGCAGTCAAGCTTCCTTGGGATGCTAAATAATTTTCCATGTATAATTTTAATAAAAAATTAAAATTAAAAGCCTATAGATTTGTCAGAGAGCTGAATATATTGTATTTTATCAGGTGAGAACTTTGTTCCTTCTACATATTATGCTAAAAGAACAGTAATATAAGAAGGGATAATTCTGCCAAAACTAGAAAGTTCAAAAAACAACATACCAAATATGTCATGAGACTTTTGCGTTACTAAACACAGTTTTGATGCAACAGTCTGTACTTTGAGTCTTTCTGCCCTGCAGCCTCTAGGTGAGCTAATTTCTATATTGAGTCGGTTCTCAGAGCCAAAGGTCTGACAGAACATAGAAAAGTTTAAGCAAACAGTTCACTTTATTTGAAACAGATTTACTACTGTCATCAGGAACACCATGTCCCTCATGGCCTCGTTTTATGGCCCTTGCACCTGATGGGCTTGTTCATGACAAACTCATTCCTCCTCAGTGCTCATTACCTGCCTAAGCCTTCCCTACAGGCCCTCCATGCAACCTCCATGCAGGATCTCACTTTGAATCCAGTATTCTCTTAGCCAAAAGCAGTGATCACAAATAGTCAAACTTCATTTGCTAACCACCAACGGAGTGACTAATGTTCGTATCTGAATGAAAATGGTACTCCCAAAAATCATACTTTACAGGAATGATTGATATTCTATACAGTATTTTTTTTTTTAAAGATTTTATTTATTTGACAGAGAGAAACACAGCGAGAGAGGGAACACAAGCAGAAGGAATGGTAGTGGGAGAAGCAGGCTTCCTGCAGAGCAGAGAGCCCGATGCGGGGCTCGATCCCAGGCCCCTGGGATCTGACCTGGGCCGAAGGCAGACGCTTAACGACTGAGCCACCCAGGTGCCCCAGGAATGATTGATATTCTAAACCAGGAAATATTTCATATGCATATTAAGCAAATATATCATTATATATTACATATTATGCCTTAAAATCTTACTCCACACATAAAGATATGGTATCTTAAGGAAATATTTTTTAAATAAAAGCAATAATAATAATGTGTTTACAAATATATAGCATCCTAACCTTTTAAAACTATTATTATCCCCATGTTATAAACAATGAAACTGAGATAGTGATTTGTTCAATGTCACATAGTAAATTAGTGACAGGACAGGACAAGAATCAAGGTCTCTTACCTACAAGCTCAGGACACTGAGGCAAATTTTGGGCCTCTTTGAATTAGCATAGACCAGAGCAGAAAACCCTCTTCATGGTGTTTCAGTCTTTCCAGGTCCCAGGTCAGTCTGTGTCAGTTCATGTTCTTTCTTCCTTTTCAGACCGATGATTTGCTCCCAAATCATAGAAAAAGGAAGAAAGACAATGCCGATTTAAATGTTTGGCTTTGTAGCTCTACTTTCAAGGGAAGAAGAACAGTGTAACCATAAGATATATGGAACCAACCAACATATTTAACTATGGACCCAACAATTTAGATGATGCTTACTTACTCAACACTTAACTTCCAGGCACTTTTCCAGACATTTGGAAAACAAAACAAAGAGAACAGACAACTGTATCTTCCCTCGTGGAGCACACATTCTAGGAAGAGGAGATGAACAATAACATAAATATAATATATAGGGGAATATTAGATCATGATAAATCCAATGGGACAAAAATAAGGCAAGGTAGGGAGTTTGAGAATACTGGGTAGTGGATGGGAGTGGGGTGTTTCAGGGTGTAGAACAATAGATCATGCACAGTCCCTCCACCTCAAGAGAATTTAGTAGAATCTAATGAGGGAAAGAGTAAGATACTACCTTTTTAAAATGAAATTTTTTTAAATTTACATAATAAAATTGACTATAGATTGACATTAAAAAAGAAATGATCTCCCAGTAAGTTGAGTTGAAGACTTTAAAGAAGCAAAGGAATAGATGGTTGTTACTCCTATTGAAGACACGACACCTTGGTATAGCTACAGAATCTCTTCCTCTGGGGTCATTTGCAAAACTTCTCAACTCAGATATCCCTCATCTCAATCTCAGTCTTTCCTCTAAACCGAGTATCTCACAGTGCCACAACACAAAAACCCTATCACATCATCTCTAGATTTTAGTTTTCTATGGTACTATATCCCTGTAAAATAGCTTATAAAATCAGACTAGATTGGAGTGTATACACACATGTGCATAAACACACACACACACACATACACACACACACATACACAGTATATGCTGTGTATATATATATGCAGCTGATCCTCGAACAACACAAGGATTAGAGGCACGGACCCCTGCACAGTCAAAAATCCAAATATAACTTTTGACTTCTCCAAAACTCAACTACTAAAAGCCTACTGTTGACCAGAAGCCTAACTGATAACATGAATAGTCAATTAAAACATATTTTGTATGTTATATGTATTTTATACTATATTCTTACAAGAGTAAGCTAGAGAAAAGAAAATGTTATTTAAGAAAATCTTAAGGAAGGGGCACCTGGGTGGCTCAGTGGGTTAAAGCCTCTGCCTTAGGCTCAAGTCATGATGTCAGGGTCTTGGGATTGAGCCCCGAATCGGGCTCTCTGCTCAGCGGGGAGCCAGCTTCCCCCCTCTCTCTCTGCCTGCCTCTCTGCCTACTTGTGATCTCTCTCTCTGCCAAATAAATAAATAAATAAAAAAGAAAATCTTAAGGAAGAGAAAACACATTTACAGCACAGTATTGTATTTACTGAAAAAAAGTTGTGTGTAAATGGACCCATGCAGTTCAGACTCATGTTCAAGGACCAACTGTATACACACACACACACACACACACACACACACACACACACGCATACAGAGATTTATTTCATAGTATCTTTTCAGTTCCTTAGCATCTTTATCTAGATGTATTATTAGAAATTCAGTAAATGTTGATAATCTATTCATTGCCCCTAAGTATGTCTGAAATTCAATTTAACAATTGAGACATTTGGGGTAATATATCCCCATTTCACTTTTGTCCACAGGAAAATGACCAAAATACTGAAGGTGTTAGGAAGAGAATAATTTTAGAATATTTTAAAAACTATTTCTAAGTCTGTTCTTAAATAACCATAAATGAATTTTTAAAAGATAAAAAATTCAATAAGAAGAGAAAATTCCATTTGCTTTATATCTATAGCAGAACTCAATCAGATTACTTAGATCTGGTCAAGATTTCTACTTGATTAACATTTTATGATTCATTTAAAATGTCATGTAAATTGTAGAGTATTGCTGAGCCAAGCCAGACTTGATCTGTTAGCATTTTATTATATCCGACAAACCCTAATTTGGTTTGTTTTCATTTCTGTGGTTTAAACAAATGTAAAAAATGAATTACATGTAAACTATGATTAAAAATTTGTTATCAAAAGAGTTACCATCATTTTGCTTTAAGCCTGTTTATCAGAGTATAATCTCATTCTCTTAACTTTCAAGGAAAAGAGGCAAGAATCTCAGTTAATTACTGTTTCATTGCTCGTACCCCAGAGCAAGCACAGTTAAAGTGTTCAATGTTGCAAAGTAATTGGCAAGAACTTAGAAGAACCAGGACATATAAATTTGCACTAACAACTTAAGCTAATTGGGAAAATGGAAATAAATACAAGAATTTAGTGATTATCCAGCACTGAGATAAAAAGAGTGGCTGACAGTGAGCACAATCCAAGAACACAAGTTCAACTAAACTTGTAATAGTTATGAGACACTTTAATTGGGATTTCAAATGAAATAATGTGCTCAGATGGTCTGTATTTAATCACTGTGCACATGTAACTGAAAGGAAAATATCTGTTTCAACAAAGGGCCATGGCAAGTAGCAGTTTTTTTATGTCTTCACTTCCTCTAAAATACACACCAGTAAAACAGAGAAATCTCTTTGTGAATGCAGAAAAATGCCTCAAAACATTGTGTGTCACACAAATTGAAAACCTGTCACTATTGCATTGAGAAAGAAGAAAGAAAAAAAGAAAGAAAGAAAGAGAGAGGAAGGAAGGAAGGAAGGAAGGAAGGAAGGAAGGAAGGAAGGAAGGGAGGGAGGGAGGGAGGGAGGGAGGGAGGGAGGGAGGAGGGAGGGAAGGAAAGAAAGAAAGAAAGAAAGAAAGAAAGAAAGAAAGAAAGAAAGAAAGAAAGAAAGAAAGAAAGAAAGAAAGAAAGAAAGAAAGAAGGGGGAAGGAGGAAGGGAGGAAAGGAGGAAGGAAGAAAGAAAGAAAATTCCTTACTATGCAGCCCATCATCTGAGTGATGTGTATTATAGGGAGATATTTCTACCTAGGTGATAATCAGATGTGCATATGCCAACCAAAGGGCAAAACACCATAGATCACTGGCTTTCCTCTAAATGTTGTCACAAAGTATTATTATTATTATTATTTTTATTTTAATAGTTTAGTTGCCTAAGGTCATTGAACAGGACACATACTCTCCAGAACACAGGGGGTTTTGGGGAGAGGGGGGAAGTGAATTTCTTCCTTGCAAAGTTCGGTCATAGCAAATCATATTTTTAAAAAAGTTGTTGGTTGAAACCTTTGAGGTGGAGTCTAGTAATCAACTGAAACAGATGCTGTGCAGTAAGGGAAGGAGGGTGCAATGAAGCAGTAAGTGTTTACAGGGTAAACACCACATCAGGATGGTAGGTACACCCTGCTCATTTGAAGGTAGCTCTGTGGTACCATTATACATGAGGCAAATAGAGCAGAGAATTCACACACACTGCCAGTATCTTAGCTTTATATTTTTCTTATTTAAATACATGTCAATAAAATACTTATCCCAGCTCTCAATCCCATCCCAAACCCCTTTACTTCTCTCCCCAATATCAGTGATGTGCTAGCGCTGGCTAATACGAGAGATGATGGTGGCCATAAGGTCTTCAGGATCTGATCCCCTCTCTCTTTCCCGGCTCATCTTCCACTGCTTACCCACCTCCTCAGTGTTCCCTATATCCCGTGGAAATAGGAATGGCTTTTCCCATTCCTAGATCCTTCCCGTGCTTATGTGACTGCTCTCTTCCAAGAACAACCCTGACTGGCTAATATCTATTCATCCAAGTCCCAGTGCAGCTGCCATCCCCTCCATGAAGTCCTCCCAGTTTCTACTCACAAGGAATGGTTTAGAGTTAGGAGAGATATGCTTGAAAGAGCCAGTGTTATCACTTACTAGGGATATAACTTCTGTTCATGGGATGACCCCTATTTTCTCATTTGTGAAATGAGAATATTAACATGTTTATCACTGTCAGCTGCCTCTCAAGGTTATCAGTAAAATCAAATCTTTGTACAAGGTAAATATCCCTACACTGCTGTGATAATTAATACCACCCGATCTTTCAGAAGTCTTTGTCATAGTTCTATAATAGTGTTTATGAGATCATATTTGTTCACTTGTCAATCTCGTCAGCTAGAAATGCTCTGCTCAGCTTTAGGTCTCTAGTGACCAGAAGGGTTCTAACACATAGTATGTGGTGAATACATGTACGCTTTATTAATGTATGAACAGTAAAGCAATCAATCATCCCCTGGTCATATTTAATGTACTTTATAGTAGTGTGCTTTAAAATATTCTCAGTTGAGCCATTTAAATATGGCTCTTTCTTATCATATGGATGAAATGAAAATAGAAGAGTATATTTCCATAGAACAATGGTCCAGAAATCAGTGGTATCCATTACTCTTGGAAGTAGAGGTGAAGGCAGTTTTGAAAATAGGAAAGCATAAATAGAAAGGTACAAGAGAAGGTATAAGGAAGGTACAAGAAAGGATCTGTCTTGGGGGAAACTGAGTCTCACTGAATGTTGAGTTCCTCATCCTGAACATGTACTAGATTGCACATAGAAGAGGAGGTCACAGTCGAAATTTATAAATTGAAAGAAATAAAACATCACAGAGGAATCCGCTGATGAAACAAAGAGTATAACTGCAGGTAGAGTTGCAGGTAAAAAGCAACCTAAGATTGTTTTAAACATCAAAAGAAACAAAGGAAATTATATAATCTATAAAGCAAAATCACGATTTAAAAGGCAGCTAAACATCGGTGCAAAATGTGCAATCAGTGCAAAAAAAAAAAAAGAATCTTAGTGGATTTTAGAACAATCTGGGCACAGGTAAGGAAAGAATTAGAGGACAGACACATAAAGAGAATGGCAGACACGTAAAGAGAATGGCCTAACCCACACCTGGGATCCCTGAATTCAAAGATCATGGCACAAACTCAGTACTTAGAAGGCCCTTGGATACCCAAAGTACTGAAAGCAAAGTAAATATGTACTAAATTATTCAATCAGACTGTTTCTAGCACCATGTACTACCTTACATTCAGCAGCTACCAAATTATCTTTTTTATCCTGGGCAGAACTATATGAATGATTCTCATGACATTTTCTGTGAGACAGTTCTCCATATTTTGCCTAATATTAATATATACCACAGACGTATATAATGATTACAGAAATTATTTTAGAATTGAGAGAAGGTTCGTGGTTGAGGCAGAACCTCCCCTCAAAATACTAGACATTGAACATGATACGAAAACTTTAGGCAGCCATACAAGTCATCTCTACCTCTATGATTTATAGTTAAAATTATGATTACAGTTTTATAGTGTCACTATTAGTTAAATAGTGATTACATGTAAACCTGGCTTTTCCTACTGGACTGATTTTCAAAAACACATGCTAAAAGGATTTTCATTTATCTTCTTAGACAACAAATAAAATTGGGGAGTAATCATAAACTGGCATCTGTGATTTTGTTCATTAGCCAGCAGGAGAGTCGGTGGGCAGTCATTGGGTCTTTCCATGCAGGAGGTCGAGCTTCCAGACTAATTTCCTGGCTGCAGATCAAATTTGTGTACACAATCTGTGGATGGTGGTACCAGTTCTCTAACAAAAAGTGTTGAGAGCAGCTCCAGGAGAAGCATACCCTTCAGGGGCAAATTTTTGGAAACATAGAGTGAACCAAAATACCAAAATGGCAAAGAGAGACACACAGAAAGATCCCGTCTCAAAGGTAACAATGAAGAAGGGTCTGATTCCCGTCCTTTTCTTACAGATATCAGAAACGCCTTTCCTATGAAAGTGACATTAGAGAGAATAGACATTTTATATCATCTAATATCAGGTGCAAAAGAAAGTACAGGGAAATGCTCTCCAAGACTAAATATGGTGAAATAGTAACAATAATAGCTCCTTACATTTAGGGAGCATGATTCCAATTAGGATTCCATTTTATAATCTCTACTTCCCTGTGGAGAGGTGGGGTTTCTTAATTGCCATCATTTTACAGAGAAAGAAGCTGAGAAACCTAGTGGCTAAGAGATATGCTTCCAGTTGCCCAGAGAATGGACCTAATAGCTTCTTTTCATTTCACCATTAATGTGGTTGTTTTGAAATAGCCCTTGTTGTCAGGGAGGACTGCAGGCACAGGAAGAAAACATACCTTTGCAAGAGTGTTCTCGGCGGGAATCACGATAGTCTCATTCTCTCTGTGCCCAGAACTGTACTCACCATCTTCCTACCAGTGTCCGCCATCCATCCAGCTGCCTAACCTTGACCCCTGTTTCTCCCTCACTCCCAATCTAACACTAAATCTTAGCAAGTCTACCTCCTAAATGCCTCTCAATACTTCAGTCCATCCTCCTGCCACCATCACAGCTAGACCTCCATTACTTCCTGCCTGGATTACAGGCTCCCACCCTGCATACTTGCCCTCTCCAATCTATTCCTTCCTCTGTAGTGACAGTAATTTTTCTAAAACCACATCTGGTCAGGACTTCAGCCTGCCACGTCCCCTTCAAATGCTCTTCAATGGCCTCAGTGTGATATGTATCCAACTTCTGAAATGGCTTAAAAGGCCTTTTTTAATCTGGCCCTAGTTTCTCTCCAGTCTCATCCTGCATGCTTGTCATATTGTCTGTCCCACCATGCCTTCATCCTTCAGAGCCCTGTCCACGCTGTTCCTGCCACCGTGAGCACTCCCCCTTTCCTCACGACTTATACCAGCAAACATCTATTTACACTTCAAACCTCTTGGCTGTCATTTAGCCTGGGAAACCCTGTCTTGGTATATGTGCTGGAACTTGCCTGTGTTCCCCACCTGACCGTATATACTGTGAGGGTGGAGTGCATGTCTGACTTACTTCTAAAACTTTAGGGTCTTGCGGTGCCCATGAAGTATTTTTTTATGTAGTTTTGACTTCTATGAAAATATAAAATAGTTACAACACATCTAAATCATAAGTAAAAACCTCAGTAATGAAACCTCAATTTCACAAATTGAACACACTCTGTATGCAGCACCCAGATTAAGAAATAGAACATTGCATGCTCACCAGAAGTCCCCCATTGTGCCCAGTCCAGTCCATATATCCCCATGGGTAATCACAATCCTGGTTTATAATAGCATAGATTGGGGCACCTGGGTGGCTCAGTGGGTTAAAGCCTCTGCCTTCCGCTCAGGTCATGATTTCAGGGTCCTGGTATCAAGCCCTGCATCAGGCTCTCTGCTCAGCGGGGATCCTGCTTCCCCCCTCTCTCTCTGCCTGCCTCTCTGCTTACTTGTAATCTCTCTCTCTCTCGGTGTCAAATAAATAAATAAAAATCTTTAAAAAATATAATAGCATAGATTAATTTTTATTTGCTTTTATATAAATTATATAGCACATTGCTTTTATGTATGGATTCTCTTCTTCAGCATTATGTTAGTAAGATTCATCCACAGTGCTGTAGGTGGCTGTATCATTCATTCTTATTACATCAGTGCCCAAAAATATTTATTAAATAAAGGTAATGAATGAAATGATAATCACAAAAATCTAGAAGAAGAAATAAATCTCTACATGCTGTGGAATGAAGGAAATGGACCAAAACTCCAGTCTTCAACCTGAGTCTCCTAAGATCACAGTAGATGTACCATTTGGTTCAATGTGTCCCACCACCCTCCCCCATCTCATAATAGTAAATTGAAACAGCAGCAATGAGACCAATCACTCTTTTTCTTTTGCTTTATTTTTAAGGTGTGTCAGAATTGCAGAGCCAGGTGCAAAGGGCAGCATTTAAATTATAGGATGATGACCAGAACACAGCCTTCCTGGATATTAAAAACCAGCAATACAGACATTAACTACTGACTGACTTCCTGCTTTTTGTGCTTTATGGTATCCCTTTTCATATGCCAAATGGTCTGTGAATTCCATCTGTCGAGACTTAGGGATGCACAAGACAAGGAAAAGAAGCAGCAAATTGGAACACAATAGAAAGGGGATAGAACACAGAGACAGAGGGTGGATGTGTGAAAGCATCATGTGGGGATCTCAGAAGCATTACCATGGTTCTCAACTCTGGCTTCAAATGAAAATCACTTGGAGAAAATACTGGTGGCTAGCTCAATCCCAGACCAGTTATTTCAGGATCGCCATGGGCGGGGTTCTGGCATCAGTGTTTTTCCAAAGCTTCCCAGGTGGTTCTCACATTCAACCAGGTTTGAGAACCACTCGTTAAAAACAAGGACCAGAGTGAAACAATAAACAGACACACCTGCAGTTGTTCTCAAACTTTATTATGGGGAAAATGTCACCTGGAGAGCTTGTTTAAATTGTAGGTTCTCTCAAACCCACTCCACACAACCCCCAGAAGACCAGATTCGGTTGGTCTGATGAACTCTAGGAATCTACCTTTGTAACAAGCTCCCAGTGATGCCAAGGCAGGAGAAGCTTTGGGGAAGACATGGCTGATGAGGACGAAGGAGCAGAGAGGTGGAGCCGATGATGAGGACCTTTTTCTTGCTTTTCTCCAGAGTGAGTGCACTAAACCTGAGTCCTGAAAGAGGTAACAGGCTTTTTTCTCTAAAATGATGTTTGGTATAGGATAACAGAAAATATTGGTACTTATTAAAATTTCATTCACTTTTAAATTTAAATCTTTCTGAAAGTATTTGAATATTATTAAATGGGCTCCAGTTATGTCTTCACTTTCCCTTACCCAGTAGCAAACCCACCATGCTGGTTTGGAGAGAACATACTTTGAACAGGACAGCTCTGGAACCATGAGTGTGCTTTCATATGATGATTATCTGATACTTAAGCAGCCTTTAAAATTAAGAAAGCCAGTAGTACAGGACTTGATTTGAATGACCAAATAGGGAGGATGTATTAAATGGACTGTGAAGTTCCTTTCATTACGAGAAATGAAGAATTCAATTTGGGAACATCAGGGATTTTTTTCCCCTTAACACCTGTTAAATCATCTTTGGTATTGGATCATCTTTTCCTACATTCCAAGAGATTGAAATGTAAAATGTAAAAGTAACTATGGCACAAGATCTAGTCAACAAAATTTAAATGAAATGTATATTCTTGAGCATACTCAGGGATTCCCCAGGCCATATCAATCTGGACCTGTGAATGAATCAGATTGCCTGCATCTGTGTGACCTTCGGCATGTTCCTTGGTCTTTCTGGACCATAGTTTCCTTGCTTGTAAAATGAAGCTGCTAATACTAGCTCCATTTACTGAGCTCCTGTGTATTAGCACTCTTTGCATACCTTTCTTTATACAGTAACCCTATGAGCTATTATTATCCATTGTGTAGATGAGGAAATTGAGACTCCAAGAAGTTAGGTAACTAACCAAATGTCAAGCTTCTGAGTGACAGAATAAGAAGCCAGTTTCACTATCCTTGAAGTTCCTAGAGTTTAGGGCCCATATCTTGCTCACCATTGCATTCCTTGGGTCTAGCACGTTTAGTAAAGTGCCTGGCACAGAGCAGGAGTTCAGTAAACTTAAGTCAGTAAATCAAACTAGCTCTAGGACCATATTCTCTACACCTCCAGGTATTTTATTATATATGCATCAAGAAGTGGACACTGGTATTAATATCCCAAAACAAATTTTATAACTCAAGATTGGGAACAGTTGAGAAGTTCAGTATTTTGTTTCAGGGGAGTTGAGAGGAGGATTTGCAGAGCTGTTGGGTGGCAGGTTTCCACAGTAACCAGAGAACAGGCCAGGACAGGGTCTGGTGTACTCCCCACCTTCTTAATTTTATGATGTTTAAGGCCAGTTAGCTCATCCCAATTTCTTTATCTGTGAGAGTCAATGTGAATCCAGTGATCCCTATGGTTCATTCAAATGCAAACTTCTATTGCATACACTCCTTTTTTATTATTATTTTAATAAAAAGGCCATCTAGCACCCTGATTTTAAATATCCTCCAACATTCAATTACCTAAGGGAAAATCCAACTATCTAATTTACACAGGAGTGTCTGTAAATGGAGTTGACTATTCAGACCTTTTACATATCTTATTTATTCAAGGATCTGTGGCCTTTTGCACTCTATTTATCTTTAGTCTGTAGGTAGTCTCCTTTTCAGATGACAAGTAGGGACAAATCAAATATTATATTCAGAATGAGCAAAATAATTCCATTTCACTCAACACTGCTTGAGTTTTCTTTTACGAAGATTCGCCTATATAGAAAACTGTAGAAAACTCTATGCAAATAAGAGCTCTGTTAGATAGCATGCTCAGGAGATGGAAAGGACCAGTGAGTCAAAAATTATTCTAGATTTAGAATGTTACCTTTAACAGTTATGGTCATGGGGCCATAATTCTTTTTTTTTTTTTTTAAGATTTATTTATTTATTTTGAGAGAGAGGGAAAGCAGGAGGAGGGGCAGAGGGAGGGAGATAATCTCAAGCAGATGGAGCATGGAGCCTGATGTGTGGCTCCATCTCACAACCCTGAGATCATGACCTGAGCTGAAACCAAGAGTCAGATGCCTAACCAACTGAGCCACCCAGGCACCCCAGATAATTCTTAGACCATTCAGATAAATAGAAATGTGAATCTGGAGATACCTACAAACTACCTAGGAAAGGGAATAGTAAACCAAACTTAGGTCAGAGGTAAATCCTTTGCAATCTGATTTCAAGAGGTAGAAACTACTTCCCTATCATCTATTCTATTATAGCCTGTTCTTTTTCATTCTACTTCTCTCAGCCATTCAGTTAATCTGCATTATAGTCTTACTATGAGGGTAAAGTGGTATAGGAAAAAAGCAATGAAAGGGGATTTAACTTATTTTTGAGAGAGGGACACACATACAAAGTCTCAAGTCCCATAAAATAATGCTGATACTAAAACCTCAGACTTGGAAAACAGACAAACCTGGCTTATAATTCTAGCTTTCCTAGCTATGCAAACTTGGGCAAGGCATTTAATGTCTCTGAATTAGTCTTTCAATGTGGAATAAATAAATGATGATGATGCCTACTTAATAAACCTGCTATAATGACTGAGATGATACGTGTTCAAAAGGTCATGGACTGATTATATATTTGATCTTTTAAAAAATGATAGCTATATGGGGTGATGAGAGAGGAAGAAGTAATCCATTTTAACTAGGGTTCTGGCATAGACTTCCTGGGTTCTTGATATGTGTTACTGCCCTTGATACCAAAAAGCACCCCTTCTTAAAACTTGGTTTTGCTGATACTACAGTAGACTGACTCATTTTTTATGTCTCACTCTTGCTGCAAAGCCCTCTGGTTTTTTGCTGACTCCTCTTCCCATCTCCCACCCCCCAGGTTCTGGTCCTGGAGTCCTGACTCTCTTGTCTTGACCTTATTCCCTTTCATGGGTCAACTGTCACATCTGTGCTGCTGAGCCCTTCATCTCTACCTTCTGAGCTGAGTGTACCTCCAAACTAGAAGGGCAGAGCACACAAAAGCCAGATGCTGCAAGGGTTATAAGATGCTTTGGGGAACAAGGTGCTGGGATCAAAAGAGAATTTTTGAGCTCTCAAGCACAGGCCTTTTTTGCTAAGGTCTACCTCACATGTCAACCTCCCTGGGCTTGGGGGAAGCACTGCCATGAAAGTCTTCCCAAAGCACTGCTTTTATCAGGCTTTGTTCCCAATACAGGATTTCTCTATTACCTTGTATCTCAAATACAAGCTTCTCTGCAGGGGCCACTTCTGTGTACTCAGCCATCCCCCCAAAACCACTCTCACCACACCATCTCCTTGCTGACAAATTTGGTAACACATTTATTCCAAGGTAATAACACATGTAGAAGTGCCTAGCACCTGGTCAGGCACATAAAAAGTGTTCAATAACCACTCATATATCAACCCCAGCTTGATTGTTAGGGACTACAAAGACCAGTTTTTTCCATTGTGTCATCATACACATGTATGTGGGTTGGCTTTTATCATTTCCATGTGGTAACTCCACATGTTCACTACTTCCTTCCCACAGAGGCCTGGAGAAAGAGCTTTCTTTACAGGAAAGACTTCTGACTTCACAATGCAAAAATCTCTAGACACAGGCTACCCTTAGAGCCAGAGGAGAAAACAACTGTGGCTAAATTGTAGGTCAAGATGTAGAATATTTAGATTGTTGTGTACTGTGTGAATCAAAACTCAAGAGAAAAACAAGCAATATTCTAAACAGTGACTTACTTCTTTCTGTAGAAACAGAGAAAGTATGTTTTATTATTGTTCAGTTAAATCTGGGCCTTTGGGTGGGAAGGACAGTGAGATTTATGCTTCCCTAAGAATTTTACATTCTCAAATTGCAAATACAAAGACTAGATGGCATTAAGAGAGGGAGAATTCATCCTTTCACTGATTCAACAAATATTTATTGAAATAATGCTATAGCACCTAATGCTATAGCCACAGAGCATAGCATAGTCTCCCACCCAAAACTAATTACCTGGAAGTATTCATGAATAAATATATGGTTATTGTGCAATAGCTATTGTTTGGTCTACCAAACTATGTTCTGAGCATGTCATTACCTAATTTTCTCTCCAATTACATTGAAATATTATATTATAATATATGACATTGAAATATAATACTATATTGTAATATAATATTACAATGTAACATGTTGATGGCAGGGATCATATCTCACTGGTCTGTGTATCCCTATCAGTTAACACAATGTTGACACAGAATAGGTTCTGAAGTTCATGAAGTGAATGAGAGTAGAAAGTTCATGAAGTTCATGAAGTGAATGAGAGTATACAGGCAAGAACACCATTTAGCAGATTGTTGCAGTGAATCAAGTAATACAGGAGGGTTGGAATGGAGGTTGTAGCATTGAGAATGGATGGGAAAGTCATCGCAGAAATAGGTTAAGTCCTGGAACATTTTCCAAAATGATCATGAGAAGGCACAATCTTGTTCCTCCTTCCTGAATTACAGGCCACCATAATAAATAATGATTTAGGCTTCCTGGCCTTTGTAGCTAACAAAGAAAACATGAATAGGGATAATGTTGTAGCTAATACAGGAAATCTTTTATTCATTTGTCTTCGGTATGGATGCTTAGATGTACACAGCACACACAAGTATGTGCATGCACACACACACACACATATGCACACACACACACCTACCACCCATTCTTAATATCTGGTTTTACTGCCAACTAAGAAACAAAATACAAGAATAATAGACCATAAGACAAACAAACAATGGGAGCCACAAGAAGCAAATAGATAACAAGTTTTTCAAAACAAATAAGTCCTTAAGAAATAGTAATGATTAATAAAACATGCTTATAAATGATCATAATATAGTCACTGATCTAATCTCTTCATCACCAGAAAAGAAAAAGCCTGGGTTATCATCAAAAGTGGAAAAATGCTATTAGAAAGGCTAACATCCAACACATTGAAATGCTGACAAGGATATGGAGCAACAGGAACTCTCATTTATTGCTAGTGAGAATGCAAAATGGCACAGCAACTTTGGAAGACAGTCTGACAGTTTCTTGCAAAACAACACACTCTTACCACACCATCTAGTAATTACATTCCTTGGTGTTTATGCAAATGAGTAAAAATTGTATGTCCACACAAATATTTATAGAAGCTTTATTCATAAATGTCAAAACTTGAAAGCAACCAAAAAGCCCTTTAATATGTGGATGAATAGTGGCATATCTATACAAGAGAATATTATTCAGCAATTTGAAAAATTAACTTTAAGCCACAAAAAACATGGAGGAAACTTAAATGCATATTACTAAGTAAAAGCAGCTAATCTGAAAAAGGCTGTATAATTCCAACTATATGACACCCGGACAAGGCAAACTATGAAGACAATGAAAGACCAGGAGTTGTCAGGAGGAGGGAAGGATAAATAGCTGGGATACAGGGATGGATTTTTAAAGCAGTGAGACAGTTCTCTATGATACTACAACCATGCATACATGTTAGTATATATTTGTCAAAATACATAAAATGTACAACACAAAGAGTGAACTCTAAGCTCTGGACTTTAGTTTAATGTATCACTATTTGCTCATCTACTTTATCAAATGTACCACATTAATATAAAATGTTAATAATAGAGGAATCTGTGGGTCAGGTAGGCAGGGGATATATAAAAATTATGTTTAATTTTTCTGTAAACCTAAAACTGTTCTAAAAAATAAAGGCCATTAATTTTTTTTAAAAGACAAGCAGAGTAAGTTCTATACTGTATCATACTTTGTCCAAACAGTACTTTAAACTGTTAGCAATCTATCAATCAAGTATTGGTTACATAGGTGAGGTATGAGATAAAACACCAATGGGAGTGTGCACAGTGAGGTCACCTCAGTAATTTGCAATAGCAAGAAGCAGCTCCTACCTCTAAGCTGAAAAGATAAAGAGGAAGATATGTTATGACAGCCAGGGGCTGGGGCATAGAGAAAGCTGAAACCCAGTGGCCCATAGGACCCGAGGTGGCAGAGGAGGCCCTGACATTGACATAAATGATACTTGGGGAAAGGAGACCATGCTTCTCCTTTCCACTCACCCCAGTCTCTTGTGAGTGATGCTTATTAGCTAACCAAGCTATAATGGGAGGCAGGCAATGGGACAGCATGGATCTGCTGCCCTGTAACACAGAGCAGAAGGAGAGAAGGGAGAGGTCTGGAGCACTCTGGCCCAAAACCAGCATACCATCAGAAAAGAAAAAATAATAATTATGATAATATAATAAAACAAGGGTGCTAGTGAAGTGAATTAACCTGGTTTTTAAAATACATTAACCTTGAAAACACATTAGAAGAAGATATCTATAAAATAGATATAACCAAAATTCAAAAAGTAGCAATAGTCATTTACTAGAAAGGCTATCAGTTCTATCCAGTTCCCATGACATTTCTTGTATTATCTGCTCCCTACCAACTCTCAGCCCTAGGAAGTATAACTTCATTACATGACATCTGAGCCAACCAAATTCTCTCTCCTGGGGAGTGGCAACAAGAGAGACTAACTGAAGACCTTACATCTATAATAAGGAGAAGGGAAATGAGCAGATATCTGACATTCTAGCTCCAAGTGAAAAATCATGAGATGCGCCCCTTCATTCATGCTAGCTTGAATAGGTTTCTGCTTTTGCTAAGACATAACATTCCTAAGATCATCAGCTGTAAAAGTTATTTGAAACATTCAGATTGAAGTTTTTCCTTTATGATTCCTGTGATAACATATATGAGATACATGAAAAGGAAATTTTATTATGATTTAATATTAAATACACCCAAAGAAACTCTCAGAGTGCCTGCAATATATATTTGTACTGGATACAGAATAATGGAGCTTGGACATTGGCTGCAGTCAAAACAATGAGCTCAGAAGAACATATTGAGGTAAAAGGTAAGGTTACCCACTGCCCCACAACCAACAAAAATATCTTCTAAGCCAGTTATAAGAGAAAACACAGATGTAAGGATGATGTCCAAGCTGAAAGAGGAAGATGGTCAAAGGCAATATAAAAAAAAATCTAAGAAGCTCTACATCAGTCTTTCTCCATCATACCAGGGTTTAAAGAGGGCTATTTATAATAATTATATAGGAGCGCCTGGGTGGTTCAGTGGGTTAAAGCCTCTGCCTTTGGCTCGGGTCATGATCTCAGGGTCCTGGGATCAAGCCCCACAATGGGCTCTCAGCTCAGAGAGGAGCCTGCTACCCCCTCTTTCTCTGCCAGCCTCTCTGCCTACTTGTGCTCTCTCTGTCAAATAAATAAATAAAATATTTTTTAAATTTTTATAATAATTGTATATGTTTAATATATGTAAATATATTATAACTAATTTATAATGAATTCAACATGAGCTTTTCCCCTACATCTTTCTATTTTACTTTTCTTAAAATATTTTTCTTCATATACAAAGAAATTCTAGAGTCGAGGTGGAATAACTGAGGCCCTCAGTACCTGTTAGGTGGTACCAATAGAGAGTTCACACAAATATACATATGCATATGCATAAAGCAGTGTATGCTCAGAAATTTAGACATATTGACTAAAGTGCTAAAAGGGTTTTCATTTTATCTCATTTGGGAATAGAATACGACCCTACATATTTGCATACTTCTATTTAATATTAAATTCTCCATAGCCATAAAATGGCATACTATATGCACATTGCAGCAAGATATATTGTAATTTACTTTTAAGCATCCACGTGTTAATAGTTACTAGAACTATTTAAAACAATGGATGTACCATTGGCAATTCATACACACACACACACACACACACACACACACACACACACACACAGTGGAATCAGCACAATTGTTGAAAAGTTCACCATCCATTGCTGTTTGAATTTGATAGACTGACTAGAATTAATTGAATCACATCAGAGAAATCCTGTGTTCAACAAGTGGCTCTCTTGTGCAGTGGTTTGCAAATATAAGTGATCAGAATTCTACCTAGTAGGTCTGAGAGGAGCCTGGCTAGAGACTACTGGCTCAGAGTATCTTCTAGCTATAGGCTAATAAATAGCAACCTTGTTAAATAGGAAATTCTACAGAATTACCAGAAAATATCAGCTACTACAAAAATAAAGTTTAACATGACTATGAGTCAAACAATAGCTTCACTATCTTCCTGACTACATAAATATTTTGAAGTAACTTATTCCTTCTAGAATGCTGTTTATAAACAATAAGAGCTTAAATTAGGTTGACAGACCTAGAGATCATCTGTATGCTCATTTTATAGATGAGGGAATAAAGTTCTAGAGACTTTTGAAATGAACAAATGTTTTGAGTATCAAGCTGACCATAATATATCCTAGAACTGAGCTTCTTCAAATATGCACAAGTCTGTTTATATCTAAAAGAAGGAATGTTCTTTATATCCAGTGAAAATCAGCCACAGATCCTCCACCACTTATCAAATTCAAGAGCTGTTATGGAATGAGTATACATTAATAGGAAAGATCTCCTTTTTATCCTCCTGTTATATAGAAAGTTCCTAACAGAACACTTATAAAGTATTATTCTTTTCAGAACTATATTGCTGTAATCAATCAGAATATACATTTATCACTTTCCTTTTGCTAACAAAAGAAAAACACCCAATTAGAATTGTTCTTTCCAGAAGATCTTAATATAGAAGTTTTGGAGTTGAAGACTCTTTTTTATACTATCTGGATTGGGTTTTTACATAACACTATTTTTAGAATAGCATAGTATTCTATAGTCTGTCAGGTATTTAAATCGTCTTTCAACAGATGTCATTTTAAAAGTCATAATTTTGTATACATTATCTCATCTGATCCCCTCTCACACACAAAACCTTTGAAGTAGGATAATATTTTAATCTTCATATTTGTAGATGAGCAAACTGGAATTTCATAAAGCTAAAGAAAATTATACTGAGAGGCTTGCAGAAATGAATAAATCATCAAGGCCTACATCACAATCACTTGATAGAAGCAACAATTAAATTCAGATTCCTAGGCACTCCCCCCCCCAACATTTCTGAATCAGAATCTCTGGGAGGAGAGCCCAGGAACCACTGAGATAATGTAATCATTTTCAAACTGTTTTCTGAGTCCTAGAACTCAGTCCTTTCTGAGTTCTGCAGGGACAGTTCAGAGATCCCTGTAAGAGTAAAGAGAAAGCTTAATTATCCCAACTCAACCTTAAGTTTTATATGTCACAGGTTTCCATTTGCAAATTCATTGGAAGGAAAATGGAATGGGTGTTCTGCTGTTTAAAAAGAAAAAGAATAAAAACACCTGCATTTTTCAGATGAAGAACCCAGTCCCATGAAGTCCCAAAGTCAAATAGCTTGTCAGGACAAAACCAAGTTCTGACACTTTAATGCCTGTTCCAGGGTTTTTTCCATTACACCACAGTGAATCTTCCTGCTATAGAAATGTTCCTGGGCCAGAGCTTCTACTATTGCAGAAGATTTACAAATACCAGATGCGTTCATATAAATACAAAATTAACAGTTCAATGGAGCTTTTTTTAAACTATAATATTATGGTTTCCACATGAACCACTTGGTTAATCAGGCAGACTGTAGGAATTTAAAAGCAGGTAGACCAGGACTTGATGGTTTGGATCCTTGACCTCCACTGTTCCACTGATGGAAGTCCCCTACTCTAGAAGGATCTTGGCCTCCTACATCTCTCCACTTGTCCTATTTCCCTTGCAGCTCTATGTCTTTGAAAGCACAAAGTGGAGAGGGCAGGACCTTTTCTTCTTAATCTCCTGCATTCATTTCCTACAACCTGTTTGGAACAACATGGTCCATGAGTTCCAGTTGCATAGACACAATTATACCAGGAACAAGTACAGTGTTCAGGCCACTGCTTCCTGGGGTCTCAAATCTAGGCAACTGAAAATAGTTAGCTAGGAGAAGGAAGTCCCAAAGAAATATCTGCTAATAATCAGTGAATGGCTTCAAAGATCATCTGATAAGGCCCACCAAATATTTCTATCTTTGTATATAGGCATTGATCAAATGGAACAAGCTTTTGACATTTTGAATTTCTTGTTCCTTAAAAACAAAAAAAAACCATGTATTGTATACCCCACCCCAAACCCAATGAAACTGTAAATAGAAACTCCTTAGATGTTGTGATGTGTAGCAACTGGATATTTTGAGATTCAGGCAATATGTCTGGATTATATAAAAATACTGTAATAATATCCACATAAAGGATTCATAATAAATACATTTGGAAAATATTTTAGACAGTCGTACCCATATATACTGTCACTTTTGACACCTCAGATAGTTCCAGTGAGGTCACCAATAACTATAATTTATGATAACTAGATGGACATGGTAATGTATATGTATCCACTTGTCATTCCTGGTTAAATTTTTACATAAGTAAATATTTGTGCTAGAGACATAACAAACTTCCATCAGCCCTTGAAACCTAGGTAGCCATAGCTGGTACTACATGTCCTCACTGGCACATACCTAAAACCAGGTGCATCAAAGTGGACATCGTTGCAACCTGTTGGTGGGTATGTTCTGTTCTCCATGGATAAGGTGGACATGAACAGTCACAATGTACAGGGAAGTCAGAGAGATTGCAATAACTTCGTACACACTGAAATCAGGAGGGAACCGAGGCTTCATATAAATAAAAGAATCTATTAGAAGGGAGAAAGGAGCCAGAACAGATACCCAGTAAGTAGCTAAGACTGTATGAATGAGATCAAGAAGGGGCAGTTCAGTTCTCAATGAGTTTCCTCTTCTGATTCCAGACCACATGTGTCCTTCCAATAAGCCTCCATTGCTTGGGTTTTACAACAGTTCTCTGTTCCTTTCAATCAATCCAAAAAATGCCTAACTAAATATTCAGCAAGAAAAAGGAAATAGCAGAAAATATTGAATTTGTGTTTTATTTCAGAAAAAACCTTTAATTTGAAAACTCCTGATTTTACAGCATTCAAATGATCCACCCAAATACAAGTTTGTGTGTGTGGTTCTGTTATATATTTGTGATGTTCTTAGAATAAAAAATGGTGCTAGCTGAAACAAGAAAATTGGGGCTATAATGTTTATTGGTACTTTCAAATAATACATTAAAAATTAAATGGCCTAACTTTTTAAATTATTCAATTATCTTATGATTTTACTCCATTTAAATGAAGAATTTAATTTAAAGAAAGTTACCAATTCAGCAAGTTGAGAGTTAAATGAAAGCTAAGAAGTTCGTGAGTTTTTACTATTTTTTCTTCTATAACTTTCCACTAATCTGATGTATCTCAAGAAAGAGTCTGCCCAAATTTTTCAAAATAAAATTACCTCTGTCTTCAACCATGCTTTTTTCAAGCATGGATAATTTAAATCTAAAAGAGATGATTTCAAAGGCTTTGAACAACTGAAAGGAATGGGTTATAATGAAAATTACTTTCTCCTTCTCACACAGCATTGTATTGTAATGTGGAATTCTTACGTACTCAAATGCAGCTATTTCCTCATATACTCCTACACAAAATAGACTCTAAATAGGAGTCATTATGGTTCCAGGAACTGACCATAGGCACAGGAGTCTGCTTCTAACATTCTACATGACCTGGACCATAGTTGTCTAATCGACCTAGTTCTATGTTTATTTCTCTGAAAATCATGGAACTAGACTAAATCACTTGCTCTTTATGACATTAGATTGATACTTGGTCTTTTTTTTTTTTTTTTGGAAATTTTCTGAAAGCTTCTTTGAGATGGAAGTGACACTATATATATTGTACAGAGTAGCTAAGCTTTGTAATTAACTGCATTCATTTTTCTCTAACATGGGCATGGTAGGAGCAACCTGCTTAAAGAACCACAAGAAAATGATCCTCTATCTATTAAATAAGGACTACTTTACTAATAATCTCTAAGGTCACTTTCTGCACAAAAATTTTATGATTCTAATTCCAAATAGATTAGGTGCACTGTTGCTGTTCCTAACAAGTGATACATAAGGTAGAAATTAGAGTTTCGATCTACTGAATGTTACAGCAAAGATTTCCATAGCTGATAAGATGGCAAATAGCAGGGTTGATGGCTCTCCCACCTGAACATAAACCTAGAGATATGCCAACATACAATATAAATGGGGTAGAGCGTAGAGTTGGTAGTGATAAAACAGAAGTAGTTGTAGGTGTTCAACTAGTCATTTAGTTCAGGAGAAGGTAAGATTCAGAAACTTAAAAATGAATAAGAAAAATAAATTTAGGGATGAGCTCCAGTAGGAGTAATCTCCTAAAGAATAAAAATAAAAGTATAATCTGAAAGTAAAAAAAAATACAATAGATAGAAGACAAGAAAGGAAGCTTTAAAAAGAAGAAAACATAGAAAATTCAAAATAACATAGAACCTATATTTTTAGCAATGACTATAATAAATACAAATTGTTTAAAATCACAGATCAAAAGGCTTTCAGATTAGACTAAAAAAATAAGACCCAGTAATACATCCAATATAGTAGGCATACTCAGCAGGGAGTTATAAAAATGTTGAAATAATAGAATGGTTAGGGAAGTGGGGAATCCCTATCAAATAAAAATGTAAGACATAAACTGAAATTTCTTTCAACTCCAACATGCAGTGTCCTGTCCTTACAACAACAGAAAGTTGAATAAATAGAAAATCAATGACTTTTCTTAAATCAAAGATCTAAGTTTTCAGGGCAAATTGCCACCTCAAAATCTAGAGAGAATGGTAAACCCAGAGAGTCAAAGACAAGATCTACTCACCTCGAACAGAAGTTGCTGAGACCTCAAACTAGTTGGACATGTACATGGCAATTCTGATGAGTTGCTGGAGTCCCAGTGTATACTAGCTTAAGAATGAAAAAATATTAAGGCCACATGGTCTTTATTTCCAGGAACCCCACCAAGTTCTTAAGATAAAGACCCAAGAAAGATCCCCTTGTGGTTCTAGCTGGGAGAAGAGAAAAGTAATCCTTTGTAAATATGCACAGAGCCTTCTCTATTAAAATAAAAGCCTATCTCTGGGAAGAAATCCTTTACCCGAGTCCATGCACTAGTTGTGGGAAGAAGGCTGTCTCTCTCATTCCAACCCCCTCTAGTCTTCCTGTCTCACTTAAGGAGGGAGTTGCAGAGCTATATAAGAAGACATGCTGTGAAGGTCACAAAAGGCACTGGCTTAACAAAAGGCTGAGACTTAATTGGAATATTATAAAACACTTTCTCACTCCCATACCTTATAACCTATACTAATCTGGCTCCAGTATGAAAATAAATTAAAACTGAAAGAGCTGCAAGAAACAGACTCTTTCTGAGGGAGGATACTCAAGTAAACCAAAATTAAAGAAAGGAGACAAAAAAAAAAATCAAGATACTAAAGGGATTTGAAGCCTCTTACACCTATAGCTACAGGACACATTAAACAAATCCCAACTCTTGGCCAGATGAGCATACTTTATTAAACTGGAGGCCTGTTTTCCTTAGTTTCTGTAACTGCTTACAACATGTCTTGCTTTCAACAACAATAAATTACAAAGCATACCAAAAAATAAAATAAAACAAAGCAAAAAAAAAAAAAATTCAAAGAGACAAGCAATTTTTAAAACAAGACTGAGAAGTGACACAGATTTCAGAATTATCTGAAGAGCATTTAGATTATGTTTAATATGTAAAGAGCTCTAATGGAAAAAGTAAACAACCTACAAGAACAGATGGATAATGCAAATAGAGAGGTGAAAACTCTCAGAAAAAAAAATCAAAAGTAAATGCTGGAGGTTGCAAACATTCTTAATGGACTTAATAGACTGGGCACAGCCAAAGGAAGAATCAATGAGCTTAAATATATATCAATAGACACTCTACAAACTGAAATGCAAAAAAGCAAAATAACCAAAAAAGCAAAATATCCAAGAACTTTGGAAAATTTTTGAAAGAAGTTGGATTATAAGAAAGAAAACAAAAACAGAGTACAAGAAATATTTGAAGCAATAATGGCTGAGAATTTTCTAAGATTAGTGACAGACACAAAACCATATACCTAAGATGCTCAGAAAACACAAAGTAAAATAAGTACCAAAAAATAAAAACATACCCATATATAGCATATTCAATTACAGAAAAACAAAGACAGAAAAAACCTTGAAAGAAGCCAGATTAAAGAAGAATATATATATTCTTCTTTAATCTTTAATCTTCTTTAATAATATATATATAGTCTATGGAGCAATAAGAATAAGAATAACAGGAGACTTCTTTCCAGAAATCATGTAAGGAAGAAGAGATCGAAGAAAAGCATTTAAAGTGTTGGGAAAAAAAATATCCATGAACCTAGGATACTATATTCATAAAATTGTGCTTCAGAAGTGAAGGAGAACTAAAGAGTTTTTCAAAGATTAAGGGACTTCATTGCCAGCATAGCTGTCCTGCAAGAAATGTTCAAAGATTTTTTTCAAGCTGAAGGAAGCCTGGATTTATATAAATAAAGGTCATCAAGGAAGTGATAAAGATATGATATTTTTATTTTTCTTATTAATTAATCTGAATATAACTGTTTAAAGTAATAATAGCAACATGTTGAGTGATTACAACATATATAAAAGTGAAATGGATGATTGCATTGTCAAAGGACAAGAGGTAAAAAAATACTGTTATGAGATATTTGTGTTACTTGTAAAGCAAAATAATTTTATTTGAAGACGGATTTACATTAGTTAAAAAAGTATATTATAAATTATAGGCAACTACTAAAAACAACTTTATAA
>CM053604.1:106012119-106060538 GCA_028646535.1 Procyon lotor | reverse complement strand
TTTAAAACTAGGAAAAAGTCTCACAACAAATATAAAAGTTACAAATACAGTTTCTATTAAATATATCAATAATCCTTTGAAATATGCATGGTCCAATTATACCAATTAAATGACAGAGATTATCAGAGTGGCTAAAAATAAGACCCAACTATATTGTCTGCAAGAAACCCACTTTAGATATAAAAAGTAAATTAATAGCAGAAAGATAAAGAAAAGTAACCAAAAGAAAGCTAGAGTAGCTATATTAATTTCAGACAAGTCAGACTTCAAAATAAGGAAACTTACCAGAGATAAAGAACAGAACTACATAATAGAAAAAATTAATATTCCAAAAAGACCTAACAATCCTAAACATGTATGTACCTAAACAGAAAATGTCAAAATATGTGAGATAAAAATTGATAGAACTGAAAAGAGAAATAGACAGTGCACAATTGTAGTCAGAGAGGTCAACACCTCCCCTTCAATAATTGATAGATCAAGCAGGCAGAAAATCAATAAAGATATAGTTGACCTGAACAGCACCATCAATCAAGTTGATCTAACTGACATTTGTAGTTTACTCCATCGAACATCAGCAAATTACACATTCTTCTCAAGCTTCCATGAAACACCAAGATAAGCCACATTCTGGCCATAAAATACACCTTAACAAATTTTAAAGAATAGAAATCATACAAGGTACATTCTCAGACCACATGGAATTAAGCTAAAAATCAAGGAAAGATAACTGAAAGAGCTCCAAATATATGGAAATTAAACAAATTACTTCAAGATAGCACTTGAGTAAAAAAAATAAATAAAAATAAAACCAAACAAAAAAAAAACCTCTCATGAGAAAACTTTAAATATTTCAAACTCAATGAAAATTCAATTCTTATAAAAATGTGTGGAATGCAATAAAGGTAGTGCTTAGAGAAAATGTATAGCATTAAAGGCATATTTTTTTTTAATGAAGAAGGGTTTAAAATCAATAACCTAAGCTTTCATCATAGGAAAATAGAGAAAGATCATTTAAGCCTAAAGCAAACAGGAGAAAAGAAGTGATAAAACTGGAGAAGAATTCTATAAAATTGAAAACAAAAAAACAATGGAGAAAATCAATGAATTAAAAAACTGACTCATTGAAAAAAAATCAATGAAGTTAATAAACCTCTGGCCAGGCTAACCATGAAAAGAGAAAAGATACAAATTACCAATACCCATAATGAAAGAGGGATCAATACTGATCCCATCAGCATGGAAAGGATAATAAGGAATATTATAACTCCATGACCATCAATTTGACGATTTAGATTAAATGGATCAATTTGTGCAGAGACATGAACCCATAAAAGAAGTAATAGGTAGCCTGAATAACCCTATATACATTAAATACATTTAATTAATATTTAATCATCTTCCAAAGAAGAAAATACTTGGCCCAGATGATTTCGCTGGTAAATTTTACCAAACATGTAAGGAAAAAATGGTATCAATTCTCCACAATCTTTTCCAGAAGATAGAAGCAGAGGGAATAGTTCCTAATTCATTCTCTGAGGGCAGCATTACCCTACTACCAAAACCAGATACATACATTAAAAGAAAGATAAACAACAGAAAAATATCCTTCATAAACATGGATTCAAAAATCTTTACAAAATATTCCAAACTGAACCTAACAATGTATACAAAAATGTGTACTCCACAAACAGATGGTATTTATTCCAGGCATGCAAGGCTGTTTCAAAATCTAAAAATCAGCCAATGTAATCTACTACATCATCAGATTAAAGAAGAACAAGTATATGATCATACCAGAAATCCAATAGCTATACTATGACAAAAATTTTCAGCAAAGAATAGAGGAAAATTTCCTCAAGTTGATAAAGAACCTCTCTAAAACGCCTACAGCTAACATGACAATTGATGATGGAAACTGAATCCTTTCCTCCTGAGATAAGAAATAATGCATGGTTGTTCTTTTTTCCACTCCTATGCAACATTGTACTAGAATTCTTAGCTAAAGTGATAAAATAAGTGGGAAAAAGTCATATCCATTGGAAATGGAAGAAATAAAACTGTCTCTATTCACAGATGATGTCTATATAGAAAATTCTAAAAATTAACAAAAAGAAAAATCTCCTGAAATAAGTAATAGAGTACAGCAAAGTCACAGGATACATGGTTAATACAAAAAGATCTACTATTTTCCTATATACTATCAATGAACAACTGGGATTTGGAATTTTTAAAATACATTTATAATAGTGCCCAACAAATTGAAATACTTAGGTAAAAATCTAACAAAATATGTGTAGGAATTATATGTGGGAAAATGGAAAACAACAAAATGCAAAACTATCAGTAAAAAATAATTAAAGAAGACCTCTAAAAGGGCAAGATATTCTGTGTTTATAGATTTGAAGACTGATTACTAAGCTGTCCTTTCTTCACAATTTGATTTAGTGCAATCCCCAAATAAAATCTCAAAAAAAATCTCATAAGCTATTTCCTAAAGAATATACAAATGAATTCTAAAATTCATAAGGCAAGCCAAAGAATGGAAAGTGGTGAGAAGTTTCTTCCTCTGAGAGGGAGAGGTTACAAATAAGCAAGGAGGAAATTCTAGAATGATCATGTGGTAATGAATTAGAATTGAAGACATCAATGTGATCTCATATATAGCTTCATATAGATATAAATGGTAACAAACATACATATGGAACATTTATAGATATATGTGTACATCGTTAGTATATACACATATATTTCCTTGTTCTGTCAGCTGAGAGGGCCAAGAAGCAATGACAATCATTGGCAATAAGAGAGCATGTGATGTGGTGAGCACTGGGTGTTATGCAACTGATGAATTACTGAACTCCACATCTGAAACTAATGATGTACTATATGTTGGCTGACTAAATTTAAACTAAAAAAAAAAAGAAAAGAAAGAAAATAACATCTAGCACTCAAACTTTGGTTTCTAATACCATTCTCTAATAAAAGAAACCAGAGTTCCTTGGAGAAATGACTGCTTCTGGGACTGGAGCACAAAATAAACAAGATGAGTCTGAAGTATCTTATAGTACTAGGAATTAAAAAGTGCTTTTCTAAAATTTTTTAAATTTATTTATTTTATGCTCAATTGGCCAACATGTAGTACATCATTAGTTTTTGATGTAGTGTTCAGTGATTCTTTAGTTGAATATAACATCCAGTGCTCATCACAACATGTGCCTTCCTTAATACCCATCAACCAGTTACCCCATTTACCCACCCCCTCCCTTCTGTAACCCTCAGTTTCATTCCTGGAATACAGAGTTTCTCATGGTTTTTATCCCTCTCTGATTTCTTCCCATTCAGTTTTTCCCTCCCTTCACCTGTGGTCCTCTTCACTATTCCTTCCGGACCTCATATGAGTGAAACCATATGATGATTGTCTTTCTCTACGTGACTTGCTTTACTTAGCATAATCCCCTTCAGTTCATCCATGTCTATGCAAATGTTGGGTCCATTCTATTACACCATACACAGAGATAAACTCAAAATGGATGAAACGCCTAAATGTGAGACAGGAATCCATCAAAATCCCAGAGGAAAACATATTCAGTAACCTCTTTGATACTGGACACAGCAACTTTCAAGACATTCCTCTAAAGGGAAAGGAAACAAAAACAAAAATGACTTTTGGGAATCCATCAAGACAAAAAGCTTTTGCACAGCAAAAGAAACAGTCAACAAAACTAAGAGGTTACCCACGGCATGGGAGAAGATAATGCAAATGACATTATGGGTAAAAGGCTAGTATCCAAGATCTATAAAGAACTTCCCAAACTCAAAACCGAAAAAACAAATAATCCAGTCAATAAATTGGCTTAAAAAAAAGGCAATGAAAATATATGTCAAAGATATATAGGAGTGAAACCCTATGATAATTGTACTATATGCTGACTAAGTGAACATAATAAAAAAAGAAAGAAAGAAAAAGTTGCTACAAGGCTAGCTCTTAAATGTTCTCACCACGAAAAAAAAAAAGATATACAAACTGAAAGAGTACCCAATAGTCAATGTTAGACCAATTTTAGTAACAAAATAAGGTAGTAATAGATTATAACCCACAGTATAAATATCCTTGAGCCCATACTTATATAAATAAATAGTTGAATAAATAAATGGGGAGAATAGACAAGTCTCCCAGAAAGAAGAACTCCAAATAATTAATATGTGATCCTCCACACTTAAGGAAGTAGAATAACTCTCTACTCCTTAAATGTGGGTTGTGCGTGACTACTTTATTCTAAAGATTATGGTCTGGAAAAGAAAAAAAGAGGAACTTTACAGTGAAGAAACTAGAAAAACACTACTTCAAGTGGGTGAAGAAGGTTAATATCAACACTGATAAATTATATTGATAGTATGTACCCTTGATATGATGTGATGAGAATGGCACTTTACCTCTGTTTTTACATTAAGACATTATTCAAGTCTAATCTTTCAAAACATCAAATAAATCCCAACTGAGGCACATTCTACGTACTATCTAACCAGTAATCTTCAAAACTGTCAAGGTCATCAAAAACAAGAAAAGTCTAAGAAACTGTCACAACTAAGAAGAGCCTAAGGGGACATGGTGACTAAATCTTGGATGAAATCCTTGATCAACAAAAGGACATTAGGTAAAAACAGAGGAAATCTGAATGAAGTATGAACTTTCTTTAATAATAATGTATCAATATTGGTTCATTAATTGTGAAAAACATACCATACTAATATGGTAATAATAGAAGAAACTGTGGAGGGGGGTGTATGGGAACTCTCTGGACTATCTTCACAATAATTCTATAGATATAAAGCTGTTTTAAAATAAAAAGATTATTTTAAAAAGATGTAAGCTGGAATAGCAATTTTAACAACAGACAAAATAAAACTCAATACCAAAAATTCTCATAAAAGACTGGTGGGGGACATTATATGCTGATAACAACAGATCAAAGGTATAAATGAAACAAGGAACATAGTTTCATATTATATAAAGCAAAACCTGATAGAATTGACATCTAGAAAAAAAATGAATCAACAACTATAGCTAGATATTTTACCAAAACCTTCTCAGAAATTCTTGCAGTTAGCGTGGAAAAAGTCAAACAGATGCAGGGGATATCATAATTAATGAATAACAAAATTAATAATTATAAATAATTTAGAATTTTAGTTTAAATGATGGACTGAAAGAAAAAACTATGATAGCTCAATAAGTACTGTCAAAGTATTTGATAAAGTTCAACACACCAATATTTTAATCTCATAAACCAAAAATAGAAGTCAACTTTCTTAATTTGGAAAAGACAATACATCAAAAGCCTTCAGCAAGTCTCATTTTTTTCACAAAGTAACATTAGATACATCCATTTAAATTTTAGAACAAGCTAAAGATGTTCACTTTGCCTCTCCTTACCATGTTATCTCACAACCCTGGCCAATTCAACAAGAAAAGGAAAAAGGATTGTAAGAAGTTAAGGGAAAAATAGAAAACTGTCATTATTTACAAATGATATAATCCACATTAAAATAAACTCTTGATTTCAACAAATGATGCTGAGAAAACTGGACATCCACACACAAATATTAAAGTTGGAGTCTTACCTGATTCAATATACAAAAATTAACGCAAAATGGATCAAAAATCCAAATATAAGAGCTAAAACTATAAATACCTTAGAAGTGAGCATAGGACAAAAGTTTCAAGAGATTGGATTTGGCAATGATTTCTTCAACATGAAACAGGCAACAACAACAACAACAAAATAGACCAAAAAAAAAAAAAAAAGACAAATTGGACTTCCTGAAAATTTAAAACTTCCATGCATGAAAAGATACCATCAACAGATTAAAAGGACAACCTACAGAATGGGAGAAAATATTTGCAAATCGTATATCTGATAATGGACTAATGTCCAGAAAAAGGAGAATTCCTAAAAGTCAACAAAAAAATGCAAACAACTCAGTTTGAAAATGGGCAAAGAACTTGAATAGACATTTTTCAAAGGAAGATATGCAAATAGGCAGCCATTACATAAAAAGATGTTCAACATTACTAATCATTCACAAAATGCAAGTCAAAACCACAATAAGACTCTACCTCACAACCTGTTAAAATGGCTACTATTAAAAAACCCAGAAAAAAAAAACAAAACAGAAAAGTGTTGGCAAGGATGTGGAGAAATTAGAACTCTTCTACATTGTTGGTAGGAATGTAAAATCATATAGCTGCTATGGAAAACAGTATGGCAGTGTCTCAAAAAATTAAAAATAGAATTAGCATATGATCCTGCAATTCTACTTCTGGGTATATACCCAAAAGAACTGAAAACAGAGTCTTAAAGAGACTTTTATACCCATGTCCATAGAAACATTATTCTCAGCAGCCAAGAGATAGAAACAACAAATGTCCATCAATGGATGTATGAATAAAAAATGTGAGATATATGTATTTCAGATTTTTTATTCATACATATATATCCTACCATATTCCAACATTTATAAGTTAATATATAAACTTGGTCAAAAAAGTCACAAAAGAATAAGTACGATAGGATTTCATTTCTATGAGATACCTAGAACAATCAAATTAATAGAGACAGAAAATATAACGGTGGTTGCCAGGGGTTGGGAAAAGGGGAGGAATGGAAGTTATTCTTTCATGGGTACAGAGTTTCAGTTTTGCAAGATGAAAAGAGTTCAAGATGGTGGTGATCATTAAACAACAATGTGATATTTAATAACACCGAACTATGCATCTAAAAATGGTTGATAGTAAATATTATATTATATGTATTTTACCACAGTAAAAAAATTTAATTATAAAATAAATACAAACAAAATACCATATGAACTAATAATTCAGTACAAGATAATGATCAACTTATAAATGTGAAAAAGGTTCTTCTATACTTCAAGACAAACTGCAAAATAAAATAGAAAATAAAAAAACCTTTTTAATAGCAACAAAAACAACAATGTATTTAAGAATTATCCAAATAAAGGATGAAAAAGACCTTTACAGAGAAAATGTTTAAACTCTCTTAAGGATAAAAAATGAGCACAACTAAATAAATATAAAATACAATATAACATTATAAAGATATCAAATCTGTAAGAAATTTTTCTTGAACTCAATGCAATGCTAATAAAATACTGGTAGAAATTTTTTGTTCACTTTACAAACTTTCTAATTCTACATGGAAGAACAAATGTTCATAAATAGTTGTCAATTTTTGTTTTGTATTTGCTTTGCATTTTTATAAATTTTTTTACACAATGAAAATATCTATTTTTTCTGACTATATAAATAAAACATATTCATTAAAAAATCATGACTATATATAAAAATGTGAAGAAGTAAAAAAAAAATGT
Source organism: Procyon lotor (assembly GCA_028646535.1). Taxonomy (NCBI): domain Eukaryota; kingdom Metazoa; phylum Chordata; class Mammalia; order Carnivora; family Procyonidae; genus Procyon; species Procyon lotor. Next base: position 106,053,143 of record CM053604.1, on the reverse strand, counting down.
GAACACGTTACCTGGAATTTCACCACCCTATGATAACCACAATTTAACATTCTAACTATCCATTGTTGCATGCCTTATGCATACATATACATACATAATTTTATAGATGAGAGCATATCCATACATTCTCTCTTTATCACGAATATCTTTTCTCCACTTTCAGCCCTAATTCCATATAGCCATACCAACATTCTATTTTTCTCCATAATCATATATTCTGTACATATACATACATGTGTTCTGATTCATTCTCAGGACAGTAGACTATTACATAGTGTTTGAGCCATAATTCAGTTATATCCATCTCATAAGTACAACTTCACTTGCCATTTTTGGTGAATGTATACAATGCTGCAGTAAAGGGCCTTGTGAGTAAAGTGTTCATATAGACTTGTACTTTTATGGGCAAGATTTGACTTAAATTTCTGTAATGGAGAGATTTCTGAGAATAGAAGTACTGAATAGAAAAGAATATGTATTTTTAATATCTATAGATGCCATATTCCCTTCCCAAAATGCTATATATTTTAACATTCCTACTCCTAATTTATATCACATTATGCTTTTCTCTATTTCTCTGTCCAATGAATAAAAGTTTTATCTAATTGTTTCTTTAATGTGGATTTCTCTTTTTTTAAATTTGTGCATCTTTTCACATTTGTTAGCGATTTAAATTTGTTCTTTTCTGAATTATCTATTCATATCTTATGTCCATTTTTAACTGAGTTGTTCATCTCTGAATGATACAGAAATTAATACTTTGAGTTACAAATGTATTTTTCTTGTTTCATTGTTGCCTATTGATCTCTTATGGAATGTTTTGCCATACAAAGGTTTTAAATTTTTATGTAGTCAATTATTTCTATCTCCTATTTTATAGCCTCTAGATTTCCAGTTTTGCTAGGAAGATCTCAGTAATGCATCTGTTGTGCATTTCTTCTCATAGATTTTCAAAGTTTTATTTTTAGATTATATCTATGCCCTTATTCATTTGGAATCTATTTCTTTATAATATGGTATATTTTTCTTTCTTTCCATGTGAATAGCTAGTTGGCCGGTAGGCCAATTTTGAAGGAAGAAAAAGAGCAGGGATTTAACCTCTCAGATATTAAGGCATAAAACAAGCTATTATAATTTGAAGCAGTGTGATATAGGTACAAAAACAAATATTATTGAAACAATAGAGAGTTCAGAGAGGTTAATATTTATATGTGAATTGCTATATCATAAAGTTGATACCAAAAATAAGTGAGAAAAGATGAAAGATGCCTTATTTAGTAGATGGTCTTGAAAAAATTTGTTTACATGCAGAAAGCCAAAATGAAAAATAAGTTTTATTTCAAATGGATAAGGACTTCAATGTGAAGGTTAAAATGATAAACCTATTCCTATTTCCTAAAAAATAGGAAAAAAAAGTAGGGGAATATATTGGTGCCTAGAGAGCAAAAACCACATATACATAAACATATATATATATATATATATATACATATATATATATTTCTATATATGTAAATGTACATAGAAAGTTGGATAATATTAAGTTTTGAAAAGAATATAGACAAGTAAGAGCTTTTATACAGAACTGATAGGAGTGGTACGTGGTAAGACCTTTCTGGAAACATTCAGACTGTTTATGGTAAATTTATGAATTTTCATATTTTAACCTCACTAAATTAGAAATATCCCAAAAAAAACCCTTCCAAATCCTACAAAAACAAAAACAAAACAAGACAAAACAAAACAACAACAACAGAAAAACCCAAACATGTACAAGCAAGAAGTTTGGTACTGCTTTATGTATGTATCACTAGAAAAATAGATAAATACATAAATAGTGGGTAGATATAATGGAAAGCTACAAAGCAATTGAAAATAATGCACTAGATATACAGGAGCCAATGTGGATACTCCTTAAAAATATGATGTAGCATGAAAAAAATTTTTAAAAACGGAATGAGACTAGTGTCATAATACCAGTTACAAATAGCTTAAATGTGTGTATATATAGTATATATGCACAACCATAGGACAAAAAATATATTTTACATATACAAGAAGATATATTGAAAGTATTAGATTGGTTGTCCATGGAGTGAAAAGAATGGAGATTAGGGATAAAGTCGAAAATGAAGTAAAACAAAAGAGGCACCTTGCTTAGAAGAATGTCATGGTGTACCACACACTGAGTTGTACAATTATTCAATTCTGTATCTCATATCAACGACAAAAACAAAAGCAAATGAAAAAAAGATAAGTCTAAAAATCCCCTCGTTTTTCAACTCTGGAAACTGAGGCCCTGAGAGAGTAGGGTTCCCGCCCATGTCATATAGCTAATTAATGGCCATTCCAAGGCAAACCCAGTAATATAGACCACTTTGCCCCATTGCATCCTTTATGTAAGCTTTAAACAATATGCAACCAGAGCATAAAAGTTGTCAGGAGTCCAATATACTGTAAAACGTACCTACCACATAGTTTAAGAAACCAACTTAACTACAGCACAGAGAATCATTTTGAAATAGTAGATGTCTTGGGTTTTGTCTGCTAACCTCTTTTCCTTTGGAGATTTGCACCTCCCCAGGTCCATATGTTTCTGGTGGGGTTGTCAATCCTGGAACCCCTTCATCACCATCAACACCAAGATGGATACTTGATCCAAACTAATCCAATTATACCTTCTCCCAGGAAGCTGTATCTTAAACCGAGCACGGGGACAAATTTGGGTGATGGCCCAACCAAAGGAGAGAGAGCCCTGAATTCCTGCTCTTCATATGGCAGAGGCAGATGTTCTCGTCTTTCTCAAAGTCTGCTGGTTCAGCTCTTTCTTAAATTGGGTGGGCTGCTCAGCTTCCCCCAAAATATTTTTGTTGATGAAATTAGTCTGTATTGCTTTCTGTTAGCTTGTCTGAAAGTAATATGTTAATTGCAATAAATTTTAAACATTTAATAAACATTTTCATGATGCTCTGGAATTGAAGGGGCCATGGAGGGGGTTGATCCGTAGGGCCCATGTGTCTTAAAATAGATTTCCAGGACATTTTTTTTAGGCTTGTCATTCTGTCGCAAACAGAATTTCAAATCCATTCCACTGATGAGTCATTCCAAAAGAGACATTTTATTATCTTAATGTTTAGAGGGACTTTCAGCATGCTGAGTTTCTAGAAGACCTGGAATCACTTGAATATAAACCTCCCTGACTTTGTTCTTTCTTTGCTCTCTCCCTTCAATATCACCTCTCCCACCTCCCTCCTCATTGGAAGGAAAATATAAATCATAGTACACAGCCTGGTGGTGATGTGCAGACAGGGGCTACGATATTTATCGGACAACTCGATATTTCCTTGGGAATTTTTTTATACACAGTCCCATTTTCCACTATTGAGTCACCTCCCATGTGGAGTCTGCCATAGAATGAATGAAGTCGTGAATAAACCTATTAAGTAAAATGCTGCTATAACTTCACAGAACATTAACCATAACAGCTCAAATACATACGCTGTTTGTGTTTCACGGAACTCAAAATATTTCACATATTATCTCAGTTCACAAAAGCCCCATGAGATAGGTAGATAACCTTAGGTATGCAGTGCCTTTTCCCTGGATGTCTAGAACATTCTATGCACTCTTTCTTCTTCCTTCTCCTTAAACTCTTACAAGGGAGCAAGAAGACAAGGACTCTTTGCTTTACAGGAATAAAAACAGATGTTCACGAAGGAGGATGATTTGTCTGCTGTCAAACTACACTTCGGCCACAGAGGCAGATATTATGGGACTCAAAGATGTCCCATAAAACTCACCACAAGGAAATGAGAAAGAAGGTGCTTTATTCCTTATTTTTAGGAATAAAAAGTGAGAGAGAACAGGAGAAGAAAGAGGTGGTTAGGTCAGCCTCGCTTCCCACCATTCTTCCATTAGTGTTCTGGCACCACAGTTTCAGAGTACAGAGTAGCCACTATCATTCCTTTTTTCATTATTATTATTATGTTCAGTTAGCCACTGTGTAGCACATTGATTTTTGATGTATCCAAAGATTCATTAGTTGCCCATAACATCCAGTGCTCATCACAATACATGCCCTCCCTAGTACTCATCATGCTGCTACCACATCTCCCACTGCCCACCCTCAATTTGTTTCCTGGGGCCCATAGTCTCTCATGGCCACTGTCATTCCTAACATAATTTTCACTCCACTCTGAAAGTAAAATTTTGATAAATACAGTGGTCCAAGATTTGGGTGAGGGTGATGTCTAAGTCCATGTCCACTATTACACACATTCTTTAGCAGTCACATCCCTTCTGGATCCGTTTGCTACCATTTAGATGATATATATTTCACATGTAAAGACTTCCTCTAAAATTTGTAATTTCTGACTGGAATTTGGAAAGACAGACTTGGTGGAGAAAAACTGGGCCGAGTTCCTTTCAGCTTGTGGACAATTTCTCTGTGTCAAAGCGATCTGATATTGATCTGATATCAGATAAGCTGAGAAATCAAATATGTTTTCCTTCGCCTTAAATGACAAGAAGTTTGAAGTTAAATGAATTGTCCAGGTATAGTAAACCACTCATACTAAATATCTGGGAGCACTTTCCCTCTACTTCCTCTGCTTTTTTTATAATTGTCTCCATTCTGCCTTATCCCTACATATCTCACTTTGTACCTACTACTAGATCATGTTTTCTGTGATAAAAATGACTGCCAGTTTCTGCAATGATCTCCCTGTTGACAGTGGTTTGTCAATGTAATAGTGAAATATTTGAAACTACAAGTTCCCTCAGTTGGAGCAACAAATACTAGCTACTTTCTTAAGACCTCTGTCAAGATATTTTCTTGCATCAAATTTGAATTTTTTTTCAGAGGACAATGAAGCTCAGATATCACTCTTTTTCAAAAAAGCAAAGCTAACATGTCTTTTAAACAACTTCTCTTTTTTAAAAATTTTATTTATTTATTTATTTCAGTGTTACAAGATTTATTGTTTTGCACTACACCCAGTGCTCCATGCATAACCTGCCCTCCTCAATACCCACCACCAGGCTCGCCCAAACCCCACCCCCCTCCCCTCCAAAACCCTCAGTTTGTTGCTCATAGTCCACAGTCTCTCATGGTTCATCTCCCCCTCTGGGTCCCCCCATTCACCCCTCCCTTCCTTCTCATAATGCCCTCCATGTTTTTCTTTACGCCCAGCATGTAAGTGAGGCCATAAGGTAATTGGCTCTCTCTGCTTGACTTATTTCACTCCGCATAATCTCTTCCAGTCCCATCCATGTTGATACAAAAGTTGGATATTCATCCTTTCTAATGGAGGCATAATATTCCATTGTATATATGTACCATATCTTCTTTATCCATTCATCTGTTGAAGGGCATCTTGGTTCTTTCCACAGTTTGGCAATTGCTAAACAACTTCTCTTAATCTTTCAAGCAATTACTTCAAACCATGAAGTAACTTTTGTACCAGCTAGCTTCATATACATTTAATAAAGAGAAAATAATGATTTAGAGATTTCTGTGAAGAGCTTTTGAGCTAGAACATCACCATACGCATTTATATGGTTTCTTTCTCCTTATACCAACAAATATCCTAGCAAGGCAGAGATTAAAAAAAGGAGCTGACCATAACAAAAGCAAAACAAACTTTGTGTGGATCTGGAAAAACTCTTGAATGAGAAAAACGGTCACTTATTAAATGTAATATGGAAGTTATTTGGTGAATCACATATCTATTTGTACTATGGAAACAAATTATGTGGAATACCTTGTGCTAGGACCGGAAGGGAGCCTCTCTAAATAAAAATGGAACAATAAAGAACATTTCCTTCTAGCCAGCTAGTGTGTCTCTAAATGCATTTCTACCTGGTTTTGTATATAGAGAAAAGAGGACATTTTTAACTTAGTAACAAAGCAACAAATGTACTATAACTAGTTATATAAAACCTTGTTTGTGTAGACTTTTGGATCAGCAGCTGAAGTTAGAGAAGAAATTAGGCAAATTTGGAAATTGTAATATTTTCAAGAAAATTAGGTTTTGACTATATATATAAAGCATATATATATTTCTCCACTCGGATCTTTTGAGATCCCTTCTACCATTTCTACCACCTCACCCTCATCCCCCACACCTACTCCTGTGGATTCTGATGGCCAAGCTCAGACTCTCCTCAGAGGCTACTTTGCCCATATAATTAGAAGAAAGTTCCAGAAATGTAGTCCCCTTTTCTCCTACTCTTCACAGCCCTTGGCAAATGACTAGTTGATTCTGAACCAGACAGTCTTGGTTTTTGCCTACAGTAAGAAACTCAGAGGTGCACCTAATACTTCAGAGCAATACTTTGGGCTCAATCTGAGGCCAAGAAAGACATTGCTTGAAATCCTACCTTTACATGATTTGCCCAATTTCCCAGTCCCTTGCCATCTTCTCCAAAAAATTACTTCCTTAAAAAGAATCACTTGGCCACAAATCCTCCTCTCTGAGCCTGGTTCTGGAGAAACTAACCCAAAACAGTAGCTCAAACCACTTACTAAATGATATCATCTCCATTTCATACTCATCTATAATTAGTAGTGTGTGTATAAGTAATGTTCAAAAACAGAATTTTCTCTTAATTAGTTTATATTAATCAACTGGAATTCCATAGTCTGTTATTTACCTTCATAAATGTCTCCTTCAAAGAGAATACAAAAGAAACATTGCACTGTTAAACATGAATATCATATTGAAAGTTAGAAGAGAACAAATTAGCAGATATTTAAAAATCAGATTTGTAGGAGTTTTGAAGATTCTTTACTGAAAACACAAGTCAAATTCCTTTCAAGTGATACATATTTTTAAATTTTTTTTTTTTATTTGACAGAGAGAAACACAGCAAGAGAGGGAACACAAGCAGAGGGAATAGTAGCGGGAGAAGCAGGCTTCCTGCGGAGCAGAGAGCCCGATGCGGGGCTCGATCCCAGGACCCTGGGATCATGACCTGGGCCGAAGGCAGACGCTCAACGACTGAGCCACCCAAGTGCCCGTGATACATATTTTTAAATGCTCTGTAAGTTATTTAGGCCCTTGAAAGAAATTTGCTACTTTCAAATTAATATAGCAGTGGATCAGCTAATAGGACTTAATTTTGATAGAGGATAAACTATGAAAACGTTGGGGAGAAAGTCATGATGGACAAGGAGCATTTTAAAAAATAAGTAGTAAATGTTTTTTGACCGACGTCCAACTCATTAAAATCTTTCTGAATCCAACCTTTGCTTCTGAACCTTAATAGCCATTAGAAGAAGGAAAGGAAAAGTGAATTGGAGGAAATCGGAGGGGGAGATGAAGCATGAGAGACTGTGGACTCTGAGAAACAAACTGAGGTTTTTGGAGGAGAGGGGAGGCTTAGGTGAGCCTGGTGGTGGGTATTAAGAAGGACACGTATTGCATGGGTGTGGTGCATAATCAATGAATCTTGGAACACTGAAAGAATAAAATTAAATTTAAAAAAAGAACCTTAATAGCCTTTCGTGGGTAAATTGAATTAACTTTTGAATTTAACTTGTAAAGGTCAAAAGGAACATATTCCTGATGACATAGGAAATTAAATGTGTGCTATTTCATTTTCCATTGTTTAATGCATAATTTCTCGTTTATTTGAAAATGATGAGGGTAAAAACCTTTTCATGCAGAATAATGCCTACTTGTTAGCTCGAAAAGCAGTTATGTTCCTTTTAAATTAATTCTGTCTCCAGTTTTTGAAAACTAGAGAAATATCCACATCTAATATGGGTTACATATTGAATTGTAAGTGATGCTATATACAGGCAAGAGTAAACTTAAGAATGGAAACAGCACGTGTCCATCAGGTAAATCCAGAACATCTATCCATTAATTCCACAAATATTGACTGAGTGCCTAATATATGTCAAACACATATGTGGTTCCTGCCCCCATGGAACTTAGTCTAGAAGTGTTCCTTCTCAGTTCTTTATCCTCCTTGACTTCACAGTATCACATTGTTGACCAATATATTCCTCTTAAAATTACCTTCTTTTTAAGGTCTAGAGATCTGAACCTCTGGAATATTAATCTCTCTGATTTCCTCTGGTTTCCTAGTCTCCTTCTATTCCTTTCTTTCGTTCATCACCAAATGTTGATTTTCCCCAAGAGTTAGTTCATCTCTGGCTATTTACTTGGCTTCATCTATCCCCTGCAAGCTGCTTACACCAGGTAGATGTTTTTAGTCTGGACTAATATATACTCTAGACTAATATATACTAATATAACATATTTTCAACTGTCTACCTCATTGCTCTGCTTGGATAACACAGATACCTCAAACTTAAGGTGACCTTCTTCCTCTCATTGAAAAACAAGCAGAGGGAAACTATCTTTCCCTGTCTTCCTAGGCCCCATAAAATGCTGTATCATTATTGATAAAACCTAGCTATGTTAGATCAGAAAATCTCTTGTCTGGACCACTTTGTTGTCCTTACCTGGTCTTTGGTCTCCAATCTCTCTTCCCATCTTTCTGTCAAGTTATGATTCATACACCACCAAAGTTATCGCTTATAAATCTGATATGAACCATGTTAATCTTCACTTTAAAATCCTTATAGCTGCTTATTAATTATAGCATAAAATTCAAACTTCTAATTAGGGTACACAGTGGGCTTCCAATCTCATCTCAATCTCCTTTTTAAGATTTATCTCCACCCATCCCTATCTTATATCCAGCAGTGCTGGGCCAGTATTGTTTCCTGAAATCATAGACATCATCAGGCCTCTGTTTTTGCATGTGTAGTTCTCTGTACCTGCAATTCTTCCCCACACTACTTCAAATATGACTCATGCATATAACTGAGAACATCTCAAAAATAGATACTGACTTTTATTCATTTTTGTACCATCAGAACAGCCATGTGCTTGGATTCTCATGGATGTTCAGTTTTGTTGGATTTGAAACCCTTTACAATGTGGTTCTCAGTTTCCTATTCTGTCTCATCTCTAGCTTTTTACCCAATTCAACCAATTTTCTAGTCATATAAACTATTCATCATGACTGAACATACCATGTTCTTTCATGCATTAGGCTCTTTGTTAAAATCCTATTCACCTTCCTTAGGGGCGCCTGGGTGGCTCAGTGGGGTAAAGCCTCTGCCTTCCGCTCAGGTCATGATCTCAGGGTCCTGGGATCGAGCCCTGCATCGGGCTCTCTGCTCAGCAGGGAGCCTGCTTCCCCCTCTCTCTGCCTGCCTCTCTGCCTACTTGTGATCTCCCTCTCTCTCTGTCAAAGAAATAAATAAAATCTTTAAAAAAAAATCCTATTCACCTTCCAAGAATCAACTCAATCTACACTTTAGATACACATTTTCACTTGTTCTGTGAAGGTTTCCCCATCTTTTCTCCCCAGACACAACCAGGTGGAATCATTTATCTTCCTTTTCAATAGCTAAGTATTCATAATCTAATACTTACCCAGTTAAATTACATATGCATGTCTTGGTCTTTCCTACTGAATCATGAGATATTTATCTTATTTATATCTCCTGCACCAAGCATCATGCCAAATATCCAGTAAATATATAAAATCTCAAATTTAATTAAATAGAATTGAAAACTAGACCAGATTACTTGGGACACAGGATTCTCATAGCACATGGTCCACAACTTTAGCTGACCCTTATAGCCTCGCACCCTCCTTAGTTTCTGAGTCCTTTTTACAGGGACAACAATAATTATAACAGCTTCAGCCTCACATTTAGTAGGCTTTGGCATTCCAAAAAGCTAGCAGCTTTTTTTATCTACCTGTTGACATGCCCTACCTTCTACATGGAGTGTGTTTTTCCATAAGGAAAAGGGGTCATGAGTCTATTAGATAAACTTACTGAAGACCCATGCCATTAGCCAACCAAATAGAGAGAAAGTCATCAGAGTCAAGATTGAAGGAAAACTAGGCCCCATCTACCTTAGGACCAGAAAACTGATAGGTAAGAAATCTCTCTGAATAGTTTTGTTACCGGAAGTCTATGTGATGGGGTCAGATCAAGGAACAGGAAGAAGTAGCATCTTAAGAGAAAAGCATTTCAGATGTGATACCATCATAGATAAAAGCCATGACATAGATGAGTGATAAGTAAACTGGGCATATTATTGTGCCATTCCATTCCTACATAATACTTTCAAGAATCATAATTATCTTTGGCTTCTGTTATTAATTATTTAGATCAGATCTTATTTCCAGGGAAGATCAGATTACCCAAAGACACTTTTAGCAAAATGCAACCAATAACAAATGAATCCCAACTATTTATTTGGAAGAGATCTTACATTTCTAATCTCATTATTTATTAATTCTGTCAGCAAGCATTTGTCATATACTGTACATATGGCAATGTTCTGGTGGTGGAGGGTACAATGGTAAAAATAACAGACAAAATGTCAGCCTTCAGGGAGTTTATACTTTAGTTATACAATAGTTTAAGATCCACATGCAAATAAATTAATATCCAAGAAGTTTCTTTTTATATCTTTTTACTACTAGAAGTATTTATAAATAAGTAGGAGTAAAGATGCCATCCAGATAGTTACAATATTATGCATCTTTAAAGATAAAGTATGGATTCAATAAATTGTCCTTTTAAAAAGATGTCAGGCAAATGTGATGTGTCCTATTTTTATTTTGCCTTACATTTTTTGACTTACACATGTTTTAACCACTTAACACTATTGTTTGAAGTATAAAGATAAAAGATAAAGTGGATGTAAGAGACATAAGGTGTATACCATGATAAGTAGATCTTTTTCCTGCTGTTCTACAAATTCACTCCTATTTGAACCAAAGGCTGAAATTTGTCTTTGCATGCATTTTATAATATATAAGGAATTTCTACCTCATCAAATAGGTTACAAATATTGCCAGTTGAACATATATAAGAAGACTTCTCTCAGTCTGTTGGGAGTTCTTAATTCAGGAAATAAAAACATGATGCATAGGTTTGTTCTGAGACTAGAGGAAATTATCCAACACACAATTAAGGGAAAGAATGCAATACTCCAGCGAAAAGGAAATGTCAAGATGTCAAAATCTCCCTCAAATAGAACCTTATAGACAAAGCCTAGATATGCTGAAGAGATAGAAAGAGGATTTGGGTATGACTCCAGTTTATAATAGATGTTTTTCTCTGGAGTAGAGAACTCAAGACTAAGAAATAAGTTAGTAGATAACACAAATTTTATATAAATCAAAAAAAGTGAAATTTAATCTACATTAGCAATGAAATTTAGTAAAAGTTGATTAGCTTTGACTCCACTAATTCAGAATTTAAGATAATTTCATGGAAAATAGACTAAAGCTTACCTTTTTTCGTAATTTGGGATGAAAGATCTTCTAGGTCAATGGTTCTTAAACTTCAATGTTCATAGGACTCACTTGGGGATGTGATTAAATGCAGGTTCTGATTCAGTAGCTTTAGGAGGGGGCCCTGAGATTCTGCATTTCTAGCAAGCTCCCTATTGATGCTTATGCTAGCAGGGCACAAACATACTTTGAGTTGCAAGAACCTGAGAAAATCAGTATAAGCCAGGTTTTAGGGGGAATGATAAACAAACCAAAAACACAATTTTACAATATCCTTGGAGGGAAAAAAAAAAGATTACTTGCAAATGAACTTTTGTTTCATTAAAACAGTTGTGGTAGGAGTGCTACTTTGCAACATCTTGTAGACAACTAATTGGAGTTAATTCACATTGTTAAAAAATGAAAAATAATGATTTCTTTAAAAATTGTTTACCTTGCCAATTTTTCATTCTAGTTTCATTCATTTATATTGCCTTCATCTTAGTTAATGAACAACTAAAAGCCAGAGAAAATAATATCATTATCCATCTTTAATTCTTCTTGGGCTCATTTTCCCATCAAGCGATTTCCCCCATTTACTTACTTCCTCATTTACTCAGAAAACACACACACAGATGGAGAAAGTGGAGAGAGAGAGAGACAGAGAGAGAGAGAGAGAGAAATGATGCTGAGAGCAAGTCCTGAAGAGACTAAGAACAGATCATAAGATGTGCTTCCCCCACCCTGTACTCCCACCTTTGGTAAGATAAATAAACAAATAATATTTTTTTAAGGCAAATGTTATTATATAAAACTCAATAAAAATAATAATGCATTACAAGTTCTTAACTGGTATTTCAATGGACTACTACCATGGCTGTCAAACAGCTGAGGTTGTCCAAAAGCCTTTGCTGTACCTTAGTCTCCGCCATATAGCTAAGCTAAGGAAATTAAGAAGTAATGGTGATTGTACTTTGCTATTTCTAGGAAATGCAAAGGAAACATAAATTCTAGAGGATATCTTGCCTTTAGACATCAATGACAATCTGGTTTTCTGTGGCAAACAGTCTCTTCACTACATGAAAACAGAAACTGAGGGCAGAAAGACAGAGATGGAGGTGCAGTGCAAGGAGTATACAGAAAGACAATGACGTGCAGCACGAGAGTATTCAGAAAAATGAGATAGGAAGATGAGGAAAAAGGAGAGAAGTACAGAAATGCATCATTAAAGCAGCAGAAAAAGAAAGCACAGGTATAAGGAGACTGTGAGAAGGTAGAAGAAAACCAGTTGTAGCCTGCTTACATTTGTGCATGAAAAAGGAGGGTCCTCAAGCTCCAAAAAACATACCATCCAGTACCATCCAACATAATGGAAGGATTCCCAAACTCAAGCCTATGATCCCGGTGGAAAGTACTTTCCTATTTCAGAGATAGATGCATGGCTTAAACAATCAAATAATAATTTACTACCCTATGTCTTTTTCCATGCTCACTAAGTAACTTTTCTTTTATGTATAGGGGAAAAAATAAACCAATCTAACAAAAGAAGCAATAACTTGACATTTGTATTTCTCATTATAAATTGATAAATTGGCACCAGTGGAAAAAGAAAGAGGTGAGGAGAGATGGAGAAGGGAGAGAGAGAGAGAACCCAGTGCTATACCACAGCTTTTGCTATCCCTCTTGGGAAAAACTAGAACATAGAAACCAGGATTCATCAAACAGAGTTTTGCCTTGGTAGATCCAATTTCATAAAGTGGAGCTAAATTGAATGATATAAGAAGTCAAAAGAAATCTACTAGAAACATTAGAGTTAGGAGAATTTGAATAGGGACAAAAATGGGGAACAATAGATATCAAAATTAAGAAAGCAAAGAGAACTGACTCAAGAATAGAAAACATGACATAAAAAAAAAAAGAAAACATGACATAAAGCAAGCTATAAATATGGATGCATTCCAGAACATTCTTTTTATGTGGGTCTCAATGAGATTTGAAGGACTCAAAGTGAACCTGAAGGGAAAATCCAGACCTAACACTTAAGAGGTCTTCTATTCTCAGCCTAGGGAATATTAAGACAGGATATGCAAACTTACTTCCAGCTGGCAGGTATAGCCATTTTTTTGCACATTTGGAGGAACTTATCAGTGGGTTTCTCCAGCCTAGTGTAACTCTCCATCTCCCCTGGCTCTAGTCTAAGCCCCTAACTCTGTTGGGAAGAACACAGGGAACCATATAAAAGTAGATCTGACAGAAGAGGCAACAACTCTCTTAAATTGCTTTAATAAGTCACATGTTCTAACACATGAGACCATTGTTGCATTCGGAAGGGTGGAGTCTGACTCAAATAAAAGACAGGAAGCATTCAGGGCTATTAAAAGTTTCCTTGAAAAAAAAAGTTTCCTTGAGTCGTGCTCTTCTATGAAGTGGACCTTCTAAGAATTATGCTGTGGGTAAGAAAAGAAGGTGCTGCACTCAGCCTAGGCTTAAGTTAGATAAGTGACACTGCTACTAACTACTCCATTCTCTAGTAAGGGGCATTCTAGACCTGTTTCTTAAAGAAGAAAAGAAAAAAAATTAAAGGATTACCTCGGCTCTTGGCAAGTGAGAGCTGGTGGAAGTTCCTATAAGATACTCAGTGTTGTTGTTTTTTTTTCTCAGTATTTCTTCCTGATCAATAGGAATCCACACCTGAAGCCATCAGTTTCTTCTAACCCTCCACCCTCTCATTAAGATACAATCCAATGCTTTGACTAATCTTTTTACCTCTTGTTAGTGACTAATGGTCTGTTGATGAATTGAAAATATAGGTCCTATTCAGCCTTGAAAGAGAAATTCCCTGGAAATGCACTAAAATAAAATACTTATGTAAGCACAATGTTCTTATAAATCTCAGTATTTATGTCTTTAATACTCACCAAGTTATTTTATACTGAAAGCAACACTTGATCTTCTTTTATAAGCACAAATGGCAAAGTCAACAATAAGAACTATACAGAAGTCTCAAAAGGAAAATTGCAAAAAGAAATGAGAACTCTTCTCCGTAGAGATTTTCCTAAGTAAAAGAATGAAAACAAGGAAGTTTTTCTTTAGTTGGCCTTCGCCCATCTCACTAAGCCCTCTTCCCATGATGCCCACTCCTGCCATACTCCATCTTTCTACCTATATCTTGATTGCCTAGAAAACATGCACACTGTTGGAGCAATTCAGTTTGAATAGACCTTTCTCAGGCAGTGTCCTGGCTACACACAGGGCATGGGGCAACAGCAAGTTTGAAATCAACACAACTGTCTGGAAACAAAATTCTGATGAAGTAAACTATCCTTGCTTCAACAAAGCTATTATATGCTGCAGAAGTCAAAATAATGTCTACTCTTTGGTGAGCAGTTAGAGATTATTTCCGTGAGTATGTTCGATTTGTGAAAACCCACTGCACTATATACTTACTTTTATGTACTTTTATGCATGTGTAACATATCAAGAAAATGACACTGTGCAAGAGATTGAAGAGGTTCAGAAGAATGCAAAATATAATCAACATAGCCTGGATATTTTAAGAAAAGTTATTGCCAAAGAAAGGGGAATGACATCTAACAATATTATCAATACAAATCCCTTGTAAATATTTTTATAAATATTTACAAAATATGTTTTCCCTCACTAGGAATTACCTTTCAAAAAGACTCTCCCCAGACCAACATTGGCTTTCAATGTTATGGGTCTGCAAGATGTATGTAGGAAAGGAGCTGAAAAATACCTCTAGCACTGTCCTGAGAAGAGGGGAAGCATTGCTAAATCAGGCATCATGTTGACTATATTATCCAACCAACTCTTGCTCAGATTCCTATAGCAAGTCAGCTACAGAGACAGCAGAACTTAGGTTTATTGCTCTACATTAATAATGTTCCAATTTTACATAAATTTCTGTGGAGTCTCAACCTTTTTTCAGTATGAGTACCCTTGCTAATCTAAAAAGTTTATCGAATTCTCATATAATAGTAACTGTGCAAATAGTGTCTGCAGTAACTTCCAAAGGGTCATGGCTCCCAGACTAGGACACAAACTAATCCTCCCACAGAAGTATTTCTAGCAAGACATTGACTAGCACTGGAACATTCTCCCCCACTGGGGATTCCTTTCTCTAAGCCAATCCAACTGGACTCTGTGGGCAGTTGCCTGCTTAATCCATGAATAAGAATGTATGCAACTTCTACTGTATGTTAACTATAATGAAAGGGGTTGTACTGATGCAATGAACAGAATGCTATTTCTGTCACAGTGTTTTTCTTATTTTTTAAGTTAAGGTAGTGTTTTTATTTTTAAATTAAGGTATAATTGACATACAACCTATTAGTTTCAGATGTACAACATAATGATGCAATGTTTGCATATATTGGGAAATGATAATCACAGTAAGTCTAGTATCTATCACCACACATAGTTACAGAATTTTTTTCTTCTGATGAGAACTTCTAAGACTTACTCTTAGTAACTTTCAGGTACAGTATTAACTATAGTCATCATGCTGTACATATCACCTCACTCATATTAGAATGGCAATTACCAAAAAGACAAATGTTGGCAAGGATGTACAAAAGAAAGAATCCTTGTGTACTCTTGGTTAGAATGTAAATTGATGTAGTCACTATGGAAAACAGTATGGAGTATCCTCAAAAAAATAAAAATAGAAGTACCATACAATCTGGTAATTATACTGCTGGGCATTCACCCAAAGAAGATGAAAACACTAATCTGAAAACATATATGCTCTCTTTGTTTATTGTAGCATCATTTACAATAGGTAAGGTATTGGAACAACTCAAATGTTCATCAATAGATGAATGAATAAAGAAGATGTAATACACACACACTAACACACACACACAAACACACACACAATGGAATATTACTCAGCCATAAAGAAAGAATAAGAGCTTGCCATTTGCAACAACATGAATGGTCCTAGAGGATATTATGTTAAGTGAGATAATAAATCAGACAGAGAAAGACAAATACTATATGATTTCACTTACATGTGAAATCTAAAAAACAAATGGGTAAATATACAAAAAAAAAGAAAAGAAAGAAACAGACCCATAAATACAGAAACAAACTGGTGGCTGCCAGAGGGAAGGTTGGTGGGAGAGATGGGGAAAATGGATTGAAGGAGAGTAGGAGATATAGACTTCCAGTTACGGAATGAAGAAGTCACAGTCACCTGTATAAAGGGTACAGCATAGGGAATATAGTCAATGGTATGGTAATAGCACTCATTGTTTGGTGACAGATGGTAGCCACACATCTGGTGAGCATAGCATGACATGTAAACTTGTTGAGTAACTATGTTATACACTTGAAACTAATGTAATATTGTGTGTCAGATCTAAGTCAATTTTTTAAAAAAATATGAACAACAAAATTAAGAAGCATAGAAAGAAAATGATCAATAAGTCACTTCATTGAAATACTTAGAAAAGAAGAACCAAAGTGTGGTAAACAAAAACAAAAATGATACAACAAAAGTAATTTCAAATATATTGGTACTCATAATAAATAGATCCAGATGGGTTAAACCTTCGTTAGTATATAAAATGTTACCAAAAAAAAAAATCCATGAATTCAAGAAGATGTATACGTGACCATTTTCAAGTCTTGCAGCATTATTAAAAGCCAAGATATGGAAACAATCAAAGTGTTCAATGATGGACAAATAAATGAAAGAAATTGTGTATATATATGAATATTCACCCATAAAAAAGAATGAAATCTTATCATCTGCAAAAATATGGGTGGACCTTGAGAGCATTATGCTAAGTGAAATAAGTCAGAGAAAGAAATACCATAAATCTCAATTGTATGTAGAATCTAAGACAAAACGAAACAAAATGAGTTCATCAATACAGAGAACAGTTTGGTGATTGACAGAGATAGGCAGTAAGGTAATGGGCAAAATTGGTGAAAAGGAGCAAAAGGTACAGAATGATCTTTTCGTGCATTTTCAGAGAAGTCTTCAAAGAGATTTGTCATAAATTTCAAATCACTTGAACAATCACTATTCTGGAAATACTTTAACTCAAGAATTTGAGCAGGTGTCATGTCTCTATTGGCACTAAACATACTTCATAATACCTATCAATTTAATGGGATTTAATAATTCCAATAAAGAATCACAAATCACTAGTGGAGAGAAATACCTGCCAACAATTGTAAAGGGACACATATTGAAAAGCAATTTTAAATATTTATAAATACACAAGATTTCAACATTCACCATTAATCTGTTTTCTAAAATTAACATCTATCTTTCTGTACCAAATAAAAATTCTTTGTAGTTATTTTACATAATTCATTTTTTTCCTTAATCTTTCTCTTGCTCCAAAATGGAAATATTGTAGCTTATATATTTCACATAGATATTTCTTTTTTTTATTAACATAAAATGTATTATTTGTTTCAGGGGTACAGGTCTGTGATTCATCAGTCTTACACAATTCACAGCACTCACCATAGCACATCCCCTCCCCAATGTCCATCCCCCAGCCACACTATCCCTCCCACCTCTCCCCTCCAGCAACCCTCAGTTTGTTTCCTGAGATTAAGAATCTCTTATGGTTTGTCTCACATAGACATTTCAAATGTGAATTTTCCATTCAGGCAAAATCTTGTCCTTTCTTTTTGGGAGAATATCTCAGTGTCTAGTTTATGCCATTTTTTGAAACATACCTAAAACTTTGTCATGTTAATCATTAGTTCTTCAGCAGTCATGAAAGAAACATTCACAAAAACTTCATTCCAGCATTTAAACATAACTGAGTTCCTATTTTCTTCTACTTCATTCTTCTCTACTTGACAAGGAAAAAACATCAACTGCTCTCCCAGAGCAATCTTGGAAAAATATACAAGAAATCAACACCGGTTTTAGATCAGTTCTTATAATGATGCTTAGACAAAAACTGAAGTCATGCACTATCCAGGTAAGGAAAAAGGAAGAACTAAAAATGTCTTATTTCAATTCCTTGATTTTTTTTTTCTTTTTTACTTCAGTCATAACCACACTATTTTGTTAGAAGCCACTTCCACCTAATATCCTCACCCAGAACAGAACTTGCCCAGGTGAGAATGATGTACTAAAGCCAGATTGGGATAGCAAGGTGAAAGCAAGGGAAAGATGAAATCTGCAATTGTGTATCTTTGGGCAAAAGAGAGAAAGAGAAGAAGAGTACCCAGGAAAATTTACAGAACACTTGGGAAAAAAGGCAGCAGTCTATTCACATGCAAAGTTATTTAATTAATTAAGTAATCACCACCCTGAAGTACCAGATTCCTTTTTCTCTAACTACTTTAGCCATCATTTTTTGGCACAATAATTTTGAATGAATGTTTCTTCATATTATCAAAAGATTTTTTTTTTCCTTTCTGCTAAAGCATATCAGCTAATTTAATAGATGAAAGCAACATTATTCTTTTGCTTTTGTCTATGTCACACAGTAGTTGTCAACCAGAGACAGTTTTGTCCCCCAAGGGACATTTGGCAATACCCTCCAATGTACAGAGCAGGACCGTCTGGCCCCTAACTACCTCAAAAAAGAATTATTTAGCCACTTCCATTTTTCTGTTCATATATCTACCTAAGGAAAGAGCGGTTTATTTATAGCATACCCTGAGACCCAGATTAGTAAAAATACTGGTAGTAGACATGGAGATGTGATATTCAAATCCCGTTCAAGGAAAAGACTATTGCTGAGAATATTGTCACCAAAGGGCCTCTGGTTGCTGACTTTTCAAGGTTTGCCTCAGCAGCAGATGCCCTCCTCAGCAAAGCGATGCCCTTCCAGGGCTGGTCCAATGACTGATTACAACAAAGACATAAAGGCCTGGCCATTTCAGCATCCCGTGGGACAATTCTGATAGAACAGACCAACTCCAGAGCTCCAATAGGATGTCTGGCTAGTAATACAGTTCAACTTCTCCCTCTGCCCAGTGCCATTTCCTGCCAAAGGTGTTGATCCAGAATATACTTCACTCAATGTACACTTCACTCCAATCTCTGACTCAGCATCTGCTTCTGAAGAACCTAATCTGGGACAAGATAAAAGAACTTAAGAAAAAGGTTTTTGTGGGGAAAAAAAAAGTTCCCCTATGACTCCATGTAGGAGGGGTTTGTGGAGCCCACAGAACCCCTTGGGAAGAGTGATTAGGGAAGAAGACAGTGGATGCGGGCTCCATCTTAAAGCATAAAGAGCTATGCTATAGTAGCAAGTTGGAAATGCTCCTGAGACATTGAAGATGGCTTGTTCAAATGAAAAAATAAAAATGATATCATTACTACAACTCTAAAAACCTTCTGGACACCAACAAAAGACTTCTTCTGAAGTAAATTGTGAGATTTAAAAACAAAACAATGTAGTATTGTGTCAGTGAAAAAGAAAAGACAGGAGTGAACCAGTAGGAAGGAGCTGAGAGTCCCAGCACCCTGAGGTACTAGACTGCTCTTCCTTACCTTTCCCCACCCAGACTGAGACATTTCTGATGACAAATGCACATTCTAAAAGGAGAGAGTACAACCAGAGGTCCTTTCTTTGGTTGGTGGTAGGATAAGAAACTCTGGTGGGAATTCAAGTTAATGAAGGTCACAGCCTGGGGCACACCCTTCAGTGCCTTACAAGGGAGTGAAACTATGAACCAACAGGCCATTAACCATGGCAATTTTTAGCAGTGAGTCACCTCAACATAGTAGAACCATAAAAGTTCAAATTTCAGAAGTGATTTTCATCTGCGAGAAATAAAAGCTTAAATATTATCAGGAGACAGTGGGCTGCAGAAACTATTTAAAAGTTATTTGAAACTGAATGAATACTTTGCACATGGTGGTATGCAAGGAACAATGTTTTATGGGTCATTATTACTTGTGTTCTTACGGAAACTCATTTCTTAAACACTGTATTTCTCTATATCTTTGGTTTAGCAGATAGGCATTTATTTTTGACAGATAACTCCAGCTTTTACAATGCAGAACACTTCTGAAAATTGTATCTTAAATGAATCTTCATAAAAATAAACATAAACTTTTGCATTTGTCAGTTAGAAAATATTTAATGTCAGTGAGATATTCAATAAATGAGCAGGTAAAGATGAGAAGAAATATACATGAATGTTTATTGAGCAATGTCAAACATGCAAAGCAGAGAAAAGTAGCGACCCTCTGGAATGCTGTTTCTTATACCCATCACCAAAGAAAGTCTGCTAAATAAGCATCAATCCAAGAATCCTAACATCCAAATGTCTTAAGCAGTTTACAGTCAACACAGCCATAGTTGTAACCCTAAACCTAGCATTCTGGGGCTTGTGGTCCAACTGGGATTACCTTTTTTGGAACAACCCTGACCTTACGGGGTCACAGGTACACAAAGGCAGCCCTGTAGAGACCTGCACCTTTCCAGCTCAGGGCAGTAAGTGTGGGAATCCAGTGGGAAAGAAGAAATGTATGAAGAAGTTGGACTGCCATCATAGAACCTAGATCCCACTGGAAAGGGAACAGGCAGAGGAAAAAAGAAGGAAACAAAGAAACTTTTTGCTAGAGATAGTGGGGAACCAGCAAGTCATCTTAGAAAGATAAGAAAGATGAAGTTCTCATTAAAGGAGTGGAGTCACCAAATATGACAGCCTTTGAAAAAGAAAGTCAGACATTTCTTATCAGAGAGTTTGAAATCTGTGGTTATATCACATGAGATCAGGTCTCTCCCATATAGACATAGATACAGATTTATAAATATAGATAGATCTGCCATAGATATTTGCTACCTGAAATCTTACTAAGTTTTCCATGGTTTCTAAGGATGCTTAGTATTTTTTGGGTAAATGACAAAACAAGCAGAGACTGGCCTCTCATTATGAATTTTTACTTTTCTATATTCTGTTCTTGGTGGTAAAAGTAGAAAAGGATTTAGGAGATGCCATGTTAACATTTGCATTAATTCACACTTTCTTTGGAAGTTTAATCCTATCAGTCAGGAAATGCAAAACTTAAGGTTCTTCCATTTATGTAAATTTGCATGCTTTTAATTGGCTGCATTTTTAATTACTAAGGAGCAATTATTATTTTACTGTCCCATTTTTACAAAAGAGCATGTTCAGTTCCCTTTGTAGGACCTAATTGTCATGTAATTCATGGATTTTGAGCTCAGACTAGCTACATTAACATTGCTCAATGCAGAATACTGTTTAAAAGAGTGTACATTTTGCACATCCAAAATGACATGCATGCACAATGATTTCACAACTTACAATGCTAAATGAAGTTATAGAGCAATTGGAGAAAGCAGATTTTAAGCCAGAAATCTAAAGCTTTTATAAATGCATGAATGTAGTCTCCAATTTATCTGTATCCCAGACCTCTCCATCTTCCACTATCTCCCTCTCCTTTGGGGATCTCAATGATCATTATCATCTCCACCAGAGAATATGCAAGTGAAAAAGTAAAGGCATGAAATTCAAATCAGCGTGTTACTTTTTAGTAGACCCTTAGAAAGTTTTGTGGAGAAAAAGTCAAAATTAATAGCTAAGCTGAGGTTTGGAGACTATGTTAGATGTTCTTCATTCATGCTCTTCCTCACTTGCCCATTAGCATAGATAATTGAAAGTTTTCTTCATATATGATAGCACATTAGGCGATGCTGTCATTTTAAGTCAAGACCATGGAAAGAAAACAAGATTTTAAATTACTACAGGAGGAACTATTACAGAAGTAAACTAAATTACTTCAAGGAAGCCAAAAGAACTAGCTACCCAAAGAAGTTATGGAATCTTTCCCTTTGAAGATTTTGAAAAGTCAAGTAAACGACTCCTTCAGTGTAGATCTGCTTAGAGACAGAAAAAGCAAACTGTATTTTATTAACAACCTAGGCTCCATAATTTTATATTCTCTCATTTTTAAAATGATCAAACTATGGAGTAGTTGAAGAGAAAATTTGTCTTGGCTTAATTAATGATATATAATTCAACAGTCTCCAATCTTCCCCCAAACTGTGACTACACAAATTGATGATTGGGTTACCTTTCAAATTCAATGTATAGTGACCCTAAACTCCCTCTTCACAGAACAGTAATAGTATCTCCCAGGCTGATACAAATACACAAATTATGAAGGATTCCCAGGTTGTTTTATTCTGGTTTGTGAATCAGACACATTCTGTTCAGATCTCCACAACTAATGACTGCCAGAGAGCCTGACCTGTTGAACTTGGTTCTCTTGGGTTCCTTTAACAGTAACTGATAGAACCTGTATACTGCAGAAATGGCCCTGTCCTCAGAGCCATGCTCACTGTTTGCGTGTCTAGTATGGAAAGTTTTGTCAACTAACCTAGAGTTTAGGGATTCCTCTCCCCCAAAGACGAACAAAATCAAAAAAGAACTGCTTGGGCCCTAGACATTAATTGGCTTTATAGCTCTTAGTGATTTGGTCTTTGAATCTGTAAGAGAATTGTTATTCTTACCCCACAAAAAATAAGCTTCAAATCAAGTTGCATAAAAAACTTTAGCCTCAGCATATTGGAGTGGGAATATTTAGGCTCACCAACTTCCCTCTAGTTCCCACATGCTACGTGGCCACATGGTAAACCATTACCATTAATATTTCACATTTCCTGAGGGAAATTATGGTAGCTCCATTCAATATTATTAACTAAACAAACATTCACTGAATACCCATTGCTAGTACCTATTTCATGTGAACATGACAAGGTACAGGCTGTGCTTTGCTAGGGGAAATACAAGACACTGTGGAAACACATAGGAGATACTTGACTATGATTATGACACTTCAGGGATTAGGAAGATTTGCTAGAGGAAGTGACATCTAAATCAAGACCTTAAAGAAGATCAGGAAATTATCAGGTAGAGAAAGGAAACAGGTACATTTTGGGAAAAGAAAATAGCTTGTGCAAAGGACTATACATACAGAAGACCACGTTGGGCTCAAGGAACGTTACATGATTCTGTATAGCAGGGGCAAGAAGATCAATGAGATATTACTAAAGGGGTGAGCAGGAGCCAGATCATAAAGGATCTTGGATGCCATGCTAAAGAACTGGAACTTTATCTTAACCCCTTAAGTGGGCTACAGAAAGTCATGAACTGGTTTTAAACAGAGGAGTAACATAATCTAGTTTGTGCTTTAGACAATCACTCTGAAAATCGGTTGTAAAAGAGTGAGGCTGCAGTCCCTCAAGAAAGATACAAAATAATGTTGAATTATAAAAAAACAGAATAATTCCCTGAAGCAGGAAGAATCTGAGCTGGGCCTGGGATTGAAAAAAGGCAGTAAAGGACTGATAGAACAATATGAGTAATGTTAAGAAGACAGGAAAATGGAAGAATCAAATGTATAAGGATCAGAAAGTTAACAACTGGGTCAAAATGAGAGCCTCGAGGACTGTGGTACACAGTGAGGCTACAAGAGTAACTAGGATGAATCCAGACTTCAGATTGCACAATGACTGGTTCTATTCTGAGAGATATGCATACCCCTTGAATAATCCTAGCATGATCCAGTTTTAGGATAATTCGAGGAGTGAAACAAATGTTCTTTTGCATGACTGTATTGATCTGTGAGCTTTTCAAAGGCAGAGATCATCTCTCATTCATACTTGAATTTTTAGGACCTTACCCCTTATACATTTGATAGATGTTCCATAAATATTTACTGGTTGGTTATTTAGAAGATGATTAGATGAATGGATAGATGGGTGAATAAATAGATGAATCATTGCACCTCAGGATAAATGAGCTTTGGGTGAAATAATTTATCAGAACAAGTAAAAACCTAGGAACAAGCAGACAATCTAAGAACCCTATGAAATAGGCAGTGGGAGCCTCATCATGATCTGCAGGAAATAAAAGAGGAAATAAATCTTGTCTCCAGTGATTTCTACATCTTCGTTCTCAACACTGTTTTCAGTGTTTCTCCCCAAAATCTGCCACGTGAACTTATTGAGACAATGTTTCCTTCAAAACTATCTTCACTATAGGTTCTAATTTTCCCTGAGGAATAGGACAAGGGACATCCCTTCCTTGGGATCATTCACAAAACCCTGAAGACAGAAATAAAAGCACAGTGTTTTTAGGACAATCATGTGTTCTTTTTCCCAAAATTCAACACCCCTTCTACACCTAAAATAAAACTCTTAGAACCAGTTCTTTAATTAGAAAGAATAAGTTGTTTCCTTGATTAATTGCACATAGCAGAAAAAGACTATGTAGGAGGTAATAATTTATGGTAGCAATTTGAGGTGATTTTGTCATAAACTTTCCATGGTTTCATAGTGTAGATTTTGGATAACATAGTACTTTGTCAAAAAGGGAGGGGGATGGAGGAAGTAAAATAAATATTTAAGCCCAGAGAGATCATTCCAACAAATGTTCATTCTTAGATCATCTGTTCTTCATTTCATGATATACGTTATAAACAACAGCCTCACTCCAACTCTCACATTGCTGCATACTTTAAAATTCAGCAAATATGTTAGCGCACATATATAATGTATTGTTGTAGTTTGCATTCACAGATAACACTACTAATGGAGTTGTTTGCCATATATATGGATAAGGTTAAAAATCTCAGAGGGAGACTAACAGTCTTGCCACATGGGCAGACGCATAGGAGGACTGTCTTATTTTTGTAGCTCTAGAGACCATTTTAGAACAAATCATTTCTCATGACTCTGTCTCTTTGCTCAATGGGTTACTAATGTCTTTGCTCTAAAAGAGCTACATGGATTTACTCACTGCCAAGTGGGTCTTTTGGCTGCTGCTATACCCAGAATATCTTAACTATATAGCAAAGCTTTAAATTATATTTCAGGATGTCAATTTAACATTTCTTCTGGAACCTGCAGTCTCCTGCTTCAGTTTTCCAAACAGCTGCTCAACTTTTTCTGTCTTTTGGTAGGGAAGCAATATGGCATCAGCGTTAGCAAATACTTGTCCACGATTAAGAGGTTTTGTTTTTGTTTTTTGGTATTTTAATACTTTTTTTTTTTTTAGAGCAGCATTACATTCACAGCAAAACTGAGTGGAAAGGACAGAGATTTCCCATACACTTCCTGCCCCTACATATGGATAGCCTCGTCCACTATCTGTTATGACTGATAAATCTACAAGTCCATGGTTTACATTAAGGTTCACTCTCAGTGTTGTACATTCTGTGGGTTTAGACAAATGTACAATGACATGTACCCACCATTAGAGCATCATACCATGGATTAGTTTTACAGTTTACAGAAAATCAAGCAAGGAACCCCAAAATCTACACATACAAAATTGTGTTTTAAAAAGCTAAAACTTATTCAATTTAAAGAACTAAATATTCTAAAGTCATATCCCTTCTACTTGTTTTTTCAATAAAATATACTCACTACGAAATGATAAATGGCAAAATGGAAATAATAGTACTTACTTCACGGGATTTTATGAGGATTAAACAGGATAATCCGTGTAAAAGTTGGCACAGTGCCTGACTAATGGCAAATTATTAAAAAATGCTAAGTATGATCATTATTATTGTTACTATTCATTACTTCTTGTTGGTTTTGTTTTTAATTGCTGTTCCTGTTTTCTAAGAAAAATATTGCTTTTTAATCACCTAACTTCAAATAAGAAAAAAGTTTGCAACATTATGCTAGCTCTCCCTTCTTTGTTTAAAGTAAAAACATTAAAATAACATAAAATAATATCCAAACTTCCAGAAAAGACTAGTGGAGGAAAAGTAAATCTGAAGAATACTACCCAGGAAATCTGTGACCTTCTGATTTCCAGAAGGAAATTAGCCTTCTGATTATACTGGCTATTTGACTATAATCACTTACGTTCTCTGTGGCTGATGTCCTCACTGAATGAGGTTAACATGAGAGTATCTTGGAGTGCCAACATATTGTAATTATAATACTTTATAGCATTCTTGTGAAAAATAAATGCATTTAAAAATAAAGCATTTAGGGGCGCCTGGGTGGCTCAGTGGGTTAAAGCTTCTGTCTTCAGCTCAGGTCATGAGATCGAGCCCCGCATCGGGCTCTCTGCTCAGCAGGGAGCCTGCTTCCCGCACTCTCTCTGCCTGCCTCTCTGCCTATTTGTGATCTCTCTCTCTCTGTGTCAAAGAAATAAATAAAATCTTTAAAAAATTAAAAAATAAAGCATTTAGACAATGCCTAGCATATACTGGGTATACACAATATGTTAGCTATTACTGTTATTCCTTTACAGGTTCTATATGAACAGTCAGTATTTAATCTTTAGATTTTCTGTGATGATAGAATCAATTCATTCTAGGTGCTATCTATTGGTGATAATATTCTATTCATACCTTTTTCAAGGCCAGAATATCAGAAAAATAGCCATAGTAAATATAAGGCTGAAAGCCATAAAAACATGGAAAACAAACTAGTGGCATATATCACTTTATGGAATAATGTATTTCTTATTTTATGTAATTTTCCCATGGAATCACATAGTCAAGTGTAACAGACTTTTTCATGAAGTACTCATAATTTTTCACTGGTTGTACACTGGAATGAACTATCATAACAAGTTCTAGAAACCCCTTCATTGAACACTTATATATAATTATCTGTCTACATGGTTGTTTAATTTGAGATTTCTCCCATATTTGTAGCTTAGATGATAAAATAACAAGCACGTCCATTCCTGTTAAGAGTTTTCATCATGATTATAATGACCTTAATTATCAACAATACTAAATAAGATAATTATTTCCTGCTTAAGATTCATTGTTTATTGACAGCCTACTATGTGCTAGGTACTCTACTGGGTGGCAGTTTCAGTCTTTACAACTCTCAAGTTCAATGGGGAGATAAACAAGTAACCAAAATATTATAAAACAGGATCTTAAATGAAGGTAACAGTGACACTTCTAGGTGCTATGTTATTATGGAAGTTTTAAGTGTGGAAATATCAAGGCAGCCTTGTTGGGTGAGCAATTTCAAAACTGAGACAGAATGAATAAGCACTAGATAGTCAAAGGATAATGCATTGCATAATAATCATCTTCAAAAACAGCTACTCAACTAGCACATATTCCACTTCTCTTGCAGATTTCCATTCTCCCCTGAGTTGCCCAGGGTCCCCATTACGTCCCTAGTTCTGAGTGGCCAGGCAAGAGTATTTTTGCAGTACACTCTTATTTCTTGTAAAATTCCAATGTGCTTTCCAGAAAGTAAATATCTAAAATACATTTTAAATATCACCTTATAGGAGTGCTGGGGGGCTCAGTTGGCAAGGCTCCCATTGGGCTCCATGCTGGGTGTGGAGCCTGCTTAAGATTTTCTCTCCCTAAAAAAAAAATATTTTCTCTCCCTCTCCCTCTGCCTCTCCCACTTCTCCATCTCTAAAATAGATAAAATAGATGATAGATATAAATTGATGTATATATCAATTTATAAACAGCAGTACCAAAGCCCAAGGGGAAATGTCATTTGAAGGCATCAACAAAAATGGAATGACAAGGGGTGTCTGGGTGGCTCAGTCGATTGAGCCTCTGACTCTTGGTTTCAGCTGGAGTCATGATCTTGGGATTCTGAGATTGAACCCCAGGTTGAGCTCCATGCTCTTTGTGAAGTCTGCTTGGGATTCTCTCCCTCTCCCTCTGCCCCTCCCCCTGCTTACTTTCTCTCTCAATCTCTCTCTCTAAAAAAAATAAATACTTTTAAAAAATGGAATGACAATATTATCTCAATATTAAAGAAAAATAAATATTTAAAGCAATAAAATATGCCTTTTACAACTATCAAATTATAAAAAATAGAAACACATAATTTGAAGTATCAAGGCCATGCATTTCTGGTATTAGTATATATTGTTTCCTTCCTTTGGGATAAAATCTGGTGATACATTGCAAGAGTTATAAAAGTGTTCATAACTTTTAACTCAATAACCACATTCCCAGGAATTTAATGAAATGATTTTTTTTAAAAAAGGGAAAATGTTTTATAGGCAAAATTGATTATGGCAAGAATGCTAATATAATTCTGATGTTTTTTCCCCAAATACTTTTATTTCATTTTTTCAGTGTTACAAGATTAATTGTTCATGCACCATACCCAGTGCTCCATGCAATATGTGCCCTCCTCAATACCCACCACCAGGCTTGCCCAACCCTCCCACCCCCTCCGCTCCAAAACCCTCAGTTTGTTGCTCAGAGTTCACATTCTCTCATGGTTCATCTCCCCCTCTGATTTCCCCCCATT
Organism: Procyon lotor; assembly: GCA_028646535.1. Classification (NCBI taxonomy): domain Eukaryota; kingdom Metazoa; phylum Chordata; class Mammalia; order Carnivora; family Procyonidae; genus Procyon; species Procyon lotor. Next base: position 106,024,569 of record CM053604.1, on the reverse strand, counting down.
CACCCTTCCTTTCCTTCTCACAATGCCCTCCATGTTTTCCTTATGCTCCACAGGTGAGACCAGAAGATAATTGACTCTCTCCCCTTGACTTATTTCACTCTGCATAATATCTTCCAGTCCCATCCATGTTGATACAAAAGTTGGGTATTCATCCTTTCTGATGGAGGCATAATATTGATTTTAAGAATAAAATGATTCAGCATCCAGAAAATGAGAAAATTATGAAATATTATCTAGAAGGAAATCTGAAGCTATATAAATGTAGAAACATGAATGTCATAGAGATATCAAAAAAAGTGTCTACAGATAAAATTAAGAGAAAAAAATATAATTTTATAACTTAATTTATTTACTAAATAAGTAAATAAGTAAAAGAGATTTGCTAAGTAAAAATACTTTGATGCATCAAATAAAATAATTATGTGTTTAATTTTGGGTAATTTTTATAAATAACTCTCTGTTTTAAATTCCTTTTTACGTATACATATATATGTACGTACATACACATATATATATATAATTTGACATAAATACATAAATGGAAATTTTAGAGTACTTTCCATTTTTGTTTTTTTTAGCTCCCTTAGTTAATGTCTCTATCCTCCAAACCATAGAATCCATTCCACCATGTTATCTATCTTTAAAACATTAGTATATTATTCTTTAATTTTTCTTATATTCTTATAACACACAGAGACATATAGAATTATATAGAGAGATATAATTTTATATAAATATTCATGCATATAGAATTTTTCTCATCTTTTAACTGAACTATAATAAAAATATATCCATTTCTCTTTATCTTCCATTTCTCACTTATATCTTATCAAGTCAGTTTATGCAGCTCTAATTCACCCTGTTTAGTTGTTGTTTGCTATGGCATATTGCATATGTATCCAAATTTTTTTTAAGATTTTATTCATTTATTTGACAGAGATCACAAGTAGGCAGAGAGGCAGGCAGAGAGAGTTGGGGAAGCAGGCTCCCTGCTGAGCAGAGAGCTCAATGTGGGGCTTAATCCCAGGACCCTAAGATCATGACCTGAGCTGAAAGCAGAGGCTTTAACCCACTGAGCCACCCAGGTGCCCCTGTATCCAAATTTTTGAAATCAGTTGCATACTCTATTTGTACATTAATTTAGTTTCCATTTTTTCCCTTTATAAACAAGGCTTCAGTGAACGACTTTTATAAATACCAATTGAGTACCAGAACTTTTGTTTCTGAGATAGATTATCAGATCTGATATCTTTGGTAAAAAGTATTATATGTTTTCCGTTTTAATAGATCTTGCCAGATTGCATTCCAAGCTTTGGAATAACTCACATTTTTACCAGCAATGTGTTACCTGCTTTTTAGTTCTTTGGCAGCCTCATATGTGTAAAGTGATGTTTCATGTTCCTTTAACATGCAATTCCTTATTGTAAATTTAAGCATATTTTCCTTTGTTGGCCATGTGGGTTGATTTTTCTAAGAGTTTCCAGTTTACTTTTTATTTTTACATCAAATTGAGGCATACCATATATAGAGTAAGGTGTATAAATCTTATGTGTACAGTTGGGTGAATTTTTGCATAAATATGTACCTCCCAGATCAAGATACAAAATATTAACATCCTAGAAGTCTTCTTAGTGCCCCTTTGCAAACTTATACTTACTGCTACCTCACTCCATTTCCAAAAGGAATCACTGATCTGATTTCTATCTCCTCAGATTTACTTTGATTGATCTTGAATTTCATGTAAATAGCTCATAATGAACTCATTATTGTCAACTTTTTAAATCAATGTTATGTGTATGAGATTCAATTATATTGTAGAGAATGGAAGCACTTCAGTCTTTTCATTGTTTTTTATATATGAATGTTGTACAATTTAAAAATTTGGATCTTTTTACTTTGAGGCTATTAGGAATAAGGCTATGAAAAGAATTATTTTATGTGCCTTTTATCAGATATATATAACCATTTTTCTTGGGTATATACCTATGACAAGAACTACTGGGTCATAGGGTAAGCATATGTTTATATACCGCAAAATAGTTTTCCAAAGACTTTCTACTGATTTACATTCTCACAAAGAATACATATAACCTTCAGCTGCCCCATATCCTAGTTCATATGTGGTACTTATTGGCAGTCTTTTCAATTTGGTCATTCTGGTGTGAAATGGGATCTTATGTGCTTTTAGTTTGCATTTCCTTGATGAGTAATGATGTTTAGTTTTTTTTTTAATACCCGTTTTGGTTTTTATGAAGCCAATTTTATGAAGTGCCTATTCAAATCTTTTGCCTACTTTGTAATCAGGTTATTTGTATTTTAATTAATGATTTGGAAGGTTTTTATATATTCTGCATGTTCAAGCCTTTTTTGGATGTATGTATTACAAATATCTTCTCCCAGTGTGTGGCTTCCCTTTCCACTCTTCCAAAGGTATCTTTAGAAAAACAGAAGTTCTTAATTTTAATGAAGTTCAACTTGTTAATCTTTTATTCTATAGTTAGTGTTTTTGTATCCTATTTAACAAAATTACATGCCTCAAAAAAAAGATATTCTCCTGTTTTCTTTTAGAAGCTTTATGATTTTGCCATTAATATTTAGATATTTGACCTACCTTGAATAAAATTTTTATAAGGGGTCAGAGTTTATTTTTCCCATAGAGATACCTAATTATTCTACCATATTTTGTTGAAAAGACACCCTTACCCCTCCCCACTCCGAATAGAGTAGTATTCTTGTAGTAAATCAGGTGATCAGATACAAGTAGAATTAACTCTCAATTCTCTGTTCTTTTCAATTGGACAAATGTTAATAGGTTAATACCTTAGGTTAATACCACACTGTCTTAATTACTGTAGCCTTTTAGTAAATTTTAATATCTGGTAGTACATAAGTTCTTAAACTTTGTTTTGTTTATTCAAATTGCTTTAACTATTCCATATAACATGTAAATTACACACACCACCTGTGGTGATTTTGATAGGGAAAGTGATGAATCTATAGACCAATGTGGGGACAACTGACATCTTAAAAACACTGAGTACTCCATTCCTTGAAAATGGCATATCACTCCACTTATTTAGATCTTCCTTAATTTCTCTTAACAATATTTGTAATTTCCAGGGTAGATCTCTTGTACATATTTCATGTTGCTAACTAGTTCCTAGAAATTTTAATGATTTTGGTGCTATTATAATTGTTAATTATTTATTATTTGAAATGCATTCGAAATACAAATAATTTTATATTGACATTATATCCAAAGAAAGACCTTGCTAAATTCATGTAATAGAATAGTTTGCAGATTCTTTTGGACTTTTTGCGTATATAATCATGTCCACTGAAAAAAATAATAGTTTTATTTCTTTCTTTCTGGTATTTACATTTCAGTTTCTTTCTCTTGCTTTTTTTGTCCAGGATATGACTTCCAGGATGATGTTAAGTAGAAATAGTGGTAGTGGACTTGTGGTCTTCTTCCCAAACTTGGGGTGGAGGGGGAAACATTCAATATTTAATATTAGTTATGAAACTATAATTTTAAAATATACTCTTTATCAGGTTAAGGATGCTCCATTGTACTCTGTTTTCTGAGAGTTCTTATGAATATGGATTGAGATGATCATGGTTTTTTAATCATTTATTCTGTTACTGTGATAAACTAGATTGATTTTTTTTTATTGGTTGATTTCATAATATTAAGATGACCTTGCATTCCTTGGACAAACTTCACTTAGCTATGATTTATTATCCTTTTCACATTTTACCAGATTCAATTTGCTAATCTTATATTTGAGAATTTACATCCATTGTTGTAAGATCTTAAAGTTTCTAATTTTCTCTTCTTTTAATATTATTTTCAGATTTTAGTGTTAGGTTTATGTTGGTCTAATAAAATAAGAAGTGTTCTTTCTTTCTGGAGTCTCTGAAAGAGTTTATGTTAGATTGATACATTTTCTTCTTTAAATGTTTGGGAGAATTAGACAATGAGGCCTTCCTTTCCTGGAGTTTTCTTTGTGGGAAGATCTTTACTTGAAGATTCAATTTCTTTAACAGATAAAAACTATTGAGATTTTTCAGTCACTTCTCATGTCACTTTTGATAAGCTGTTTTTCAAGATATTTTTCCATTTCATGTTCAATGTTGAATTTATTGTTATAGAGTTGTATAAAATATGCTTTATTATATTTTCAATTTATTTTCATACCTCCTAAATGTACGATGATAAAAACTTTTCATCCCTAATAGTAATTGTTATTTTCCTTTTCTTTTATTTCTTGATCAGTCTTGCTAAGTATCAACAAACTTTTATTGAAATATTCAAAACTGCAACTGGTATTAGATTTCTCCAGAGAAACAGACCCAAAAAGAAATACATTATTTCATGGAGATATGAATGGGAGATATGTTCCAAGACCCCCAGTGGATGCCTGAAACCATGGATAGTACTGACCGATATATATACTGTTTTTTCATCAGTATATACATACATATATACTGATGGTGAAGTTAAATTGGACACAGTAAGAGATTAATAACTAATAATAAAAAAGAGCAATTGTAAGAATATACTATCATAAAAGTTATAAATGTGGTCTCTCCCTTTCTCTCTCAAAATATCGTATTCTTCTTGTGATGATGTGAGATGATAAAATGGCCTACATACTGAGGTAAAGCGAGAAGGACAAAGTCATGGTGATATAGTGTTAGGCTACTGAAGATATGTGAGAAGGAGGAGCATCTGTTTTCATGCTGCAGTTGACCACGGGTAACTGAAACCATAGAAAGCAGAACAGCCAATAATGGGGGACTACTATATATATATACATATAATTCATCATAAGGAAATGGCTTATAGGATTATGGAGGCTGAGAGAATCCAAGAACAACCATTAAAATCTATACCGTGTTCTCCAGAGAAAGCAAACTCGAAATTGGTTCCCATGACTATTGAGGCTAAGAAGTCCCAGTATCTGCAGGCAGCAATTTGGAGACCAAGGAGCGTTGATGGTATAGTTCCACTCTGAGTCTGAAACCCTAAGAAGCAGGAGAGCTGATGGCATAATTTCCTGACTGCCTCCAGTTCCGAATGCAGGATGTCCCAGCTTCAGGACAATCAATCAGAGAGAAAATAATGCTCCCTTACCCAGCCTTTCGGTTCTATTCAGGCCTTTAATGAATTAAAGGCCCACCTACTTTGGGAACAGCAATCTGCTTCAGTCTACAGATGCAAATGTGAATGTCACCCAAAAAAGCCCTCACAAACATACCCAGATAATGTTTAGCCAAGCATATATGCACCTATGGTCTAGTCAAGCTGACACCTTAGTCATCACACTACTTTTGGCATTGTCAATATTCTTGACTACTCCTTTGCTTTCTGTTTCACTTATTTTTGTTTATATATTTATATGTCCTTCTCCTCATTTTCTTTGTGTTTAATTTATAATTCCTTTTCTAGCCTTTTGGGATAAAAGCTTTAATCATAGCTTCTCAACTTTCCTTCATCTCTAATATGCCTTCTTAAAGCTTAAGTTTTCCTTTTAAGCACTGCTTTATTTATGTCCTGTGAATTTCAATGGGTCATATTTGTATTATTATTCAGTTCAAAATATTTCGTAATTTAAATCAGTCTTTCCTATTTGACTCAATGAGCTTTTTTGAAACATACTGCTTTGAAAATTAAAATTCAAAAAATTTTGCATGTTTTCTAGCTATGTCTCTCTATTGATCTCTAGCTTACTTCCAATCTGGTAGGAGAACATACTCTATATGCTTTCAGTCCTTTGATATTTCTTAAGAGTTTTTTTGTGACTCAGCATAGGTTCTCTTTTGTTAAGTATTCCATGGCCACATGAAAAGTTTATGTATTCTTTCTTATGTCAATAGGTCAAATTGGTTAAGCAGGCTGTTCAAATTTGATATAGCCTCATTAATTTTTTCTCTGCTCATTTTACCTCAAACTCTGATTATGGATATGTTTGGTTTTTTCTTCCATTTATGCCAAGTTTTGGTTAAAAATACAACTTGAAACTATGTTACTATCTTCAAACAATTTTAGAACTGTTTTTCTTTTTTTCGGTATGAAATGTGCCTCTTGCCTTAACATCTATGTTGTCTGATCTCAGTAGTGGCCCCACCTTGGTGTTTCATGTTATATATTTTTCTATTCTTTAACTTTCCACTTACCAATGTTCTTATATTTAAAGTTTGTCTCTTGTAAATTGAGTACAGTTGAGTCTTACTTTTCTCAAATATACTCTAATAATCTTTATCTTTTCATTAGAGGTTTTAAACAATTTGCAATTCATGTAATTTTTGGTATTGTTTAATTTAAGTCTACTATTTTGTAATTTGTTTTCTATTTATCCCATCTGTTCTTCTTTCCTTTATTTCTTTCCTGCTGCTTCTTTTAGATTAATCAAGTGCTTTTAAAAATTCTACTTTACCAAAAAAAATTTTACTTTACCTAATTCATTAGCATTGTAGTAAAATATTTTGTATTTTTTCTTTAGTAGTTATCCTAGAGATTAAAATATGGATGCTTAACTTATTAGAGTCCAACTTAAATCAATATTTTTAGAATTTCCCAAATAGTGTACAAACATTGAAGAAATTTAACAAGTTACCTCCTCCCATCCTTTGTGCTATTATTTCTAGATGTGCTAAAAACTCGACAAGATGCTATTATAGTTTTTGTTTTAAACAATCAATATTCTTTTATATATATATACACATTCCCCATTCTAGTACTCTTCATTCTGCTTTGCATTTCTTTCTTCTATGTGGGATTATTTTTATTCAACTTGAATGACTTCACTTACTAAATCTTAATGTGTGCTGGCAACAAATATTCTCAGCTTTTCTTTGCCTGAAAACATTTTTATTTTATTTTATTCTTGGGAATAAATACATTTGATGATGATATAGTATCCTTTTTCTGTATTCATGACTTTATTAGCTAATATATTTAAAAAGCTTTTTGCATCTGTGTTCATGAGGAATGTTGATCTGTAGCTTTTTTTTCTCCTTGTATGTCTCACCTACTTTTGGTAACAGGATAATGATGGACTCAAAATAAGTTAGGAAGTAATACCCCCCTCATTGTTTTCTGAAAGTTTTTAGAGTGTTGATATTCTTTCTTCCTTAAAAATTTGATCAAAGTAACCACTGAAATATCCTATACCTAGATTTCTTTTTGGTGGGGAGGGGGGTGGAGAGCAGGGCCTGGGTATGATTTAATTACAGAGTGATTTCAATTTGTTTAATAGATACAAGGAATTTGGTTTTTCTATTTTGTTCAGACTATATTTCATCATAATAACCCCTTATTATTCTTTCAATGTCTGTAGAATCTGTACTAATTTTCCCTCTTTTATTCCAGATATTAGTATTTTGTGTCTTTTCTCTTTTTCATTTGATCTATCTATAGTTTATTGATTTTGATGACCTTTTTGTAGATCTAGCTGTTGGTTTCACTTATTTTCTTTACTGTTTGTTCATTTTCTATTTAACTAATTTCTGTTCTATTCATTTTTTTCCAACCTCTTTTTTCTTTCCACTGTTAGAACTGTTTCTATTGCCATATTTTCTAATACATTGATCTTTTCCTCTAGAGAATTTACACTGCTATTAATCATATCCAGTAATTTTTTAATTTCTGATATTGTATTTTTTACTTTTAGAAGTATCATTTGTCATTTTTATATCTTCTGTTTCTCTTCTCATTATACTCACATTTCTCTTTAAATTCTATAGCTCCTCTAAAGTTTGTTTCTATTATCTCCACCATCCCTATCATTTTCAAATCTGTTTCTATTGATTGATTTTTTTGTTTATTATTACATTGTCCTGCCTCACCATTTTTAGTAATTTTATTGGATATTGAATATTATAAAATTTACACTATTAAAACTTGATTAATGTTTTTATTTCTTTGAAGAGTTCTGGACTTTGTTCTGGACTTGCACTTAAGTTATGAAATTATTAGCATACTTGGTCTCCCAAAGAATTGTTTTTAAACATTCTTAGGACAAACCTAAAGTAGTTTTTTTGTTGTAGTTGGATTTGTCCTAATACTAAGGCAATGACTTCTGGATGCCCTGAGAATTCAACAAGATACTCCAGTTTGGCTAGTCAGGATTCAAATGTATGTCGCTCAACTTTAATTTCTTTAAGCATGTTTATTATTTTTCTACACATGTTGTCATCTGCCTATTTCAGTAGTTCTAATTCACTAGGCATGTGATCTAGTTTTCAAGTACCTCTAAGAGGCAACATTCCCCAAAATGATAGAGTTAAATGGTGACTCTTACCATAGCCTCTAGAACCCTGCTGAGAAACCTAGAGAAAGCCTCCTTTTTCCTCACTCTCTCAAGCACAGGACTGGCATGACTCAGCTACTTCTCCACTGGGGGCCAGGGAGACCAATCATATTCATGATATATAGCCAATATTACTCTATAACCTCCTTGATCCACAATGCTTGTAAAACAAGCTATTTTCCAGGGTTGCTTACTTTATGATCTTTATTCCAGTGCCCCTATGCAGATTCCTAAGTGCCCACTGAGCTCACAGGGGGAAAAAAATCCCCTTTATTTGTGTTCTCTACCAATGTTCCCACAAAAACCAAGGGCTTCACTGAACCCAGAAAACTATAGGTCTCAGTAGACATTTAACTAAGAATATGCAGTTAAATCAAAACTGGACAAGGAAGAAAGGATGGCAATATGTCTATTGCCATTTTCTTAAATCCCCTCTGAATAGTAACTTTCACTTTTAAGACTTCTATTTGTTCTTTCCATATGTCCTTCCTCGGTCTTATCCAGGAGAGAAAAGCTGTTTGTAAAATAATCCATGTTGCTGGTTAATTTTATCCAATGAAAGCTATCTGCATTTCAATCATGACCTTTTATAAACAGTAACTTAATCTAAAAGCATGTATCTTTAGGACTTTTAAGTATAATGACAAGCTGGGGAAGAAAACGTTTTCTGTGTGATTCCAATTATAATCATCCTAAAAATGGAATTGCTGCATTGTAGAATGTGATTATATTCAGCTTTACTAAATATTTTACCAATAGCAATGTACAAAACTGTTGTTACTCCACATCCTCTCCAACACTTGGGATTGCAAGCTATTTAGAGTTGTGGAAATCTGATGGTGTAAAATAGTAATTCATTGTGTCTTTACTTTTCATTATTACTTGACATTTGGGTAACCTCCTCTATGAATTGATTATCCATATTATTTATATCATACTACATTTTTTTTCTAACCTATTGGTAGATGACCTTTTAATATTTGGGCTATGAATACTATGCTAAAATACCACAAATATCTTCTCCAAATCCATCTGCTGTCTTTTAGATTATAGTTTTCTTGTTAAGTTGTCAAATTTATCAATATTTCACTTATAGTTGGTGCCTTTGGTTCTTGTACTCTTGTGTTCTTGTTTAAGAAGTCTTTTCCTACTTTAAAATGATGGAGTTATTGTCATATATCTTCTTATAAAATGTTTTAAATTTGCTGTTCACATTCAAAACATATTCACCTAGAATTTGTTTTAGTATGATATGAGATAAGGTTATAATCTAAGGATATAATTATTTTCTTCTTAAGGCAAATCAATCTTTATAGACCCATTTATTAAACCCTTTCCTCACTGACTCTATACCAATTTATACCATATCCTCTGATATGTATCTGTTTTATACTTAATGTGTCTACTTCTGGGCTCTTGTCAATTGTTCATCCCTGAGTTAACCTCAGAGATCAATGCTTTATTGTTAGGGGACACTGGAATTCTTGAGAAGCAAAGTGACTATCTGTCTTTGAACTGGGCTCCAGAATGACAAAAGCCTGTTGGATACACTTAACCATCAGAAACAAGATGGTGTCATGAACATCATGACACCAAGACCAGAGAGATACTAAGTGTGCTTGATACACAGGAGTCTCTGATAATGGTGAATAGATCATGATGTTTATAGAGCTGAGATATAAGAACAGCTAATCAAGGTGTTGTTCGATTTGTGTATCAAAAAATTGAGATCTGGTAAAGTGAATGTTGATGTCGGTACTGTAATGGAAAATTGTCACTTCCACCCAGTTTTCAGATCTACATTTATCAACATCATTTGAAGATAAGAACAGATCCCTCTGAAGAATGACCCTGCAGTGCTGCCATGGGTTATATATTATCCTTACTACAATATACCTTATTTCTTGCTTTAAAGAAACCTGAAGTTATATGCAGGATAAGGGCCACCAGGGAACAAGTAATACTCAGTCATTCTGAGGAGATGCAAAATACTATCACAGTTCTCCAGCTGAATGAGAGCTTATGAAGCCAGGTAATCAATGCAATTATAGCTCAGGATTATCTGATACTGGGTCCAATAAGTCCTGGAGCCTACTCTTTTGTAATTCCTCAGATTCTAGATGTATATGGGATGCAGATATATATAGCAGCTCACATAAGTTGGGGCAAGAGATATCATGAAAGGAAGTTCCTGAAATTTGCATCCTAGCTAAGGTAAATAATCAGAAGTAATCAAAGTAAATAAATCAGAAGAAATGCCAGATCTCATAAAGAATTGCAGAGATATCCACCACCATTAAAGAACTGAAGGATGCAGTGGCAGTGTATCAAATCTCTATCAATTCATCTAGGCCTTCATAAACCTGTGGATCACAGCAAATGAGAGTGAACCTCTGTAAACATAACAAGGTCACAATTACTATGTATAATGTAATCTCTTTACTGGAGCAGATCAGCACAGCTTCTGAAATTTACTTATGAGATAAAATTTCCATAAGTATAAAGGATTAGATGCAGTTTACCTTGTCTTTGCAGGGACAGCAGTTTACTTTCACTGTCCTGCCTCAGAACTAGTTAACTCTTGTACTCTCTACCATAGTTTATCACTTAATTTGGCAGTAAATAATAGAAAAATTTTATATATAATGTGTGTGTTTGTTTTTTTCTTTGATAATACTAACTAGAAAATATATAGTTGATCCTTAAATAATGCAGGGGTTAGAAGTACCAACCCCCAAAGTAGTCAAAAGTCATGTGGACTCCAAAAACTTTACTAACAACTTACTGTTTACAGGAAACCTCACCAATAACATAAAGTTGATTAACACATTCTGTATGTTATATATATTATACACTAGATTCTTACAATAAAGTAAACTGGAGAAAAGAAAATGTAATTAAGAAACTCATAAGGAAAGGAAAAACATTACATTTTATCATTCATCAATGCCATTAGTTTATATCATCTACTTATAAGATGAATTATCTGTCAGTACCTATTTCAATATTGTACTATATGATACAAAACATTGTATATTAGGGTGCCTGGGTGGCCCAGTCAGTTGAGCATCTGCCTTTGGCTCAGGTCATGATCTCAGAGTGTTGGGATTGAGCCCCACGTCAGGCTCCTTACTCAGCAGGAAGTCCACTTCTCCCTCTCCCTCTATCCCTCCCCACCACTCATGCTCACTCTTTCTCCCTATCTGTCTCAAATAAATAAATAAAATCTTAGGAAAGATAAAAAAAAACCTGTAGATGTCTTTTCAAAAATGAAAAATTCATATTTATTTATAGGTTTAATGATTCAGGCATTAATAATGAAGAAACAGCAATCAGATTGCTTTATTGTGGTCTAGCCTATACACTAATGAATGAATTATTATAAAATTTTTATGACATTCAGTTTTGCAGTTATATTTATAATACAGTATTGGAAAAATTGTTACCTTGAAAAAAAACCTGTGATGATAGGCTGATACACAGTTTCTCCAATTATGAGAGAAGCATACTGTATGGTAATGTAATTCTTTGAAAGCAAAATTATAGAACAGTAAGAAAACTAACACATTAATTTTATATTAGATATCATTTACTTTATGCCTATGTAAAGATAGACCACCCACTTCCATACAAGTCTTGCACACAGAGTTTTACAGGATGAATACTTAGGCAATGATGATAATGACACAAAAATGTCTCATGCAGCTCTTGCCGTACAGTTTCTATATTTTTACATGAAGATGCTCATACACATACACAACAGTATGGTCATTAACTATATGGCATGATGGTTATTTACTATTCATTAAGTGGAAGTGGATCATCATAAAGGTCTTCATGCCTGTTGTCTTCACATTGAGTGGGGTGACAAGGAGGAAGAAAAGGAGAGGTTGGTCTTGTTGTCTCAGGGGTGGCAAAGGTGGAAGGGGAGGCAGGAGAGGCAAATACACTCTGTGTAACTTTACAGAAGTACGTAGTAATTTCTGGGGCACCTGGGTGGCTCAGTCGTTAAGCGTCTGCCTTCAGCCCAGGTCAGATCCCAGGGGCCTGGGATCGAGCCCCGCATCGGGCTCTCTGCTCTGCAGAAAGCCTGCTTCTCCTGCTACCATTCCCTCTGCTTGTGTTCCCTCTC
>CM053604.1:105961299-106011619 GCA_028646535.1 Procyon lotor | reverse complement strand
ATTTTTGTTTTTTGTTGGTTATTTACTGTTTAAAGTGGTCCCCAACAGAGTGCTGAGTTGCTGTCTAGTGTTCTTAAGTGCAAGAAGGCTGTGATGTGCCTTGGAGAGAAAAGATGTGTTTAGATAAATTCCCTTTGGGCATGGGTTATAGTGCTGTCGGCCTTGAGTTCTATGTTAATGAATCAACAATACATGTTTTTAAAAGTGTCTTAAACAGAAACACACATTAAACAAGTTTTTGTATTGATCAGTTGAGGGAAATGTGAGCAGAGACTTATGGGAATCTAATCCTGTATTTCCACCAGGAGTTCAGTATTTGCTAATTCAGTGTTTGCTGTGACTTTATAGAATAAACCTACCACAAACAATGACAACAGAGAAAAAACAGAAATGAGAGTGAATGATAAAGCAGAAGTGATAAAATGTTAATTTGGAGAATCTGAAGGAAGACTTTACCATTTTTCCACATCTTTTCTAAGTCTGAATTTTTAAATTATGTTAAAAAAAAAAAAAAGGCTGTACCCTTCATCTAGAACCCTTTTTCAGGACCCAGAATAATCTAGAGACACTGGAAAAGGATGAGAGAGGCTAAGCCAAGAGTAGGATGCTGAAGAGCAAGCATCTATTTACTCAGGCTGGCCATGGAAGAATGATTAGGTAGGAGTCATAGTCAGAAAAGAGAAGCACAAGAGATGTGTAGAGCCCTGAATGTGGAAAGAATCATGGAGTCAGAAGCCATTCAGGTTTGCAGGAAATTGGGAAGAAAGATTTGAATGGATTAGAGCAAAAACTTCAGACTTAAAACCTTAAACAATGCAAGGTCTTTGGAAATTCTGCTTTTATAGGTACTGCTTAGATGGCATTGGGTTGGTCTGAGAGCTTTAAAAGAATCAGGTAGGACCAGATACTTTCTTCCTCTGCATTAATATTCATCTTTTCTCAACATTGTAATTCTTCCAGAGTCATTTGTCAAAAACTTTTTTGGTAAAAAATGAGATTAAAAATAATAATTGATGAACAACAACAAAAACCATCTGTTCCATCTGAAGAAAAATGTTTATTTGTGTTCTGAAATTGATATATGTGTTTATTTGGTTGTGTGGTTTGGGAGAGGCTTTTCGCTTGCTTGTTTTGAAAATAACTACAATTAACAATATATCCTGAACACATTCTTAACTGCATTTGTTGTTAGAGTGTAACATATGGATAAATGATTCATAAATCATAAACATACAGCTTAATAAGTTTTCACAAAGGGATCAACAGAGAATATCATCAGTACTGCAATGGTCATCCTATTCCTTCCAAGTCTTTATGTCCTACAAGGACACCCCTATCCCAACTTCCATAAATTAGTTTTGCCTATTTTTAAACTTTATATAAATGATATTATACAGTCTGTACTCTTTCTTATCTGGCTCCTTTATTTACTATTATCTTTATGAAAATCATTGATGTTTTTCTATCTAACAATTCTTTATACTTTTTCATTACTGATAAGGTATTCCATTGTTGGAGAAACCAAAATTTGTTTGTGAAGTCTGGTATTGAAGGATATTTGAGTTGTTTCCAGTTTGGGTCTATTATAAATAGTAATACTGTCTACATTCACGTTTCAGTACACATCTGTCCTTGGGGCTTATACTTAGTTGTAAAATTGCTTGGTGTGTGTATATTCAATGTTGAGTTTAATCTCTCAAATAGTTTTCACAGTTCTTAAACCAGTTTATACCTTCACCAGAAGTATATGAAAATTTTCCTGGACAACTTTTTATTACTGCTTTCTATCTTTATTTGATTATATTCAGAGAACATGCTCTGAAAAATGTCTACATTTTGGAAAGTGAAATTTTTTTGTGACCAAGTACATGAGCAACTACTTAAAATATTCCAAGGGCATTAAGAAAAATTGTGAAATCTATGTTTGTTTATACAAAAACACAATACATACACATATTCATAAGATTGAGACCTGAGTACCTTTAGAAAAATAACATATTCCTAGATACAAAAAAAATATATCATAGATACATCAGTTTTCCTCCAGACTAATAAATAAATTTAATGCATTTCCAAATAAATTATAATGAGGGATTTGTTTAATATAAAAATTATATTTTAATTTCATGTACAAGACCAATTATTAACAATTGATAACTAAAAATTAAAAATAAAATGGTAGAGGGATGCTTGTCCTACCAAATATAGTGCATTAGTTTCAAATTACCATAATCTTAATAAAATATGTTGAAACAGGAATAGTCAAATAGAAGAATACAGAGCCCACAAACTTATCCCAATACACATGAATTTTACATATAATAAAAAATGGTTTATAAAATGCACTTTTTTCAATGACTATCCATCTAGGAAAATAAAATTATACTCTATTAGATACCACATGAAACTAAATCGCACATGAACTTAAAAACTAAACACTAAAAAAATAAGTAGTAGAATATTTAAAATCACATTTGTGTAACTTTGAAATGGAAGATGACTTAAGAATATTGTAAAGCTCTGAAGCCATAAAAAATATTATCAACAGATTTGAATACATAAAAATCAAAACTTTCCACCAAAATTCAAAGAGACTGGAAGAATATATTTGCAATATATATGACAAAGCTTATAACAAAAGAAAATGACTGAGTAAATTGTGTTTTCAAAACTAAATGTTATTCAACTATTAAAAAGAATGCATTAGATCCATATGCATTGACCTTGAAAATGGCCATGTCTTTTAGGAAGGAAAAGATGTGCATTCTGAGAAAAAGGTGGCAGTAGCCCAGCTTTCAGACATTTCTGAGTTCTTACATAAAAACAGTCAAAGTGCCTAGAGAATGAAAACAAAATATTTACAACAAAATCAATAACAAGTGAACCCCAAAATACAAACAGATACATACAAACCACCTGTATGTATAAGATCTAAATGTTATTGACATTTGTATGAAAGAAAGCAGAGGGAAGCAAGGGTGCACCTGACTGATCTAAGAATAGTATAATACCTTAAACTCTGGAAGGCCAATTCAAGAACAGTAGCTGCATCTAGGAAGGGTTTTGCACACTATAATAGTGTATAAATGCAAAGAGTCATGGTAAGGACTAAAGAGTTTGGATCAGTCTAGCCCCTGTGAACTCTTGAAGCTGAATTTGCAGGGCTCCTTTGTAGTACAGGGCTATAAACTGAGGAAATATAGATGGGAACAAAATGAAAATTGATCCTACTGGGATAAGAGGGACAAAGAAAAGAGAAGAGTCAAAAAAAATTTCCAGCAAAGTGAATAAAGCCAGGAAATCTTAGAAAGCATTATGTCATATTTTTAACACTACACAAAAGCAGAAAAGGAAATTTTGTGAAGGCAGAAGGCAATATGAGCCAGGCTCCTTATAAAAATTCAGAACAACTGAAATTATTAATATTAAAATGAGCAATGTAAATTATTGAAATCAAATCCCATTCAAAAATACTACATAAAAAAGAGTAAGAACGAGAATGATATCTCTATAAGCAATAAAAACTTGCCAGAAAGATGTATTCAAAAGACAGTAAAATATTGTAAAGTACTATTTCAAAACAAGCTAAAACATTTAAAAATGTACAAAACATGAAAAAACAGTATAATTCAATATTATAAAAATTACAAATTGAGATGAGAAAATTCACAAATTAGAAAGAAGATATAAAATCATTTTAGAAATGAAAACTAATCTAGAAGGGAACAGGAGTGGATTAACACAACAAAAATTATCTTTATTCTTTTTTAAAGATTTATATACTTAATTTGAGACAGAGAGAGCATGTATGACTGGGGGCAGGGGCAAAAGGAGAGGAAGAGAGCGAATCCTCAAGCAGACACCCCACTGAGTGCATAGTCTGATGCAAGGCTTGATCACATGACCATGAGATCATGACCTGAGCTAAAATCAAGAGTCAGCTGTTTACTGACTGAGCCACCCAGGCACCCCAAAATCATCTTTATATATAAATGATGAAGAAGGGAAAGTCTTCTTTAAATCAAAAGAAAATAAGAAAAGGATTTCAGATAGTAACATATAGCAAGAAAAAAAAAATCCAATATATGGATAAGAGGAGCTCTAATCAGGAAAATTAATATGACTAAAAGATTATAAAAACTTTCCTAAAAAAATAATAAAAATTTTTGCAGCTATATATTGAAAGAGCACAATGTGTACTTGAGTACACAGACTCAGAGCAACAAAACAAAAACATTCTAGCGGAATTTTTAAGCTTATAATAGAAAATTAAAAACCTTTGGTGTTCAAGAGAAAAAAACACATGATTTATAAAAAATATAAAAGTATATTATTATCAGACTCTTTGTCATCTTTATGCCAGAAGGAAATAAAGTAATATATTTAATGTAGTCAAGGAAATAAAACATGATCCAAGTAATTTCTACAGAGTGAAATGAATCTTTAAAATTAAAAAGCACTAATTGTTATCAATAGCCAAGAATTTAGGGACTATGGTTCCCATGAGACCTTCTTAAGAAATCTACTAAAAAAGTAACTTAAACCAACCAAAATGACCAAAGAGACATTTACACAAGGACTGATGGTAAGGAGTAAATATGTAAATATATATAAAACTAATTAAAATTAAAACAGATTATAGACTCTCACATGTAGATGTATTATAACTGTAAAAAGAAAAAGAGTAAGATAGCATATATAAAAAAAAGTTTTAACTATTTCCATTAATCATATTAGAGGTAGTAGTATTAGTATTTTGATAAAACTCATACGCATAGAGTAAAACAAATAAATAATTATGGGATATTTTAATTATAACCTTTCTTGTGACTCTCTAGCATTCTCAGAATGCAAGAAAAAAATTGCAGTGTAACACAGAGCAGATTAAGAAAAACTGTGTCATTCTGAATATTAATCTGAAATATCATTCAAAACATATAAGGTATTTTTAGAGTATGTGTGTGTGTCATATCTGTCCACTGAAAAAGTCTAGAAACAATCATCTGTCCAATAGCAAGGAGCATCCATAGAGCCTCAGATACGTAGCCTTGAAATGCTCTTTCCCAATTAAAAACAGAGAGGGGTGTTGCTTCCTGGAAACATAACTGATTCTCATCTAGGAAAGGAGATGAACAAAAAGAGCATATAATATCTTGATATACCAGATAACATGAAACTATTAAAAAGTTAAGATTATTATATAATCTATAAGGACCATTTTGAAGAAGAGTCCACTATCCAAAAATAGAAATTTGAACTTCAGTAAGAATAAGGAATTGCACTGTATTAAAACTCAACAAATATGTTTAAGTATATGATTTCATAACATTTTTCTTTTCTTGTCTTTATTAGCTAGGACTTACAGTACAATGTTGAAAAGGAGTGGTGAAAGGAAACACTTTGCCTTGTTCCTGATCTTAATAAAAAAGCTTCAAGTTGCTCACAATTAGCTCTAGTTTTTTTAGAGATTTTTATTTTGTTTTGTTTTGTTTTGTTGACTTATAATTACACTTTTATTTTTTATTAACATATAATATATTATTTGTTTAAGGGGTACAGGTCTGTGAATCATCAGTCTTACACAATTCACAGCATTCACCATAGCACATACCCTCCCCAATGTCCATAACCCAGCCACCCTATACCTCCCCCTCAACAACCAGCAGTTTGTTTCCTGAGGTTAAGAGTCTCTTATGGTTTGTCTCCCTCCCCAGTCCCATCTTGTTTCATTTCTCCTTCCCTTCCCCCCATGAACCCCACCCTGCCTCTCAAATTTCTAATATCAGAGAGATCATATGATAATTGTCTTTCTCTGATTGATTTATTTCATTTAGCATAATACCTTCTAGTTCCATCCATGTCATTGCACATGGCAATATTTCATTTTTTGATGGCTGCATAGTGTGTGTATATGTGTGTGTGCGTGTGCGTGTGCATGTGTGTGTGTGTGTGTATCACATCTTCTCTATCCATTCATCTGTTGATAGACACCTAGGCTTTTTCCATAGTTTGGCTAGTGTGGAAATTGCTGCTATAAACTATAAACATTTGGGTGCATGTGCCCCTTTGGATCACTACATTAGTATCTTTAGGGTAAATACCCAGTAGTGCAACACCAGATTGTAGAATAGCTCCATTTTCAACTTTTTAAGGAACCTCCATACTGTTTTCCAGAGTGGCTGCACCAACTTGCATTCCCACCAACAATATAGGATTCCCTTTTCTCTGCATCCTTGCCAACACCTGTCATTTCCTGACTTGCTAATTTTAGCCATTCTGACAAGTATGAGGTCGTATCTCACTGTGGTTTTGATTTGTATTTCCCTGGGGCTGATTGATGTTGAGCAATTTTTCATGTTTTTGTTGGCCATTTCGATATCTTCTTTGCAAAAATGTCTGTTCATGTCTTCTCCCCATTTCTTGATTGGAATATTTTTTCTTTCGGTGTTCAGTTTGATAAGTTCTTTTAAATTTTGGATACTAGCCCTTTATCTGATATGTCATTTGCAAATATACTCTCCCATTCTATTGGTTGTCTTTTAGCTCTAGTTTTTTTTTTGCAGATACTCCTTATCAGGTTGAGGAAGTTCTCTTCTATTCCTAGATTTGCTGAGAGTATCATGAATGAGCATTGGATTTTGTCAAATGCCTTTTCTGTATCTATTGATATGATCATGTGATTATTCTTCTTTACTCTATTGATAGATTACATTAATCAGTTTTCAAATATTGAACCGGCCTTGCATCCCTGGAAAAAATTCCACTTGGTCGTGGTATATAATTCTTTTTATACATGACGGGATTCAATTTACTAATATTTTGTTGAGGATTTTTGCATGTGTGTTAATGAGAGTCATTAGTCTGCAGTTTTCTTCTATTGCCCTTGGTTTTGGTATTTGAGTAATGCTGACCTCATATTATGTTAGGAAGTATTCCTCTGCTCTAATCTCTTGGAAGAGATTGTAGAGAATTGATATAATTTCTTTCCCAAATGTTTGGTAGAATTTGCTAGTGGACCCATTTGGACCTGGCACTTTCTGTTTTGGAAATTTATTAGTTATTTATCATAGTTATTTATGTTTAAAAACTAATTAGTGATATTCTGAGGGTGACTAGACTCCAATTCATTATCTTGAAAACCAGGTAAATAAAAAGAATCAAACATTATTCCTGTCATCCTGATATAAACTTCACTCACAGGTAATTAAATAGTTGATGTGGGAGCTGGCTCTGGTAAATAATATATTTTGAACAAATAAAATAATAAATGAAATAATAGAGTAATAATATCATCATTTTGGGAACAAATACTTTGAGTAATGGCAAACTGATTTCCTAATTGATAAAAAAACAACTATAATACAAATACAGAATAAATAACTACAAAAATCAGGCTGCCTGGAAGCCCTGCTGAGTGAACAAAAACTGACACATTCTGGTGAGGAGACAATGCTCAAAGGAAAAGAGTTATATGTACTGAGTTCCACTTGCATGAATTTATCTGGGAGCCATTCAGCACAGTTTTATTCTTAATAGCCAAAAACAAGAAAAAACTCAAATGTCCATCAACTGATAAACAGATTAACAAATTGTGGTAAATCCACACAATGGACTACTACCGTGTAATTATAAAGGAACAAACTACTGATTAACAGAGGCAGAGGTGAACCTCAAAAGCATTATGTAATGTAAGATAAACACAAAAGACTACATAGTGTATGAGCTCATTCATTTAAAGTTATAGAAAAGGCAAAAACTATAGAAAAGAAAGATTAGTGATTTTCAGGAGATAGTGAATGGGCACAGGAGTTTGACTGCAAAGAGATATAGTGAACTTTTGAGTGATGGAAATGATCAGTTTCATCATTGTTACAGTTTCTTGACTATACATATTTATCAAACTCACCAAATATCACATGTAAAATTGGTGAATTTTATTGTATATAAATTATACCACAATAAAACTGATTTAAAAATAGAGGGGAAGCCAAACTTTTCATGCTGAAGAAATTCAAACTGCTTATGTATTTGCCAAAGTTCTTGGATGTAGATCTGAGTAAGCATCTGGATCCACCTGTTAATTTGAAGGAATATAAAAGACAAATGACTGTTAAATTGTACCAACATTATAAAATCAACAAGATCCAGATCATGAAAACTCTATAGATCAAATGGCCAGGTCTCTTCAACTCATAGTTTTACAGATATATCAAATCAGGGGCAGAGGGGGCAGGTAAGCTTAATCAATAGAGTATCAGGATTCACACTTCGCTAATAAAAACACAAAGCAGTCTCCCAGATTCCAGCCCAGCATCTAAGAAGCCTGGAAGTCACCTCTTCATCATAACAAGTAACAAGCTGAACCAACTAGAAAATAAGCAATTCTTTTTTTAAAAAAATTTATTTATTTATTTGACGGAAAGGAGAGAGATCACAAGTAGGCAGAGAGAGAGGGGGAAGCAGGCTCCCTGCTGAGCAGAGAGCCCAATGTAGGGCTCGATCCCAGGACCCTGGGATCATTAACTGAGCCGAAGGCAGAGGCTTTAACCCACTGAGCCACCCAGGCATCTAGAAAATAAACAATTCTTATATTCATCAGAGAAGTGAGGTCACGGAACAAACTGTTCCCCCCCAAGTTGGAGAGAAAGAGAAGCATATACAGAGAATCACAACTTCCTGGAGCAGAAACCCATGAGCAGAAATGTCTAGAGGAACCAGTGCTGGGGCAGGAAAATTTAGACTGTAAATGAGAAATTACTGGAGGTTTATGTGGACAAGTCTGAGAGTTAAAAACTCCAAGGGGACCCAGTCACAAAGCAGTCTTCATACTTTTGTGAATTTCACCTCCAAGAGTTCTAGAAGGTCCTCACTGTAAATATCAGAGAAGAATTCCCTCTGTGCTTCCATTATGAAGAGGGGAAAGGTAACCATCTTAAAATATGCCAGAGTATTGTTTACTTTTTAACAAGTCTTGCTCTCAGGAAAAACTATTTTACTAAAGCATAACCTGCTAGAGTTTAATCAGAGCCTAACCAACCTGGAAGAAAGGAAGTACCCAAGTCCAACTCCCTCTAGTCATCCTGTCCCACCTAAGAAGAGAAAAACAACTGAAGAGCACTGGTGAAGTTCACATTCCAGAAGCCTGCTCACCAAAAGGCTGAGACCTAATCACATGACTATAGAACGTTTTCCTTCCCCCCATAACTTATTACAACATGTTAAAGGCCTATTATTCATAGTTCTTTTTACTCAGTGCATCACATCAATTTCCAACAACAACAACAAAAAATTTCATGCATACTAAAAGGCAAGGAGCACAGTTTAAGAGACTGAATAAGCATCAGAGCCAGAGTCAGATTGGCAGGAATGTTGAGGTTTTCAGACTGTTAAATTTTTTAAAAAGCTATAACTAATATGGCAAGGGCTTTAATAGGAAAATTAGACAACATGCAATAACAAAGAGATAACATAAGCAGAGAGAGGGAAATCCTACAAAAGACCTCTAAAAGAAATGGTAGAATTTAAAAAAAAGAAGAACCAGTAATATAATTGAAGAATACTTTAAGTGGGCTCATTAGTAGACTGGCTAGAACTAAGGAAAGAATCTCTGAACCTGAGGATATGGCAATATAAACGTCAAAAGCTAAAAAGCAAAGAGGAAAAAAAGGCTGAAAAAAGAACAGACTATTCAAGAATTGTGGAACAGCTACAAAATATGTAACAAATACAAAATGGGGATAAAAAAGAAAGAAAGAAAAAGAAGGAAAGAAGGAATATTTAAAACAGTAATGACTAAGAATTTCTCCAAATGAATCTCAGACACTAAACCACAGATCCAGGAAGCTGCAAAATTCTAAATAGGATAAATTCCAAAGCAAAACGAAACAAAACAGAAACAAACAAACAAAAAAAACCTCTACACCTAGGTATATCATATTCACACTACAGAAAATCAATGATCAAGAAAAAATTCTGAAGGAAGCCAGAGGAGAAAAATGCATTCCTTACAGAGGAGCAAAGATAAGAATTACATCTGACTTCTCAAAAAACATGAAAGCAAAAAAAAAAAAAAAAAAAGAAAGAAAGAAAAGAAAAGTGGGGGTGGAGAGTGAAGTGAAATACTTAGTGTTGAGAGAATAAAAAACACCAACCTAGAATTCTGTACCCTGTGAAATTATCGATCAAAAGTAAAAGAAAAATAAAAACTTTCTTAAATAAAAATGGAGGGAATTTATTGAAAATAGATCTGCCTTTTAAAAAAATGTTAAGAAGAATCTCTTCCAAGAAAAGAAAAATGACATGTCAGAAACTTGGATCTACATAAAGGAAGCAAGAGCATTGGAGAAGGAATAAGTGAAGGGGTGTTAGACTGAATTATGACTTTGTTTAAAAAATAGACAAATAGATCAATAGAACAAGATAGAAAACCTAGAAACAAATCCACATAAATATAATCAACTGATTTTTGAAAAAGGAGCAAAAACAATAGAATGAAGCAAAAATAGTCTTTTCAACAAATGGTGCTGGAATGAGTGGACATCCCCATGCAAAAAAGCAAAAAACAAAAAACAAAAAAAACCTAAACACAGACCTTTTGTCCTTCACAAAAATTAATTCAAAATGCAACATAGATCTAAATGTAAAACGCAAAACAATAGAACTCCTACAGAATAATAGAGGATAAAACCTATGTGGTCTTGGGTATGGAGATAACTTTTTAAATACAACAACAAATGTATGTAAGAAATAATTGAGGGATATAATCCAAGATGGCAGAGGAGTAGGAGTAAACTTAGTTTCCTCTGGTCCCTTGAATTCAGCTAGATAGCTATCAAATCATTCTGATTACCTGTGAACTCAACCAGAGATCTAAGAAAACAGTAGCTGCAACTCTACAAATAGGAAAGTGACCACTTTCTTCCTGCAAGGTAGGAAGTGCAGAGAAGTGAATCCGAGGTAATATATGAGAAGATAAACTGCAAGGTGAAGGAGCCTCCATCAGCCAGATGCCAGAAAGTGATATAGCATCAGAGCACAAAATCAGAACTTTTAGAAGTCTGCTCCAGTGAGGGACTTCCCTGCCTGAAAGATGCTCAGGTAGCAAAGCAGGGCAGAATACTATGTGAGACATTGTGGTCTCAGAATCCCTGGGGTCACAGGAAAAGCAGAGTTGCCTGAGTGTGGCAGAGTTCCCAGGCATCAGGGCAGGTAAGCTGGTTGTGTTCAGCAAGTCCAGGAGTAGGCTCTTAGCTCAGGGTTGTCATATACTCCAAACAGCTACACAATTGGGTGACTGCTCTCTGAGCAGGGGCCCAGCAAGTGGCAAAACTGTCATGATACCCCCTTTCTTCTGATGGGAGGAGAGCACAGGTGGGCACCACAGGAGTCTGCAGGGTTTGGAGATTCAAAGTAGAGTCACATGTCTGAGACAGAAAAGCTCTTTTACTTGCTGGGTGAGCATGGAGTGTGGACAGACCAGGTAGACAGGAGGGATTGACTTCTTTCCTCTGAGGGCGCACTGAGGAGTGGGTCCCTGAGCTCTCAACTGTGGGACTAGAGATTGGGAGATTGTGATTTTCATTCTCATCTTCTAAAGCTGCTTAGAAAGCCTTCATGGAACAAAAGCCATATAAAGCAATCCAGAGCCACTTACTTAATGTGGCCCCCTGGCAAGGGTGGTGCAACTCTTCCCAGGGCAAAGAGACATAAGAATCAGCACAACAGTCTCCTCTCCCAGAAGAAGATCAGCAAGAATAAACAGCTAAGAGCAAGTTTACCGATCACACAGAAATGCAAAACTCCATTGCTAGGGGAAAATAGTGTATAGAATTCATGGTTTCTTTGTTTTTTTTTTTCCCCCACCATTATTTAATCTTTCAATTTTAATTTATTTCTTTCCTTTTTCAACCAATTTCTTATTTTATCAACTTTTTCTTTTTTAAATTTTGATTTTTACGGTTACAATCTATCCTTTCATTGTATTTAATTGTGTGTGTGTGTGTGTGTGTGTGTGTGTGTGTGTGTGTGTGGTGTGTGTGTGTGTGTTTCTTTCTCTACAGTTTTGGGATCTTGTTTTCTAACAAACAGGACAATATACACACAGGATCCAGTGTATTGCTCTGTTCTGTTCACCTGTCTGATTATATTCATTTTTTGTTTTTTAAATTTTTTCTGGTTTAGGGTCTCTTCAGTTTTGTTAGTGTATATTTCTCTTGGGTCATTGTTGCCATTTTAGAATATTGTTCTCTCATTTATCTATTCTTGTCTGGTCAGAATGATAAGACAGAAAAACTGCACCTCAAAAAATACAAAAGGCATGGGGTGCCTGGGTGGCTCAATGGGTTAAGCCTCTGCCTTCAGCTCAGGTCATGATCTCAGGGTCCTGGGATTGAGCCTTGCATTTAGCTCTCTGCTCACTGGGGAGCCTGCTTCCCCCTCTCTCTCTGCCTGCCTCTCTGCCTACTTGAGATCTCTCTCTGTTAAATAAATAAATAAAATCTTAAAAAAAAATACAAGAGGCAGTACTGACTGCCAGAGATTTAATCAGCATGGATATAAGTGAGATGTCAGAACTAGAGTTCAGAATAACAATTATAAAGATAGTTGGACATGAAAAAACATAGAAGACACAAGAGAATCCCTTTCTCGAGAAATAAAAGAACTAAAATCTAACCAACTCAAAATCAAAAATGCTATTAAAAGATACAATCCAAAATGGAGGCTCTAACTGCTCACATAAATTAGGTAGAAGAGAGAATTAGTGATATAGAAGACAAAATAATGAAGACTAAAGAAGCTAAGGATAAAAGGAATAAACAACTACTGGGTCACAAGGGAAGAATTTCAGAGATAAATGATACCATAGAGCAAAACAAAATTGGAATAATTGGGATGCCAGAAGAGAAAAGAGAAAGAGCAGCTGGGGGTAGATGATATATTGGAGCAAATTATAACTGAGAACTTCCCTAATCTGTGGAAGGCAACAGGCATTCAAGACCAGAAGGCACAGAGAAAACCCTCAAAATCAATAAAAAATAATTCGGTTTTGCATAGTGAAACTTGCAAATCTCACCGACAACAGGAAATCCTGAAAGCAACTCAGGACAAGAGGACCATAACCTACAAGGGTAGAAACATCAGATAGGCAGTACACCTATCCACAGTGACCTGGCAGGCCAAAAAGGACTGGAATGATATATTCAGGGTGCTAAATGAGAAAAATATGCAGCCAAGGATACTTTTTCCAGCAAGGGTGCCATTCAAAATAGAAGAAGAGATAAAAGCTTCCAGGAAAAACAAAAACTAAAAGAATTTATGATCACTAAAGCAGCCTTACAAGAAATATTAGAGATCAAAAGTAATATTGACCAGAAAGGAACAGAGACAATAAACAGAAACAGTGACTTTCTAGGTGATACAAAGCTATAAATTCATATATTTCACTAATTACTCTGAATGTAAATGGGTTAAAGGCCCCAATCCAAAGACACAGGGTATCATATTGGAGAAAAAAGCAAGACCCATTAATATGTTGTCTACAAGAGACTCATTATAGACCCAAAGACACCTCCAGATTGAAAGTAAAGGGGCAGAAAACTATCATGCTAATGGATATCAAAAGAAATCTGGAGTGGCAATCCTTATATCAGACAAATTAGATTTTAAACAAAAGATGGTAAGAAAAGATGAGGAAGGAAACTGTATCATAATAAAGAGTCTATCCAGTAAGAAGATCTAACAATTATAAATATTTATGCCCCTAACATGGGAGAAGCCAATTATATAAACCAATTAATAACAAAATTAAAGAAACACAGTGATACTAATACAATAATAGTAGGAGACTTTAGCAGCCCACTCACTGCAATGGACAGATCATCTAAGCAACAGGCGAAGGAAACAAGGGCTTTAAATGCCCTACTTGACCAGGTGGGCTTCACAAATATATTCAGAACATTCCATCTTAAATCAACAGATACACATTCTTCTCTAGCGCATATGGAACATTCTCAAGAATAAATCACATTCTGGGTCACAAATCAGGTCTCGACTGGTACCAAAAGATCGGGATCATTCCCTACATCTTTTCAAACAATAGTGCTTTGAAACTTGAATTCAATCACAAGAGAAAATTTGGAAAGAACTCAAATACATAGAGGCTAATGAGCATCCTACTAAAGAATGAATGGGGAAAAAAAAAAAAAGAATGAATGGGTCAACCAGGAAACTAAAAAAGAATTTGAAAAACTTGGTAACAAATGGAAATAAAAACACAGTTATTCAAAACCTTTGAGATGCATTAAAGATGGCCCTAAGAGGGAAGAACATAGCAATACAAGCCTTTCTCAAGAAACAAGAAAGTCTCAAATACAAAACCTAACTTTATACCTAAAGGAGCTGGAGAAAATACAGGAAAAAAAAGGGGGGGGCCTAAACCCAGCAGGAGAAGAGAATAAATAAAGATTAGGGCACAAATCAATGAAATCAACACCAAAAGAATGGTAGAACAGATCAATGAAACTAGGAGCTTGTTCTTTGAAAGAATGAATAAGATTGAAAAACCCTGTGAGACTTATCACAGAGAAAAGAGAAAGGACCCAAATAAATAAAATCATCAACAAAAGAAAAGAGATCCCAACCAACACCAAAGAAATACAAACAATTACAAGAACATATTATAAGCAACTAAATGCCAACAAATTCAGCAATCTGGAAGAAATTGATGCATTCCTAGGGATGTATAAACTACCAAAACTGAAACAGGAAGAAATAGAAAACCTGCACAAACCCATAACCAGCAAAGACATTGAAGCAGTAATCAAAAATCTCCCAAAAAACAAGAGTTCAGGGCTGGAGGGCTTCCCACAGGAATTCTACAAATATTTAAAGAAGAATCAATATCTATTCTTTTGAAGCTATTCCAAAAAAAAAAAGAAAGAAAGAAATGGAAGGAAAATTTCCAAACTCATTCTGTGATGTCAGCATTACCTTGATCCCCAAACCAGACAAAGACCCTACCAAAAAGGAGAATTACAGACCAATATCCCTGATGAACATGGATGCAAACATTCTCACCAAGATACTAGCCAATACAATAGGATCCAACAGTACATTAAAAGGATTATTCACCACGACCAAGTGAGATTTATTCCTGGTCTGCAAGAGTGGTTCAACATCTGCAAATCAATGTGATGCACTACATTAATAAAAGAAAGGACAAGAACCATTTGATCTTTTCAATAGATGCAGAAAAAGCATTTGACAGACTGACTACAGCATCCTTTCTTGATTAAAACTCTTCCCAGTGTAAGGATAGAGGGAACATACCTCAATATCATAAAAGCCACCTACAAAAAGCCCACAGCAAGTATCATTCTCAATGGGGAAAAACTGCGAGCTTTTCCCCTAAGGTCAGGAACACAGCAGGGATGTCCACTATCACCGCTGCTGTTCAATATAGTACTAGAAGTCCTAGCCTCAGCAATCAGACAACGAAAAGAGATAAAAGGCATCTGAATCAGCAAAAAAAGAAGTCAAACTCTCACTCTTCACAGATGACATGATACTTTATGTGGAAAACCCAAAAGACTCCACCCTCAAATTGCTAGAACTCATACAGGAATTCAGCAGAGTGGCAGGATATAAAATCAATGCACAGAAATCAGTTGCGTTTCTATACACTAACAATGAGACACAAGAAAAAGAAATTAAGGAGTCGATCCCATTTACAACTGTACCCAAAACCATAAGATACCTAGGAATAAACCTAACCAAAAAGGCAAAGGATCTGTACTCAGAAAACTATAAAGTTCTTATGAAAGAAATTGAGGAAGAAACAAAGAAATGGAAAACTTTCCATGCTTATGGATTGGAAAAACAAATATTGTTAAAATGTCTATGCTACTTAGAGCAATCTACACATTTAATGCCGTCCCTATCAAAATACCATCAACTTTCTTTTATAGAGCTGAAACAAATAATCCTAAAATTTGTAAGGAACCAGAAATGACCCCAAATAGCCGAAGGAATGTTGAAAAAGAAAACCAAAGCTGGGGGCATCACAATGCTGGACTTAAAGCTCTACTACAAAGCTGTAATCATCAAGGCAGTATGGTACTGGCACAAAACAGACACATATCTCAATGGAACAGAAAAGAGAACCCAGAAATGGACTCTCAACTCTATGGTCAACTAATCTTCAACAAAGCAGGAAAGAAGATCCAATGGAAAAAAAACAGTCTCTTCAACAAATGGGGTTGGGAAAACTGAACAGCCATATGCAGAAGAATGAAACTAGACCATTTCCTTACACCATATACAAAAATAGACTCAAAATGAATGAAATACCTAGATGTGAGACAGGAATCCATCAATATCCTAGAGGAGAACAGAGACAGCCTCTGTGACAACCTCTGTGACCTCAGTTGCAGCAACTTCTTGCTAGACATGTCTCCAAAGGTAAGGGAAATAAAGGCAAAAATAAACTATTGGGATTTCATCAAGATAAAAAGCTTTTTCACAGCAAAGGAAACAGTCAACAAAACCAAAAGACAACTGACAGAACGGGAGAAAGTATTCACAAATGTCTTACAAGATAAATGGTTAGTATCCAAAATCTATAAAGAACTTATCAAACTCAACACCCAAAGAACAAATAGTCCAGTCAAGAAATGGGCAAAAGACATAAACAGACATTTCTCCAAAGTAGACATACAAATGGCCAACAGACACATGAAAAAATGCTCAACGTCACTTGGCATAAAGGAAATACAAATCAAAACCACAATGAGATTCCACCCC
This sequence comes from Procyon lotor, assembly GCA_028646535.1. Taxonomy (NCBI): domain Eukaryota; kingdom Metazoa; phylum Chordata; class Mammalia; order Carnivora; family Procyonidae; genus Procyon; species Procyon lotor. The sequence goes on along the minus strand of CM053604.1, from coordinate 105,994,819 downwards.
ACACTGTCAGAATGGCAAAAGTTGGCAAAATGGCAAATCAGGAAATGATGGATATTGGTGAGGATGTGGAGAAAGGAGAACATTCTTACACTGTTGGTGGGAATGCAAGCTGGTGTAGCCACTCTGGAAAACAGTATGGAAGTTCCTCAAAAAGTTCAAAATAGAGTTGCTCTATGACTCAGCAATTGCACTACTAGGGATTTACCCCAAAGAGACAAATGCAGTGATCCAAAGGGGCACCTGCACCTCAATGTTCATAACAGCAATGTCCACTATAACCAAACTGTGGAACGAGCCCAGATGTCCATCAATTGATGAGTGGATAAAAACAAGATATGCTACATATATACAAGGAATACTACTGATCCATAAAAAAAAAAAAAAAGATGAAATCTTGCCATTTGCAATGATGTGGATAGAACCAGAGGGTATTATACCAAGTGAAATAAGTCAATCAGAGAAAGATAATTATCATACGATCTCATTGGTATGTGGAATTCAAGAAATAAAACAAAAGATCATAGGGGAATAGAGGAAAAAATAAAACAAGATGAAATCAGAGAGGGAGACAAACCATAAGAGAATCTTAATTATAGGAGACAAACTGAGGGTTGCTGGAGGGGAAGGGGTGCAAGAATAGGGTTACTAGGTGATGACATTAAGGAGGGCTTATGATGTAATGAGCACTGGGTACTATATAAGATTGATGAGTCACTGACCTCTACCTCTGAAACTAATAATACATTTTATGTTAATTAATTGACTTTAAATTTAAAAATAAAAATGTTTAAAAAAAGAAATAATTGGTAAGTTGGACTTGATTGAAATTTAATACTTCTCTGTAAAAAGCAACATTAAGGGAATGAGGAGACAAGCCACCAACTAGGAGGACATAGTTGCAAAAGACACATCTGTAAAGGACTATTATCTAAAATATGCAAAGAACTCTTCAAATTCCACAATATGAAAATGAATAACCCAATTTAAAAATGGACAAAACATCTCATCAAAGAAGATATATAGATGTCAAATAAACATATAAAAAACTTTTAACATTCTAAGTCATTAGGGAATTACAAATTAGAATGAGATTCCATTAGACACCTATTAGAATGGCCCAAATCCAAATCACTAACATCGGCAAATGCTGGTAAGGCTATAAAGCAGTGGGAACTCTCATTCATTGCTGGTATGAATACATAATGGTATAGCCACTTTGGAACACAAGTTTGCTGTTTATTATAAAACTAAACATTTCTTAGCATACACAATGCAGAAATTATTCTCTTTGGTAGTTAGCCAAGTGAATTAAAAACATACGTCCACACAAAAACCTGTACACATATGTTTATAGCAGCTTTATTCATAATTGCCAAAACTTTAGGAGCAACAAGATGTCCTCCAGTGGGTGAAGGGATAACTATAAATTGTAGTATATCCAGACAATAGAATATTATTCGGCACTAAAATGAAATGGGCTATCAAGTCATGAAAAGTCATGAGGAATCTCACATTTATAATATATTACTGTGTGAAAGGCGCCAATCTGAAAAGGCTATATATGGTTCCAACTCTATGATATGCTGGAAAAGACAGAACTACAGAGACAGTAAAAAGATGGGTGGTTGCCAGGAATAAAAAAGGCAAAGGGGAATGACTAGGCAGAACACAGAGGACTTTTAGAGCAGGAAATTATTCTGTATGACACTATAGTGGTGGATATTTATCATTAATACATTTGTCCAAACCATAGAATGTACACCACCAAGAGGGAGCCCAAATGCAAACTATGGACTTCAGGAGTAACTTAATGTAATGTATCACTGCAGTACAAGATGTCAGTAGTAAGTGAGTTTGTGGGGTTGGAAGAGAGGGATTATATGACATGGATATCCCAAGGCAGGGATTATATGGTAACTCCCTTGGACTTTCCACTCAATTTTGATATAAATCTAAAACCCCTCTTAAAAAATTAAGTTTATTTATTTTAAAAATAATATAGATTACTATTTTACTGACATGGAAACATGTTGTGGGCATGTACAAACAGTGTGCCCAGGATGATCCTAATTTATTTAATAAAATATGTTCATAAGCAACGCAAGAAAGTGATTAAGAGTCAGGATACTGGTTACTCTGGAAGAGAGAGAAGAACTCTTGATAGAATGGGCTACAAAGGATCTTCCAAGTGGCAGCAAAGTTCTATTTTCTCACCTGCTTTGTGTTTGCAAGATATTCATCTTATAAAAAGTTCACTAAGCTTGCAGTTCTCCATGTTGGGTCCACATACGCATTATCAGCTTCACCCGGGAACTTGTTAGAGATGCACATTTTCAGACCCTGCCCAGGCCTACTGAATCAAAAACACTTGAGATAGGAGGAGCAATCTGTGTTTTGATAGTCTGTCCAAGTTTTCAGATGCATGCTAAAGTTTGAGAATCATTACACTGAGTCCTACATTTGTTCAATGTAGTTTGTTGATTTTACATCTTATTTTACAATAAGAAGGTTGAAAGAATTTTTTTAATTTTTATTAACATATAATATATTATTTGGCCCAGGGTACATGTCTGTGAATCGTCAGGCAAGTTGAAAGATTTTTTTTTTAAGATTTTATTTATTTATTTGACAGAGAGGAGAGAGATCACAAGTAGGCAGAGAGGCAGGCAGAAAGAGAGGGGCTCCGCCAAGCAGAGAGCCTGATGTGGGGCTTGATCCCAGGACCCTGAGATCATGACCTGAGCTGAAGGCAGAGGCTTTAACCCACTGAGCCACCCAGGCGCCCCTGAAAGATTTTTTAATTGCAGAATGAAATGGGTTTTTTTTTAGCAGTTCGAAGAGGGAACTTCTGCTATATATGTAGTTACAAGTTTTATATGTTGATATGATAAGAATACGAAAGGACATACATCAAATTCTTAGCATTGATTAATGCAGGGAAGTGGAGATAAAAGAGATAATTTAACTTCTTTAAATTTCTATTGCTGATTGATTAATTTGAGTTTAATGTCACTTACATAAGTTAAAAGAATTATAAAACTTAAAAGATTAAAAACACAAAAGCTACAACTCTAACTTAAGCATTTTCTAAATTGTGTTTCCTGGAATGCTAGTATCCTACCTGATATTAATAGGTATTCCAATTAAAATGTTCAGTAGTCAAATAAAGTATAAAGAATATCTTAGAATTTCAAAATACAAATTAGTATTTTAAGTGTTACAAGTTTCCACATGTTTAGCTGTACTCAGTATTTTCCAGTTTTTTAAAAAACTGTAAATGCTCTTTTTCCCAAATTCCTATTAATATCTAGCAGCCATAGTGTGTTGGAGTCAGCTTGTACAGAGATCCGGTTTTGCTCCTCTCTTCCCAGCTCTGCATTCAGACACATTGAGTTGGCAGCTTGACATCAGTTATAGTGAGAGTATTTACACCATGGAAATCAGCAAACATTACAAATCAAGACTCCACCTACCCCCAGAGCCAGTTGATAAGCAATTTTCAGCACACCACTCGAGCAGACTCAACATTTTCTGGGACACAAGAAAATTCTGCTTTATGTTGTTTTGTTTTATTGGAATCTGGTTGTCCTCAATAATCATAAATTTGTTATATTCTTCATTTATAATCCATAAAATCAAATCAAAATTTTATTACTCCTAGCACACTAAAATTTATCCATAAAAAACTTTTAAAACACTAAAAAGAATGTTGGGGAAGAATAGAAGCTGAAGCAAAAGAAGTAGAAAGGCATCTTCTGCAATATTGCTATACAAGTATAGAAATCTGAGGGTAGAACAAAACATTTCTAATATTTGCAAAGAAGCAGGAGGAGACAATTTAAAATTTTTATGTTTATGTGATACTATTTTTCTTAGCTAGTATTAAGTTCTAATTATTTTTTTCTCCAACTGCAACTACTGCTAATCCCATCCAGTAGAAATAGCTCCAGTTCCCCACACGGGACAGCGGCTGAAAGTAGTTCTAAATTTGTGTATTTTTGGCTAAGATGACCACTGTTCTAAAGAACGTTGTCACATCTATGTCAAACCAGTAAGCAGCTTCCTCTGTCAGACTAGTTTGAAATACAGTTCCCGTAAACACCATCCTTGCTGGCATATACGTCATTCCTTTATCCACTCTCAGCTACTTTTACATGGACTCCTCAGAAATTAAAACTTAGTACACCCACAGAAGAGTGGGACAGGGGCCAGTGGCTGGAGATTTTTGAACAGGTGGTGGCTTGTCAGAGTGTGACAGTAGAGCTCATCTTTATAATGGAAGATTCATATTATTTCTTAACCTTTTAACAAAAGAGAAGGATATTATATAACCTAAGACCCCCCTGGTCAAGCTTGGGTTGCTGGCAGCCACCTTCCTCAAACAGAATTAGAACACATCACACAGATAAACTATGTAGCATACGTCTATGAAAGCAGAAGTGGGAATCCCAACAGCAGGAAAACAAACCCCGTTGCCCAGCAACACCCTGACCATGTGCTGTACAGTAACATCAAGCCCAACCCTTGAAGCAAGACTCCAATTCCTCATCCATGGAGTCATGCATACCAGAATTACAGACTTGCATGCCATAGGCTTCTGAGTGAAAGAGGAAACTCTGATTGTGAATTGTACCCTGGGCTTTCCTCACACACAGTAGTAGAAACTGACCATGGGCGCAAACAGAATTCTCATTGCCACATGACTGTTCCAGGAATGATGCAGGGCCGTTTACTGATACATGCTAAATCACAATGAGAATAGATACAAAGTACATTGCCATGTTGATAGGAGCATTTACATCATTATGATATTTATATCATTTTAATAGATAAAACACTACATCATATTTATACTTTAATTCTGGGGAACATAAGATAAACAGTTGAGTTTTTATAATTCAACCCCCTCAAAACACACATACTCATTCACAAAGGCACCCCGAAACAAGATCAATGAGTGTTACCAAGAGTGAAGCCTGCTTCTACTCCACTGTCGAAACAATTTGGACTTATAAAACCTCCATTTGTTTTCAGTAATTATTGTGGATGTCTCCATGCTGACAGGTGAACTTCAGACATCTTTTTAGGCATATGTGAGCAGCATACATTGATCTTATTTCATAATGAGAGCCATGGGAGTTGAAGATTCTCTGAGGAATTCTGAGGACTTTACTTCCCTGAACACTATCATTTGCTTCCAAAATTTAACTCTTTATCTGACTGACTATTAAAAACATAGCTATCCACATCCAAATTTCAAAAGAAAGAGAATTTTCTAATCTTGGTTGTATTTTGCCCAAATCATAATAGCTACCACATATTGTGTACTTTTCTCAGGTAATTTATTTACATTATTTATGTATTTATTACAACAATTCTATGGATTAGATAGTTTACAGCTAAGAATACTAAAAATTCAGAAAACTTACAGAACTTGCCTAGGAATGCCTGGTCACCAAGAGGTAGAGCCAAGATTTTAACTATCTTCCTGAAAAGCTGTTTAGTGTTCCCACGTCAATATTCTCCCTCAACATGACACCACATAGCCTCTGCTCCTCTTAATTCGTGCTCCTTTGATTTCTTGAGTCAGCAAGACACAGGCACTGTCTTCCAACCATTCTTGTGAAGATCAAGAACAAGAAAATAAGTATTCTAGTTTGTGTATAATCTTATAGGTTATCCCCCCGCTGGGAATGAACCCAATGCAAAAAGACTGAATTGCCTCCCAGATTCCTTTCTGAGAGTGTAGCTCTGAGGAAGGCAGCCATTGCTGCATTGTAATTGAGACGAACTGACTTTTGTGCTGTCTCTGTGGGATGTGCCCTGGCACTCACATTTCCCGGCCCTTAACTTGATGAATGTTGGCACAGCACAGTGGCTATTGCTTGCAGGAGCCTTAATGAATGATTGCATTCTGATTGACTTCTAGCCCAGACAAAATGCTGAATATACTCACTTTCAATACCCAGTGGCTCTTCCATTAATGCCTGGCTGAGTTTTACATGTAGACCAAAGTCCCTAATAAATGTAGAGTTAGATTCAGTCGCAAAAGTGCACACCATCGAATGTGACTTGCAGACTGTACAGAGACATCAAGATAACAGGTGTAGTACCTACCCTGCAATTTTGCTGTGAATCTAAAACTGCTATTAAAAAATTATTTTTAAAAAAAATTGGTACAATCTTACAACCGTAGGTTGATTCTAGGTGCCTCAAAATTGGCAACCAAATGAAAAGTAAAACAAAATGAATATGAATTTTTCTTGCTAAGTTTATATCATTAATTTTTTATAGTATATCACTCCTAGGAATAAAATATTTCTCCATTTTTGTTAGGTGAGTCTACACAATAACAATACCATGTGCATCATATTAAATAAGAAAAATTTAGTCTTAATAAAAACTTAAGGGGAAGGCTGCCTGAGTGGCACAGTCAGTGAGGCATATGACTTTTGCTCAGCTCTCAGGTTCTTGGCTCAGGTTCGGGGCATGAAGCGGGTCCAGCTCCATGCTCAGTGTGGAGTCTGCCTGACTCTCTCCCTCTGCTCCTTCCCTTGCTTGTTCACTCTCTCTCTCTCTCTCTCACTGAATCTTGTGTAATAACTTTTCTTTATAATAGTAATAAACATTTTTCTTTTTCCTTGTGTCAAACAATATTTTCCAAAAATATTATCATAGATAATCTCAAGTATAATATTTAAATGTATGACAAAAATAATTTCTTTAACCATTCTTCTACTAATGGATATTTATTTACAGTGTTTTACAATAAAAAAATTCTGCAAAATTAACATGCACAAACATAAATCTTTGTGCAATGTCTCAAAGAGGTGAAAATACTCTGACAGAGAATGAGGTTTTTATTTTAGAAATAGTCAAAGCTATTTTATTTATTTATTTATTTATTTATTTATTTATTTATTTATTTAATTTTTTATTAACATATAATGTATTATTTTCCCCAAGGGTGCAGGTCTGTGAATCATCAGGCTTACACATTTCACAGCACTTACCATAGCACATACCCTCCCCAATGTCCATAACCCAGCCACCCTATCCCTACCCTCCTACCCCCCAGCAACCATATTTATTTCATGAGATTAAGAGTCTCTTATGGTTGGTCTCCCTCCTGATCCCATCTTGTTTCATTTTTCCCCCCTACTCCCCATGACCCTCCCACCCGGCCTCTCAAATTCTTCATATCAGAGAGATCATATGATAATTGTGATCTTTCTTTTTATTTCACTGATTGAAATATTTTGCTTAGCATAATACCCTCTAGTTCTATCCACATCATTGCAAATAGCAAGATTTCATTTCTCTTGATGGCTGCATAGTATTCCATTATGAGAATATGAGCTTTTTTAAGGCTGTTGAAAGATATAACCAAGCTATTTCTCTAATCAGTTGGTATACTTATACTTACACAACCAGCAGCCATGAGAGGGTCCATTTCAATAAACACGTGTTAACATTGGCTATTACATTTTCAAAAAACATTTGCTCATTGGGGTGTGTGGGTGGCTCAGTGGGTTAAAGCCTCTGCCTTCAGCTCAGGTCATGATCTCAGGGTCCTGGGATCGAGCCCCACATCGGGCTCTCTTCCCAGTAGGGAGCCTGCTTCCCCCTCTCTCTCTGCCTGCCACTCTGCCTACTTGTGATCTCTCTATCTCTGTCAAATAAATAATAAAATCTTTAAAAAAAATTGCTCATTGATAGGTAGAAAAAAGTTTCTCATTTTAATTTTATTTTCTTTTTTTTTTTTTTGAGATTTTATTTATTTGAGAGAGAGAGCAAGCAAGAGAGAGAGAATGAACAGGGGGAGTGGCAGGCAGAGGCAGAGGGAGACACAGGCTCCCCGCTGTAGGGAGCCCAATGCAAGACTCAATCCCAGGACCTGGAGATCATAACCTGAGCCAAAGGCAGATGGTTAACTGACTGAGCCACCAGGAACTCCTATTTTCTTTTATTTCTAATGATGTTGAAAGTAAATATTAATGTTCTTAATAATTTGTCTAATTGATCTATCATGGTAGTGAAAATCTCACAATAATTAAATTTTGCTAAAACTACTTTGAATTTCTAAAAGCTTTCACCTTCTCTATTAGTTACACTATAACATTCCATGCATGAGGATTTTTTAATGTTTTTATCTTTGTTACTAATTTTACTATCTTGTAATTAAAATGAACCTCTTTATAGCATTTAATGTTTTTGCTTTAAATTCTACCTTATCTAGTACTAATACTACTTTCTTTTTATTTCAAATATGTGATACAGTAACATTATTAACTATATACATTATTATATGGTTATAGATATATATATATTTTTAACTACATACATTATTAACTATAGGACTATGCTATACATTACATCCCCATGACTTACTTATTTTATAAACAAAAGTTTGTTCCTTTTGACCACCTTACTGACTTCATCTACCCCTGGCAAACACCAGTCTGTTCTTTTTATTTATTTCAATTTTTTTTTAAGATTCCACATATAAATGAGATCATATGGTACTTATTTTTCTTTTCTTTTCTTTTTAAAAATATTTTATTTATTTGACAGACAGAGAGAGATCACAAGTAGGCAGAGAGGCAGGCAGAGAGAGGGGGAAGCAGGCCCCCTGCTGAGCAGAGACCCTGATGCGGGGCTTGATCCCAGGACCCTGAGATCATGACCTGAGCCGAAGGCAGAGGCTTTAACCCACTGAGCTACCCTGGCACCCTGGTACTTATTTTTCTATCTTACTTATTTCACTTAGCACAATGCCCTCAAGATCTATCCATGTTGGGGCACCTGGGTGGCTCAGTCACTTAAGTGTCTGATTTCAACTCAGGGCATGATCGCAGGGAGTCTGCCTCTCCCTCTCCTTCTGCCTCTCCCCTGCTATGCTCTCTTTCCTTCTCTCTCTCAAATAAATAAAATTCTTCTTTAAAAAGTCATCCATGTTGTCACAAATAGCAGGATTTCCTTCTTTTTCATGATGAATAATATTCCAATGTAAGTAAATACTACATTTCTTTATGCATCCATCCATTGATGAACACTTAGGTTGCTTCCATGTCTTGGAAATTGTAAATAATGCTGCAGAGCACACAGGTATGCATATATGTTTTCTTTCTTTTGGGTAAATACCTAGTATTGTCATTGCTGGATCATATGACAGTTCTATTTTTAAGTTTTTGCATAACCTCATACTGTTTCCCACAGTACATTGTACTAACATTCCCACCAACATTCACAAGGGTTCCCTTTTCTCTGCAACCTTGCCAACAGGTGTTATTTCTTGTCTTTTTGATAATACCACTCTAAGTGATATAAGGTGATCTCACTGTGGTTTTGATTTGCATTTCCCTGATGATTAGTGATGTTGAGCATCTTTTCATGTGTCTGTTGGCCATCTGTAGGTCTCCTTTAGAAAAATTTCTATTTGAGTCCTTTGCTCATTAACATTGGCTATTACATTCTTTAATCAGATTGTCTGGTTTTTTGTGGGGTTTTTTTGCTATTGAGTTGTATGAGTTCTATATATATATTTTAGATATTAATCTCTTATCAAATATATGACTTACAAATATTTTCCTCTATCAGGTAGGTTGTATTTTCATTTTATCGATAATTTCCTTCACTGTGAAGACTATTTTTGGTTTGGTAGAGCCCCTTATTTTTGCTTTTGTTGCCACTGCTTTGGGTGCCAAACCCAAAAAAAATCATTGCGGAGATTGATGTTAAGAGGCTTACTGTCTATATTTTCTTCCAGGAATTTTATATTTTCAGGTCTTCTGTTCAAATCTTTAACGCATTTTGAGTTAATTTTTGTATATGGTGTAAGATAGTGGTCTAGTTTCATTCTCTTGCATGTAGCTGCCTAGTTTTCTCAATACCATTTATTGAAGAGACTATCCTTTCCCCATTTTATATTCTTGGCTCTTTTGCTCCAAAGAAATACACCATATATACAAGGGTTTATTTCTGGGCTATTTTGCTCCATTGATATACATGTCTGTTCTTATGCATGTATCATGCTGTTTTGATTACTATAGCTTTGTTATATATTAACTAATATACATTTATTGGTTTAATTAACACTTGATCATGCTTCTATCAATATGTATTTTCTTTTTATCTTTTTTTTAATATTTTATTTATTTATTTGACAGAGAGAGAGAGATCACAAGTAGGCAGAGATGCAGGCAGAGAGAGAGGGAAGCAGGCTCCCTGCTGAGCAGAGAGCCCGATGTGGGGCTCCATCCCAGGACCCTGAGATCATGACCTGAGCTGAAGGCAGAGGCCCTAACCCACTGAGCCACCCAGGCACCCCTTCTTTTTGTACTTTTAAAAATATTTGCTTCCTGGTTTTCTTTTATTTATTTTCCCTAAGTAGAGGTTTGGTTGGAGGTTTTGTTTGTTTGTTTATTGTTTTTGTTGTTGTTTATTATCTTTGACTTGCAAAGAAAAATATTTATACTTACCCCTTAAGCAAATACTTTAAACTTTTCAAAGGCAGTTGTAAAATTATATTAAATAACCATAAGATTTAAGGCAAAGTAATCATTTGTTAATTGCCACTGATAGAAAATAAAATGCTTTATGTGTTTGCTTTTGAATATCCTCCAATTTCTAGATCTTAATTTAATTTTTCCTGTATTTTTCCTTCTTTAATATCTTACACAATAAAAGCCAAAGTTTGTGACCCATGTGGTAATTTAGGTATTAGTGTAATAGGTTTTACCAATGATTTAGACTAGTTGCTTTTTTTAAAGTTTTTTATTTATTTAAGTAATTTCTACACCCAATGTGGGACTCAAACTCATGATCCCTGAGATCAAGAGTCAAATTCTCCTCCCACTGAGCCAGCCAGGCACCACTAGACTAGTTGTTTTCAGCAGCCACTATTTCCTTTGTCAAGATTTCTGAACTTTGACACTATTTATATTGTCACAACTCAGATTTTCAATTATGTATTTATGGTGTGAGGATAGCATATTTTTAATTAACACTAACAAAGAATGCCTTTCTGTTGCTTTCATGCATTGATAACTTCACTGGGATTGTTAAGGATTGCATTAGAATATGTCTAGTTAATGGTCTGTTTTCATAAAGTTGACCTGTAATATACTTCACTGTATTCTATCTTTGGAGGGTGAAGTCATCCTTTTTGCCATGATGGAGTTTTCCTTTTTCCTGATCATTGCTCTAGATTCATACTTTCTATTTTTCTATTTATAGAATTCTATTTTATATATGTTAACTCTTTGATGAGTCATCTATCTATAAAAAGTCTCTCTTTTTCTCCTCTTAAGCTCTTAATTATGTGTGATTATATTTATTTTTTATTTCATCCATTCAACTTTCATCATTTTGTTTATACTGATTCCATTTTATCTATTCATTAAACAATTGAATTTCCCGTATACATGCAATACTTCCAGAACATAGATTGTTAGATTGTTTTTTTCATAATGACCCCTACAGGACAATAAGGCAAGCACCAGAAGACAAATCAGAAAGGAAGAAAAGGATGAACCCTCAAAGTCTTGACAAATCACTGCAATAAGACATTCTTTTCTCCATTTGCTGATGGTCTGTTTCTCCAGATTAATAGTAATCTGATACCATATGTTTAGTTCAACCCCTACAGCTTTTAGTGCATGCCCCTTTCAGATTCAGGCTGCCAGGCCAGCAGCTTCAGCTGCTTTTGGCAGTGTCTTTATTTTTCACAAGAATTGTTACAGTAACTCTGAACCTGAGTTTCTTAGATAAACTTTGAAGCTAAGTGCTTTTCTCTCTTCACTGGGATATAAAACTACCAAAGAAGCCAACGATGTTCATGCATATTTATATTTATTTACAAATACTTACATGCATGTTTACATTTACTTACAAATACTTTGAGAATTTATTGAGAAGTTTGAGAAACTGTCAATCTACTTTGACATTTATATGTATGTGTCCAAGTTAAACTTTTTAGCATTTTTTACCAATAATTTTTTTTGAACGTTTAGATAGTATTTTGATAAAGGTAGGATCTCAAATGCTTAGAAAAATACCATTCTTTGTACATTTCATCATAATTTAAAGTCTTTTCATAGAAACAATATTGTTTGCTTTTGGGAACAATAAGATAATCACATACAAATAAGTGAAAGACAAAATATATAAAAAAAACCCACAGGCCTTAATTTATTAAAAATGTGCCCAATTAATTTTTAGTAAGTGAAAGAGTCAATAAAATGGACAAGCAAGTAGACATGTAGAGAAGTTTTTTTAGAGTTCTTTGGAAGACATTGGATATTCTCAATTTATAAGGAAATATTACCTGGGCTGCTTAGATTTTTCTAATCCTTTTTTTTTCCCCAGGTGAGGAAATATCACTCTATAGCATTCTCTGAAAAATTTGAATTTTGTACTTTGACTCTTAAGGTAAGGGGGTCAGGGAACAGATATAGACCATGACTTCAGTGTTTTCAAGGAAATAGTCACCTCAACTTTTTTAAGAGTGAACTGACTCGGAAAAAGAGAAATTCTTGGGACAGTTTTTGCCAACTCCTGGGGTTGAAAAATACTACTTGGAGAAGTCTACTTCTCATATTATCTCTAATAACTCATTTAGGGAAAATGACCTTGTTGTGCAACTCTGTTTGGAACTGTTAATTAAGATTAACGAGGATCTTGCTGTTTTGCACTGGCTTATTTCTTCGATCAAGCTAGTTGAATCTGGACTGGTCTGACGTCCTGCCTGGACAGGGCTGACATTCTGCCAAGGAGCTAGCAATAGGCTGAGGAACATTGAAACACTGAGCTGGCAAGTAATAATGATTTGAAAGTTGAATTTGGGGCATGAGCAACAGGAAGGAGGCCTAATACCCAGAGGTAAAGGTGGTAGAATCTAAGTTACCAGTGTTGAAGAAAGCCTCTCCTTCTGTATCAGAAACATTTATGCTTTTTTTCAATTATCAACTAAAAACCATGTGCAGAGATTTAGAAAATTCCAACAATTAGAATTACCACTGAAAAGCATGCAAACCTAGGAAATTTTGAAATTTTCAATGCCAGGGACCTATATTAAAGATCATCTCTCTCTTTGCCTATTCTACATTTTTATTTATTTTTTTATTTTTATTTTTTTAAAGATTTTATTTATTTATCTGAGTGAGCAAGAAAGAGAGCACAAGCCACGGTGTAGGGGAGACAGAGAGAGCAGCAGACTCCCCACTGAAGAGGAGCTGAAAGTGGGGCTTGATCCCAGGACCCTGAGATCATGACCTGAGCTTAATTAAGGCAGATACTTTACTGACTGAGCCACCCAGGTGCACTGTGCCTGTTCTACTTTTTTTTTTTTTAAATAATAATAAAATATATTTGTTTCCTCTAAGTGTCCCAGTTTGGGGGAATGTTTCATTTTGAAACATATTTGAAGAAGTAATGATTTTTTTAAATAACTTACTGAATTCCATAAAGACTTACAAATGATATAGAATTTATATTTGGCAGATATGGATATTTATGGATATTTCAGCCATAGAGAAAGGGAAACTAGCAAAGTTAGAAGGAACAATAACAAAACTCAAATATCATTTTCTCCTGAGCAATAGACACTATATCCTTCTCCTAGCCAACAACACAAGGTTGTATTATGTTGTTGGTATTTATATTATATGTAAACCTGGGAAATAGTAGTGTTCACAATTTTCTAACAATTTAGCAGTCACATGTTCTGTCCCTCTATGGGATGACTAGTAAGTAATAAAATAAGGGGAATATTGTTGAAATGTCAGTTTTCCCCAAAAATGTCCTATAGATTCATTAGAATTCCAATCAAAGTCCAGCAGAATTGTTTTTGGGGGAAATCATTAAGATGATTCTAAAATGTATATGAAAAGGCAAAATAAGATAGCATTATAGTAGCAAAAATAATTTTTAAAAAAGAACAGAGTTTGAGGAATAACACTACTTTTTCAGACTTTTTATAAAACTATAGTAATTAAGACAATGTATTGGAGAAGTAATAAATATGTAGACCAAGAGAATACAGTAAAAAGTACAGAAACAGACCCACACTAACGTGGCCAGTTGATTTTCAATAAAGGTGTAAAAGCTATTCAATTGTGAAAGGATAATCTTTTCAACAAATGGACTAGAACACTGAACTATTTTTTTTTTAAATATCTTGATCTATACCTTGTACTTCATATAAAAATTAACTCAAAATGGATCATATACCTCCAGTTTAACCTAAAATCATGAAATTTTTAGAGGAAAACAAGAGAAAATCTTTGTGACCTGGGGCAGCCAAAGCTTTTTAGGCATGACACCAAAAGTACAAACCATTTTAAAAAATGACAAATTGTCTTATTTTATTTTTCCTTCTCTTCCCCTATGTTCATCTGTTTTGGTTTTTAAATTCCATATATGAATGAAATCGTATAGTATTTGTCTTTCTCTGACTGACTTATTTCACTTAGCATAATATCCTCTAGTTCTACCTATGTCACTGCAAATGACAAGATTTCATTATTTTGATGGTTGAGTAATATTCCAGTGTGTGTGTGTGTGTGTGTGTGTACCACATCTTCTTTATCCATTCATCTGTCGATGGTCATCTAGGCTCTTTCCATAGTTCAGCTAATGTGGACATTGCTGTTATAAACATTGGGGTGCTTGTGCTCCCGTGAATCATTATGTTTGTATCCTTTGAATAAAGACCTAGTGATACAATTGCTGGATAGTAGAGTAGCTCTATTTTTTTTTTTTAAAGATTTTATTTATTTGACAGAGAGAAACACAGCGAAAGAGGGAACACAAGCAGAGGGAATGGTAGCGGGAGAAGCAGGCTTCCTGCCGAGCAAGGAGCCCGATGCGGGGCTCAATCCCAGGACTCTGGGATCATGACCCGAGCCGAAGGCAGACGCTTAACGACTGAGCCACCCAGGCGCCCCAAAGTAGCTCTATTTTTAACTTTTTGAGGAAACTCTATACTGTTTTCCAGAGTGGCTGCACCAGTTTGCATTCCCAACAGTGTAAGAAGATTCCTCCCTCTCCACATCCTCATCAACATCTGTTTTTTCCTGACTTGTTAATTTTCGCCATTCTGACCAGTGGAGGTGGAATCTCATTGTGTTTTTAATTTGTATTTCCCTGATGCCAAGTGAGGTTGAGCAGTTTTTCATGTGTCTGTTGGCCATTTTTATGTCTACTTTGGTGAAATGTCTGTTCATATCTTCTGCCCATTTCTTGATTGGATTATTTGTTCTTTGGGTGTTGAATTTGGTTAGTTCTTCATAGATTTTGGATAGTAGCCCTTTATCTGATAAGTTATTTGCAAATATCTTCTCCTATTCTGTAGGTTGCCTATGAAAACTGAGAGGGACACAAACCATAAGAGACTTTTAACTGTAGGAAATAAGCTGAGGGCTGCTGGAGGGGCAGTGGGTGGGGAGATGGGGTAACTGGGTGATGGGTAATAAGGAGGGCCATTGATGTAATGAGCACTGGGTGTTATATGCAACTGATGAATCACTAAGTTCTACCTCTAAAACTAATAATACAGTATATGTTAACTAAATGGAATTTAAATTTTTTTTAAGATTTTATTTATTTATTTGACACAAAGAGAGAGCAAGCAGGGAGAGTGGCAAGCAGAGAGAGAGAGGGAGAAGCAGGCTCCCTGCTGAGCAAGGAGTCCAATGTGGAGCTTGATTCCAGGACCCCGGGATCATAAGCTGAGCTGAAGGCAATTGCTTAACAGACTGAATGGCTCAGGTGCTCATGGAATTTAATTTTTTAAAAAAATAAAAATTTTAAAAAATTTAAAAATTTAAAAATGACAAATTGGACTCCATAAAAATTAAGAGCTACTTTTCAAAAGACACTATTAAGAGAATGAAGACTAGCCATATACTGAAAGAAAATGTTCACAATACACACATCTGATTAAAAAAAAACCTATGTATACATAATATTGAAAGATCTCTCAAAAAATTCAAATATAAGAAAGCAAATCACCCAATAAGTGGGCAAAAGACTTGAACAGATATGTCACCAAGAAAGATATACAGATACAGTAAATACATGAAAAGATGTTCAAAATCATTTGTAACTAGGGAAATACATTAAAACTACAATGCTATAACACTAAACACCTATTAGGATGACTAAAAAATATTTTTTTAATATTAAGTTCTAGTGAGAAAGTGGAGTAATTAACAGTGGGAATGCCAAGTGTTAAAGTCAGTATAAAATGATTTGGCAATTTCTTAAAAAGTTAAACATACACTTACAGTAAGAGTCATTAATCTGACTGCTAGGTATTTATCCAAGTGAAATGAAAACCTTTGTTCATACAAATACCTCTATGCAAATACTTATAGCAGCTTCCCTGTAATCACCAAACACTGGAAACAACCCAAATGTCCCTCAACTAGGGAATGAAGAAACAAACTATGGTACAGCCATACAATGGATTACTACTTCGTAACAGACAGGAATGAACTACTGACACTCACCACAATCGAATTGATTGTCAAATGCGTAGTGATAAATGAAAGAAACCAGACTTAAAAAGGCTGTAAATGGTATAATTCCATTTATATGACATCATTGCAAAGTCAGAACTATAGGGAAACAAAAGAAATCAGTGGTTACCAGAAGCTAGAAATGTTGAGAGGGGCTTACTTGAAAGGGGGAGTTTTGAGGGTGATAAGATTATTTCATATATTGATTATGGTGGTGATGGGAGTTACAGGGATGTATATATTTGCCAAAACTTGCAGAAATACTGCACTGCAAAAAGCAAATGGGGAAAAAACTGTGAGGGGAGGTATTCTGAAGAACTGCAAGATGGAAGGCCAAGGGACATTAGAGAGAGCATGAAGGACAATGGTGTGTGAGCCAAAGCCAGGCTAAAAATCCTATGATAACCATTTGTAATCTCAGGCTTTTGATACACTGTTTCTTGAGCAAGTTACTTAACCTCTCAGTTCCATATGTTCTTCTATGAAATGCAAGCGCATACCACCCACTTCATGGGAAACTGTATGGCTAAATGAGAAAATGTATATGCTTTGTCTTAGCACAGTATTTGACACATATGTTTATTCTAAGTAAATGGCAGTTGTAGAAGATGCCACTGGTAACTAGCTTCACATCCCCTGGGCTCACTCTGACTGCAGCCACGGATGGGGTAGACAGATATATATACTTCAGACCCTTGATCCACAGCATTCGATGTCAGGAAGGTGCTTCTTCAGGTCTTTCTGCATTTTGTCTCGGACCCTGGGAACGCTGCCGGCCCGATGGAAGTGCAGCCCAGAAATGCATGGGGGTCAGACCCCTGAAACAACCCTCAACACTGGCAGGCAGCAGTTTCTTGTCTTTCAGGAGAACTGTGGACGTTCCAGCAGAAGAGAGGCCCCTTGTCCACAGCAGGGACCATGATAATATATCCTCATACTGTTTTCCTCTTCTCCATCTCATACTTTGTTCTCTCTCCAGCTTCCTGAGATCCCCTCGCAAGTCAGCCGTCTCTCCCCCTGCCCCTCTGCAGCTTCTGCTTTCAAGAGATCCCAAACTGACACACAAGCTATCACCAGAAAGCTGCATTTTTGATCCGGATGCATTGGCTTCATGAAATGTCCATTCTTTATGCTCCCGACCTTATCATGTCCACCTCAACAGTGCTATTTATGCTGTGATGTGTTCCTTGCTAAGTGCCTGTATCCATGGTACCCCACTCTGCCATCTCTTCCAGCTGTGGCACACAGAATTTACAGATGCTGACTGCGGCTTCCTGTCACAGTTTTCTTCCCCTCTGGGCTCCTCCGCTCTTTGCTACCCAACGGAAAGTCTCTGCTTGAAAAACGAGTGGTGCCTCTGTTCTTCCATCTCCAATCCCCACATCGGCCCTTCACAGGTCTAGCTCCTCCCCACTCAGGACATCATGACAGGACTGAGCTACTCTGTAAAATGGGCTCCTCCAGACACAGACTTAGCTTCAGTGCTCAAGGAAGCTTTCACTATCCATCCAGATCAGAAAATGGGGAGAACTGAAGTGGAAACAGCCGAGAAATAAACAGAGTGACACCCTGCACCATCCCAAGAAGTTAATGCTTTGAGGTTCTCCAAACATCCTCTGCTGTTTCCTCTACCTCTCACTCCCATTCATAGTTATTTGGGAAACAGCTTGTAGCTATGTGCAAACGCTACTTACAAGAAAATTTAACCCAAGGCTGTGTGGCAAATAAGCCCCATTGTAACAAGATTTAACAAACACAAAAGCAGTCTTGAAATATTGTTGTATCCTTTAAAATGAAATTATTATCTATATATGGCACTCCACATCTTGTTATGATACCAGGCCCTGCTTTAGGTGGTTTTATAGCTTATACCAGTTCTGTCTGGTAGAACTTACTGCAGGGCAGAGAGGTTCTTCATCTGCACTAGCCATTGAGCATTTAAAATGTGGCTAATGAGACTGAGACACTGGATTTATAACTTTATTTAATTTTAATTAATTTTAATTTAATAAAATTATTAAAATTATTTGACCACTCTGGAATACTGTATTAAACAGGCCTGTAATTTCATCACTAATTATCACAAAATTTTTACTTGTGTCTCCTAAGAGAATTCTTTTTTTGTTGGTTTTTTTCTTTTATTATTTGGTTGGGGTTGGCAGAATATTATTTTTCTGGGTAATGCTGGCATTTGAATTTTAATTCACATGGAGTATAATTATTAGTATATAGAAAAATCTTTCTTGCTTTTAAATCTATCAATATTCTAAGAGTCATAAACAAGTCCTATTCCCTTTTTAAAAGGTTTTGAGAACATGGGTGCCTGGGGGGCTCAGTTGGTTAAGTGTCCAACTCTTGATTTTGGCTCAAGTCATGGTCTAAGGGTTCTGGGATCCCAGCCCCATGCTGGGCTCTTTATTCTGCAGGGAAAATGCTTGAGGATTCTCTCTCTCTCTCTTCCTCTCCCACTGCCCCACCCCCACTCACTCGCATGTGCTTTCTCTTGCTCTTTCTCTCTCTAAAATAAATAATAATAAATCTTTTTAAGAAAATCTTTAAAAAATCTTCTAAAATAAATCCTTAAAAAAATTAAAAGTTTTAAGAACATAAACAAAAGCTAAAGGCCTCTTGAACAGGAAGACTTTCCTCAAAAACTAAATATATGGTTTGACAGCAACCTTCACTTACTCTCTGCCTCCCTTAGAAAGAATAGTTTTAAGCAGATGATTAAATAACTCTAAGCCTCATGTTATTTTGTTTCTCTAATTTGGTAATATCAAGAATCCCCAGCAGTGCCCTGTCCTGCTTCTTTTTCTACGGCTCATATCATTGTTGAAAGCCTAAAGGAAAAAAAATGGCATTTTTTTCTAGACAACCTAGCCTACCTAGAAACTATCAGAATGCAGGCAACTGATAACATCAAGTAGCTTGTGATCAATAAAAATATACATTCTAAATTAAGGTCTTAATCTGCCCATTTCACTGAGCTGTGCTTGCAGGTGCCAAGTGACTTTGTAACGACAGTGCACTCATTTTGCACACAGCCCCTTTTCTCCATGTACACTTACAACATCAGATGGTAAAGAAGACACACTCTTTCTTGGACCACTCTCCTTCCCCACCTTCCCATACCCATGCTAACTTTGTTTCAGTCCTATTCTGTCTCGATTTTCTTCAGCTTCTACGGTTTGTCAGATTTTCTCCTTAGGCTCCCACACTTCCCACTATCTCTGCAGAACAGAATTTATCCTTCTCTCCAGTCTAGATCTCAACTCCAGGCTGATGACTCCCCAAACTGAGCCCTTCCTGCAAATTTCAGACCATCCTCTGCAGCCCTCTATGCACAGATATCTGCTCTAGAACACAACTCATCACTTCCCTCCCATAAACAGGTCCTCATCCTGACAGTCATCTAGACCAAGAAAATCAGTCATCATCAATTCCTCTTTCCTCACCTCCGACAGATGGCAAGTGAAACCTCCTATCATCACCACTTTATGTCAGTTCCTGGACAAACACAGCCTCCTCATTAGGCTCTAACTCCACCTTTCCTCCCATTAACACAACTTGCACTTTCACCATATATGTCTTCTAAATTTATTGCTTTCAAATCACCCCCTTATCTAAAAACTTCAGTAGATCCCCATGACGTATGCAGTATTCAGTCTAAGCCCCTCAGCTTGGTACTCAAGAGCCATTTTCTTAACATTGTCCCCCCCACTTCTCTACCATAACTTTCTTCCTACTATAAATTCTGCTCCTCCAGATTGCACTTTCCCACTGCTAAGTTTGTGCTCACAGAGCTTCTCCCCAACTCTTTGCCCAAAAATGCCCTATCTCTTCATGCTATCTACTCAACTCTGGCTCATTTCTGGCCCTAGCTCAGTCCCCTTTCTCCATGTGACTCTTCAGGTGTTAGGCCTCTTCTGATCTTTACAAACAAATATTGCTCACATGACTCACTTGTCATTTATTGTTAATTGACTGTGTATCTGTGTGTGTACCTGTGTGTGAAAGTCAAAATACATGTAAGAAACTTAGAGTGGCTCCTGTCATGCGGTAAGTGTTCAATCACTATTAGCAATTATCAGTATGACTATTCTTGTTATTACTACTACTAATATTACTGTCATGGAAATGCCCTACCAATGTATTCTACAGAGTCTAGCATAGTGTCTTGGAATTAGTATGTGCTCAATAAACACAAATCCTCTAAAGTAATTTTTATGCATGGATGATTTGCAAAGCAATTCAGAGAAGCATAGAAAGAAGTGAGTGATGGAGGGGGCTTAACTAATTATTATGAGTACAGAAAATAGATTTTGCATTGAAAATTCTTTTATGAAAGTCTTTATCCAGTCTGTGTATACATCCAAATTATAATATATTTAGTCTCTTCTCAGGGATAACAGGGCTCCTCCTACCCATCTGTCATGTCAGGTTGCTGAGAAAATGCTAATTTACCTTTTTGATATACCATTTGACAATTTCTGGTTTCAGATATCACACGCAAGGTTGCACATCAGTGAATCAAATTTGAATCCATATTGTCAAGTTCATATTTAGAATAAAATTATGTTGCATCTTTCATATAAACTTAAAAGTAAAGTTGTATATCAAATGAGTGTATGCATGTAACTTGAATGCAGAAGGTAAAAGTAAGGCAAAGGAAGACATTATTATCTTATTGGCTATGAAATTACTGAACCAACTCAGTTGATTTATGGAAGACAGTTTAAGCAAAGCTTTGGTTGAACTTTCACAGTGCAACTTCTGAATCCCCATTCCATTAATTCATTAAATAAAAAGAGCATTCTTTTCATTCTAATTATCTTAGCTACACATGTTAAATATGCTAAAAGCTAAACACAAGCAATAATATTCCTGTCATTTTTTTAATCTGCCAACTCCTTAGAAATAATTAAACTATACTGAGAGAAATAATTCTTCACTCAAAGTGATTTTTACCAATGCAAAGGAAGCAGCATGCAATAAAAATTCATATAACCTAGTCATTCAGTACAAAAACAGAACTAGAAAAGCATTAACAGCAATTTAGTTCAATACATAGGAGAAAATTGCCTATGTTTACCTTATTTCATGGGACAAATATATATTTCAGATTTGCCATATTCTTAAGGAATTTGGGGGATTTTAGAGACTAATCTTATTGTAATGAAAAACATTTGGAGATTTTCAAATTTTGAATCAAAAATTTCAATTTTGAATTTGAGTCAAAAAATATCAACATGATTTCTGAACTCCCAAGTCAATAATAGAGGCTAAGAGTCGCAGATATGAAGAACAACTTCAAGCAATAGAAGATCCAAATGGGAGTTCTAAGGTGCTATAGTGACAGAAAGGATCACAGTTTTCTGGATACTGAGAGGGAAAGACTCGTTTTAAGAATATCCTCAGTTCCTCATGCTAACTAGGTACATAGGTAAGTACGTAGGTAGCTAAGTAGGTAGATAGACAGATGATAGATGGGCAGATGGATGGATGACGGATGGATGGATGGATGAATGGATGGATGGATGGATGGAAATGAAGTTATAATTCACAGATTCTCTACAATGTGATAGCTTGTACACAAAAGTCATCTTAGTTCATACATGAAATTTCCCAGCCCCTTAAAGTTTTGTGTCACTGAGTAACAACAGCTGAACACAATATAATAACACAGTAACTGGAACAGACCACAGACACAGTACTAGAGCAGTGAAACAAGCACCGTCTTGGAAGAAATTGTTGGGAAGTTTTCCTCTTTTGTGTAAAACCTGAAACTTTTCCTCAACCTGCAACTTATCTCTCTTCCCTCATTTCCATAATTCAGATGCTTCAACCATCTCTTATATTCACCTTGACTCAGTTGCTTTCACCTTTTTCCCCTCAAGGGTAAAATCTAAAATATACTGTAGTGTCATTTTTTAAAGAGTATTGCATTTCTTTTTAACTAGTTGGTAATTAGGAATGGTATTTTTTTGTCATGCACAGGTTATAAGTTGTACAGGTTTGGAATGACCTGCCCCAATTCTATTTTCCCATTAAGCTCTGTTATCTTTTATTTTATTTTTTTAAGATTTTATTTATTCATCATATTCATTTGTTTCTAAGATCTCTCAAAGGTATTTACAAATTTCCTTTCCTTTTTCCCACAACCTGATCTAGTCCTGGACTGTGGAAAAATCTTCAACATTTGTAGGTAAGTTATTAATAAATCTGCCTTGATGCTGTAAAGTCCTCATCAAAAGGTGATTATCAAAAATTATTTTTTGCAAAAATATTATTTGATATTAATTGGTTAAGTCATTACAATTTTTTACTCTACCAATAATCCGTGATGTACAATGTTCTACCTATCTAA
Source organism: Procyon lotor (assembly GCA_028646535.1). Classification (NCBI taxonomy): domain Eukaryota; kingdom Metazoa; phylum Chordata; class Mammalia; order Carnivora; family Procyonidae; genus Procyon; species Procyon lotor. The sequence goes on along the minus strand of CM053604.1, from coordinate 105,971,929 downwards.
TTACAGCACTGTGACTCATCTCTTCTGTTTCATTGCACAAGACTTCTTTTAAAAGATAAAAGGTTTTTGTTCACCTGTCATCTTTCTTTTCATTGCCTTCTCTTCGTTTCCCATGTTGGCCTCAGTCATGTGGACTTTGGGATGCTAGTCACCTGCCTGCTATCTTTCTGACATATTTTTGCAAGTATTTTTGGCATATCAGTGTGAGCCAAGCTTGCCCTTTCTCTCACGTTGGCTACATACTTTAGTGCTTTCCCCTTTAACTGAACTCTTCCATCTGTCTAATAAGCAATTAATTCCCTTGGCAAAAAAAAAAAAAAATTAAGCATCAGTGGTAATTTACAAAATACTATTTTTGAGATTCATCAAAAGAATGCTTAGGTCCAATTCCAGTGGTATTTTAGCTGTTTTATTCCTTTATTTTCAGTTTTCTTTAGTTTTTTTCAGAGCAATAGTTTTGTTTTGTTTTGTCTTTCAAATGGAAGGAGTAGGATGTAGAAAAACTGGAACTCTAGAGCTTAGCTTCGGAGCTCACATCCTTTTCCACTATTTACTCACTATGTAGTCAAGTTATTTAAACCCCCCGGGCCTCGGTTTCCTCATAGAGTTGTGGGTTTATTTAAATGAGCAAAAATGGATGAGGTGCTTATAACATTGCCGGCACATAGTTAGACTGATAAGTGTATACTGCCATCACTATGACTATTATCTTCCCATATCACTGCTTTTATGCCATGTCATTCTCTGATGCTCTTATACTATATATTTGCAGGTGTTGAGATATGAAGTATACTTTGGGATTCGTGTACCAAGATGGTACAAATCAAAGTTAACATCTTTAAACACACACACACACACACACACAACCACATCTCAGACAAGAACATTTTAAAATCTTGTCAGCCAGTCTACCACACTGATCCACGGACTAGGAACTCAGTGATTAGATTCTTGGTAAACTGGGGTCTCATTTCCTCAGAGGGTTCTCCTGAAACAACCATCTAATAGTCTGTAATAAGGGAAAATATAAATTTGAACTACTCTGTAAGTGACTGATATGGGAGAAGAAGTCATTTCATTAAATCATTTATTCACTGAGTAAACAGTAGTTCCCATCCTGTGCCAAATACAACACAGGTTGCTGAGGGTACAAATACAGACCAAATAAATTCATGGTTCTTAATGTCTCAGTGTTTCAAATCTGCTAGAGAAAACCTACAATAAAAGCAACATAGCATAAGAGCTGAAAGATGAATAATGCAAAATTTCGTGAGAGTAGATGGGAAGGGCAGATATACTGAAATTGGGTGTCAAGAAAGGCTTCCAGGGGGAAAGCCATCTAAACGGAGACCTAAAGAGTAAATAGGAATTAGTGAAAGTCTGAGTGAGAAGTTTTTGAAGCAAAGAAAATAGCAAGTGTGAAAATTACTGTATCTATTAATGAGCTTAAGCACTTAATTTTTCTCACTGTACTCATCTATCCCTCCACTAGATTCAGGGTGGAAGATTTGTCTGATTATTGCACTGCTATGTATCCATCTCCCAGAAAAATGCGTGTACGGTGATCTACAGTATGAGCTCTTTAAGTATTTGTGGAATGAATGAATAAATTCAGCACAGCTCTGTTATTTCTGCTTTATAGCTTCCAACTAGGAACCCTGGTAGTTCAATCTGATGATTAGACTTGAGGGTCTGCAGTGGTATCATTTATTCATGTCACACATCTCCTGCACGAATAATACTACATGACACCTTGTGTCCATATCAAAATATATGGCTTACTTTTCAGTGTTATTAAAGGGCAAAGAGACAATATTACCCTTGTTAAGAAAAAATGATACTAATATGTCTTATCTTTCCATGAACCTTATACACTGTCATTAAGATTCGCATACAGATAGGGGTGTGGGTGTGTTCAAACGTTTGTACACTAATATTTGGTGCAGTTTCTCAGCTGTCTTTCCATCACAGTGATAGAAAAAATGGAGAAAAGGAAGCTCCAGTGTCTTAAATATTGGTCGGAAAAATTTGCATTCGATATGGGTTAAAAATACAATAATTCCAGCTTTAGAGTCAAGATAAAAATTTTGCCAGGGTTCCAAAGTGAGTCTTAAAGTCTTTCTGAGGAACTGCAGTAAAATACTGAAGTAGACCTAACAAACATGAAAGGTGGATGAGTCCCTTCTGGGAATCAGTAATTCTGATGCAAGCACAGGGGAAATTGTGAAGCAACCAGTCCACTTCTAGAATCTTTCCATTTTCCCATTCAGAAAACCTTTGCCTTCTCACTGCCCAAACTACCCCCCAACCCTGTCCCCACTTAGGGTCAATGCTCTCAAGCTCTCCACTTCTCTCTTTATGCTCTTCTCTTTCAAAAGATCAGCTAGATTGGAGGCTTTGCTTCTGTCATGAAAGACAGTCTGACCCAGTAAACAGCACAGAGTTGAAAGCCCAGTTCAATCACCTACATGCTGTGCAGTCCTGGATAAGTTACACAAGGTCTCTGAAGCTCTGATTCCTCATCAGGTATGATAGAGTGCTTCAAAAAGAAAAAAAAGATAGAAAAACCCTAGTTGCTATCCCATCAGGAAAATGTAACCAATGATTCCACACTAGAGAGTTAATGATTAAAATACTCAATGCATCCTTCCAGAAATATTCACATGTTCAAAGGACATAAGGCCAAAGAAAGAAAATGCTTACAGGAAATTTTCTGGCATCAGTAAAAGAATAGTAGGAATAAAGACTTTCCCAGAGAACTTTAACCCACACTTCATGGGCAGCTACCTACTCCACCCATTCCAACTGGTATAATGTGGTACACATAGAAGGTGATTAACAAACAGAAACTTCTAGATAATTAAATAGTTCCAGCCCAATTATGGACTAGAATTAAGGCCAGAGCTAAGCATAAAGTGCTTCATTAATTTATAACTGAATGAAATTGACCAATGCCTTCTATATTTTAGAGTGCAGCTGCGTTTTGAGTATATCTGTATACTTTTTTTTTTAGGATTTTATTTATTTGACAGAGAGAAACACAGCGAGAGAGGGAACACAAGCAGAGGGAATGGTAGCAGGAGAAGCAGGCTTCCTGCTGAGCAGGGAGCCCGATGTGGGGCTTGATCCCAGGACCCTGGGATCATGACCTGGGCCGAAGGCAGACGCTTAATGACTGAGCCACGTCGGCGCCCCTATCTGTACACTTTCAATAGTGCTAGTACTTTTCATTAATTCTACAATGTATTTTTTCATCTCTGAAATGATCATATTCCTTACAATTCATTGAAATTCATTAGTCTCTTTCTTCTTTTTTGGTGGTAGATATGTGATAGAATCTTAAAGTCACTAAAATGTTAACATAAAGAATAACACAGAATTCCACACATTGAACACTCAGTAAGTTCTGATCAAAAGTCAAAAAGCAAATATGCAGTTTGGTGGATCAGAGTGATCTATTTTACATCGTAGATATTTAGTCTCTGAGCATCAACTTTAGGAATATTTTAAAAAGACAACTTTGAATAAGGTACATGTGTAAAAAAGGAGTGTGCTTCAAACTCCTTAATATACAACCTCCAATAGATTAAGACTTCATTCAATCTTTGTAAAGAATCAACATCCTAGTAGTTTTTGTTTCACATATTGTTATTTTTAAAAAAATTAAGATGGGTACTTGTAGGGGCACCTGGGTGGCCCAGTGGGTTAAAGCCTCTGCCTTCAGCTCAGGGTCCTGGGATCAAGCCCCACTTCAAGCTTTCTGCTCAGCAGGGAGCCTGCTTCCCCCTCTCTCTCTGCCTGCCTCTCTGCCTACCTATGATTTCCCTCTGTCAAATAAATAAATAAAATCTTTAAAAAAAAAAGTTCCTTGTAAAAACAAAAGTGAATATATATTCATCTTATTTTGAGATTTGCTCATACCCCTTGAAAATAATTATATATTTTCTAGGTCATCATAAAACCTCTGAAAATCTCTACTTCATATTCATCAATATTTGTGTTAAAATGCCTAAAGTACTATGATGCCTTTAAGCAATTTTCAACTTTTTAATCTACCCAGATGACCTTGAGGATATAATAAAAGGAAAAGAAAGAAAGAAAGAAAGAAAGAAAGAAAGAAAGAAAGAAAGAAAGAAAGAAAGAAAGAAGAAAAGAAAGAAAGAAAGAAGAAAGAAAGAGAGGAAGAAACAAAGAGGGAGGAAGGAAAGGGGGAAGGAAATAAGTCATGCGTTGATAACATAAGCACGGCAAGTTGGTACTTAATTTAACAAATCTTCTGTTATTTTAGGTTAATTTAAAGATAGCCATGTGAGCCCCCCATGGGGCAATAATTAATATTTTTTTGTATAGTGCAATGGTCAGTGTTGACTCTCATGTACTCATATTCTCTAGGAAATTACTTGCTTTTAAATTGACATTTCTGTGTCTGGGAAAACTCAAAAATCCTTATTATATAAAATAATCCTTATTATATAAAATTATATATATTATATAAAATTATATAAAATAATTATATAAAATTAATTAAAATTAACATAAAACCAAAACACATCAAGGTAGTGTTTTGGTTTTATATTTTGATTCACCATCTTGGGTGCAGTTATCCACAGATCAGACCACAGTATATTATGTAAAAACACATAACATAAAAACTCCAGTCTCACAACCACTATTTCACATATCTGTGCCAAGGACTATAATCAATTGCAGATGCCCTAGTCTATAATATTCTCTGTAGTCACGGAAAATACCACATTAGACAGATGTTTTGTACCATGAATTCTCAAATTTACAGTTTCTGAGATCTCAGAATGGTACAGTCTGACAAAATCTGCATTGCTTATCACAACAACCAATATACTTCTTGTATTAAACAAGTCCTATGTGAAAGAAAAGATTGAGTTAAAAATAGGGAGAGATCAATGAATCAAAAGAAATTTCAGAATCAAAATAAAATCCTATAACTATTAAAACAAGCATAGTGTTTTCTTTACTTTTCTCTAAAGTTTCACCATAGACAATAAATGCAAAAATGACAAAAATCAATTTTAGAATGTTACCTTTACAAAAGGCGGTGGAAAAGACCCAAATGTCCATCAACTGATGAATGGATAAACATAAGATGGTATACCTACACAGTGCAATAGTATTCAGCAAAGAAAAAAAAAAATGAAGGAAGGAAGTAGGATACATGCTACAACATAAATGAACCCTGAAAATATTTTGCTAAAGGAAAGAATACAGTCACAAAAGACTGCATATTATATGATCCCATTTAAATGAAATGTCTAAATCCAGAGAGACAGAAAGTAGATGAGTGGTTGCTTAGGGCTGGGGGTAGGTGACAGATGGGGAGTGACTGATCATAGGTACCAGGTTCCTTTTGGGAGTGATGAAAATGTTCTAAAATTAGATTGTGATGACAGTTGCACAACTCTGCCTATACTGAATTATGCCCCTTAACTGTACACCTTAAGTGGATGAATTGTATGGTGTATGAATTATATGTGAATAACACCATTTCAAAAGACAATAGCTCAAAGGGAAAACTTTTCCTCCTAGTAAATTGCAAAAACTTTCTCCATGGATAGAGATGGAAATGTCCTGCTGCAAGCACTGAAAAAAAAAATTTGCAAAGCAAAAGAGACGTCCTCAGCAGAAATTTACTACAGAGAGCTTAAGATGGAGGCAGTTACCCAATTCTATTATCTATGTTTAAACAAATGATTCCAGTAACCAGGAAACAGTACTTGGGGACTGAGTAGTGTTGCCAGATAAAATAGAGGAAGCTCAGTTAAATTCGAATTCCAGACAATGAACAGATTTTTAGTATAAAGGACCCCAAATATTATATAAATATTAAATTAAATATTATAAAAATATTACATATCTGGGGACATACGCATAGTAAAATACTATCCATTGTCTGTCTGATTTGATAAAATCAAATTTATCTGAGTGTCCTGTACTTTTTGTTGTTCTTATTAAATCTGCAACCAGGGGCTCCTGGGTGGTTCAGTCATTAAGCATCTGCCTTCAGCTCAGGTCATGATCCCAGGGTCCTGGGATCAAGCCCTAAATTGGGCTCCCTGCTCAGTGGGAAGCCTGCTTCTCCCTCTCCCACTCCCCTTGCTTGTGTTCCCTCTCCAGCTGTGTCTCTCTCTGTCAAATAAATAAATAAAATCTTTAAATAAATAGATAAACAAACAAACAAACAAATAAATAAATAAATCTGGCAACCTAGGCTGGTAAATCTTTTTTTAGAGTGCTTTCTTACCAAAAGCTCAGAGCAGTTGAAAACAAAATCAAGGTAGGTCTAGATAAGAATGGGAGAAAATTGTTCCAAACCCTATGACACCCATTCATTTATTCAGTATTTTGTATGCCCAGTAATAGAAATACTATAGTGAACAAGATGGGCTCAGAATGTAGAGTCTGGCAAAAGAACACAGAAAAGTTAAAACACACTAACAGTATAGTATAATAAATGATCGAGAATGAGAAGCAGACAGCAAGCAAAGAGAAAAGTAAACAGAAATGGGCAAAGGCTCAGAGATGAACAAGAGTATGGCTAGTTCAAAGACACAAAGAAGTTGCATATGAAAACAACAAAAACAAAAATACAGCAAGGGCAGAGTGGAGAAGAGATTATTTTAAAGAGATATAAAGGGAAGCCACACCATGGAGAGTTGTGGATTTCTTTAATATATTTTATTTTTCAGAGCAATTTTAGGCTCACAAGAAAACTGAGCACAAAGTACAGAGTCCCCATATACCCCTGTCCTTACACACACAGAGCCTCCTCCACTATCAACATCCTGCATGAATGGGAGTCGTAGATTTACTGATGGATGAACCTACATTGACATATAGTTATCACCCAAAGTCCACAGTTTCCATTAAGTTTCACTCTTGGTGTTGTACATTATATGGATTTTAACACAAGTATAATGACATGTATCCACTACTTTAGTATCATACAGAATAGTTTCACTGTCCTAAAAATCCTCTGTGCTCTATACATTTATTCTTCCTTCCCCCTTAACCCCTGGCAACCACGTATCTTTTTTACTATCTACATAGTTTTGTCTTTTTCAGAATGTTATACAGTTGAGATCATACAGTATGTAGCCTTTTCAGATTGCCTTCTTTCACTTAGTAATATGCTAAACGTGTAACTTCCTTCAATATGTTTCATGGCTTGATAGTACCTTTCTTTTGAGTGCTAAATGATGTTCCATCATCTGGATGTACTCACGAAAGATTTTTTTTTAATTTTTTTAAATATTTTATTTATTTATTTATTTATTTGACAGAAAGAGAGAGAGATCACAAGTAGGCAAAGAGGCAGGCAGAGAGAGAGGGAGAGGCAGGCTTCCCACCGAGCAGAGAACCCAATGTGGGGCTCGATCCCAGGACCCTGAGATCATGACCTGAGCCGAAGGCAGAGACTTTAACCCACTGAGCCACCCAGGCACCCCCCCACGAAAGATTTTTAAGTAATCTTAAAATTATTAACTTCAGGGGGAGGAGCAAGATGACGCAGGAGTAGGAGGCTGAGATATTATCAGATCCCAGAAGTTCAGCTAGATAGTTATCAAACCATTCTAAATACCTACAAACTCAACAGGAGATAGAAGAGAAGAACAGCAATTCTAGGAACAGAAAATCGACCACTTTCCGGAAGGTTGGACATGTGAAAAAGTGAATCTAAAGTGATGGGAAGAGAAACTGCAGGGGGGGACTGGCTCCTGGCAACCACAGAGCAGAAGAGCACAAAATTGGAACTTTTAGAAGTCTGCTCCACTGAAGGACATTGCTCCAGTGGCTAAGCGGGGGTGGTTTGGAGCCCTCGTGGGGACAGTGTGGTTTCAGGACCCGTGGGGTCACAGAAAGACCAGGGGTGTCTGAGGGTGGCCAAGCTCCCAGGTATCAGAGTGAGGAATCCCACTGCAGAAACCAAGCAGAGCAGTGAGCTATCAGCTTGGGCTTACCTTAAACCATGATCCAAGGCACGATCAGGCCACTGCTCTTCAATCAGGAACCCCACAAAGGGCAGATCCAGAGAGACCCCTTCCTTCTTCCTTTGGAAGGAGCGGTGCAGGAGTGCACTGCAGGAATCTGCTGGGTTTGGAGACTCCAAATAGGGCTGTGCGCCAGAGGTAGAAACACTCAGTCACAGGCTGGGTGAGCTCAGAGTGCAGCTGGAGAACAGTGAGAACAGGGATTGACTGCTTTTTCTGAGGGCGCACTGAGGAGTGGGGCCTGAGACCTTGGCTCCTACCGGCCGTGGCTGGGAGGCCACCATCTTCATTCCCATCCTCCAAAGGGGGGAGGGCACTAAAAGCTCAAAGGGAACAAAAGAGCCTGAGAGCAAACCCAAGTAGATTGCTTGGCCAGGGCCCTGGCAAAGGCGGTGCAATTCCACCTCGGGCAAAGACATTTGAGAATCACTAGAACAGGCCCCTCCCACAGAAGATCAGCAAGAATATCCAGCAAAGACCAAGCTCATCGATCAATGAGGACTGCGGAATTCCAGAGTTAGGAAAAAGCACCACATAGAATTCATGACTTTTTTTCCTAGGATCCTTTAATCTTTCAGAGTTAAATTTTTTATTTTTTATTTTTTTTCTTAAAGATTTTATTTATTTATTTCACAGAAAGAGAGATCACAAGTAGGCAGAGAGGCAGGCAGAGAGAGAGAGAGGGGGAAGCAGGCTCCCCGCTGAGCAGAGAGCCCGATGTGGGGCTCGATCCCAGGACCCTGAGATCATGACCTGAGCCGAAGGCAGAGGCTTTAACCCACTGAGCCACCCAGGTGCCCCCAGAGTTAAATTTTTTAAATTTTATTTTTAATAAGATTTATTTAAATCTTATTCTATTTTTTATTTTATCTTTCCTCTTTGCTATTTTAATTTTTTTAACTAGTATCTTATCAATACCTTTTAAAAATCTTTTCTAATTTTCACTCTTACTTTCATATTTTATCCCCTCATTGTATTTAACCTTATTTTTTGTATACATGTAGGGTATTTTCTTTAAAATTTTGGGATATAATTTCTTCTAAGAGTTCAAAATATACCCTAAATCTAGCGCACAGCTTTATTCTAGTCTCCAGCCTGATCACATTCTTTCCTCTTTATTTCTTTTTTTTTCTTTTTTCAACCAACCTCTTATCAATCCCTTTTTTAGAATCTTTTTAAATTTTCATCTTTACACTCATATTCCATCCCTTCATAGTGTTTACCCTTATTTTTGTATATTTATAAGTTTTTCTTTCTTTAAAATTTTGAGAGGCAATTTCTTCTAACAGACCAAAAATCACCCAAAATCAGATGTGGGGCTCTGTTCTAATAACAAGTCTAATATATATATGCATATATTTTTTTTCTTTTTCTCTTTTTTCTTTTCTTTTATTTTTTCTTCTTTTTCTTCCTCCTCCCCCCCACCTTTTTCTTCAACCCCTGGTTTGGGCTCTCTTCTGATATGGTTAGTATATAATTTTCTGGGGTCATTGCTACCCTTTTAGTATTTGTTCTCTCATTCATCTATTCTTATCTCAATAAAATGACAAGGTGGAAAAACTCACCACAAAAAAAAAAAAAAGAACAAAAGGCAGTACCAACAACTAGGGACCTAAACAATACGGACATTAGTAATATGTCAGAACTAGAGTTCAAAATGACAATTATCATGGTGCTACCTGGGCTCAAGAAAAGCATGGAAGATACTAGAGAATCCCTTTCTGGAGAAATAATATACTTTTCTGGAGAAATAAAAAAACTAAAATCTAACCAAGTTGATATCAAAAAACTATTAATGAGGTGCAATCAAAAATGGAGGCTCTTACTGCTAGGACAAATTAGATACAAGAAAGCATTAGTGATATAGAAGACCAAATGATGGAGAATAAACAAACTGAGCAAAAGACAAACAACTACTGGACCATGAGGGGAGAATTCGAGAGATAAGTCATACCATAAGATGCAACAATATTAGAATAATTGGGATTCCAGAAAAAGAAGAAAGAGAGAGGGGCAGAAGGTATATTGGAGCAAATTATTGTAGAGAATTTCACTAATTTGGTGGAGGGAACAAGAATCAAAATCCAGGAGGCACAGAGAACCCCCCTCAAAATCAATAAAAATAGGTCCACACCCCATCATCCAATAGTAAAACTTACAAGTCTCAGTGACAAAGAGAAAATCCTGAAAATAGCTTGGGAAAAGAAGTCTGTAACATACAAAGGCAGAAATATTAGATTGGCAGCAGACCTATCCACAGAGACCTGGCAGGCCAGAAAGGACTGGCATGATATATTCAGAGCACTAAATGAGAAAAATATGCAGCCAAGAATATTATATCCAGCTAGGCTGTCATTGAAAATAGATGGAGAGATAAAAAGCTTCCAGGACAAACAAAAACTGAAAGAATTTGCAAACACCAAACCAGCCCTATAGGAAATATTGAAAGGGGTCCTCTAAGCAAAGAGAGACCTTAAAAGGAACATAGACCAGAAAGGAACAGAGACAATATACAGTTAACAGTCACCTTATAGGCAATAAAATGGCACTAAATTCATATCTGTCAATAGTGACCCTGAATGTAAATGGGCTAAATGCCCCAATCA
>CM053604.1:105890872-105960799 GCA_028646535.1 Procyon lotor | reverse complement strand
TCCTAGCCTCAGCAATCAGACAACAAAAAGAAATAAAAGGCATCCAAATTGGCAAAGAAGTCAAACTCACACTCTTTGCAGATGATATGATACTTTATGTCGAAAACCCAAAAGACTCCACTCCAAGACTGTTAGAACTCATACAGGAATTCAGTAAAGTGTCAGGATAAAATCAATGCACATAAATCAGTTGCATTTCTATACACCAACAGCAAGACAGAAGAAAGAGAGATTAAGGAGTTGATCCCATTTACAATTGCACCCAAAACCATAAGATACCTAGGAATAAACCTAACCAAAGAGGCAAAGAATCTGTACTCAGAGAACTATAAAGTGCTCATGAAAGAAATTGAGGAAGACACAAAGAAATGGAAAAATGTTCCATGCTCATGGATTGGAAGAACAAATATTGTGAAAATGTCTATTCTACCTAAAGCAATCTACACATTTAATGCAAACCCTATCAAAATACCATCAATTTATTTCAAAGAAATGGAACAAGTAATTTTAAAATTTACATGGAACCATAAAAGACCCTGAATAGCTGGAGGAATGTTGAAAAAGAAAACCAAAGTTGGCAGTATCACAATTCCTGACTTCAAGCTGTATTACAAAGCTATAATCATCAAGACAGTGTGGTACTGGCACAAAAAGTGACGCATAGATCAATGGAACAGAATAAAGAGCCCAGAAATGGACCCCAAACTCTATAGTCAACTAATCTTCGACAAAGCAGGAAGAATATTCAATGGAAAAAAGACAGTCTCTTCAACAAATAAGTGTGCAGAAAATTGGATGGCCACAACCAGAAGAATGAAACTAGACCATTTCCTTACACCACACACAAAAATAGACTCAAAATGAATAAAAGACCTCAATGTGAGACAGGACTCCATCAAAATCCTGGAGAGGAACACAGACAGCAACCTCTTTGACCTCAGCCACAGCAATTCTTCCTAGAAACATCTCCAAAGGCAAGGGAAGCAAAGCAAAAATCAACTATTGGGATTTCATCAAGATCAAAAGCTTTTACACAGCAAAGGAAACAGTCAACAAAACCAAAAGACAACTGACAGAATGGAAGAAGATATTCGCAAATGACATATCAGATAAAGGGCTAATCTCCAAAATCTATAAAGAACTTATCAAACTCAACACCCAAAGAACAAATAATCCTATCAAGAAATGGGCAGAAGATATGAACAGACATTTCTGCAAAGAGGACATCCAAATGGCCAACAGACACATGAAAAAGTGCTCAATATCACTTGGCATCAGAGAAATACAAATCAAAGCCACAGTGAGATACCACCTCACACCAGTCAGAATGGCTAAAATTAACAAGTCAGGAAATGAGAGATGTTGGGGAGGATGCGGGAAAAGGAGAACCCTCATACACTGTTGGTGGGAATGCAAGCTGGTACAGCCACCCTGGAAAACAGTATGGAGGTTCCTCAAAAAGTCAAAAATAGAGCTACCCTATACCCAGCAATTGCACTACTGGGTATTTGTCCTAAAGATACAAATATAGTGATCCGAAGGGGCACATGCACCTGAATGTTTATAATAGCAATGTCCACAGTGGCCAAACTATGGAAAGAACCTAGATGTCCATCAACAGATGAATGAATAAAGAAGATGTGGTATATACATACAATGGAATACTATGCAGCCATCAAGAGAAATGAAATCTTTCCATTTGCAATGACATGGATGGAACTAGAGGGTATTATGCTAAGCAAAATAAGTCAACCAGAGAAAAACAATTATCATATGATCTATCTGATAGGACGAATTTGAGAGGCAGGGTGGAGGATCATGAGGGTGGGGGAGGGAAATGAAACAAGATGGGATCAGGAAGGAGACAAACCGTAGGAGACTCCTAAACTCACAAAAGAAACCTAGGATGGCTAGGGAGTAGGGAGGTAGGGATAGGGTGGCTGTGTTATGAACATTGGGGAGGGTATGTGCTATGGTGAGTGCTGTGAAATGTCTAAGCCTGATGATTCACAGACTTGTACCCTGGGGCAAATAATACATTATATGTTAATATAAAAAATAATAAATAAAATAAAATATTATAAAAGTATTGACTTTAAACAGGAGAGAAACAGAATCATATTATTTTTAAAAAAATCACTTTGGTTCTACATTAGAAAATAGACTGAAGGGATATCCATTAGAAGATTATCATAGTAATTAAAAAAGAAATGATGGTGGCCTGTAATAGTGTGTTAGTGCTGTGGAGAGAAGTAAGCATAATCAAGGTACAACAGGGAGCAGAATCCTGGGACTTGTTAATTGACTGCTTGTAACCATAAAAGAGTGAGAGGACTTATATCAAAATTCCAGATTTCTGATTTGGACTGTAGTGTCATTCATCAAAATGATGAGCACTGAGAATATAGGAGAGAGTTGTGGAGAAACACACTGAGGTCATTTGAGAGCACACTGAACTTGAATCATTTCCAAGATATCATCTGAGCAGTGACTTCTAATAGATAGTATACTAATGAAGAACTCAGGAAAGAAGTCTAACACACAGATGTAGTTTTCTGAGGCATCATAAAAGAAAAATTGAAACTTAGATGTAGATGGGCTCATCCAGGGAGTGTGTTTAGACTGAGAAAAGGAGACAGGTCAGGACAGAACCCGAGAGAACACCAACATTTGATGTCCCTGCAGAGAAAGCGATAGCAGTAAGAGATGTTGATGAGAAGCTAAGAGTTGATAGTATCACAAAAGTAACAGAAAAGAGTTCCAGAAAGTGGGAGCTAATTTAAGGCTTTTAAAAGACATTAAAAGTTTGTGGCATTCTCTCTTCCATAGGAAATTAAAACCTAAGTATATATATTATATATGTATATTAAAATTAAATTATTATATATTTTATATCTGCCCATTCATGAAGCATGAAACCAATACATATGCTGAAATCAAAATAGTTTCTTTCTAAACTTCTAAGGGAAGAATTTAGGTATGTTCATTGAAGCTAATTTTCTTCCATTTTTCTTTGATTTTGGAAGAGCCTCAAGCACTTTCTTAGTCTACTTGTTGGGTAATCTTATTCTGTTGACAGGGGATGGGTAGTGTTATTGAATGCTCAAGACAATAAAATAAAAACTTCAAGATACCCATTGGATTTAGAGACAAGGACATCAATAAAGTTGACAAGTTTAAGTAAAGAGATGTATTCAGAATGAAATGAGTTATAGACTAAATAGGAAATAAGTCAGGAAGAGGGAAAGGAAGACAATGAATATATACTACCCTTTCAAGGAATTTGTCTTTAGAGCAAAAGAGAGAATTAATGCAAACACTGGACCCGAATGTGAGGTTACAAGATGGAATAGTCTTGAGTGTGTTAAAATGTAATGGGGAAACACTGAGGTCTGGATAAAAATGGATTCTAGACAAAGATGCCAGGTCAGGCCTTAGAGAAGGGATTCCTCCTACTTTGTGAGAGACAGAAAAAAAGACAAGAAAGGTTATAGTTCCTACCACAATTATCAATCTCATGGCAGGAAGTTAAAAGTGTTTGCTCTAATAGCTTTCTTTTCTTATGAAATAGAAGGGAAAAACAATAGCCTGAGCATAAATGAAAAAATGGGGCAGTCAGTAGTTCAAGGTAAATGGTGGAGAAATGGACTACTAGGAAGAATGAAGACACTGAGTTATAAAATAACTGATAAATAATAAAATAACTATTAAATGACTTCTAAATTTTCAGAAGCAGAGCTGTTCCCATTCTCAACCTGATCCCACTCATACCCTCAGCTGAATCTTGACTTAAACTCCACATGCATTCTTTCCAACACTCAGGCTTATTTAAATTACCTCTGAATAATAAATGGTTCCACCATGTGTGTAGGGTGGAGATATAGCCAGGACAGGTGGAAGATTCTAATCTAATTATACTCTCCTACATCCCTCATCCACTCACTCATTCATTCAATTCATTCAATCTCAGGAATAATTCATGTATTCAGAACTTACTCTGTGTCAGGGACTGTGTTAACTGATAACATCACACAGATCAACAACAGAGATGACCTGAGTAAATTACCAATTGAAAACTATGAGATATGACTTACAATAGTTGTATGCTATATAAGGGAAAGCAGTGGACCACCAATTTAGGTCTGCTGTTAACTTCTGAATACTTCCCAAGGAAGATGGCTTTAGAGTTCTTAAAGAATGAGCAAGAGTTAATCAGGTACAGAAGGAAAGAGATCAGGAATGAAAATAAAGACAGGGGATCAGCTTGGACAAAAAAAATGAGAGATATCATAAAGCATCTTTGCAATTTCCTCAGATAGAGCACATGGGTCAGATCATGGAGAGATTTGTATGTCAAGATAAGGAAGTGGATCATATCCTAAAGGTTTTTCGGGATTTTTTTTGATGGAAGCTTTGAAATGACATGATGAAATTCACACTTTAGAACACTTTTTCTAGAAATTGCATTTTGAAAGCATACTTATTTACATCAAATTTACATTCTTAATTTGCCTCATGCTTAGGCAAATATTAAAACTATTCTGAATTCTCTAGGAATTCTATGGATTGGAAGCATTTGGAAAAACTTGAAAGCAGGGAGATGTGCTGAGGCATCTGATTGGAACAGATGCAGTGGAATCAGAAGAGCTGAAATTCAGAAATATTAAAGGGGCAAGAAGAAGGTGACGATGGGAGGGAAGCAAGAACCTCAGCTAATTCTCTAGTCTCTGGTTTGGACATGGAATGAATTTTGGCATTACCATTCATTAAGTTAGAGATTGCAGTAGGAGAAAAATGTTTGGGCAGATAGCAATGAGTTCAGATCTGGACATGCTGACTTTGGAATACCCATGAGCAGAGCCTTCTAGAGATAATCAAGGAGTCAACCAATTAAGTAGATCTGTCACTCAAAAGACAGGTCAAAGCTGAAGAGATAGATTGAGAATCATAATAATATAGGTAATGGTGTATGGATGAAAGACCATTGAGAGTGGAAAAAAGAGAAAAGCAAAGCGAAAATAGTAGACTTATACACATTTTGCCAGCTAAAAGATTGTGAGTGTCCTACTTAGTGGAGCTGAAAAGGCTTCACCTTAGAGCTATGGCAGAGGCCAGCTTTTCTTTGTCCTAACCAACTCACCCTGGTTATTCTACTCAAATAATTCTTAAATGTTTATGTTTCTTCTTGATATGTTTCTTAACCTCTTCTTAAAAGTAAATGTTATTTTTAAAAAAACAGCTCCTGAATTAATATTGGCTCTTTTTCTTATTTCAAGAACCTTAAATCGATCTACAAATAATCTAACATTTACATAATGTTATGTTCATTGGCATTCATTGATAGAGAAGAGGAAATCTTATTGTAGAACATGCTATAAAAGATTACAATTAAATGATTATAAATTCCTGACATTTCTGTAAGAACACTTCTACACAATGTGACTTTTTGACCCCTCCAACAATGGGAAGAATCTTTACTTCACTCCTTGAATCTTGGGTTGTTTGAGGGTTTGGGGTATTTTACTTGGTCAGTCAAAAAGCCATCAAGAAACATGAATGTGGGCAGAAACTTAAAAAGGAATTGTAACTTGGAACTTGTGTTCTATTGCACCTGGGAAAATTTCTACCACCATGTGAAGAAGCCCATGAGAGACCATGGACAAAAATGAGCCATCCCAGCAGAAAGGCTCTAGACTATCTGACCTTCCAGCTGACAGACATGCAAATGAAATGATCCCAGCCCACGCAGCTTCAGATGAGGTGCCCACTGCTTATAGAGATGAACAAAGCTGGCTCAGAATTGAAGAGCCTCCCAGCTGACCTGGAAAACTGTGAGCAAATAAAATGATTATTACTTTCAGTCACAAAGTTTTGGGATGATCTGTCATGCAGCAATGCATAACTGACATTACCGCTTTCTAGAAATGAGTAAGAAAGCATTTAATTTGTTTTAAATAATTTGTAAATTATAATCTCGGATACAGGGAGAGAACCTCACAGCAGGCAAACATTACCTCCTCTAAGACTTTAACCAAAAAACATATTCTACTTAAGCATGTTGTAGAGTTCATAGACTTATTCTAAATCATGACAATTAAATATCTTGAATTTTAATCATAGTTAATAGCCTGGATTAAGTCTGAGTTGAGAGACAAGCAGCTCTCACAAGTTTTTATCCTCTAGCTATAAGTTTTTAAACTTCATAACTGTAATGAAGACATTCAATCAGGTTTTTATCCAAATTCACATTGATACTTAACTTCCTACCTTTTATTTTATTTTTATTTAAAATTCAATAGATGTTCTAAAAGCTACTTTGAAAAGGATGCCATGACATTTCTCAAGAAATCTAGGATGAAAAGATTTCATAACAGATATTAATATTGCCATAGAACACTGAAAGAATTCTTTTAAAGTACCCACCTGACAAGATAAACCTAATTTCTTAGGATAATTATGGACAAAGTTTATGAATTATTCATCTTTATATCACCCATAGTCCCTCCAGTTTAGGAGGCACTTGATATGTGTTTGTTAAGTGAGTGAGTGAATGGTTAATAGGCCAATTGCATTGTTTCTGGCTTTAGTACATGTGGTGGTTGTACTTCAGAAGAAGTGATTTGACCCATGATATATGTGACTCTATATATTTAATAAGTCACTCATAACAAGGTTCTACTGGTATTGTACTCATAAATGAAACTGCACTAATGACTCTGAAAGAATCATCTCAACTAAGAGATCCCTCTACATGTTAGATTTACCAGTTTCAATCCAGCATCTATAATAGATTGCATTCTTCTTTTAAAAGAGCAAAATCAGCCGATCTAATTTTCACTTAGTTTACAAGATGTGTATATAGTTATAAATATATAAAATATATATTTATCTTTATATTTAGAGATACCAGGGCTGGTGATTGCTATCTGAGTGAACAGGTGTGGCTGAAAAAACCTTTGCCTGACCAACTGTTCTTTCCACACTGTATACACATAAAGGCTATTCTATGGATGGCAGCTGGAGCCCTATTTGCAGAGCCCACAGCTATTTGTGACTCCATGACTTAAAATCTTCCTCTGCCCACTACCATTATTCATATATAGCTAGAATTCTAACTGGTGCAAGTAAAGATGCATTGCCTATTATCACTTGGAATTCAGGATTACACTGAGTCATATGAAGTTTTATTTTGTGGGATCTTTACAGTTTTTCTTCCACTTACTCTGTGTTTGCTTGCCACCCTCCAGCTTGGCAAACAGCATCTATGTGAGTCTCCTATTGTCATACATTCTTCACACCTGCTCAATCTCAAAGCCTCATGCTTCCGTGACAATTACATACACTAGCTAAGTTTAGGTCTTCCCTGTCTGACTTGCCTACTTAAAGTTAAACATCACTCGGATCAGAGAAACTGATGAGCCTATTCAAGAAATAATTTATTCATTTACTTAGTGCTTATTTATTGAGGCACCAGGCTGTTTTGAGTGCTGAAAATAAAGCAATAAACAGAGTCACTTCCACAACGGAGCTTTTATCACAGTGATGCACGTTGCTCTTCCCACTGCAGAACAGAGAAAGCATCTCTTCTTTGGTATCACTTGGACAACACTTTAACAGCTAATAAGTGCTTAATACATGCTTATAAGGCAGGTCAGAACCTCATTCTATGCTAGAGTCTGAATATATATGTATATTCATATACATATGAATGTATATGTATGTACACACACATATACCCCTTATCTGCCAGTAAACCTTGGAGAGCACTGGACTTCTGATTGATTCCACTTTCCACTCCTGCTCCCTGGATCTCATGGATCTCTCTACTACCTAGGTAACAAAGATCATGATGGCTTTTAGATATTCTTTGCTAATCAAAATAAGTTATCAGCACCACTGTTTTCTCTCTTCAAGCTAGGATATGATTTTGATCTTCCCATACTTGTATGAAGTCTGTAGTCCTATATTTATCCTGCCAAGATTTCCATATATTTTATTAGCATTTTTCCTGAGTGCTTGAACTGTCATCTAGTTGTGAAAATATAGATTCACAACATGGATTTGTCACGGAGGCTTGTATGGATCTTGACATGCTGCCTCATCTTCCCTCCATGTTTTTCAAACACCAGTATTCATCAAAACACCTACATCAGATGGAGATAAGACATATAACAAGTTAGTAGTAAACACAAACACAAGTCTAGCATTCACTTACCTTCTTTCTGGGCCCTATGGTCCCAACCGTCTTAGCAGTTTGTTGGTCAATTGGTTATTTATTCCCAAGACCATATTTTAGGAATCCCCAAAAGAGCTACTGACATATTCCTACTGTAAAAGTTCTTTGACAAATCCCACCTATACCCAACTTCTTGTTTCTTATTCAGTAAAAATTTTCCCCCCGAAAAGGCCTTGGTTATACTCCTAAATTTGGATTCAAAAAGGCTAAACATTTTATTACCCAAGTGTCACCTCCCTTTGGACTTTTATAAATACCATGTTATTTCCCATTTTTTGCCCCCTATTCAGTCTAAGACAAATTTAGAGTGGGAGGGAAAGAAAACTCAAAGCTGTGTTAGTAAACAAGTATACTCCTAGATAACTAGAAATAGGGATTGTGTGAATTGCCTTGTATCATAGTCTGGACAGTAGAATGCACTTGAATATGGGTTTTTTTTTTTAATTATTTGACCATGATCTCTGGTCCCTCAAGACTCAAACTATGAAAAATCACAGAACAAGCATTTATTTTATACTTCTATGTTCATAGTAATATGCTAGTTCCTACGAAAAGATGATTATTATCCTCCCCAAAGGACCCTAAAATTTTAATGAAGAGAGAAAGCCAAATAATGAGATACATAGCCAACAATTAAAATGGCATTTCATATTATTTTAGCAAAATCACAAATATCATTAAAAAGGCAAAATCAATGGTTAATTGAATGGTACCACTAATTAGCACTAAAGGAATTTAAAGACAAGAAGATTTTCACCTCCCCAAAGTAGAACCTAGAAAATTGTTTACCCAACTTCCCTCGAAGCTAGAGATAGGTTCATGACCTGGGCCTCTCCAGTGCACCTCACATGAGACATGAGCTTGGAAGAGGATGGAGTGAATGAAAGACTACAGTGTTAAACTGATGCTGGCACAATAGTGTCTCCTGCAACATTCAGAGCCCATAGCAAGTTGCCCAGTGGAGTGGTGCAATACTGCATTTTGGAGATTGTTAGTACAAAGCCGTCAAGCTTGACTCTCTGGCCATTACATAGACTCCATGGTGTAAAATTTATCCTTTTGTAAATTTCTTATTCTGCTTAAAATAGTGCAGGTTGGTTCTGTTGTTTGCAACTACAAATCTTAACAGAGATCAAACTGGTGAAAGCAAAAATATGCTTCTTGAATCAATATTTGTCTAGAAAGAAGTATATATATTAGTAAAAATAGTAAGTTCAGATCAAGTTTTAGAAAAGTAAGGAGAAAAGCAAGTGGCAAAAGGATACATAGAGAACATGATAGGGGTGCCTGGATGGCTCAGTTGGTTAAAGGCTCTGCCTTTGGATCAGGTCATGATCTCAGGGTCCTAGGATAGAGCCCCACATCGGGCTCTCTGCTCAGCAGGGAGCCTGCTTCCCCCTCTCTCTCTGCCTGCCTCTCTGCCTACTTGTGATCTCTCTCCCTCTGTCAAATAAATAAATAAAATCTTTAAAAAAAGAGAGAGAGAACATGATAAATTTACTATAATATGCAAAACATTTAAAAATATTAAATAATAATAAATATTTTAAAAGGTGCTAATTTTAAAAGGTGCAAAGCATATTTGACAGGAGGATACATTCATCTGTGCCCGTTTGCACTCTTCTCCTTTCTCTGCACTTCTGGAAGGCTGACTTTTGTCCTCTGCATCATTGCCCACCCCACCACCTCCCAACTTCTGGATTTCAGTTGGGTTCACTAAGGAGCATCATGAGGCAGGAGTGTGAAGATCAGAGAAGTCAATTCTCTTGGCTCCCTCCATGCAAGGTCTCATGGATTGGAACTTAGCTTGACCAAATGGTTGGGTTCTGGTCAGGCAATCTTATTCTCCCCACAGCATTTCTTTGATAACTTTTCTAAGCTTTGAAATGCAGGGATAAGAGTGGTACTACTTAGGTTTCCTGCAATCTATCACACCTCTGCAAAGAGTGTCTTTATAAACTTTCTTCCATTTACCCACTTGAGTGTGCCATCACTTTTCTGCTGGGACCCTGACTAACAAAGTAATATATATTATTTGTGGGTACAAGTCTTATAAAACTATAAGGACCTGCAGGGAAAAGAGAAACACATTCTGAAAAGTGGTCAACCCCAGGAGATGGGAAGAAAGGCAGAGTAATTACAGTGGGAATTGGTAAACAGGAGACACAGAGATAGCAACTATATGTGTAATACATATCATATAAAGGCTTATTCTTAAGCTAGGTCATGGGATCATGAATGTTTTCTATAGAATTATTTATGATTTTTATGTTAACAACAATTCCTCACTCTCTTAAAGATCTTTCAGTGAATAAAAGTCTTAATTTTAATATAATTTAATTTATCAAGCTATTTTTTATGGTTAGGGCTTTTTACATCCTATTTAAGAAATCTTTGCCAAAATGGCAACATAGGAAATGCTGGCCCCTCTTCCCCCTCCGAAGAAAAACAATTCTATAGGCTATCCATAAACAAAAACTCATAGAAACAGAGAGTAGAATGCTGATTACCAGAGGCTGGGTGGTGGGAGTGAAAATGGGAAGATGTGGTCAAAGAGTACATACTTCCAGTTTTGATATGAATAAGTTCTGAGGATAGAATATACAGCATGGTGATTATAGTTAATAACACTGTGTTATATACTTGAAAGTTAACTAAGTAAATCTTCAATATTAGCACAAAAAAAAAGAAATGATAATTATGTGAAGTATAAGAGTGTTAGCTAATACTACAGTGGTAATCATTCACAATATATAAGTGTATCAAATCAATACCTTAAACTTATACAATGTTATGTACCAATTATATTTCAATAAAGCTGGGGGATCTTTGCCTATTTAAGAATATCTTAGTCATTAAAATATGCTCCGCGTTATTTTCTAGAATATTTATCAGGTTACCTTTCTCATTTAGGTCTACAGTCTATTTGGAATTTATTTTTTGTATGATGTTATGCTTTCTATAGTTAATATATTGTAGCATTTCATGACTAATATTGTATTTAGGACTTTTGCCTTTACATTCATACTGAGGTTAGCCTGTTGATCTTTATTTTGTTATGATGTGATAATTGGTTATTGGTGTATTTCTTTCTTAAATTTCTGGAGCATTCACTGGGCTTGGATATTTCTTTCCTGAAAGATCTTAAATTAGAGATTCCATTTCTTGAATAGAACCATTCATACTTCCTTTTCTTGCATCAGTAGTTAGTAGGTAAAGATAAATGTTTACTTTTTTATCCCATTTGGATACCCAATCTATCTTGTGCCATATATTAAAAATTTTTATATAAATTTTTATATAAAAATTTATATAAAATTTTTCTTCCCATCTCTGCCACTTTTGCTGTCCCAGGAATAAATTTAATATAAATTTTCATATGTTTGTGATAAGTTTTGGACTCTTTATTCTGTTCTTCACTTTGTATGTATCTTGGCATCAATATTTCACTATTCTTTTTGTTTTGTTTTATTTTATTTCTTAGTGTTCAATAAGTTAGTGTTCAAACAGTTCTGAGTAACACTCAGTGTTCATCACATTATGTGCCCTCCTTAATGTCCATCACTCTATTACCCCATCCCCCACCCACTTTCCTTCCAGCAACCCTGTTTTTTTCCCTATAGTTAAGAGTCTTTCATGATTTGAATCCCTCTTTGATGAATTCCCATTCAGTTTCCCCCCTTCCCCTATGATCCTCTGTGCTGTTTCCTATATTCTGCATACGAATGAAAACATACAATAATTGTCTTTCTCTGCTTAACTTATTTCACTCAGCCTGATACTCTCCACTTCCATCCAGGTCAATGCAAATGGTAAATATTCATCCTTTCTGATGGCTGAGTAATATTCCATTGTATATATACATACCACATCTTCTTTATCCATTCATCTGTTGATGGGCATTTCAGCTCTTTCCATAGTTTGGCTATAAAGGAGAACACAGACAACAACCTTTTCAACCTCGGCCACAATGACTTCTTGCCAGGCATGTCTCCAAAGGCAAGAGAAACAAAGGCAAAAATAAACTACTGGGACTTCACCAAGATAAAAGCCTTCTGCACAGCAAATGAAACAGTTGACAAAATCAAAAGACAACCTATGGAATGGAAAAAGATATTTGCAAGTGCCTTACCAGATAAAAGGCTGGTATCCAAGATCTATAAAGAACTTATCAAACTCAACACCCCAAAACAAATAATCCAGTCAAGAAATGGGCAGAAGACATGAACAGACATTTCTCCAAAGAAGACATACAAGTGGCCAACACATGAAAAAATGTTCCTCATACTTGGAGTCAGGGAAACACAAATCAAACCACAATGAGATACCACCTCACACCAGTCAGAATGGCTAAAATTAACAAGACAGAAAACAACAAATGTTGGCAAGGATGTTGAGAAAGGGGAACACTTTAACACTGTCGGTGGGAATGCAAGCTGATACAGCCACTCTGGAAAACAGTATGGAGGTTCCTTCAAAAGTTGAAAATAGAGCTACCCTATGACCCAGCAATTGCACTATTGGTTATTTACCCCAAAGATACAAATGCAGTGATCCGAAGGGGCACCTGTGCCCCAATGTTCATAGCAGCAATGCCAATAGTAGCCAAATATCTCACTATTTTAATTACTGTTGCTTTATAGTAAGTCTTGATACCATATGTAAGGCCTCTATACCTCTTTTCAGATTATCCTGGCTATTCTTGACCCTTTACAGTCCCACATAAATAGAAAATCACTTTGTCAGAGTTTCCAGGGTAAACAAACAAAAAAGTTTTTTTTTAACTTTTTGATTGAAATTACATTGTACTTGCATTATATCTACAGATAAATTTGGAAAAAAATGACATCTTTACAATATTGAGTCTTCCAATTAATGTTGTTTTATAGTTTTGTGTGGACATTTGTTTTCATCTTTGGTTAGATTTATTCCTGGGTATTTGTTGCTTTTGATATTATTGTCCAAAGCATTTTTTAAAATTTTATTTTCTTTTTTTTGTTTACTTAATTAAGCAACCTCTATCCCCAATGTGGGCCTTAAACTCACAACTCAGAGATCAAGAGCCACATATTCTACTAACTGTGCCAGCCAGGCGCCCCTGAATTTTCTTTTCTTTTTTTTTTTTTTTTTGAATTTTATTTTCTAATTATTATTATTTTTTATTTAAATTCAATTAGCCAAGGTATAGTACATCATTGGTTTTTGATATAATGTTCAATGATTCATTAGTTGAGTATAATATCCTGTGTTCATCCTATCACATGCCATCTTTAATGCCCATCACCCAGTTACTCCTATTTTCTAATTATCAGTTGCTAGTATATAGAAATAAAATATATTTTTATATTAATCCTATTATGTCCAGTTATTTCACCAAATTCACATATTAATTCCAATAATTTATGTGCACATTCTTTGGAATTTTCTATACCAATAATTATTTTGTCTACAAATAATGACAGTTTCTTTGTTTCTAGGATGTATGATTTTTTCTTGCCTTGTTTCACTATCTAGGACCTCTGGTGCAATGTTGAATAGAAGGAGTGATGGCAAATATCTTTGTCTCCTAGTTTAAGGATATAAATTTAAATATTTCATGACTAAGTATTATGTTTCCTATAGGATTTTCCTATACATACATAATTTTCAGATTGAGGAATTCCTTTTTCTGTCAGAAATCCTGATTTCTTCACTTCAGAGTGAAGAATTCCCTTTCACGGTAGGAATTTTTACCATAAACAAATATTGACTTTTAGAAAATACTTTTACTGTATCTATTGAGATAACCTGATGGCATTTTTTTTCTCCTTTATTCTGTAAATGTGAAGGATTAAATTGACTGATTTTTTTTTTTTTTTTTAAATTGACTGATTTTTGAATGTCAAAAGGATTTCCTATTCCTCCTTCCCGGAATAATCCAGATTAATTATTTTCTTAGCTTGGGTTCCCTCCCCCACTCTTACTCCCACCCTCAAACAAAGACAGACACACACAGAGCTGGCCCAGAGACAAAGATTTGGTTGCAAGTAGTTTATTGAAGAGTTGAAGAAAACTCTGATAAGAGAATGGAGAAGTGAGACAGGGAAGAAAAGGAAGCCAACAAAGGGTGAATTATCAAACCAGTGGCCATGGTGGGTGACTGGAGCTTAAGTCTACCAAGAAACTCTGGGAAATGGCATAGGCATGTTTCTCAGAGTTATCCCACTTGAGAGATGAGGAAACTGGGATATTTATAACCCTTCCCTTCCTACCAATCAATCATTTGTTAAGAACTGCTTCTAGAAAGTATTAATTCTCTGGTATCTGTGGCCCTCGTGCATGTGGTCCAGAGAAAGCCCTCAGGCAAGAAATGAATATACTGAAAGGTAACACTGACCCTCCCATAAGCCAAATCTGCAACACTGGTGACATACCATCCTTTTAGCATATTGTGGAATTCTCTTTGCTACTACCGTGTTTGGGATTTTTGCTTTTATGTTTATGAGTGAATCTGACCTATTGATCCTTTTTTTGTAATCAGTTGATAATTTGTCATTAACAATATTTCTTCCTTAAACATCTGGAGCTTTTGCTGGATCTGTATACTTCTTTCTGAGAAGACTTTTTAAAAAGGATTTCATTCCTAAATAGAATTATTCACCTTGCTTTCTTGCATCAGTGTTAATAAGTTATAGGGGGTTTGGTTGTTTGTTTTTTTTTAAGATTTTATTTATTTATTTATTTATTTATTTATTTGAGAGACAGAGAGAGAGCGTGAGCAGGGGGAGGGGCAGAGGGAGAAGCAGACTCCCTGCTGAGTGGGGAGCTGAATGTGGTGCTCAATCCCAGGACTCTGGGACCGTGACCTGAGCTGACGGCAGAAGCTTAACCTACTGAGCCACCCAAGTGTCCCAATAAGTTATAGTTTTGTTTTTCATTTTATTTTATTTTATTTATTTAATTGACAGAGAGAGAAAGAGAACACACAAGCAGGGGGAGCAACAGAGGGAGAAGGAGAAGAGCAAGCTCCCCATTAAACAGAGAGCCCAATGTGGGGCTCTATCCTAGGACTCTGAGATCAGGACCTGGGCAAAGGCAGATGTTTATCCAACTGAAACACCCAGGTGCCCCAATAAGTTATAATTTAAAAGTTGCTTATTTATTATTATGAATTTTCAAATGTATTGTTACGAAATTTTTTCTGTAGTATCCATATTGATGCAAGAGAATACTTTTATCTTCTCAAACAGAACACTAGACATTTCTGGGACACCTGGGTAGCTCAGTCAGTTAAGCATCTGTCTTCAGCTCAGGCTATGATCCCAGAGTCCTGGGATCGAGTATTGTATCCAGCTTCTTGCTCAGAGGGGAGCCTACTTCTTCCTCTGTCTACCACTCCCCCTGCTTGTGCTCTCTCTCTCTCTAACAAATAAATAAATAAATAACTTAAAAAAAAAAAAAGAACAATAGACCATCTCTGAAATAGGTAACTTCAGGGCCAGCCCAAGGTTAAATATTAGCCTTATATTTGCATAACTTAAGAAAGCAACGATCTGCCCCCAAAGTGAATATCTACCTCCACAGATAAAAGCTACTAGTAATTTTTCAATGCAATTCACTCATGGGAAATACAATTAACTTTCACCTCACCTAGCACTAATTACACAAGTTATAAACATCAAAGAAAGAAACATCTGGAGACTCAGGAGTACAACTCTGATACCAAATCAAAGCTAGAGACTTAGATTTTGAGTTAACAAACTAGAAATAATAGATGAAGCCATAAGAAAGAGCTCATATTCCAGAAATATGTGGAGAGAGAAAAGTGCCAAGCTTGAAGAGGAATTAAAGTGGAAAGAAACTTACAACAAAAACTGATTAGGAAAAGTGAAAAGTAAGGGGAAGAACCAGAGTGGTGATGTTGGACATGTCAAAGAAGGAGAATTTCAAGGGCAAAGAGTTGGTTAAGCCAAGCCCAGTATGAATAGTAGTCTTAAAGAATAAGGACTAAGGTCATTTGCTTTTGAATGACAGCTGAGAAAACAGCAAAGTTGTAAATGTTAGCAATTAGAAATGTGGATAATGCATCATTTTACTAATTTCTAAGAAATGCTTATACTGAATACCTGTGGTGCCGAGTAGTCAAGACTTAAAAATCTTTCCATGCGGGGGGGAAAAAAAAAGGAAAGTTCTATACCATAGCCTCACAGGTTGAGATGCAAAAAGGATAAAAAGCAGTTGAAAGTGAGTCAGGTCTAACACCCGAAGGTCAAGAATATTATAACCAAAATAACAACCCTTTTTTCCTCAAACCTGATATTTAAAGTCCCATAAAGTTTAATATTTTTTAAAAAGCACTGCTTTTCTTCTGTCCCTTTGTGTTGTGAAAGTGTTTTGCCAATCTCTATAATAAAAGAAAAAAATACAGCAATCCTGAGAGGAGTCATCACACTCTGTCATTTTAGCTGTTTACATGAAACAGAAAAGTAATGTGCATGCCGGGAATCTAAGCAGAGTAAACTCTGTTACCCTCACCCTGTCTTTAAGGACAGCCCAAACTTAAGTGATTTCCGGAAATCTTAAACATGTAGGACCCTCCATATTCCAGAATCTCAGCTAGCACTTTGACTAAGTCTAAAGATTCTGACAGTGAAAGTATTGCCCTACCCTGCTCTAAAAAGAAAGATTTTTAAAAGACCCTTACTTTCGGGGGGAAAAATTCTACCTCTTGTGAAACTTGCAATATCTTCAAAGAAAATCTTTTTTTTTATTTTGGTACAAGGAAGGAGCTTGGCACATGAAAACCAGGGCAAACCATCTCTCCAACAAAGATATTTCTCATGTCTTTGCAGAGTAACTGTACAGATTCAAAGGAGTAATCAAAGTACATGAGGGCAGAGAAGCTAACAATTTATAGCAAATCTTTGTTAAACACTTATTAGTTGCAGAAAATACATGAATTTCCACAGGTCCAGTATCCCACGGTGTTTGTTAGTTCTTCCCCACATCCTGATCCTTTCTCTAGCACAGAGGCTTATCTTTGTCTTCTGCAGTGGAAATGATTAAGTCTTCCCAGGACTGATGTTGGAAGGGCGGTGGTAGAAAGAACAGAAGAGATGAATCCTCAGGACTCCACTCCTGGGGAGGTTTAGAGATTCCAGGCACCCCCTCCATCACAGTTGAAACAGTAGGAATCATTAACTGGTAAGACTGCTTTTTATTTTCTCACTTTAGTCTGCTGAAAATTGTTTCCTAAAACTGAATATATGCATTAAAGTGGAATAATGAATAGATAACTTCTCCCCTACACCATGTTTTACTCCTTTCTGAGCAACACAAACCCACAATCCACGGCCATGGAAGTCAACATTGTATGTTGTAACACCATAGAGTTAGAAGGAACTTTCAAAATGAGCCTGGTGATGGGTATTAAGGAGGGCACAGATTACATGGAGCACTGGGTGTTATACGCAAACAGTGAATCATGGAACACTACATCCAAAACTAATGATGTACTGTATAGTGACTAACATACACAACAAAAAAATAGGGAAAAAATAAATAAATCAGTAAAAAAAAATGCTCTGGCCCTAACCCCTCATTTTACTGATGAAGAAATGGGGGCCTAGAGATGGGTTACTTACCTAAAGCTACACAGTTACTGGAAGATTAGGATTGAAACTGTAGTTATGTTCTACCACACCAAACTTTTCTTGCAACAATAAACAACAGATTGCATTTTCTCTTTTTTTCCATTTCTCATTTTCCCCTTTCTTCCTTCCTTCTTTTCTTTCTTTCTTCCTTCCTTTCTTTCTTTCCTCCATTCCTTTCTTCCTTGTTTCATTCCTTCTTCCTTTTTTTGTTTTTTTTTCTTCTTCCTTTTTTCGAATTGAGTAAGTATTGAAACCAAAGATTAAACGTATTGCATTCTTTAACCCACCACACTGTCTACCCCTCCAGGCACCATTAAGAAGCCTTCAACAGTTTCTTTGAACTGAAACTTGTTTTACAAGTTCTCAGCTTAGACACAACTTCATTATTTGTTTTTTAATAATTTGAAAATAACTTTATGTATTTTATACTTGTTTAACTTTGCAAAACGTGGCTTATCCCTGTATTATCTGTTTTAGTATCAGTTTCTCACATATGGATGGCCAATATAGTCATTAGATCCATTTCAAATGTACACTGAAACAGTGAGTAAAATTTTGTGACATAAATCAACAAAATTTAGCATAGTTCATGGATCCAGATTTATCATAAAAATAACTTTACCTTGACCTTTACACTAATGGAATTTTAAAGTTGAAAAACATAAACTTGAACACTAATCTACTTTTATGAGTATCTGTTACCCAAAAGAGTTAAAAGGTGTATATGCCAAAAAAAAAAAAAATGTATGTGCCAAGGTCATATATTTAATTAACAATGGAACCAGCATTAGAACTTAGTCTACTGGATGCTATACAAGTTCAATTTTTTATCCTACTATATCACTTTGCCTCCCCAAATGCAGCTTACAGATGAACACAACTATTTGAATCTTTCCCATCCTACTGTTTCTAAAATAAACTTTGAGCTGTTCTTCAGTAATCATTCCTTTTATTGAGAGGATGTTTTGATTCTGTCTTCCTTTCTTGGATTCTACCTTTCTTTCATCTGTGGGCCTTTGCTGCAGTTGCCCTGATGAAACGATAAACAAACCTTCAGGTTCTTGTCTGATATCATCAAAGAAGAAACTAAAGCAGTTCCTTGTGCTTACGAAACAGGTTTCCTTCCTGGTTGGCACAGCCATCATTGCTTATGAGAGTAGCTGCATCAAGAAATCAGCTCTATGACATCTTAAGAATTGGAGCATAGTGAATTTTTGTGTTTCAACCTCTATAGAAGCTGTATAACTTCACCTCTCAGTATTGCCTTTCACCAACACTGTCTTCTCTTGGTCAACCATGAATCCCACTCTCATGATTCCCAGAACACTGAATTAGTCATCAAATTCCACTGCTTTTATTTCTAAACTATCTCCCATATCTCTCCCTTTGAGAATGGAGTTTCAACAGCAATTCAACTCTTTGAGACCTAGACTCTTCTGCTGATCTCCAAATGTCTCCCTACATCTATAATCTCCTAGCTTCAATCCTTCCAAATGTGTCCATTTTACTTGAGTGTCTTATAGCCTAAGACCTTTGATTATTATTAATTTCTCCCTTCTTGACACTCAATTTCTTTGACTACAAAGCCAGTTCTTGCTCCTGGGTCTCCCCAATCCTCTGATTAGTCCACAGTCTTTTTTGCAGACTCCTCTTCCTCTGCTACTCTCTTAAATATGATACCCTCCTCTCTTCTCAATATACAAGTTCTTGCGACCAAATCAATTTACTCAGCCAGCACCTAACTCTCTGATCCCTCAGAGAGCTATATGAATAGGCCAAATCTCTCTCTCATACCTCACAAACAAAAATCTAGAGCTACTCTGTCCAGCACAGAAGCCCTGATATATCACATGAAGCTATTTAAATTCAAATTTAAATTAAGTAAAATTTAATATAATTTAAGACTCAATTTTAAGTTAACAAAATGACAGCACAAATATAAAAAAATTCTCATCAATACAGAAAGCCCTATTGGACTATACTAGTCTAGAACTTTCCACAAATGATATCAAGAGAAACCCATTTCTACCTTAAAATAACTAAAATGTCTCTTATATGAATGTTTAAACCTACTCTTTGATGTAAATTTCCTTCCTGTCTCCTCTACAATAACCCTATTGCTATTGACATAGTTCCCATAAACTTTGCAATAGTCTCCTAGTTGATTTCCCTGCCCATATTCCTGCATATCCTACCTCCTACCAAAATTCATTTTTGCACAGTGCAACCAAGGATCTCTTTCCAAAGTGTAAATCTAGTTGTGTTAATCTCCTAGTAATAAGTATCATTGGATCATTGGTTTCCTAGGACCTATATAAGATAACCACATAATTCATCATCTAAACCCAGACAACTTTGATAATAATAGGGAATGCTATTAATAAATATACTGCTACAATAGGACTAAAATGGACTCTCTGAGGTAAACCTGTACGTATGGTCACTCTTTATAAAATCTAAATTTCTTAGCTTGGTTTATGAGCTCTTATATAATCTGATCCTGTCTATCTCTTCAGCTCTGTAGATGTACCTGTCATTCATCAAATATAATGTCCTGTTACACTTCTGTGAATTTTGTTGTTCTGGTCCCTCTATCTAGATCTTCTGCACTCTCCTTGTCATGCCTACTAAATACAGACTTTTAAAAGATATATATATATAAGTACTATATACTATATTATAATTTTTAAACATATGTATTTCCTGCTTATGAAACAATATACAATTCTCAGAGTAATTTGAAAAATATAGAAAAGGTAAAAAAAAAAGTATCCACATTCTTATCACTGAGAGACAACCACAGTTAATATTCCATTGTGTATTTTTTCTATCCATGTATACACACACAGTTTTCTTTCTTTCTTTTTTTTTAAAGATTTCATTTATTTGACAGAGAGAAACACAGTGAGAGAGGGAACAGAAGCAGAGGGAATAGTAGCGGGAGAAGCAGGCCTCCTGCTGAGCAGGGAACCCGATGTGGGCCTCGATCCAAGGACCCTGGGATCATGACCTGAGCCAAAGGCAGACACTTAACGACTGAGCCATCCAGGCGCCCCAACACACACAGTTTTCTTACCAAAATTTAATTTTTACTATTTTATAATAGGCTATTTTGTGTAATATATTATTTATTTTCTCATGTCACAAGTATTCTTTTATAATATGAGTTTTAGTGATGGCATATTAATTCATTGTATGAAGATAACACAAGTTTAGCTAATCTTGTGTTGGATATTGTTTGAAATTTATGAAATTTTTAAACAAATACATCTTCTCACAACAAAAGCAATTTATATTCACTGAAGACTTCTGCAAGGCAAATGTACAAAGAAGAAAAGAGATTTATCACATTCTCAAAAATTACTTGTATGGTGTTTGAAAGATAAGTGTATATGAAAACATACTTCTGAAATTGCTATTAAGTCAATGGAAAAATATTGCAATTCCAGAAATGTGGACATGCAAATTTGCAAGAATGCAAATATTGTATAAAGGTAGTTTTTCCACAGCTATGTATATTTTTCTCTTAATATCTAATACTGCTACTAAGCTTAATACTTATATACATGTTAAACATGTTTGTAAGATATGTAGTAGCATTCTAGGAATTTTACCCATGAACATGAAGGTGGAGGTGGAATGTAGCCCTTCTGAAAATTTCCATTGCTTTTTAATCACAGATGAAATAGAGATTCACTTTTAAAAAGTTATGCAAAATTTCTGACCTGGGAATTTTTGAAAATATCAATTATTTCTCTGAAAGATGTTGGAATTAACCAAGCATAATTGGACCTGATTCTGAATCTAATTCTAGGAAACAGAAATGTAATTAATATATCACAGATATAGTAACCATTTACCATTTTAGCAAGTGAAGTTGGACTTGTAAATATATGAATATCAGAACATGTGCCAAAATGCTACCATAATTTTATTTCTTGCTGCTGTTCTGCTAATTTTAAAACGACTTCATTCAATCTGAATTAAACTTTAATATGCCACATCTTGGTACTTGTTTGGCAGGAAAATGTCACAAATTTATTCTAGTGGTCTCTGCACACTGACCTATTGTAGAAATGCTTATCTCCTTTAAAAAAAAAAAGATATCAGAATATTTAGAAAGAAAGAATACCACCAGCTAGGATCCATAGTGACTAAATAATATTAATATTCAATTGGATTTTAGGGAAAGTAATTCAGAAAGTTTAAAAATACTGACAATTCTTGTTGACTCCAAGCCCTAAACATACACATAGTATAAGACTCAGGAGTTGTGGTTGAGAAAACACAACCTCCAGAAGGGCAAAAGTTTAGCAAACTCACACCAGTATGTCAATATAGAGCCAAGCAGCACCCATGTTTGCAGAGGAGAAACTAGGAGGCACAGTGGCACTTGGCCATTCTCAACTGGGCCTTGAGGAGGAACATGTAACTCACCTTTGTAAGTGTCTGGATATTTCTGGGAAACATCAGGGGTAAGAGCATAGCCTGCAGGTTATGCACACTTGCACAGACTAATTATAGAAATGTAGAAGTGCCAAAAAACACACCTGGGTGTCCTTGGCCAAAGAAGGAAAAAAAGAAAGCTAAGGTGAATGGCTCAGACCAAAGCTGAACACACTGCAAAGAACACTGGTTATGGGGCACCTAGGTGGCTCAGTCAGTCTGGTGTCTGACTTAGACTAAGGTCATAACCCCAGGGTCATGGGATCCAGTCCCACCTTGAGCTCTCTGCTCAGTGGGGAGACTGCTTTTCCCTCTCCCCCTGCCTGCTGTTCCCTTTGCTTGTGCTCACTCTCTCTCTTTCTCTCTCTCTCTCACTCTCTCTCTCTCTCTTTCCCTGTGAAATAAAATAAATAAAATCTTAAAGAAAACAAAAAAAGAACATTGAGGGGATAGAGCCTCCTTATGTTTACTAGCGAATCAAGGATGGCATGTGCTAACACAGGCATGAAAAGAGGTACTAATCCCCATGTTTAGGAGGTGAACGCAAATCAGTTCAGATAAATCCTGCCTTAGTGTTCAGTTTAATTGAGCTCATGTCAGATTGCCAATATATTGACCAGAGAAGATCCAAACTAAAGTTTGTTATAGTATGCACCAAGAGTCTCACTGGTTCTCACACAACAGCAGAGGTAGGAGCAGGTGATGACTGATAACAGACCTGATACCACTTGGCTGGGCTACTGAGATTAAACACACAGCTGTCTTGGCACCAGTAAACAGGCATCTCCTGCAACTTGCACTTTTCACCCTGCCTTGACTAGGGCACAACGCTAATCTTTCCTTCTACTTCATTTATAAACATTCTTCCATGCACAATTATTCACACAAATGCATTTTTTTGCTTCTTAAGCTGTAAATGTTGTAGATTAAAAAAAAGTATTTATATAGATCAAACCATTTGCCTTTGGCCTCCAATATAGATTTTGTAGATGAGGTCCACGGGCCCATGAACTAAGTTGGTGACCACTGCAGGCAAATAAAAGGTGTCATGCGGTAACAACACTCTGTGGTTGTATAGAGCTTCACAGGTTTTAAGTCACTTTCACATATATTACTTTGTTTCACGTTCACAATAACCTAGGAAGTAGGACAGGAGCTACTACCATTTGTGTACCACTGAACAGACTAATCTGGGTTTAGAGGTGTTTCATGTGTTCCTTAAAGGCCCATGACTAGTAACTGTGCAGGTTTTCTAACTCAGAGTTCAGCATTCTTTCCTCTACAAAATAAACTAAATTGGATTACTGCCATATTTTTTCAAATTTCTCTCTATATATGTATATGTTTCTAGATAAATTTCTCCACATAAGTTTCTTATATGTTTTATGCATAGACACTTAGATAAATTTCTGTATGTTACTTACATATAGATATTTCTAGAAAGGAGAGACTTTGTCTGCCTAAATTCTCTAATTCCACCCCTATTCCAACACTAGGAGGAAACAGGAATATAATATTTCCTTTGAAGTCAGGGAGGATTGGGAGGAGGACCCTCTGCCCTGGCTACATGGAAAGAAATGCAGGAGGAACTAACTCTCCATCCTGGAAATACACACAGCATGAGTCATCTATTTTAATGTAATGACAATAGTCTCTGTGCTCTGAAGTTACTTCGTATACTTGGAGAAAGTTGGCAGAATAACCTCCAACCTACAAGTCAGGAAGTTGGGCTATTGAAAGTTTTATTTAAATGACCTTTACCTTTAACAAAGTCTGAATGTGAGGCTTCCTTCCATTCCCGCAGGCCTTAGGCTATAAGGAAAACAGAGTATTAGAGGAATAAAAATGTCAATAAGAATTGAGTAAATAATGGAAACATTGATAATACCACAATAGAAGATGTCCAAAAGACAGTTAAAACATGAAAATATCAAGAGAAGTGAAAGCAAGATTTCTCTTGGGTGATTTGAATTTCTAAATCTCTTAGGAATAATTTTTATTACCTGCAAAATCTTGAGAAATATTTAATTGTATTTGTCAATGCAACATCTATTGGAGCTTATGTCTTGTTTTATTTGGCACTTTGGTAAGGCACTTTTGCACAATTATGTCAACACATTGTGCTAGCCTTTGTCAAGAAAGGCAAGCATTTGAATCTTTGTCAGCCAAGCATTTCATTTTCAAAAAATGATCTAAGAGTCAAGAACAATAGACAACTATTCTTGGCTTCATTAGTGCCTTTATTTTGATATTTTCCTTTGACACTTTTTCAGGCACATCTAGGCAAATCTAGTTGCAGTAAGATACATTTAAAGGAAACCAAAAATTCCACAATGAAGTTCTCCACTTGACTGAAAGATTTTCAATTCAAAAAGAGTGGAAATTGAATATGATTATCTTTCACCTTGAGATTCATTTATAATAGGAACAGGTGCATCAAAACCAGATTGGGGTTAGTAATGAATGGAGAGAAAGTGCAGCAACTATTAGATTCAAGATACAACCAAATTTAGCAGCAGTAAGGCAGAGAGGTTGACAGAGAGGTGAGATCAAGAATAGATTAAATACCACAAATCTACAACTTGGCGAGCTCAAGTAATAAAAGTAAAGTGTCTTAGTCAGCTTGGGCTGCTATACCAAAATATCATACATTGGATGGCTTGAAGAGCAAACATTTGTTTCTCACAGTTCTGGAGGCTATGAAGCTCAAGGTCAAGGTTCAGGCAGATTTGGTGTCTGGTGAGGGCCCTCTTCCTGATTTGCAGTTGGCAATTTCTTGCTGCATCTTCACACAGTGAAGAGAGAGAGCTCTGGTCTTTTCCTCCTCTAATAAGGACACTAATCCTACTATGTGGGCTCTACCTTTGTGACCTCACTTTAATTTAATGGCTTCCTAAAAGCCCCACCTCCTAATACCATCACATTGGGGGTTAGTGTTTCAACATGTGAGTTTGGGACATTCAGTCCTTACCATAAGGAGTTAAAATACTTTGAAAAATCTGGGACACCACAATGTATGAACAATGCACTGAGCTGGAAGTTAGGTATAGGATTTTAATTTAGGTTCAATATCTTGCTCTATAAAGTAGGAAAGTCACTTAGTAAATTAGCAATTAATTATGTGTCAGGTACCATGTTAGGTATGTAATTCACATACATTATTTCTAATCTTAAAATATTATAGCAAGGTAATTAAAATTATCCTTGATTTGCAGATGAAGACATGGAGACTCTGAGTGCCTCAGTAGCACACCTAGGATTACAAACTACTCAATAATAGCCCCAAGATTGAGACCTAGTTCTCTTACTAAAATCCCTTCCTTCCTCACTCTATCATGCTATTGCTTTCTTCCTTGGTTGTCTTATTTGTGAGTTGAATGGTCACTCTAAAAGTTTTCTTAGGCCTCATTCAACTCTAAAACGTGATAATTGACTGTAGTGGAGGAGTATTTGGACTTCTTGGATGAGCTATTAAAGTATCTCTATATAAATCAAACTGTATGCCTATGAATAGATTGTAAGTGTATCAAGATGTTAAGACTCTTATCTTTCATGGGGCACTTGGGTGGCTCAGTGGGTTAAAGCCTCTGCCTTAGGGTCAGGTCCTGGGATGGAGCCCCACGTGGGGAATCTCTGCTCAGCAGGGAACCTTCTTCCCCCTCTCTCTCTGCCTGCCTCTCTACCTACTTGTGATCTCTCTCTTCATCAAATAAATAAATAAAATCTTAAAAAAAAAGAAAAGACTCTTATCTTTCAGGTTTGTGGGGAGGAGACAGAGGAAGCTGGAACCCCTGGCCCCATCACTGGGAGCACCCTCTTCCATTTACTCCAGTGTGCCATGTGACTAAGACAATTTTTGATGTGTCATGACCAAAAGTGTTTAGGAAGCTCTGTAATAATGAACCATGTAACTACATATAACAGGAAAAGTGTTTTGTAGCTTGAAACCATAGAATCTATATAATTGAACTCATGTTGTGAGTCTGGAAATGACTTAATTTCCCCAGAAAAAAAAAGGCATTGCATGATTTATACATTCTCCAACTTCTTTAGTTGAAACCGCAAATAAATTTTGCAAAGGCAGACACTGATTAAGCCAAGAAAACTAAATGCTGATCTTTTGAGCATTCCTAGGTAACCTTGTTTGTGTAATAGTTTATTTAAACTAATAGTCTTGCTATGTGTTTAAGACATAGGACATATGTGCCAAGTTCATCTTCCACTGCTGACCAACATAGTTTTGAGATGCAATACAAAATTCTAATTGATTCTAATATTTTCTTTCCATTGATTCAGTAAATTCTAAAGCACATTGCATTGTAGAAATATGCAAAGTAGTTACCTGGGATGACCTAGTTGATGTTTAATAGTTTATCAAGCATGTACATCTTTGAAATATTAAGATTAGAGTTCCTGGACAAATTGTAAAGCTGGTATTTCCTCTTGGTTTAGAGGTCAGCTTCTACATTTTATAGCTGGAAACTGACCTTGACCCTCTTCATGAAAGAGAAACCGTGGAAACACAGGCTGCCACGTTCCTACGATGCCCTTCTTTCCAGGCAGTCTTCCAGGGATGAGAAACACTAAGGGACAAGAGAGAAAGATTAAAAAATACAGCACCCTGTGGACAAAACCTCATCCTGCAATTAACTAAAGTCGCAACCCCTTAAAAGGACATGTGCCCCCAAAACCAGCTATTCCAAAAAAAAGCCAGATATTGCAAAGTGACTGCAAATGCACCACATTGCTTCAGTCCAAGACAAGTAAATATACTCACATTGCATGCAGAAGAAACCAAAACTCTCCGCTACTTCTTTCTTCAATCCTTTGCTAACCTATACCTTTTTCTGGGGCATTATTGCTTCACATAAAAATTTTCAGACTTGCCTTCTTCATGTTGAAAGTTAAGAGGAAGATGGACTTTTTTCTGATAGACAATAGTAAAATTATTTGCTTCATTTATGAGTCATAAATCACATTCTTTTTTAAATGCAATTCATTAGTTAGGGTGTCCTAATATTTAACAGTTTAAAGCTGGACGCTGCTATCTCTGTTAAATTTAGAAAAGAAAACCAGAAGGAAGGGAAGGAGGAATGGGGGGGAAATCAGAGGGGGAGATGAACCATGAGAGACTGTGGACTCTGAGCAAAAAACTGAGGGTCTTGGAGGGGAGAGGGTGGGGGGTGGGCGAGCCTGGTGGTGGATATTGAGGAGGGCACGTATTGCGTGGAGCACTGGGTGTGGGGCATGAACAATTAATCTTGTAACACTGGAAAAATAAAATAAACATATTTGGGGGGAAAAAGAAAACCATTTATTCATGGATATATCTATGGCAAAGTTTTCCGTTCATCATCAAACTCAAATAATCATCTCATTTTACATGTTGTCTTAAAAATGAGAAAGTTGGGGATGAAGGTTCACTATCCTTTAGAGCTTGTGCAAATTACAAGATGGAAATAAATTAGCTTTATGTAAATATAAAAATATCTCTAATTTAGTTTAAGTATAAATATTTCTTTTTAAAATATATGATAGCCTTTTGAATAAGGCCTCTCTCCAGATTTGTAGAAATCTTAATTGAGATTTTTTTAGGATAGAACATGAACGTTATACCCACCAACAGTTCTATTAAGTAGAATGTCTAGCAGGGCCTCTTACAAAGATAATACCAAGTCAAACAGTGGACAGAAAGGTCTCAGTAAAAAATAACCACTATGTCACTGGGGCGTTTGCTCGCTTTTGTTTTCTCTTTTCAAAGAAAAAGAGAAATGTACTGGGGCTCCAGTAAATTCTGAGGTTTGTTTGAAGTGTTCCCCGAATGTATCACGGCTAACTGCTTTTCAAAGTTGGTTCTCTCTGTCTTGAGCACCCAGAACCTTCTTCTCCTGGCAAAGTTAGAGCCATCATTTAAGGCCCAGTTCCAAAGTGACCACCTCAAGGTAGCCTCTTCAGGTACTGGTTAAACTGATCCGTGGCATGGACATAGTTCTATTCTATCACTTCTAGAACCATTGCTAGACTTCTTCCCGTGAGCAGAAACCAAGTAAAACTTTTTTTGCTGTGAATTTTTTGGTAGGATTAAGCATAACCAATGAAACCACCTAGCACAAGATTCTATGTTTTGTCTACACTGAATAAATACTTTCTGATGTTATTGCTGTTATGTTTAGGCTGCAGGGCCTGCAGAGGGCACAGCCAAGACGGTCACTTGGAGCTTATGTATGTATCCGCACATGCAGGTCACTCCCACATCCACCGGTCACCCAGGTCCTTCTCTTCCTCTCTCCTGTGTTCTGCCTGTCACAGGAGATACTTAGAGGTGAAGTGATAGATTCATGAAGGGAGTTTTATCCTGCATTTGGTTATGCAGACATAGAATCAGGTACCTTTGTTCAATCCTCACTGACTCCTGGGATAATCCTGTGTTTATCTGGGATCGAAAAATAGTGGTTTTCTTTTTGTTTTAATATATGATATATGCTACTAATGTAATGGTACATACTAATGTGTGGTAAATTGTAAATCAAATGATCATATTACCAGGTTGATATATTTAGAGAACTTAGACACTATTAATCTTTGCTAGTATTTGTTCTTAAATAAGGAGGGCAATTTTTTTTCTTTTTCTTTCTCTTTTTTTTTAGTTTCAGGGGTAGAATTTAATGATTCATCAGTTGCATACAACACTCAGTGTTCATTACATCAAGTGCCCTCCTTAATGCCCATCACCAAGTTATCCAACCTCCCCAATCATCTCCTCTCCAGCAACCCTGTTTGTTCCCTAGAGTTTAGCATCTCTTTAAATTTGCCTCCCTCTCAATTTTCATCTTGTTTTATTTTTCTTTCCTTTTCCCAATGTTCATTTGCTTCTTAAATTACACAGGTGAATGAAATCATGCAGTATTTGGCTATCTCTGACTGACTTATTTTGCTTAGCATTATACCTTCTAGTTTCATCCATGTCATTGCAAATGGCTAGATTTCATCCTTTTTTTGATGGCTGAGTAATATTTCATTATATATATACATACATACACATACCATATCTTCTTTATCCATTCATCTATTGGTAGACATCTGGGCTTTTTCTATTATTTTGGCTAGTGTGAACATTGCTGCTACAAACATTGGGGCGCATGTGCCCCTTCGAATCACTATGTTTGCGTCCTGTGGATAAATACCGAGTAGTTGCAACTGCTGGGTCATGGAGTAGCTCTATTTTTAACTTTTTGAGGAAACTCCATACTGTTTTTCAGAGTGCCTGTACCAGTTTGCATTCCCATCAACAGTATAAGAGTTCCCCTTTATGAAAATGTTTTTTATATCAAATATTTTTACAAGAAGCAAAATAAAAAAAGTAAATATGTGAGGTGATGTGATGTGTTAATTAACCCAATTGTGGAAATCCTTTCACAGTGTATGTGTATACCAAATCTTTATGTGGTTACTTTAAATATCTTGCAATTTTATTTATCAGTTATACCTCAACAGAGTGGGGGAGAGGGAAGCCAACCAAGTAAAAAGGACCAATTTAGACAGTCTATTTGTTCTTAATAATATTTAATACCATGGATATTTGGAAATACCTAGAAATTCAGGAATACCTACATTTGTGTCAGTATATTGACCCAGCTAAAACTTACTTACATATTTTCATTCATATACAGTATTTAATTATAAAGTGACGAAATGAATTTTGCATGTCATATACAAAATTTAATCTTTATTCTACAGCCATATTAGTTGTATGCTTTTCTCTGGGAGTTGCATGCATTAAACCAATCATAAATGCTAGCCACATGTAAAATAGTGTGTTTGAGCATCTCAAGTTTACAATGATGTATCCCTGATTTCTAGAAACTTATGATCTAGCCGTATGTATTCCTTATCTTTGTATTTTTCCCGTCCTCTCTGTCTCTTTTTTGACAGTATATATGAAATTTAACTAGCAATTTTAGAAGCCTATAAAGTCATAAGCAGATTGACTCTCAATCTTTAAAGATTTTAAGTGGAATTGTAATGGCAGTGTACAGGCAAATATAGGAGTAAGAGATTAATTTTTATAAGTTAATATCATCTTCCTGGTTAACTAACATGTATCGGGCAACTTCACACTGACAAGGGGTAATGTGATACTAGCCTTACCACATAGCTCAGGCAAGTACTTACAATGGAACTTAATGTGGTGGCCCCTCCCCTTGTACCTGCACATACTCTCTCCTGTGTTAGTCACTGCGTGGGGAAAATTTACTTTCCATATATTTGTTTGGGGGCTTCCAGTATGTTCTGTAGCCCCTTGCAATACTCTTTTCAGAAGGTGAATCATTTTTCCCAGTCAAGTGTAAACCAGTGCCACCCAACAATAAGATGTCTACTAGGATACAATATCACAGATTTTCTCTGAGAATAAGGACCTATATATGAAAGTTTTAAATATGGTATATTAGTCTGCCAGGGCTGCTGTGAAAAAAAAATACCACAAACTGAGTAGCTTAAACAACAGGAATCTATTGTCTCACAGTTTTGAAGGCTTGATTTTGGTTACTATTCAAGCACTATGGCTCCCTTTTATCTAGGTTCAAGGTAGATCTAAAAGCCTTATGTGGCTGAGAAACCCACTGTTTTCTAGCTCACACTGGTCATTGTCCCTGCTTATTGTCCAAACCACACAGTGGCTCCAGGGCTGAGATGCAGGGTGGGGCTTTGCTGAGAGTGGGAGCCTAACACCTGGGGTCCTGCTTCCTGAGAATAATTAGAGCAAGGGAATCATGCAAAGATTTCTACTCGTTGAGCCTTCAAACTATCCATTTGTCCCCCTTCTGTGATTAAGAGAAGATCTCGACACCTTCTTCCAGACTAGCACTTCTAATTCCTTCATCATTTTACCCTTCTACAGATATTGTCCCCTTAGTAGGGTTTAGAAACGCATGCTTCTTTTTACATCAGTCATTTTTTTCTTACTATTACAAAAAAATAAAAATAACAAAAGCCCTGAACTGAGCTGTCTTGTAGGCTGGCTTATTCAGTACAGATGACAGCTAAAGTCTACACAATCCAGGAAAATGAAAAGTTCCACATGTATCTCATCATAGCAACCAAGAGGAGAGCATGAATCCTTTCAAGAGACAATGAGAGACATCAGA
Source organism: Procyon lotor (assembly GCA_028646535.1). Classification (NCBI taxonomy): domain Eukaryota; kingdom Metazoa; phylum Chordata; class Mammalia; order Carnivora; family Procyonidae; genus Procyon; species Procyon lotor. Next base: position 105,929,339 of record CM053604.1, on the reverse strand, counting down.
AACTAAAAATATAAAGAAGTTGAATGAATTTCATTTTGGCTCTTTAAATGTCTTTTAAATTACCTGTGTTTTACTTTCTTCACCTGCCCTGCCTTCTTTGTTGAGAGTGTCCAAATGAGCCTTCAGTCTTTTTCATGGCAGGAGGAAAACTGATATCAGGAAAGAGTTGATGAGGGAAGAGTAATGACTTTTGCCACCAACACATTCTTTCCCATTATCTATAACTCTATTATTCCAGTGAGATCCAAAGTGCTGCAAACCTCCTCCCATGGGGAAGCCTCAATAACCCAGTGACTAATCCAGAGTCAAACAAATTCTACATATGTGCTGTTAAGGAACTGGATTGGCATAATAAAAATATATAAGTTAGGTAAGCATTTTCCAGCTAAAATACCAGATCAACAATTGTACCAGTTGGATATTTTACTTATTCCTGCTAGCTAGCTCCCAATATTTGAATAAGATGAACAAGATTAAGTTTTATCTTTTTACTATTATTCAGGATTTCTATACTCAGGATCTTTTAAATAAAGAGATGTTTCCCATAATTAATTTTTATAAAATTAAATAAAATATAAATCAAATGTCATAATTTAAAAATTTGTCATGTTAACAGTATTATCACTAAATTTTTCCATGTTGAGCTTCATTTGTCAAGACTTACTTTGTCATATTTTTAAAAATGTAAAGGATGAAATAATACAATATCTGGGATATGCTTCAAAAAAACCTTGAGTTGAAAAAAAAATCCTGGTTGAAGAAGAAATGAAACAAGATTGGCCATGGAATGTTAGTTTTATGAGTTTCGTGATGATTACATGGGGATCCATCCTATTATTTTCTCTATTTTTGTATATATTTTTCCCCAAATACTTATATTTTATTTTTTCAGTGTTACAAGATTCATTGTTCATGTACTACACCTAGTGCTCCATGCAATACATACCCTCCTCAATACCTACCACCAGGCTCACCCAACCCCACACCGTCTCACCTCCAAAACCTTCAGATTGTTGCTCAGAGTCCACAGTCTCTCATGGTTCATCTCCCCCTCTGATTTCCCTCTATTCATATTTTTATTTTTTAATATGAATAAAAAATAAAAAATTTTTTATATTTAAATAAATATTTATTTATTTATTTTAGAGAGAGAGAGTTGGGGAGGGCAGGGAGAGGGGGAGGGAATTTCAAGCAGACTCCCTGCTGAGTGCAGAGCTCACTGGAGGCTCAAGCTCACAGCACTGAGATCAGGACCTGAACCAAAACCAAGCCTTGGAGGCTCAATTGACTGAGTCACCCAGGTGCACCCTGTATATATTTTAAATTTTCTATGTTTCAACAAAGTTGAAAATAGCAAGTAAAACTTAAAAAATGAATGCCATCCTCCTTACAAAAAATAAAGACCAATAGTAAATGTGATAAAAAGGTAAATATAACTTTACCAGAGAACACTAGACAGACAAGCGTCAGGGTGATTCAGGAAATGTTAACTTTTTCTCCAGCTAAAGTGTTGTGAGTCCCCAGGGAGCCAAACTCTTTTTATCTTCTGTCAGCATTGATGGGTGTGTCAGTCACCTTTGAGAGTAGTGCTTTGGGGAATAGCATCACTGTGTCAGCTAGCACCAACTGGTGTTTGTGCTGTTTTAATATTCTCTGAGGTCTTGTACAGCAGCTGTACTTCTGAGAATTTAAAACTGAGCACCAGTGGCAACTGCCTTCCCCTAATAATCTAATAATGGGCTAGAGAAATAGTGAGAGGCAGCATGACTGGCTGTTCCCCTCCTTTGACTTTAATTTTGTGGGTCCCACTGATGAACAAATACGCTCATTCTAGACTTATCTATTAAATGGTGTAGGTAACCAATCAGTGTTGCAAGGGATACACAAAAGCATCAACCCTTCTCTCTTACTCCAAAGAGCTTACAACCAAGCTATAGTTGGTACACACAGAGTGGATTAAGTTAAAACACAAGGCAATGTAGGATATATGCTCACTGAATAATACAGATTCCAAATACTGCAACAGTTCAAAGTAGGAAAGGGGTCATATTTGAGGGAATAAATTGGAAAAGCTTTCCTGATAGGATAGGATTAAAATAGAGGTTTAACCATATCCAAATTCAAAAGGAGAGATAAGGACTGAGCTAGAGGCACATAATACTGTAGAAAGAAAGAGCAGGAGAACTGAGTCAGATAGATCCACCTTCCAACTCCAGCTGTTGATTCAGCTCTGTTCTTTCATTTGTAAATTGCACAGAGTTGTTATAAGAATTTAAAATACTAGCATTTGGGGAAATGCCTATTGCTAAACAGACCCCCAATAATTGTGCGTGTGTGTGTGTGTGTGTGTGTGTGCGCACCACAGGATAAGAATTTGTAAACAAAAATTGCAGCCATAGTGTAGAGACCTCACATATCAGACTAAGGGATTTAGACTTTATTCCATAGATGTCTGATGGCTTTAAATGGAGAAGATATTTGGGAAAGTTTATTTCAGTAGTTATGCAACCTGGTTGAGGTGGGAGACTTGATCCAGAGAAATTCATTAGAAGATTAATGTGATGATCTGGGCACAAAGTGTTAAGGGCTAGAATTAGGGTTGTGACCAAAGATGAATTTACCTGAAGCTAATGAAGCTTAATTTTGGGCCCCACACTTGCATGAGCCTCATCTAAGTCCTCAGAAAGGACCCTAGCAATACCTTCACATAGTCAAGTGGTTTTGTGAACTTTGCAAAAATGAAATATTAATTGGTTAAGACCGCTCTCTCTTTCCACCCCGTCTTATTGAACTTGGGCTGCCATAACAAAATACCACACTTAAATAACGAGCTTTTTTTTTTCTCAGTTCTGGAGGCTGGAAGTCTGAGATCAGGGTGCCAGCATGGTCAAATTCTGATGAGAGTCCACTTCCTGGTTTGAACATAGCCATGTGAGGTGCTATGTATTCCCATAGCCTTCTTCTGTCATCATGGGAGGAAAGAGCAAGAGCTGTCTTCCTCTTCTCATAAGGATGCTTGTAAGGGCCTCATTGTGAGGTCACTATCTTCATGACCTCATCTAACCCTGATCACCTCCCAAAGACCCTACCTCCTAATATCATTCCATCAGGGTTTAGGGCTCCAAAATATGAATGGGGGAGCTACCAACTTTCAGTCTATAGCTCACCTCTATTTTTCTTCCATATCACTTTCCTTTCCTTGTGCTCTGGAGAAGCTATGGGCATTATGGGAATGGACTAAGAAGAATTTGAGTTGGAAAGAGATTTACTTTGGGTTTAATAAGATATATTTGTATGCTTTTCATTCACATCCTTGTATAATCAAGTTACCACTATCTTTCCCTACACAGAAATGGTTTCAGAAATACTCCTGTGCCCCAGTGCCATCTTACCTCGAGTCTGGACATGAAGGTGCAGGGCCACAGCTTGGATTGCAACATAATCTGCCCTCAGATTAGGCCCCAGAAGTGTGGGCGGTAGAGAAGAAAGACATTTTGAAATGTATGGAGCCAGCAGCCAAGTCTGTGGAAAACTCTACCAACCATCAGATATGTGAAGTTGGACATGGAAGATTTGGTTCTTATTGAAAACTAATCAAAATAGATGTTTTCTCCAGTTGGGAATATATTCAACAATACAGCATATGCATTATAAAGGTTTAACTGTGTTATAAATACACCATAGTTTGTTTCTTTTTAAAATAGAACTGTACAAAACAAAACTTTTCAAAACATTTAGGTTTATAAACACATAGGTACTTTAAGCCCCATTTCACAGCAAGTCTAAAGCAACTCATTTATTTGAAAAAAATTAATGGTTTTTTTCACAAGTTTCAGAGTTGTTTATAACTGAGAACAATTTACATGACATTAAAATAATGGTCTGCGACGCTGAAAGAAACTTTCCTAAACTATTAGTAATTTTTTAAAGTTTATTCTACTAAATTGGAGAAAATTTAAATGTCTTTCTAGTCTCTCTAAAAAAATATTACACAATATTTAGTTTATAAAGAGGTGATTAACAAGTATGTAGCCAAAAAAATGTATACCATGAAAAAAATTTTGGTGAAGCATATAAAGCAGTTAACTAATAAAAATGTTATGTTATTTTTATGGATTTTGTAATGGTTGTGGTATTTATCAGTAATGATTCCTTTTACCAGTCTAAATACAAATTAACTTCCTGGTTAATTTTGTCTTTTAGTGTTTGATACTTTTTTCTAAAATAGGGCTTCCTAAATTTGGATCTATCCCCTTATTGTGGCAATGAGAATAAAACAAAAAAGACAGAGCTGCATATATTAAGGAGGCTCAAAATAGTGAGCTTCAATGAATTATGTTCATTCTGTAAGAATCACAAAGGGAAAAAGAACTTACTCCCCTCCTAGAGAAGGTCATTTTATTGGCCATGAAAACATTTACCAGCCCTCTTTGGGCTCTTTAGACATTAGACCAGTCCTCTTTAGACATTCTAGAAGACTATACTAATGACACAATTTGAAACACTCAGGTCAGTATAAAGTAAACAGAAATTCACAACATGTGTTCAATGTCCCACCACCACTACCCACACTACATTCTTTCTCCCTGCAGCTAGCTACCAACTCATTTTTCTCTCTTTGACCTTATCACCACCACCCAAAACAGTTCTCCAGATTCTGGACAAATCCCATATCACCTCTCTGATATGCAAATTAGGTGATATTGCCACCCTATTAAAATTCTATTACTTTTAGGAAAATTACCTGTCTTTAACATAGTGTTGAGGACATTGGCAGATCCTTTCTCAAGTAATTTCCCCTACCTGTATATATGGCTTAACCATAGTTACTAGGTCTCTTTGCCTGTGTTTTAAGACTTGGGACTGGGGAACAGTGGTCATGTTTTTTTATTATATGACCCTTAAAATCAGAGGAGGCAGCAGAGAGAGGGTAGATAACACAAAGATGAACTAAGACAAGAGAGTGTTGATGCCTTGAGTACATTCTAGTTCTTGGTCTCAAATGTCCCTATAAACTGGTTCCACCCTGATTCTTAAGCTTTATAGATTGCACAGCATATTTATAATAAAAATCACCTTCTCATCTTAGTTGGTCAAGGTTTATATTCCAGCCCTTGCAAACAAAGGTACTTTAGACTACAAATGGTTTGCAAGGCCTTTCATGGTCTAGGCCCTATTTAACTATCCAAGCTCATCTCTGCCTATTTCCTGCTTCATCTTTAATATTCATTCGATACCACAAACATGTTAGGTCCCTTTCCCCACCAAATTCTTCCTTGCACATGTTCTTGCTTCTGTCTAATCATCTTTCAGATCTCCATGAAGATGAAGATGTTTCTTTCCTTACAGAGATCTTTCCTGACTCATGTGTCCCTTGCAGCTGCTGTCCTGTGCGATGACTTATCTTACTGTATGTTATTTCCTGCTTACTTTCTTCCTCCACTATGTATTTTTCACCACAAAACCCCTTCTGCAAAGGTGGGGGCCATATATGACTATCTCCTTTATCATTCTATTCGAATGGTTTAACACATGTCAGGCACATACTATGCTTTCAATATATGTTCTTTGAATGAATAAGTAAATTAGCCACCCAGTCAACATGGACAAACTCACGGTAAATTTATAAAAGGTGAAACAAACACCCAAACTCATCCCCATGTCAAAAGTAGAACAGTACTGGAACCTAGAAACTTCCTGCATATTCTGCTCCATTCCTTTATCTTGTGATCTGAAGTTATCTCCTCAGAGATCACCACTATCCCAAGATTTTCCCTTTTCTCACTGGTTTGCTTTTCTTTCAGGTCATATTACATATGTAGATAAACCTAAACAATAAAAATGGTCTTGCTTATTTTCAACTATTATAAACTTTATAAAAATGGTAGCATACTATTAAGATTTCTTCAACTTGCTCTTTTAATAACACACAGTATGTCTAAGCTTTAGCCATGTTAATGTGTGTAGTTGTGGTTCACTCATTTTTACTACTATATGGTATTGCACTGAATAAACTTACTATTACTGATCTATCCATTTTGTTCCCATTCTTCCAGCTACCAATTCCCTAGGTCCTGATGGATTTTATTTTCCAAAAATGGTGCATCAATCTTCCTCATACCATGTACTTTTTTACTATATGTCTTTGCCACTATCTAATGAGGAAATGAAGTTTAATTCTCTTCTCCTTGAATCAGGGTGGATTTCTGACAGCTGCAACTAATAGAGTATGGCAGAAGTGACACTGTGACTTCTGAGACTGGGTCATAGCCTTATGATGATGCAATTTCTACCCTATTTACTAGAGCAATTTATACTTGGAGCTCAGAACCACCATGTAAGAAGTCCAAATACCCTGAGATCACCATATTGCAAGGAAGCCCAGCAACATGGAAAGGCCATATGTGGAAATTCTAGTTAGCAGTTCTAGCCTAAAATTGGTGCAAGCCAAGTGCCATACATAAGTAAAGAACTCTGCCAATGATTCCAGATCCATCCACTGAGTTAACATTTTGAATCTTGACAGTTGAACTCCCAGGCAACCTGGAACAGACAAACTAGTCCCCATATGCCCAATCCAAATTCCTAATCCATGAACACAATAAAATGGTTGCTGTTTTAAAAAACTAAGTTTTGAGATAGTTGTATTATAACTACAGTAACTGGAACAATCTGTTTAGTAAGTGTCCCTCCTCTGGGCCCCATATTTGCCTGAGAAAAATCCCCCCCTTGCCTTCAAGGCTCTTCTAATTCTGATCAATCAATATCTTTTTTTTCTGATACCCACGTAGGTCCTTCTGACCAGGTCAATTCATAGTTCTTTATTAAGATTTATAAAAATTGTCTATTAAAGATACAGTCTTTTTCCTATTGTATATCCATTCTTCCTTTGTTGAAGATTATTGACCATATAATTGTTGGTTTATTTCTGGGTCTTCCATTCTATTCCATTGACCTATGTGTCCATTTTTATGCCAGTGCCATACTGTTTTCATTATTACTACTTTGTAATGTAACTTGAAATCTGGACTTGTGATACCTCCGGTTTTGTTTTTCCTTTTCAAGATCACTTTGGCTATTCAGGGTCTTTTGTGGTTCCATAAAAATTTTAGGATTGCTTGTTCTAGTTCTGTGAAAAATACTATTAGTAGTTTTCTAGTGGAGTCTTTAGGGTTTTCTGCAAATAGTGAGAGTTTTACTTCTTCCTTACCAGTTTGGATGCCTTTTATTTCATTATGCTGTTTAATTGCTGTGGCTAGGACTTCCAGTACATATCAAGTAAAAGTAGTGAGAGTGGACATTTTTGTCCACAAAAGACAGTCTCTTCAACAAATAGTGTTGGGGAAAGTAGACAGCAACATGCAAAAGAACGAAACTGGACCACTTTATTTCACCAAACACAAAAATAAAGTCAAAGTGGATTAAAGACCTAAATGTGAAACCTGACACCATAAAAATCCTAGAAGAGAATACAGGCAGGAAGTTCTGACATTGGCCATAGAAACATTTTTCTGGATATGGTGCATGTAGTCCTCTGAATTAGTGAAATAAAAGCAAAAATAAACTATTGGAATGATATCAAAATAAAAAGTCTCTGCACAGTGAAAGAAATAATTAAGAAAACAAAAAGCAATCTATGGAATGGAAGAAGATATTTGTAAATGACATATCTGATAAACGGTTAGTATCCAAAATATATTTTTAAAAATTTTATATTGCGGGGCACCTGGGTGGCTCAGTCGTTAAGCGTCTGCCTTCAGCCCAGGTCAGATCCCAGGGTCCTGGGATCGAGCCCCGCATCGGGCTCTCTGCTCGGCAGGAAGCCTGCTTCTCCCGCTACCATTCCCTCTGCTTGTGTTCCCTCTCTCGCTGTGTTTCTCTCTGTCAAATAAATAAAATCTTTAAAAAAAAAAAATTTATATTGCATCTGCATCTGCATCTTTGGGGTAAATACCCAGTAGTGCAATTGCAGACTCATAGGGTAGCAGTACAAAGAAGGGCCACATGTACCCCAATGTTCATAGCAGCAATGGCCACAATCGCCAAACTGTGGAAAGAGCCAAGATGCCCTTCAACAGATGAATGGATAAAGAAGGTATGGTCCATATATGCGATGGAATATTATTCCTCCATCAGAAAGAATGAATACCCAACTTTTGTATCAACGTGGATGGGACTGGAAAAGATTATGCTGAGTGAAATAAGTCAAGCGGAGAGAGTCAATTATCATATGGTCTCACTTATGTGTGGAGCATAAGGAAAAACATGGAGGACATTGTGAGAGGGAAGGGAAGGCTGAATTGGAGGAAATCAAAAGGGCAAGGAACCATGAGAGACTGTGGACTCTGAGCAACAGACTAAGCTTTTTTGGGGGGTTTGGTTGAGCCTGGTGGTGGGTATTGAGGAGGGCACATATTGCATGGAGCATGGAGCACTGGGTGTGGTACTTGAACAACGAATCTAATAACACTGAAAAAATTTTTAAAAAGTATTTGGGGGAAAAAGTTTAAAAAAGCTTTATAATACTCAACACCAAAAATAAATAAATAAATAATCTGATTAAAAATGGGCAGAAAGTATGAACAGATATTTTTCCAAAGAAGACATACAAGCCAACAGATCCATGAAAAGATGTTCAGCATCACTCATCATCAGGGAAATGCAAGTCAAAACTACAATGAGCTATCACCCTACACCTATCAGAATGGCTAAAACACAAGAAACGAGTGTTGACAAGGATGTAAAGAAAAACCTCTTGCACTGTTTGTGGGAATGCAAACTGGTGCAGCCACTGTGGAAAACATTATGGACAAAAAAACCTAAAAATAGAACTACCCTACAATCCAGTAATCACACTATTGGGTATTTACCGGAAAAATACCAAAAAACTCTAATTCAAAGGACTACATGCACCCCTATGTGTTTTGCAGCATTATTTACAATAGCCAAACTATGGAACCAGCCCAAGTGTCCATTGATAGATGAACGGATAAAGATATGGTATACAGTATACAGTGATACATATGTATATGTATACATACAGTATACAGCTGAATAACAATTCAGCCATAAACGAGTGAAATCTTGCTACTTGCAACAACATGGCTAGAGCTAAAGTATAGTATTATGTGAAATAAGTCAGTCAAAGAAAGACAAATACCATGTGATCTTACTCTTAGTGGAACTTAAGAAACAAAACAAATGAGCAAAGAAACAAGAGAGAGGCAAACCAAGAAACAACTCTTAACTATAGAGAACAAACTGATGGTTACCGGAGGTGAGGTGAATAAGAGGATGGGTGAAATAGGTGATAGGAATTAAAGAGTACATTTATTTTTTTTTTCGTTTTTTTTTAATTTTTATTAACATATAATGTATTATTTGCCCCAGGGTACATGTCTGTGAATTGTCAGGCTTACACATTTCACAGCACTTAACAGCACATACCCTCCCCAATGTCCACACTCCAGCCACCCTATCCCTACCCCCAACCTCCCAGCCACCCTTAGTTCGTTTCTTGAGTCTAGGAGTCTCTTATGGTTTGTCTCCCTCCCCATCCCTTCCTGTTTCATTTATTACGATGGAAAAAATGAAATAAAAAAAATTTTTTTAAATTATCTGTTGAAATAATTTCTCCCTGTCCCCACTAATTTCACAGAACTCCCAGACTCCTGCTCAAGCAAAACCACCTGTCACCAATTTGTCTCTCATTACAATATTCAACTTCTTTAAAGACTTCTTTACCTTTGAGTAAATTTTCTAAACAGTGTTTCTCACAGTGTGGTCCACAGACCATCTGCATCAGAAGCACCTGGGTCCTTATTGAAAATATAGATTCCAGGCCACACCCCAGACATCCTGAATCAGGATCTCTAGATTTGTAGCAAGCACTCCAGGTGTGTCTTAAGACATTCAAGTTTAAGAATCATGAGTCTCCTGGGAAGCATTTCATAGGTTGGGGGGAGGAGGACTTGGCATAAACTTGAGAAATGCGATCTGCGAGGACTCAGACAGAAATCCTTTTCTCTTTGCCAACTAAAGTAATTAAAGACCCAGTGTTCTACACCTCTAGGGCCTGCTTCTTTTCCTAGGCTCTATGAAGCAATGACCTCAAAGTTATACAGAAGATACTCAAAAAGCATGGCAAATCTTGAACTTAAGGTGGCTAAATAAATTAATAAATGAAAGAATATAGGTCCTATTGTCTACAACTCATTACAAAAGAACTTCTGATTTTCAGATCAGGGAAGGGGTTAATGTTGAGGCCGGAGAATATATTTAAAATTTTCAATGATATTTAAAATAAATAATGGCTTTATCTATAAACATGCATGACTAAATATTATGTGACTTATTCTGAAAATTGGTATTTCAACTAATGCTAAACAACCCCTTGATGGAATTTCTCTCTCATTGTGTACCTTTGTGAACATTCTTTCAATTCTGTTTTTCTGTTTTCAGAGTTAGTTGTTTACATGTTTGCATATACCCTGCCTCATTTCACAAAAGTTTTTGAATATTTGTCCCATGTGTATATAGAAACAAATACAAATATTTGTCAAGAGTATTTCCGTACTCAGGCTAACTGTTCCCCAATATCAGAGGACCAGAAGCAATGAGCCATCTTTTCTCCTATTTACTTGAGGAAATTATAAAATTTCTCTGCTGTTTAACTTGTCATTAGAATAACAGTATTTGAATTTAGCATTAAGAAATGTGTTCTTAGCTACATTCATGTGAATGTTGTAGGTTCCTCTTTCTTTTTTTTTTTTTTTATTTTTTTAATTTTTATTAACATATAATGTATTATTTGCCCCAGGGTACATGTCTGTGAATCTTCGGGCTTACACATTCCACAGCACTTAATAGCACATACCCTCCCCATTGTCCCCAACCCAGCCACCCGGTTCCTCTTTCTTAAGTAGTATTTATTGCTTGTGTTCTTCTTGTAAGCCACCTGAAGATCTGTGTGCAAAAGGCAGGAAAACAAGAGAGGAAAGAAATAAAAGAGAGAGAGAGAGAGAGAAGGAGAGAGAGAGAAGAAAACCTGATATAGAGAAGAGTGTTCCTAAATAGAGAAATCCATCTCTCTTATGTCATAGAGTCTGAATTCTTGAATCTCAGACGTTGTCCGCTAGACTGTTGCATCAGCCTGACACTTGCTTGTCTTGCAGTATTTTTTCTTACACTCTGTGTTTTTCCTACAGATTTCACCTAGTAATTTATAAATCCTTTGAAGACAGAAATGAAATGTGTTTTCACCAGTGAACCTCAAGATTATGGTGTTTGCTGCATGTTCTTTAAGAGTTTCTCTCCTTTAATAAAACATAAAATAGGTCATCTTGCAAAAGTAAGTTGTATGGAAAAACACTACAACAGCAGTGAAAACTAATATGCAACAATATACAAGTTGCATTTATTATTTCATTTGATCCTCACAGCAATTTCATAATGAAGATGAAAAAAGCAATTACTTTTTTCAGGCTTTGTACAGTTGCCCACCCTTCTTCCTGAAACATACTTTGCCCTGATATACACATGGCTTTCACCCTCACTTCTTTCAAGTTTCACATAAGTGTCACCTATTCAGAACACTTTCTTGATTACCCAAACAAAGTAGTATCTCACTCTCCAATAGCACTTTTTTCTATCTGAGAAGATGTGGTTTTTATTTGTCTTTCTGTACTTAAATGTAAGCTCCATGTGGATGGATATTAATTTTGTTTGCTACTATTTCCCCAGTCCTGCAACAATGCCTATCACATAGTAGATGCTCAATGAATAAACAAATGAATGCATTAGTACCACTTCATAAATAATGAGCCAGGAATAGCAGGCTTAAGAGATTTGACCAACATGGCCCATCTAATGAGTGGCCCATTAGGTTTTGGATCACAGGTGTAAATTTCAGGTCCTGCTAAATTTTCAGGCCACTACAGAGATATCGTGCTAACTTGATTGACACTGTTAACTTCAGGGGCATTAATTTCTGCAATAGTATGAGATCTGGAAACTTCTCTTACAATTTAGTGAGTGTTATCTGGGGCCAAAAAACAAAAACAAATTAAAGCAGGTCACATTTATTAATACTAGATATGATGGTAAGAACACTTCTAAGCTGTGGTGTAGGCAGAGCAATCTCCACCACACTGAAAACTGATGCACATTTCTTGAGGGCTAATCTTACATGGTCCTCTATGAACCTTTTATGAACCATTCCAGAGTACTCTGTCAATAAGCAAATAGTTATTTCTGCTACAATAATAGCATCTTGAGAGATGATGCTATTAAGATAACGAAAACTCCTGGCTACTCTTAGCAGTGGACCATTTAGTAGTATGACAGGTATGTGTTACTGCATGAGCACTGGGGAGGGGCACAGCCTTTGCAAATAGACCTGATCATTGCAGTGCTTCAGTCTGATTCTAAATATAGCAATAAAGAATACCTTACCTAATTTTAGATAGTATTTTCCCCTGGCTTTCAAGGATCACTAGTAGACATCTCATACTAAACACTACTTTATTTAGCTTAACTCACTTACAACTAGTAAACTCTCCACTGACTGTCATTCTGTCCACAATTAACTAGCACTTTCAAACAAATTCTAGAAGTGAGTGTTAAAATTCTAAGAGGATTGACAGCTCATCCATTAAAAACCCTTCGTTTTGAAGGTGAAGAAATTTTGGCCATGTTGTCTTATAAGTCATATCCAGCCAGAAGCAGTGCAGTGAGAACTTGAATCCCCAGTGCTCTTTCTACTACACACAGTCAGATCACATTTTGCACAAGGTCTGCCATTCCCAAACAAACTGTTAAATGGATGGATTCTGAAATTAGTGGTCTTGAAGCATGACAATACTGCAAGGTAATTTTGAGTGATTTGTAAATCACTGTGGTGTTGTTTGGATAGGGGTCTAGCTCTGAAAATTATAATAACAATGTCAGTAATGAAAGTATTTGGTTAAGCAATAAAAGCAAAATTCTGACCAATGGTATACTTGCATATATGACCATATGATATAATGTTTATTTTTCTTGAATTACAATGTTGGAAGCCAATAAGGAATATGAAAAGCCGGAACACTGATAGAGAATTACCTCAGCTAATGCTCATTCTATAAGGTAATTCATTTTCACTTTAAAAACATATATACTAACCACCTCCCATGTGTCAGTCTGAGAGACATTCACTAGTTGTTCACCAAACCATATCCCTTTTCCTCCTGGGCACAGCAATACTACCGTTTTCAGCCAGGATTGTAGTTAGCTGTAGCCATGTGACTGATTTCTGACCACTAGGTTGTCAACTCCAGTGGCATACACCACAGAACCCTCCCATATGTAATCCTCCATTTACTTTTCCTCATCTACTAACCAGATGCAGTGGAACTAATGGAATACTCTGAGTCCCAGGAGATGGCAAAGCCACAAGATAGAAGAAGCCTGGGTCCCTGAGTCACCATTTGGAGGAGAGAAATAAGTGCTATGTAAACATCAGAAAGTCCTAGAAAAGGCTTTTGAGAGTTGTTGTATCAGACATAGACATTGAATTAAGGTTTAAATTGGAAGAAAAGAAAGTTAACTCACCTTAGATTGAGGAGGGAGCATCTGAGCATTTATGCTCAGATGTGAACATCTATGCTTCAGATGTGAACATCTTGGGTTAAGTTGCAGGAAGTTCCAAGTATACTAAAAAGTTGTAAAGCTGTGGAATGGCATAAATAAAACTTTCCTTAAAAGGTAAACTCTGAGACAGTGTGAAAAACAGCTAGAAAGAGGAAGCAAATATGAGAGGGACCCAAGTTACCAGACCACTGGAAAAAATCTAGGCAAGAAACAATGCAGGGGCTAATCCAGGCTGCATTAGAAGAAACTGATAAAAAAAAAAAAACACACAGATATAAGAGGCCATTCAGAGGAGGCATTCCAAAAGTTTAATGTTTAAGTAGCTGCTAGGAATGAGTAGTTAAAGTAACATTAACTGAGGTAGGCAACACAAGAGAAAGTACAGGTTAGAAGAAAAAGATGATAAATTTGTTTTTAAATATGTTGAATTTGGAGTCCAAATTAGAGGAACTATCCAGTGTGCAGTTTGCATTACATATATAGAACTCAGAAAAAAAATTCAAAATTGGAATTATAAATTTGGGAGTTGGCAACATAGAGATGATGGTTAAGCCATGGGAGTGGATGAAACCTGCCAAGAAAAGTGTATAGAGTGAGAAGCGAAGGAAGAAGAGATTTCACAGGATACTTGAAAGAATGGTTAGAGGAGTATAAAAAGCATCAGGAGAGAAGGGTATCATGAAAATCAGGGAAAGACAGACTTGAAAAGTCCCACCCCCATAAAAGGGTTCAGACTAGACCCAGCAGGGAAACCGATATGATAACTAGTCATAAGTAGGAGTATAGATTCTGGAATTACATCAGATACTGTGGACATGTTCCAAAGATTTGTCAAAGAATGCCAGTCTGTCATCAGAGGCAAGTGACAAATGCTGGCTGGAGATCAGAGATGCAGTCAGAGGTAAAGTACCAAGTAAATGCACAACTAGGAAGGTGGAGGAACAAGACTGCAAAATGGAAAAAAGGTCCAGAATTTTTGCCAGAGCTCCTTATCAAGTTTTGGCCAGTTGCAGACTGGGTAGGGCTAAACACAAGAGATAGTCAATCATTTCTGGTAATAAGAGACCTGAAGGATCATTAGGGATTTGAAATTAAGTGTTGAAGCAATTTTGTTAGTTTTGGAAGTAGATGTCACATTGCATTGGAGTGAAGGAGAGGTTTGTGAGTGAAGGTAGTGAGTGAAGATATCTTTCTCAAGATTGCTGATATAAAATGGAACTGTGTGGTGGAAGCTTAACTGGTCAAGTTAAGAGACAGCTTGTTTAGGGTTTTTGTAATGATGAAAGTAAGAATCTATTGGAGAAGAAGTGAAAGATTGAATGAGCACATAAATTAAGGAATCAAGGAGGGAGTCAGAGGAAATGAGACCAAAGAACCTATGGAGAAGCTAGTTGTGCAAATTATGTCTTGTCTTGCTTGGTCATACCTTTGTCCTTAAAAAAAAAAAAAAAAAAACAGAAGAAAAATATGGATTAAGTGGGGCATGAATGGTGAGAAATATTGAGATATTTCATAACTGATAGCCTTTATTTTCTTCACGAGTCCAGGCTGGGTCATCCAGTGACAGAGTAGATAAAGGCTTGAGAAGAGAGACAAGTTTTGGAATGACAGCTGCAAAGAAAGAGGGCTTTATCTGGGGAATGTGAGAAATCAGATGTGCACTGAACACCCAGCTCAGGTGAGGAATCATAAGGAGATAGGATGTTCTGTAGCAGCAATTAGAGCCAGAAGGTCTAAGGATGGGAAAATAAATAACTAAAACCAATATTTTCCCTGGTAGAAACAAAGGAAAGAAGAGGGGATGAAGAATCCAAAAGTGTTGATGAATACATGAAGAAAAGGACTGACCAAGTCCACCTTGAGCTGCTTCAGGGTTGGGGTAATGGCTTGTCATGATTCCCACCACGGGGCCTGGCACATAGAAGGCACTGGAGAGATATGGAATGAATGAACGTATGAATGAGCTCATGCTTGGCATTCAAAGTGGTCATGTGGGACATGAAGCAGGAGGATGTTCATAAACTGAGAGACTAGGAAGGATTGAAGAAGCAGCAGCATGTGATGAGGCTGAAGAACAGGTTTTGTAGGAGAGAGTTTGGGAAGAGAAAGACTACAAAGTTGTGGGCAGAGAGAATTGTTTCAAAATTTTAATTTTCAAGGAGCAGTTCCAAGCAAGGTAAAGGTCCAAAGTATACCTCTCTGTACATGGAATTGGTAAAGTGAAATGGAGGTAAATGTCAGTGTAGAGCAGACTGTGAGAAGTCACTTAAGAGGACAGCGGATGCATGAATGAACTTTCAAAGCCCATGAGAATTAAGAAAAAAAAATAACTCAGAGGCAACAGGGACAAGAACAAATATATTTCATCAAGATAATATTGGCTCTCCCTAACACCCAACATTCTTATGAGGATCAAATAAAAACTTATCATATGTGTTCTTGCTGGGAGGTAAGAGATACAAAGAGCCAGCATGTCCTTCAAAGGAGGAGAGATTGTTAATTGAAAACTACATAAATTGCCAGGAGAAGTTGCAGGGAACCAGGATAATGCCAAGTCTCCTTCCAGAAGCCAAAATACAGGAGCAACAACTCAAGTGTTGAGGGGCAAGCAGTGTCACTAGGGGCAAGTCTGGATTTCAGGACAAATAAACAGGAAGAGAAGATCATTTTAGCCACTAATTATGTGCTAAATTCTGGGAGCTTTATCTATATCATCTTGAATTTCCACAGCAGCCATGCAAGGTGAATATTATTCCGTTCAGATCATAGATGAGAAAATAGGGAATGTGGTTGAGTAACTTTCCTAAGACTGCACAGTTATTAAACGGAGTAGTCAGGATTTGAACCCAACTCAGATAAAATCTCATTCCCTTTCCATTCCATTTCATTACACTAAACAAGAGTTTTATAGGGGAGATGAGAATATAAAACATTGGCATGATGCTCAAAGAACTAGTAGAGGACAGAGGCAAAATATGAGAAGAAAATGACCTGGATGAGATTGGAGTATCAGCAATCATAGCTGGCAAGAGGGGCCTGTCATTACTGATCAATGGCACTGGGGATGTAGAAAGTTGGGAGGTATACAGGAGGTGAGCAAATAAAATTAATTTGCCTTGAGTTTCAGCTGTAGCTTTGATATTCAGGGCTTTTGGTGTCCGTATGAAAACCATTCCCACTAGTTAACTGACTGCCGCTTTTTTCTTTTTTTAATTTACATGAACAGTCAAGCAGCCATCTTGCTACTTTAACAAGCACCCTTGAGGAATCAATTAAAAATTCCCATCTCTGAGGACTTACATATGTACAGTAACAGCTTGGGTTAATTTACTAATTCATCTCATCAGCCTGCCATATTATTAGCCAATTTCTGTAAATCTTGTTATAATTCACACATTAAAAAGGCAATGTCTTCTGATTATCCTTCTGCAACATTAGAGAAAACATACATCCTTTTGGATCATTGGTCATAATTTTAATGTATTTTATGAATGACAATTGATTAAATCATGTTCCTAAAGTATTTAGGGTGTTTGAAAACAGCTCTTTCAAACATTTTGAGTGTCATTTTTCTGATCTTGTTTGTGCCATTTATTTCCTTGACAAATCCTTTCTTTATATATAACATAAAGATATACATCAGCCGGGTCCCAAATGGCTCATCAAAAATTCTGAGTTAGGGAATTTAGGATACAGAGAACTGTTATTTAGTATAAATGCTGCACAGACACCCTTCACAGCCAGAGATTTTTAGACATGCAAGGAATCTTATGTAACTCAGATACAACTGGGCTTTGGGGGGCAGCTTCTTTTCTCACTTTCAGCCCATGTTAGAGCCCCAAGGAACACTTAATTATACTCCTCAGTCTGCCTGCCTCCCCTACCTGCTCCCAATATTCCAACTCCAAACGTATTGGCAGGGTGAATGGGGAAACTCATGTACTATACAAAAGAAACTTGCTTAAATTCTTCCATTTGACTTAAGTTTGTCTAGTGACTCTCCTTCCTCCCTTGGCCTCTTGAAAACCCTCTCTATTAATCTCAGCAATTCAGCACTTTCTGACCATTTTTTAGAATGCGGAGAAGTATTAATTTTTTTAGTTGCCCTCTCACACACAGAAGTCTTATATACCAAAACTCTCATTTTACTATTGTATCAATCAAAACTTACTAGCTAAAAAAGGTACAAGTGACACAGGTAGGAATAAAATCAGGTTCTGCATATACTGTTGCTTTTTTTCACCAATACATTCAGTAACCCCTGAAGTTCCTTCTAACTTTAAAATTCTATCACTTGTCTGCTCTGTGGTTCATGATGAATTTGCGGATCAATCTATAATGGCCTAAATAAGATCATAATAATGTGAAAGGTTTGGGATGGGGAAGAGGGACTTCATGTCTATAATTTGAAAGAATGGTCCTTAACTGATGTAAAATCAGTCTTACTGATGTAAAATCAGCCCAGATAGAGGGGAGAATTGATGAGCTTTCATAATATCATATACATATACATGGTTAGCCGTACATAAATTGACTTTACTCTTTGTGTTTTAGTAGGTATGTGGGGCTTCTTAGGTCCATCTCTTTTTGGTTTTCAATGTTAAATTATTTAATATATGAAATATGCCAATTAATCAAGCATGACTACACTTTTTTTTTGATAGTTCTACACAATGTAAGGAATGTAAATGTGATTTATATGGTAAATAATGTTTTAAATTGCCAAAAGGCAGTGACTATCCATCTATTTGTGTACTGCCTTGCAAAATAAACAATATCAACAGATAGTTTAAAAATGATAGCCCATACAGAGATGTGGCTGAATGGGTTTTTATCTTTTGGCCCTGAATTTATTGATTCATTTCTTAGGCGTCACCTCAGTAATTGAGGACAACAGGGTATTATCAATTTACAATACATTTTTAACAGCTGCCTATTTATTTGGCTCACGGCAATTTAGGCTAATCTCAGCGCAGCAGTTGTTCTGACCTCTGCTGTGCTCCTTCATTCCTTGATCAGCTGTAGGTCAACTTCAGGCTAGATCTGAAGCTTCAGGTCAGGTCTCGGTCTTGGTAGGGTTCCCTCATGTGTCTGGGGCCCTCTGTTAGGACAACTGAGCTGACGTAGTTCTGGTCCCAGTGGTCACTCATTCCCTAGCTATATAGCCAGGGCTTGTTTACCTCATGGAGGAACAGGTCCCAAGAGAACAGAGATATGGACTCTGCCTCTTAACTATTTTTTTTTAAGATTGTATTTACTTATTTATCAGAGAGAGAAAGAGCACAAGCAGGGGAAGTAGCAGAGGGAAAGGGAGAAGCAGGCTCCCTGCTGAGCAAGGAGCCCAAAATGGGACTTGATCCCAGGACGCTGGGATCATGACCGGAGCCCAAGGCAGACACTCAACCGGCTGAGCCACCCAGGCATCTGGCACTCCACCTCTTGATGAACAGATCTGGCTAAGAGCATGGATACAGTAAGTGGGCTGGAGTGGTGGGGGGTATGAATGATGATACAGGTAGGCTTCTATCAGTGCCCAGGAGAGAGCTTGTCTTCACTAAAAAAGGTGTTTGACTGGCTAATTAATCCAAGCAATGTAAATGACCCTACCACCTAGTGTTACCATAATTAACCAGGTGAACCAAACTAAGTAAACTCTTCACTCATATTAAATCTATTTTATAAACACAGAGTTGAAATCTTTTTAAGATGTAAATACTTAACATTTTATTTTTATTCAATTAGCCAAGGATAGTACATCAATAGTTTTTGATATAATGTTCAATGATTCATTAGTTGAGTATATCACCCAGTGCTCATCATATCACCTACCCTCTTTAATCTTAAAGAAAATGTACACTTCCTGTTTCCTTAGACTTTGGGTAGTTGGGCATTTCACGATAATATTTGGTTATTTTGTGCTCTTCTGAAGGCAGTGCAGGGAAAGCAGCAAAATTATTTACTGTGATCCGAGTTTGTCCCTAGAAACTTCTAGGTTGACCACCTCAGAGGGACTCACCCAGCCTCCTCCTGTAAGATGCTCCAATCATCTTATCAACTGGAAGTTGAAAGAATGAAAGTAGCTTCAAAAACATTTCATTGTACAAGGAAATGGGATCTCTGATTCCTCATTCTGTAGTTTATATCCTAAATGCTGTTTGAAACGAGTATTTCATTAAGAGCACCATGATAAGTAGTTTGTTCAGATTAAGCTTCTGAATTATTTTCATTCACATTCATAGGATGAGCAAGATAAAACTTGAACTCAATTTTTAAGAATCTATCCTGTACGTGCAGCTTTATTCACCCTATTATGGAAATGTTGAGCTCGTGATGCAACAACACAAATGTCTATTTACCTGCTGCTTGAAAATGATGCATTGCTCTCACTTTTCACACAAAAATGTGAAATGTACTTTTCTAAGTAGCTTGTCCTATAGCCTTGTCATTTTTGAAATCTCATGCTATGGAATTTTTTGGCTTATTTGTTTGGCTGGTTGTTTTACATGCTTATTTTCTCAAGTTCAGATTTAGATCTAATCATACCGGACTCAGCAGCCAGGTTTCTTTCCTAGATATTCAGATGTCAGAAAATACAATGACCTTTATTTGACTTTTTTGATAGACACTGAATTAGAAATAGGGAATGGAGAGTAGCTGTTTTGCTGGGGCTTTAATTAGCACTGGATTCATTGCCTACTTGTCTTAATAATTAAATGCCATCTAATTTAATATAAGAAGCTTGCCAAACTGGCTGCTTCTTTATGAATTTATGAATGTATTATAGTTTTCACCTTTAATAAAGAGAGCAATAAACTATACTTATTAGATAGCTAAACTTTGATTACTTTTACTGTATTTGAAAATAGTTGCATCATATTATATACATCAGGTATGTGATATTACACAAGAAAGAAACACTGGAAAATCAAGCAGAAAATAGAACCCACACTCAAGAATTGAATATTTATGTAACGTGGTATCTACAATTCAGCTTTTAAAGGACAGTGTAGTGTTTCTTACAAGACAGTTTAATTTTTCTATCTGCTTACGTATGGTATATTTTAAGAAAAAAGCAAGAAATTAATTTCAAAGTAATATTTTTTCAATTAAATGTACCACTTAAAGATAATTTTTAATATAAGAGACATTATTTTCATCATTATAAATTTTTTAGAAAGAAGAGTCTAAAAAAATAAAAGAAAAAGAAAGAAAAAGAGTCTCAGAATCAAAATTAAGTGATAAGGGAAACATCTGAGCTCAGCATAAACACTTTCTCTTTTTCAAATTGGAAACCTGGGTCTACTAAGTGGACCAGAAACTTCTGGAAGCTTGGAGTCTGGGTGAAACATTGGAAGGAGGAAGAAGGAAGGTGTTAGAAATGGTGATTTAATGTAAGCACTGATAATCCAACTAAAGAAACTAATTACTTCAATTTACAAATAATGAGGTTCACACTTTTAATTCTGTGGAGGACTTTTAATTCTGACTTCAAGGCAATAGGAATGATTAACTATACTGATAAAAATAATGTCCCACTCCAAATCTCAGTAGCCATTTCTCATAATTTTAATTACAATCTCTTATTGACACAGTATTATTTGATATGTAACCTAAAAGTAATTAATATATGTATGATAACACTGTGAATTTTATTCTTTAAAACTAGCTTTTTGTTTTGATGGCATGACAATTCATATAGAATACAACTTCAAGTCAACATAAAATATGCAGATTTCTCTATGACAGGGATAAGCCAACTAAACAATCACAATGACTTTGAACTCTTCATCCCAAAGATGCATTGGGTGCATTTTTTTTAAATTGAAATAATAAATAATAGATTGGATCTAAAAGTAATTTGTGTTTTTGCTGAGCCATCTACTCCCAAAATATCTGGATTCTGAGTCTCTAATACATTACACTGTAAATTTTATTCCTATTTCAAACTCTTATGTATGTAGGCAAAAGCAAGACTTTGGTAGTTTTGTATTTCTTTTAAAGTTTTGTCTTTCCTTTCTGTCAGCTAAAATAGTTCCCCCTTCATTCAGAACACATGAAAAGGAAGAGGAGGAATTTAGAAATTATATAACATTCTACTCTATCCATTACTGGTTGTCGACCATCTAATTTATTAAAATATGGAGTTTTCACTCAAAAGACATAATTCCTTAACTCTAAATTCTGTAAGGAAAATATTATAAATGTACAGTCAGCCGTCTGTCTTGCCTCCTCTTTCTTAGTGGGCCATTTTTTTCAGCCAACAAATGGTGCTATAATTTGCTACATTGATAAAGTAGATAATCAGACTTTTTTTTTTTTTTTTTTACTTTGCCAGACTGGGAAACTGGCAAGTATTCTTTCGTTTTCTGATGCCATGATGGAAATATACAGAAATGCTAATCACCTTCATTGTTTGTGCCTAAGATTTAAGTTCTTATACATCATAATTCAGGTAAGAGATTCAGAATTGTATCAAAGAATGAGTGTTCTGTGATTCAGTGAATCCTTGATTCTCTGATCCAATACATGAAATCTAGACACCACTCTGGCCCTCACTCATTGTGTGATCTTAGATTATCCTCAAGGTTCGGTCTGTACCAACTCATTTGATAGTGAATAGTTACTTTAATTGTTTTTCTTTTAATGTGCCTATATGTTATAATTGAAAACATATTTCCATCCTTAGGTGATTAAGAACCATATATTCAAAATATACTTGCATTTTCTCTAGTCTGTATGTTCTATGTGAGAGTTGATTGATCTTGCTATTGATTTAATGTTTTGCTTTTTTTTACAAGTCAATTCTATTGAAATTTTATATTTATAAAAAGGTTTTTAGTTCTTAAATCCATCATAAGTAAGTCCCAGTTCCATTCTTTTTACTTCCAAGTAGACCTGCTGGATGTGTTTAATTTGGAATGGAAAGAGGAAGATTGCTCAGGGCATAGTTTCCAAAAACGTGTTCCTCTGCCAGATGTTAATAGATGTTATTTTTAGGGTTCCATAGTCAAATGAGTTTGTGAAATGGAAGATTAAAATTAGTTAAAACAGGTTTATTTATTAAAAAAAAAACTGCTCTGGAAATTTAATATGCTAATGAGCAATTATAGTTCCTGAAAGAGTGATAAAGTATATGGTTTCCTGCCTAGTTGACCACAAAATCATGACTTTGGAGAGTGGCTCACATAACTAGTTTTCTGCAGAACATGTTTTATGAAACCCAATCTAGGAAACAGGGCAAAAAGGCTATTAAGTAAATATGTATGGCAAGAAGAAGAGATCAAAGATGGCAAAAGTGACATTTGGAATCAAGAGGTGGTGTCAGTTGGGATACCTAGGTTATTATGCTGTAGTGACCAAAAACAAAACAAAACAAAATAGTATGTTAGTGATTTAAAACAGACATTATATATTTCTTGTTTACGCCTAGTGCTGATCATAGGATGGCTGAGTGCCCTGCTCCACCCCCTGTCTTCTTTCAGACAGGGGGAAGAGCAGGGGGAAGAGCTTCCACAGATCTACAAAGTCATTGATCATGATGGCAGTGGGAAGAGAATATGGAGGATCACACGTAGACTATTAAAAGTTTCTATCTAGGGGTGTCTGGGTGGTGCAGTCAACTAAGTGACTGACCCTTAATTTCAGATCAGGTATGAGCTCAGAGTCCTGAGATCAAGCCCTGAGTCAGCTCCTCAGCTCCACACTCATCATAGAGTAGGCCTGAGATTCTCTCCCTCTGCCCAGCCCCCACCCCTGCTCAAGCGTTTGCTCTCTCTCTCTCTCTCTCTTTCTCTCTTTCTCTGTCTTCCTTCCTCTAAAATAAATAAAATCTTAAAACAAACAAACAAACTTTCTCCCTAGGAGTGGCCTGTACAACTTCTGGTTCCATTCCATTTGGCCAAAGTATGTTATATATCCATACCTAACTCAAAGGACATAGGGAAATATAATTTTATCATATGCCCAGGAGAAGAAAGTTAGAATATTTGTGTGAATATTCCTAGTGACTACACAGAGTCTGAGGAGAGCTGCCTCCCCAAGATTATGCACCTTCCCATATCCAGTGGGATCACAGGCATGTAAAGCCCATGGCCCTCATCCCAACTCAGGACAATTCTGAGGGGCAATCTTAGTTTCACTGGCTTTCAGAAGGGTTGACTGAGGCCATTGTTAAGGCTGTATCATGGCACAAACTCTCTCTCTGCCCTGTTCTGCTTCCTTCCTGTCCTTCTCTCAAAATGTTGTTCCCAAAAGCACTCCCTAAAGAACCTCCTGTTTGACGGTCTCTATCTCAGAACCTGCTTTATAGAGACCCCAATCTACTGTACTGGTAGTAGTACGAAATATTGTTTTAAGCTTTATGTAAATACTGTTGTGTAATACATATTCTACAATTTGCCTTTTTCCTTCAAATTATGTTTTTGAGGTTTATTCACGTTGATTCATGCAGCTCTAATTCATTTATTGCAACTGATTTTTGGAAAATACCACAATTTATTCCCCTTTTAGTGAGAATTTAGGTTTTTCCTATTTTTTTACAATTATAATTTTGCTGAGATTCTTTGTACATATCTGTACATGTACAATAGATGTAAAAGCATTTTTACACATATTATGATATATGTATATGTAAATCTCTAATATACATATACCTAAAATATATATTTATATATATCTAAAATAAGAATTGCAATAAAATAAGGTATGTACACTCTCAATTTTATTAGATGTTGTATTTCCTTGAATAAATGGCCATTTATTTTTTTCTGGGAATTTCCTATTCATCTTTTGCCCATTTTTTTTCTATTGGATTCTTGATTTTTTAAACTGAGCTTTAAATATATATGATACCATTCTTTGTCAGATATATGGTTTGAAATACTTTTTTCAAGTCTGTAACTTGCCTTTTAACTTTCTTTATGATGTCTTTTTTATAAGTAAGCCTCAAATTTTAATGCAGCCAAATTTATTCATATTTTTTCCTTTATGACCTATGTGAAAAATTTCCCTACCTGAGCCTTAAACTATTCTGTATTTTTCTTGAAGGTATTATGGTTTTGATTTCTACATTTGAGTTGTGAAACCAACTGGAATTTATTTTATTTTTGTATATGATGTAGAGGTATACTTCTTTTTCTTATGGTCGATCAATTGTCTCAGCATTATTTTTTCCAACCTGATATCCCTAATTTGTAATGCCACTTCTGTGTATATGTATGCACACGTGTGCACATGTGTTTTGGGCCCTCTATCTTGTTTAATTAGTCTATTTGTCTATTTCTGCACTAACATCATTCTGATTTTATTCCTATAGCTTTACAATAACTTTTGGTGTCTGAAAAGTCAAGTCCCTTTTCTTCATTCTTCTTTAACATTACCTTGGCCATTGTCAACTTTTTATTCCAAGTGAGTTTTAGAATCTAACCTGTTAACTTTCACCAAAAGACATTCTCTGTTGACATTTGATTGGAACTTCATCATATTTTTATACATTAATTTGGAGACAATTGACATCTTTATGATATTAAATATTTCCACTTATGAAAATGGTATATCTCCAAAGAGATTCCTTTTTACCATATACGTGCTCAAGTCCCACTTTTTCAATATTGTGATATACCCGAAGGAGCAGAGAAGTGAAGGAGCAGGCTATGCATATGCATTGCTCTCCTGTTTTCTCTTTCTGTATAAATAGATTAAATTTGGCACAAATGTGATTTGAAATAAGTGCAGTGCTTTAAGAATGACGCCATACTGAAAGAGCTACAAAGCACTATTTGAAATTATTTGAAAGGCTAAGAAATCTGACAAAGGAAATATGGTTATAAAAGACAAGATAGTGGTGTAAAGGCCTATACAGGTGATGGGAAAGAAAAAAGACTGGTCTTTCCTACTGGGTGTCGTAAAGGTTGGCAGACCAATAGTTATTCGTTCACTCATTCATTCATTCATTCATTAAACAAATATTCATTGAGTAACCACTATTTTCCAGGCAATGTTCTGGCACTGAGGAAAAATAGAAAACCAAGTAAAGCCCCTGCTCTTTGTGAATCCACTTACGAGAGGGACTTATACACTCAGTAGTACTGAGCACCCACTGTATAAAAAGTATAAATCACTCTTTCAGTCCTCAAGATGCTTGTGAGAAGATTAACCATCATTAAATCACTAGAGCAATAACCAATGTTATGTGGCATGGTCCAAACTATAAATGCAATTGAAATTCTAACCAGAAAGATATTTTTAGAGTTTGGTTGAGAGACATAATAGATTTCCTGGAGAAATCTATTTTCCAGGTGTTTTGTGCTGGAATTTGAGGACAAGTAGGACTTGATAGGTAGAGAGAAGACTGAGACTGCATAAAAAAGACACTGAGATAAGACTCTTTGTGCCATGTTAGTAGACAGAGAGGAACCCAGCATTTCTGGAAAAGAGATTCATGTTGGGTAAGAGGAGGTGAGTTTGGATAAGTCAGTTGAGGCCATATAGCTAAGGAGTTTGACCACCAGCAGTAGAATATAATATGGCTGCATAAACCAATTACAGACTCTGCTTCTACTCTCCTCATCCTTCTCTTCCTCCTCCTTTTTTCATACATTAGAGAACTGATGTGATAAAAGCAAAATTCTAAGATTTATTAGCCCTACAGTAATATGCAGGAAGTATTGGAAAGTGAAGGGACAGGAGATGGAAACTGTTATCTTGAGCTTGACATAGCATGAGAGGCTCTGAGACAGGATGGTCCCTACATCATGAAACTTACAATCAACATGGGAAGGCAAGGCTAATGTGTCTACTACTAAACTAACACTTATAACCCAGATGTTTGCCCCAGATATAACCTCTTGCCCTTCAGCTTGAACCCCTGAATCCACACCTGATTACATTTTGAAACTTTTTTCATGCTTTCTGCAAATCCCCAGGGGCTTGTATCTTTCAGGATCATTCTGTCTATAGCACCTGCATCTATGTGTGTCACTTCTGTTTTCCCCTTTAGTGGCTTTCACCCAAACTCTAGCCCTTTACCAATTTCCATAAAATATGCATCCTCTCTGAGCATTTTATGAGTTTATTTTAATTTCCTGAGCAATTGAGGATCATGGGAAATGATCCTATTGGGCTATCCACAACTTTCTTCTGCTTCACTGCTTTAGTCTCCCCTCCCTCCCAGTCTCTCCCCCTCAGCTCCTCATTTCTCCTTTTCTGAATTGCTTACAAGAGCCTCATATTCTCAGCTCTTTTCTTTAAGGTAGACCAATGCAGTGCTCCCTGAATCTTCACCCCAAACTCTCACATCCAAACAAATTAAAATGCCAACAAACAAAAGGGGAGATACCATTTCTTAAAGGTAGCTAAGTTTGTAAGTAATAAACAAACCAAAACATTCTCTTACACAGAAAACACATAATAGAACAATCTAAGGCAGAAAAATAAATGTGTTTTACACAGCATGGTAAAAACTGGAGAAATAAGGGCTATAGTAGTTCAGAGAAGGAAAAGATCAGTCAAGAAGGGTTTTAATGGAGGAGATAGATCTTGAATTGGATCTTGAAGAAAGGCTAGAATTAGTATTGCAGAGAGAGGAGGCAAGAGGTCATTCAAGGTAAGGAAATAACTGTAAAAAAACACAGAGGAAAGAATGAGCCTGGCATCTGGGAGACAGCAGCTCTCAACTGAGAATTTAGAAGCAAGATAAGCCTGACTGGGTGCTGGAAATGCTGGATTGTCAGACTCAAGGGCTTGGACTTAATCCAATAAAAATCAGAAGAAGCTCTAACAGACATGCTTTGAAAGGCAGGGGATAAGAGAAGCTTTGGGGTGGGGGTTAGAGAGGTGGGTCCCCAGAAATAACTGGGGGTACAAATGTCATTGGAATTCTTTGTTTCTGGTTTCTGTTTCTTTCTGTAAGTTGTCTTCAATTTCTTCTCCCGAACATCAGTTTTCTCTACCCAGGGAGTATGGTGATTCAGCAGATTCCAGGCTTGCCATCCATGGAGAAAAGACTCTTACCTCTTGCTCCAGCTCCAAAAATCCAAGAAAAGGATTCTATTTGGCTTCGCTTAAATCAAGTGCCCATGCCTAGAATGAGCATTGCAGTCAGGAAGGTAAATGTTGTGGAAGAAGATGATAGTTTCTAATGGACCATATAATAAAGCATGGCTAGATTTGAGAAAGGGAAAAAAAATAGGGAGTAAAGAAGGGGGATGAAGCATGGATGTCATCATTGTGAGAGAGTTGTAAGGAAGCAAATGCAGCTTATGTCTATGATTGGACCCACTGGCAATGTTTACATAAAGAAAATTCATTTATTTTTCAGCAAGCATTTACTGATAACCTACTATTCTTAAGTGCTATTATATCCGTCTTATTTTTTTCTCATTTTCTTCTAATTTAAGTCATCAGCCAATATGTTGTGTCCTTCTAAGGCATCTTAAATTCTTTTGGGGAAAAATAGGAAAAAATTAAAATCTACTGCTTAACAGCTGTTATAAACCGATTATTATGTTAAGACGCAGTTCCTGTTTTCAAGGAGCTCTTAGTCTAAAAGTAAAAATACCATGTACGCAAATAGCTCTTACAGCGGGTAAAAAATTATAAATGCTACTAAAAAGAATAGATAAAATTCTGAGCTCAGAGTTTATTCTACTATAAAAATAGTATTATTGAACCAATATTTTTAAGTAGAATAGATCAAATTAAGACCTGAAGATAATGACAATGAAAGACTTTCTATAGTGAGAAATAACTTGAGACCAGAATAGCATGGAAGTAATAAAGAGCAGAATATGTTGAGTAAACAGTTTGTATCTGATGGGATGGACCTGATCCTAAAAGGGGAGTGGGCCAACAGAAGTGGAACGCTTCCAAATTTGTACTCAATCAATGCAAGGTAGCCTTGGGAAGGTGACAAAAAATACATCTAAAATTTTTTTATAGAAAAATGTATGGGACATTGTGACAGGGTAATAGAGAAGCAGCTAAGATGGAGAAGGAAAAGAGACAGATTTTGAGAGTGACAGAGTTGGGGAATAGCAGTGTCCTGGGCAGATTTATGTTACCTAGTAAAGACCATTCTCACAATAGAAGAGATCACCTCCCATTTCAGGAGGCCCCAGATTTCTAACCTACTGACAGACATGGAGACAAGTCTCCTTATCTTCCACACTAACACTTGCCAGAGTTGGTGTTGGCTCTGTGTGGCCTATGGAACCCACATGTTGTAAAACCTCAGAGTGCCACTAGTTAAGGGCCCAACTGGAAAGTCTTTGCCCTTTAAGTTGTAGATAAGAGTTGTTAAACCTACAATCTAGTCCTTATGGAAATCCGAAGATTTTTGCACAGTCCATGTTGTGAATACTTACCAAGATGCCATTTTCTCTGAATTAAGTGACCTTTCTATGTGGGCCCTTCCTATTCCATCTCAGCCCAGTGAGGGAACTCATTTCCTTCCTTCGTAGCCACAAACTAACTGCTCTCACGTGGTGTTGTTGCTGACGACAGACTTTACTGAAGGTTTGGGGAAACGGAAG
This sequence comes from Procyon lotor, assembly GCA_028646535.1. NCBI lineage: Eukaryota > Metazoa > Chordata > Mammalia > Carnivora > Procyonidae > Procyon > Procyon lotor. The sequence continues at coordinate 105,900,180 of CM053604.1, read as the reverse complement.
GGGGTTCATATAACAAAAAAACAACTTCAAATGGGATTTTAGACATATCTGTGTTTTAAAAGCCTTCAGCTGTCCCGTTACTAAGGACTTTTCAGAAACCACTTCACCTTATATTGTGCTCAGCCTTGCACTATCTAGAAAGCCCCTTCTATCCCATCCCATATTTCAATTTGACTTCTTCCATTCAGAATTTACCCCCAAGATTTTCGAACTCATTCTGCTGTATTATTCAGAGCAGAGTTTCTCAGTCAAGAGTGATTCCTCCCTTGGGGTGATTTGGCAATGCCTGGAGACATTTTTTCTTTTCACGACTTGAGGGCATGTTTCCTATAGGCACCTAGTGAGATGAGACTGGGAATGTTGCTGAACATCCTACATTCACAGGACAGCCCCCCCGCCCCCCACAACAAAGAACTAGTCAATCCAAAATGTCAAAAGAGTCAGTGTTGAGAGAACATGACATGGAGTGAGTCTGTTTTTTCCAACCTTCATACTCTCAGACTCCATATCTTTCAATCTTATGTCCATAACCTATGAGGTGGTTGCCTCCATTAAATTGAAGGGGAGTATTATTGCCCACGAGAGCAACAGAGACCCTGAAATGTCCTCTAACACAAGCTGCCCTTTTTAGAAAAATGTGTGGTTTTGAATAGAATTTTTCCTTAATACATAGAGAATAAAGTTCTTATCCGTACTCAACTCTACTTACTCTGCCAGAAAGAGAAAGAGAGAAAGAGAAGAATGTAAATAGTGTGGGTGATTCTGTTCCACGTTCCACTAGAGCATATGCCCCGAGGAGCGCAGGATGAGAGATGCGAATCTGATGTTCCTTCAGTTGGTCTCAGTTCCTGAATTGCTCTCATAGAATGAGCATCTTACCATGCTGAGTGTGATTCAAGTGTTTTAAGATACATTTTTTTTTTTTGTACAACATGGCCCCTAAATGCAAGCCAACTACTTCATCAGGTGTTTAGCTGAGAAAACAGCAATCTGTTCCAATGCTGGAGGAAAAACTGGCTGAGTTGGATGCTATCTCAGCCCCAAATGTGCACAAAAATGGCCATGTAAATTATGCCTTAAGGAATTTTTTTGCTAGGGTATTTCTGACTTGGTATGATTTTTCACCTGGCTCACTGACTTAAGAATCAAACTCTATGTAAAATGCAATTCCACATTAGAGGAGAGGTGGTGGGAAATAGAGTGCTTAGGATAAAGCTTGGAGGGAAATTAGAGGTTGGGATGGTATTAAAAAAGAGAGAGAGAAAGAGAGAGAGAGAGAAAAAAAAAAAAGAAAAGAGTTGGCGAATGAAGATCAGAAAGGCAAAGAAGATGGAGAGAGCACATAGCTACTCCATCAATATTCAGGCACATCTATTTGATAATTGAAAGGAAGTTTACAAATATTATAAAAGGGAAGCTGTGCCACAGAGTTTGTTGCAATATTGATCTTTTAAAGACATTACTGTGGAATGTAGGATCAAGGTCTGTAAACTAATGTAATACCTATTGAATTGTTAACTCTCTTTTCTTGTATGCCCAATGTATAATATTGTCTTATTTATCATTTAATTTAATAAGTTATGTGTTAGCTTTTTTTAATTTAAAAAGCTGGCAAGTATATGTCATAAATTCTAAACAATTTGTTTAAATATTAAACATGTAACAAGGTAGCTCTTGCAGGTGTGCCTTTCAAGTCTGTTTATATTGTATGTGCAAATGGCTTTGTGTTTGTGTAAACAGTGAGGTTGAAAAATTGGTGGTCACCACTTATCTCTATCTTTGCTGGTGTACATTCTGCCAATGGACCACCCTCAGCAATTTGAAATGGAAGCTATTCTTCTGATTATTAAGATGAGATGGGGAAAAGGAAAATTAACTCATAAATGTTGCATGGGTCAAAAATTTTATGTAAGGTATGGAAAGATAAATTCTATTGTAATCATTTCAGAAATTCCCATTTTAATTAAATACAGTATTTTCAAAATTGTGCTGTAGTGCATGGCATAGGCTTTCTAAGTTGGGAACTTTCTGAATAATGCACTAAATAAAGGGAAAATTGTTCTCTACTAAGTACTTTTTTCAACACATAAAATTTTGTAATGATTTTCTTTTATTTGGGCACAAATTAAGGATATGGATACTTTCTCCAGACCAAATTATTGCCTTTTATTGTCAAAATTTTAGTCCAGTGCTACTATAAAGTACAACTTATGAAAAGCAGTTTAGAAGGGAGAATTACAGAAGTTAAATACTGGATTGGAAATACTGGAATATTGGAAAGGGTCTAATATAAGTTTTAGTTGACTTAACCAATAACACTATTAGAAAGGAAGTATTATTTGAATTCCAGAGAAAGAATATATTAAAGTCAAAGTTATAAATGTTTGAGACAAAATTAAAATCTGGTTCTGAGGATTCTATACTCTATATCCTTTCCTCTACAATATTCTGCTACCTAAACTCCATAATGAATTCAGTAATACTAAATATAGGAAACATCCTAGTATAAATATTTTCAAAGTTCACTATAATGCTCACTATAGACTTATATTCTATCCTATCTAATTTAACCACAGCAATGAACCCAAGTTTCATGGAATGCATTCAATAAAGATTTGTCACTCATATCACAGTCCAGTATAGTTCAGGTAACTCTCCTTGGTAGATTTCCTCCAAGAGGTGACTCAGGGATCCAATCTCCTTCCATACTGCCATCCTAAACTTGAGACCTCCCAGGCATTCATTGTAAGGGAAGTGAGAGGTTAGACAATCACTGAAGTGGTCTTATGACCAGCGGAACACATCATTTCCACCAATATACCAGGATTTAAACCCAGTCATATGGACCTAAATGCAAGGGAGGCTGAGATATGTAACCTTTCTGTGTGCTCAGGAGAAAAAAAAGAGAGAGAGAGAAAAAGAGAGAGTGAGATCAAATCTGGAGGACCCATAGCATTACCTCTTCTACACTATTTAAGGAAATTCACTTCTTCATGTAGCAAAAAGACCCTATGAATATTATGTAAAGGTCAAGGTCACATTTATGCTCTAGAACACTAGGGTACTACAGGAGGAATGGAACTGTGCCAGGAGAGTTGCATGTTTTGTGGCAGAAGGCTTGAGCTATTAGAAGAAAGTCTGCCTGAATGTGAATGGGAGGAAGCCAGGCAGACAGCTCTGAATATCAAATGACCCCAGTAAGGAAAATACAAAAAAAGGAGAAGTGATCCAATAAGACCAGATGTCAAATGCATGGAGAGCAGGAAAAAATATGGTTAGCCTAATGGGTGGTAGCAAATGGTTTAGGATTAACAGTATGAAAAATATCATAGTTAATGTTGTTTACTATGTGTTAGTCAGTTTGCAGGTTGTTAATACCCATAACAACCTTATGAGGTAAGTTGTAGTATCTCATTTGATAGGTGATGAAACTGAGGCCCAGAGTCACACAGCTACTTAGAGGCAAAGCTAGTTTCTAAACCCAAGCTCAATCTGGCTCCAGAGTCTATGTTTTAACCTTTATACTTTATTGCCACTCTAAAAGACAAACCCTGCTGAATTTCCTCTTTTAAGTGATAGTTTATGACACAGAGGCAACTTTTGAAAAGAAAATGTAAAAGGATGTCAAAGTTCCAATGTACTTTATCACCCACTGATTCATCAGGCTATATTGGGCCTTTCTTCCTGATCTCATTTCCTCTTTGCAAAGTAATTATTTAAAAGGCTAAACAAACTGATATATACCTTATCCATCACCCTGCTTACAGACTCCTGCCTTTGCCATTTCAGATCAGAGGAAATGCTACTTCTAAATTTTTCCAGAGTAGGAAGTTCACAACTTCCTTTGTAATCTGTCTCAGCATTTCATACTCTGTAAATAGAGTAGATGTGTGGCATCTGGAATGTATGGGAAATCTAGAATTCTTCATCAAAATTCCAGGAAAGCCAGTAAATTCTGAATAGCATATGAATCAAAACTAGCAAAATGTCTCCTTTCTGCAGACCCTCTACACTACTATCTCAAAGACGAATTAACAAATCAACCTGGGTGTTGTCTCTTTTTTTATCCATTTTATCTGTCCTATATGCAGAGTTTTCACAGATTAGAGAAGAAACTACTACTTTTTCCTTAAGAATCTTCTTCCTTGGCCCATTGTGCTCTGATCATCTCTCAAGGCAATTTTGAATAGACCCTGAAAGCAGGGGTAATGTTAATATTTAATGACCTGTAGGGAAGCACTGACCAATCAGGCATGCATATCAGTCAGTCAGCAGGGCCAAAGGCTGTAATGTAAGCGAGAAGTCCAGTTAGCCTAGTACTGACCAACCGAACATCAGGCCTGCTCTTAACCTTGTGTTGTGGTATTTTGGCAGGCATGCTAAAGGAGGTGGTAATCTCCTGCATATTCCCTCTGTGCTAGCATACACACTTAGAACAAACTAGCTCTTTCTGTGTCAGGTGCAGGTTAAAATCTGAGCTTTTTTGGCTTTCTATAGAATAGTATTACTTGCATTTCAAACCGATGCTTTATCTCAAATAGCTGAAATTCTTGTTATATTTCAATGATTTTTTTTTTTTGAGATTGGTCTGTATTGGATGTGTTTCTTCTCATTTAAAAAAAAAATCATTAATTGAAGATGATTTGTTCTGTAAACTTATCATGTGGCTGAGTGAAAGATTAGCTCACCTTCACTAGAATGTTTAGTTACCACTGATTCCACTATCTAGGTGTATTGTAAAACATGGCCCCTTTGAGTATGAGAGTGTAAATCCCAATCCCAGCATCTACATTCTGGCCCCTGACCTCACCTGCCCTTCTACCCATCCATCATTGCTTATACCCTCAGCTATAACTTTAGATCTTTGTGCTTTAAGTCTGTCTCATTTTCTTCTCTGCTCAGTGGAGTTGGTCATCATGTAACAAAGACCGTTGATTTTTCCCTGTACTTAATTCTCTCCTTCTTCCTTTTAGCAGTAAACTCCAGCTTTGGGAGAGCATATGGCCAGTCAATCTCTCTTGAAAATTGCTCTGGCTAATGGGATGCAAGCAGAAGTGATGTATACAAACTACTTGGTCAAAACTTTTGTTTTTTAATAGGAAACAGTGGATATGATGCTGGTGATACAGCTTTCATCATACAGATGAGAACAGCACTCTATGGAATGGGGCTTCTAGGAAGAAAACATTTTTTTTACCCTTTAAGTTTCCCCTGGCTAGTCTGAGTTAAATTGACATGAGACAGATTAACAGGAAAAAAATCAAACAAAAGTTTAATGAAATGTATACCTCCTATATACACGTGAGAAACCTAGGAAAACTAAGTCTCCAAAATGGCCAGAGCCATACTGTAAATAGCTCTCACTAAAGACAATAGATGTTGGGGGTGGAGAGTCAGTTATGGGAGGTTACCAGGAAAAGCACAGTGGAAGTGTAATGCTGTTAAGTGGATTTAAATCCATGTCTTCTCGATTGATAATAGTTTCTAGAGATTTTAGAGTTATCTTGGTATAACTAGGGAGACACTTTTACAAATGGAGATTTCCCTTATACATGTAAATGTCTCCTACAAAAGGGTAACTATTTGGTTTTCAGAGTGTCTTAAGAATAACTAGCTTAAAATAATCAATATGCTAAAGAGGCATATTTTGGGGTGATAATATTTGCTCCCCTACAAGGGTTCCTGAAGACCTCATGTAGCAAAACTGCCTATCCACCCTGAATAAAGTTCATTTTTCTTGACTTTATGTGAGATAGAATTAAACTTCTTTCCTATCTGAGCCACCCATTTGGGGGTGTCTTTGTATAGGAGCTTCATATATACCTGACTAATACATCAGAATACAAAAGAACTATTTGAAGATTATTCCTAGTTTAAAGGGCAACATATTGCCAAATAAAATAAGCTGAATACTGCTTAAACTCACTGAATTCCTAAGCCCTTTTCTATTGTCTGAATGTTTGTGTCCCTCTAAAATTTATATGTTAAAACCCTAATTCCCAAGGTGTTGATATTAGGAAGTGGACCTTTGGGAAGTGATTAGGTTATAAGGGCAGAACCTTCATGAATGGGAGTAGTGCCCTTATAAAAGAGATACCTTGACATCTTCCACCATGTGAGGATAAAACAAGAAGCCTGTGACCCAGAAAAGGGTCCATTTTAGCATCCTGATCTTGAATTTCCAGCCTCCAGAACTGTGAGATATAAATTTCTGCTGTTTATAAACTACACAGTCTGTAGTATTTTGTTATAGAAACCCAAACAAACTGATATCTGTCCAATTTGGACTGAACACTTTTCTCTAGGATTAGAGTCAAAATATTTAGCAATTCATACAACATAGGCCAACCAATCAGAATAGTTCTGGTAATGACTTAAATCAACAAGCAGTGGCTTGTATGAATCCTGCATTTCATTGAGAAAAAGGTGACTGGAATTAATTGGGCTAAGAAAAAGATGATTAGAAAGTGACCCAATAAGCCGTAGCGTTGAAATGAACTGAATTTGAATTGCTCTGTTCTAAGGTTCCATAGTCTCTTAGCTGGGCAGTTCTCATTGCCCTGAAGGCATCTTCATTCTTGAGGATCTCAGAAAGAATAGTTTAACTTTTAAATCCCTTCCCTCAACTGAAACCAAGAGCTGGGATTATCTACCAGCCCCACTTTGAGTGTTATTTGCATATATTAAGAACTAATTCCTTCTTAAACTTTTGGGAAAAAAGTGCAATACCCAGGGTTTCTAACAGTGGGAATGAAACCCCCAGGTGATGAAAGCCTACCCTTTATATATTTTGGCTCCCTCTTTCTCCAACAGTAGCCCCTATCAGGAAATAGGAATATATTACTCCCACGCAGGTTTTTATACTTTTGCAGCAAATATGACAAAATGTTCTCACCTCATAATATAAAGGTAGTGACTACCTTTGGAGCCTGTGATTATTTTTTTGGTATGCTTGAAATATTTTATGAAACATTTATAAACTTATGAAATATGTTATGCTTTATAATATGATAATTAAATATTAATATAACAACATTAAAAAGAAGCAGTCAAAAACTCAAAGTGATTTTTACAGTAGCAAAAAATAAAATGAACTCAATGGGTTACCTAATTTGTTATTAATAGTTTTGTATGATGTCACTATCTACCAGGTTAAGGAAATCTAATCACCTTAATTTTTTCATGTGTATCTTACTTTCAAAAACTGCTAACAACATTGGGTTTTCTTTCTGAATTTTTTCCATTACCTATGAATGACATAATACTCCAGTTGGAGTCCACTATAACTAATATAACTATAACACCAAGTTTCCTCACGAGTACATATTCTATTTGCCCCTTTTTATCTTGCTCATTCCAGGTCAAATTTGATTTAAGTAACACTAGGAACATAGCAATATTTTATTTCTGTTGGCTTTAATTGATTGTTCTTTACGTTCATCTCTATAAATATGGGAATTTCATCTATCTTGACTGAATTTTATTTTTCAACTTCTTAAGGGAGGGAAATCCTGCAGTGGACAAGATCAGTTCTTAACAAAGTGATGAAGTTATTATAGATATAAACAATAGGCCTGGGTTCTTGAGGAAAATATTAGAAATTTCCTCCTATGACGAGTGGTTAAAAACTAGGAATGACAACTATGGCTTTGTCAAAACCTTATCACAGCCAATGGGTCTAATGTTCCTTTCTGATGGGATGAAAACTGAAAAAGAAATCAGTTAAAATCTAATTCAAGAGTAATGGACGCATCTTTGTGATACACTCAGGATAGAGAGAGAAAAGTGATCTGCTTGACTACAGTGAACTGTGTGCAAAGGTAATTAAAGAAGTTGGGTTATCAATTCTCATCTCCACCAAATAAACTGAAGTTAGTTAGTGCCTTAAGATAATACAATAATAAACTAATAAGTACTTCAAGAGCCTGAAAGTGATAAAGTATTTCCCAAATACTGATTCAGGGGAGGAATTCAGAGGTCTAGGAAGATCAACATACAGTCTAAGGGGTGTGTATTGAAATACAAGGTCCTCAACAGCAACTAGCCAGTCTCCTTATTACAATAATTATGTGATTATGAAGGCCAACCCCTACCCTTACTCCTTTTTATCACTATCTGACACTTCCTTTCTTCTACCTCCTACTTCCTGTTTCTTATCCCCACCCCAGCAGCACCTTCCAGCAATAACTTACGCTCCTCAAAATGAGCAGCCTCGGGCCAATTGTTTCATTTACTGTACTCTAGGGCAGCCGTTCTCAAAGAGTAATTTCTAGATCATCAGCAGCAGCAGCAACAACCTGGAAACTTACTAGAAATGCAAATTATTAGGCCCCACCCCATACCTACTGAATGAGAAACTCTGGGGGTGGGGCCTACTAATGTCTTTTAACATGTTTTCCAGGTAATTCTGATGCATGCTAAAATTTGAGAATCTGTTTTAGGAAAGAAAATTCTTAGAAGTCTGAAATGCTTGAGGACCTCCGGCCAATCACTGATTCTCAAGGGACCTCGAAAATCCTTTGAATTGGAAGCAAGATCTTTAATCCTCCAAAGAATCAATCTGGTTTTTCTAAGACAAACCTCAGAGGTGGATATTTAGCATTTTTGAGAGCACTTACTAGATCCAAGTGCTATGTTAAGTACATATCCTGTTATGGTATCAATAATTTCATTTTATAAGTATGGAAACCTAAATTTAGAAAGATTAAGTAATTTGCACTGGGTCATAAGGTCAGTAGATGATGAAGTCAGAATTCTAAGCCATGTAAGCTGGTTCTATAGTACTGCTTGATTTTCTGGTTTGTTGAAAAGGGGTAGTGAAATATAGCTCTATGCTAAAAATTTTTGCTTGGATTTTTCATTCAAGAAGACTGAACATTGGCTCTTTCTTGTGCCTTGGGCTTTTTGAATTATCTGCAGAAGTTAGTGTTTGTTTAAATTTCTCAGTGAGTGCACTCACTGTGATTAATCTTAATTTAGTTACTGAGTCCAGTAACTAATTTAAAATTAATTAATTAATTTTAATTTTAATTTAAAATTAATTTATTTAAATTAATTTAATTTAATTAATTAATTTAAAATTAATTTAAAAAAAATTTTTTTTTTTTTTTCCTGGCAAAGCAAACTTTATTGTGGCCCCGGGGTTGCAGCTTTCCCCTCCAGGTCCTGCTGAAACTTGAGAGTTGGGCTGAGGGCCTCTGGTGTCACCCCCAACAGCTCCGTCCCCTTCAGACTCAGATGGAGAGAGGCTGGGTGCGGTGGGGTGGGGGGATCCTGGGGAACGCGCCAAGGAAGGCAGGCCACCCTGT
>CM053604.1:105700020-105890372 GCA_028646535.1 Procyon lotor | reverse complement strand
CCTGGCAAAGCAAACTTTATTGTGGCCCCGGGGTTGCAGCTTTCCCCTCCAGGTCCTGCTGAAACTTGAGAGTTGGGCTGAGGGCCTCTGGTGTCACCCCCAACAGCTCCGTCCCCTTCAGACTCAGATGGAGAGAGGCTGGGTGCGGTGGGGTGGGGGGATCCTGGGGAACGCGCCAAGGAAGGCAGGCCACCCTGTGGGGTGCTCTACCTATTTGTTAATGTACTAGTAGTTGAATTTTAGTATTATAATCTCGTGGTGCCATGGAAATTACTTAGAGTAAATAAAAAGATATGTACATATGATATTGTGTTTTGTTCCTTGGAAGTTTTTATTGAATTATAACAATAATATGTATATTTTTTACAAATAAAGATACTTTAAAAACTATATTTTCAAAAAAAACCTTTGGTTCATGTGATACTCAATTTGGAAATAAATGAATAGGGGAGTAGTATAGGTTGAAATGATGTAGTTATAATATTAATTTTTCTGGAATTTTTTTCTTTTTTGAGATACACGGTTATTATAAAAACACATGTTTTTGTATTGCATCAAGCAACAAATTAAAAGTCATATTCATAAATGTATTAGAAATATCTGAAAACTTTAGGTGATTATTTGGTCCTTTACACAACAAAGCAATTTCTACTGTCATTGTACAGAGGCATTGTAAGTCTACTTAACTTCTACTCACAGAACATGGTTCTAAATACATGCACAGCAAAGGCCATTAAAAAACGTTTTTTTTTTTTAGTAGTGAACTAGTTTAAATGGAAACATGTCTACTTGTTTTGATAAAATATTAAAGGCTAGCTATAATTAGCACTAAGTACTTCAAAATAGATTGTGGTTTAAATATTAATAATTGATGTGGCATATACCTTCCATATAGAAAGTGTTTATACGTGCTTCATTTTTACACATGGACATTTAGTGTCCAAAATTTATACACCAAGAAAACCACATAATGCTCTGTGAAAAACTGTCAACACCAAAAGATTTGCATCTGGCAGGAGTTGATGCTGGGAAGGAGAAAAAGATATCTAATCACAGTTTTTACTCAAGGTGCATATGCCTTGAAAAAAAGTCTTACCAAGCAATTAAAAATGCTTCATATTGAAAGAGCTAATAGATAAGTGTCCCCAAAAGGGTTAGAAAAAACAAATGCAATACAATAAAAATATCATTTGACATAAGAATGCATCAACTCCTCCACCGTGCCAGCTAGACGAAGTGGGAAATACTCAGCTGCCTTTGTTGGGACAAACTCAAAACTTGGATTAGGTCCTCCTAATGAGCAGATGACCTCTGAATAAGATGATTCCGTAGGCTTCTTTAATAATATACCATTATTCCTACTTGCCTTGGAACAAAAATCACTCAATTTGGGGAGACTATGGGTGAAAGGCAAATTTGACGAGATTTAGTTTACATTTGCTTTGTAATGCATCACCCAGAGCAAATTTACCTCTATCTTTAGGAAAAAGATGACATCCGCCATGAAGTATCTTACATTTTTCTGTCTGCTATTTCCAGTGTCATATATCTGACATATGATAACCTCCCTTTATAAACTCTAATGTTAGGGAAAAGATTTTATTCAATTTCGGTGCCCGTATGGCTATTCTTGACCTACTTGCAAGTATATGACAGGATACACTGCACATTCTCTTATTCTGACGTTTTTATTTCTGACATTGAACATAGCTTTTAAGAATAAAATAATCTTTATTGTATAGGCATCAGAAAATTAAAATGTAAAAATCCACTTGACCTCATTTTTATATGGATACCTTATTGCCTGCCCTTGAGGTATTAACATTTTATATCACAAAAAATATCTTTTTAATTGTGATTTTCATAGTTAAACATTGAAATCCTGAAGTATTTTGTTTTTTTGTAATCATCTTTGTTAGAATAAAAAAAATAGTTTTGATCAAAATGTTGTCTTAGTTGTTACTGACAGCTGTTAAAATGCTGCTAAAAATACAGTGCCAACTACTGAAAAGCTAACTGCTCCTGTGAAGTCCTAATGAGAAATTCTAAATGAGTTTTTCATCAAGTTCAACAGACTCTTATGTTTCTCACACCTGACCCACTGGATTGTTTCACTTTTCTGTGGTTGTTATTGCACATAATATCAGAGAAACAGCCCCAATGCATAGTCCTAATGTGCAAACAAACCATGAATTTATTTATGTAAGATTAGCACAGTTATTTAAAGGTGATGATTTGCCTGTACTAAACCAAGAAAAAGAGAAGAGAAAAAGACAAGAAATTGAAAATATCTTTATTTTTATTAAAATATACTGCTCTAAGTTCCTCTCCCCCTTTTCAACTACTGTACATTATTTCTAAATTTAGAACATCAGTGTAGGCACAGTGAAATCTGATTTGCTTCTAATAATATGGCATACTAATTGTGATGCATGTGCTGTTGGGTGCTCTGTCATCTCAAAATCTGGCCATGGAAATGTATTAGGTTTATACATTTTTATTTTAAATGACTACAAATGAAATTAAGGTAGATAGATGATTAAATAGTTAGGAAAAGAAATACAGAAATGAAAGCTAATAAAAATATCCCAAATAGTCCAGAAAATTGAGTTTGGTCTATTTTGGATATTAACAAAAACCCTGATATGTTTTGTATTTATCTTCAGGTCCACAATTTCTTATTTGCTTGCAATGTTTATAAACTGTAACATGTGTGTTTTGCAATAAACCAAGAAAAAGTTCTATCTTATATTATTCCCCTATTTATCTTCTCTCTCCAATTCCCCCCTCCTCTCTCATTTTGACTCTCTGTCTTTCTCAACTCTTTCCAACAGCTGGTAAGAGACAGCGGGGGGGTTGGGGGGGGTGGAAAAAAAGAAAAGAAACCCTAGCTTTTTAGAAAGAAAAAAATGCCAGTATGGCTAGGCTTATTAATGAAGTTAACTATGACCAAATGTTTAGCCTTTAATTTTTAAAAATTATTGAGTACAATTAAATTATATGATACCTAATGGTCTTCACTTTCTTGTTAGTAAGTAAAGATACAAAGGAGAGGTATTTAATACATTTCAAAATAAAATCCAAAAGATTTTTCTGGGGGGGTAGGTAATGATTTCATGGCTTAAACAATTCTTTTTTTTTTTAATATTTTATGTATTGATTTGACAGAGAGAGAGATATAAGTAGGCAAATAGGCAGGCAGAGAGAGGGGGAAGCAGGCTCCCCACTGAACAGAGAGCCTGATGCGGTCTAGATCCCAGGACCCTGAAATCATGACTAGAGCCAAAGGCAGAGGCTTTAACCCACTGAGCCACCCACAATTCTATGTTTTTTTTCCTTCCTCCAGAGTCAGCTCTTTGAAGAAATGGGATTAGCATCAGGGAACTAAGGGGTGGCTCTGCTAAAGCTAAAATAAAGAGCAAGGGAGAATTTTTTTCCAACACAAACTTAGATGATATTAGTCTTTGTATCTGAAGTTATATAATAGAGGATGTGATGTCACACATGTAAATTGCAAACGCTGAGTCTTGCATTTTATGGTGGCAAACCTCAGGGAGTTTGACACTAATGGGATGAGGGAGGGTGGCGTCCTAAGATACAGCGACGTGAACGGAGGGTGATCTATTTTCAAGAGGGAGATAACTATTACTGCTGCTTCAAGATTTAAGAATATTTGGCAGCTGTAAATTGTCTCTATTTGGAGATGAAGTTCCTTTTCTCTTCCTTTCTTAATTTTATTTAAAAAAATTTTTTCATCCTTTTGCAGAGAGAAAATATGCTTATCTAAAAGGATGAAAAGAACAACTTTGTTGAGACAGTTTAAAAAACAAGCAAATAATGACATTTCTAAGTGTACACTTTTTAAGGTGGTAGGGCATTGGCACAAAGAGTATTTCCAAACAACTAGAAAACCCTGCATCCCCATCTTTGATGGAGTCTCTCAGGGGCATCACTTATGGAGTGATTCCAAGCAAAACAAGTGTCACCTTCTCTTTAGATGAGGAAGCCACAGGTCTTATCCTGGAGCTGTTCTCCCTTAGGGTGGCACAGGACCACTTCTTGTCTTACAAATGGCACAACAAAATAAAGAGAAGAGGAAAACTTACTTGTTCAAATGTTTGGGCAAATAGCTAAATACTTAGATATCCCCAAAGATGTGCCTGTTAATAATTGCAAGATCCCTGAATACCCCTTCCAAAGGGTAAAAGAAGCTGCTATATATGGGCATATGCTACTCCCCAGCCCCAACTATTTTGGTGTGAAAAAGTTTCAAAAGAATATATGTGCTTAAAAACTCAATCTTAGTTTGGTAATATCAAATGGTTTTTAAGGCAGGGAAGATAATAATTTGAGAATGGATAAGAAAAAACACAGGAAGAAATCTTTGTCCCATAGTCTGATCCTTGACAAGTTGTCTGTAGTGGAAATTATTGATTAAAATCATGGTAGAGTTTCAGGTAAAGAATGTTTATGGTAAATCATTTTTTAAAGGGGGAAAGAATAATAGATACCTAATTTACTAATTTTGTAAACAGAATTTACATCATATAGGTTACCTTAAATAAGAGTTTTCTCTAACATTTCATTATGAAAAATTTCAAGTATACCAAAAAGTTGAGAAAATTTTACAGCAAACACCAACTAGATTCTACCATTAATACTGTACTTCAATATACACATGCTTCATCACATATCTATCCATCCTTCTGTGTATTTTATCAACCCAACAGTGTCAATCCATCTTATTTTTGATGCATTTCATGATTCAGTTTTTGCAGCCAGGACACTTGTAATTACTTACTAATATGTTCATTTTGAAAATATATTATTTATTATTTTCTTGATTTCGCTTAAAACATAATACCTTAAGAACTTCACATTCCCTACAAATAAAGGAACTGAGGCAAAAGGTTGTTTTATCAGAGGCCAAAATGCCACCTTCAGCCACCTAAGAACTGAGTAGTGGCAATACTGTGTAGGTGATGGACGCAACGGGAAGCTGGATATTCGGACAGTGGGTTTGTGGTTGAAGAAAGGCAATGATTGTTTTAACAGGGCAGCTCCGAGTTTAACACGGTTTTGTGTGGGAAGAGATTAGCAACTTTCACAGCTATTTAGGAAAAAAACGGGAAAGAACCCTGAAAAGGGCGGGGGCGGGGGTAGTTAGGATGGTGGTCAATAGATCCCGTAGGAAAATAAGTGCTAAACTGGGAAAGGGGTGCGTGGGGGGGGCCGGGGGGGGGGCGGTTTGTTCGCGGGGTTCAAAAACTGAATCATAAAGGATAACAAGTAGGGAAGCCTGTAAGGGGTAGCGACTCTATCCCCCGAATGAATTTATTTCCGCAAGGGTAGGTGTAACTGTGCGGTGGAAGAGTCTGGGGCTGAACGTGTATCTCACACACGTGAGTGAGCGTGAACCCGCGCACAAGCGCGCGCGCGCACACACACACACACACACACACACACACACACACACACAGCACACACATCCCCTGATTATGGTAATCTGTGTGGCAGAGAGTGGCCGACGTGGGACTTCGGAGAGTCTCCGGAGACTGGACTCGGCAGACAGCTCCCCAGGGCAGAGGGAGCGAGAGAATCCCGGGATCGCGGGTCACAGCTTCATCTTCAGCCCCTTGCCCTGCGCCAGCCTTCGCGGCTGGGTCGCCCCCCTTTCACTTTCGCGTCTGCGTAGGTGTCTGCCCCGGCTGGCGCGAGGGCGCGGGGGCGCGCGGGGCGGCGCGGGGGCGCGCGGCGCTCGCTGAGCAGAGGGGGGAGGGGTCCTGGCGCTGCGCCCTTTCCTCAGCTTGCTCCACGGAGGCACTACCGTCCGCATCTCAGCGGCTGTCAGAGATAGGGGACCGGTCTCGGCCGCCGCTCTTCACCAATCTCCCCACACGCCCCCAAGCACAGCCAGCCGTCCTTTCTCAGCGCCCCCCCCCTACGGTGGGGGTGGGGCAAAGGCGCCGCAAGCTCAAGAGGGGGGAGAGGAGCAGCCTCACTGGGTGGGCGGTGAGGGAGCAGGAAAAGAAACTTTTCACTCCCGCCCCCCGCGCGTGGTCCCCAACCCGTGCCACCCCCCGCGGGTGGGGACTGCACCTGAGGCCAGGGCGCGAGCTCAGGCCCAGACTTTGGGAAGACGTGGGAAGTGGTGGAGAGAGGGTTACGTGCTTTGGGGGTTCCGTTTTCCCTCGGCCTCCCTGCTGCCAGGGGCCAGGGTGAGAGGGCAACTGGCGCCCCATCCCGATTTCCCACCAGCCGGTGGCTGGACGCTTTGCAGCCTCCTCCGGCGTCTGAGGGTGTGACCCGGGGAGGGGGCCACGGCGCCGCGGGCTCCCCCTGCGGCCGCCCCCTCACATACACACACAGACACACACGCTCTGCCGCCCGAGCTGTCACCGGCCACCCCAGGCCCGAAGAGGGGGCGCGGATAGCCGCGCTGCGGGGCTCAGGCACGGAATCATCCCGCCGTACTTCCCGGCTTCCAGAGCCGCCACCGTCAACGCCTAGGAGACCAGCAGCCTCGGGAGAGGGGCCCGCTTGAGGCCGGGCCGCCGCTGCTGGGGGCGGGCGGGCGCCAGCGTCCCCTTCTGCGCGATTTGGCGCCGCCGCCTCGCATCCTCCTGAGGGGTAACACTACTGGTCTATAGCTCTACCCACCGTCAGTAGGGCGACTGCCGGGATTATCATCCCCTCCATCCTTACCGCCGATCTGCTAATATTGGACTTGCTGGTGGTGGCGGCTGCGGCGGCGGCGGCGGCGGCGGCGGCGGGAGTCTCGCTGCCCTCACCCCCACCCACCCACCCCCCGCCCCGCGCCCCAGCTTCCCCACCATGTCCTAGAAAAGGTGAGTGCAGCGACAGTCACTTTGCGCTGACAGAGGCGGGAGGGGGCCCGGGGAGCGCAGAGGCGGCCCTGGGGAAGGCAGGGTCCGCGAAGAGGGCTCGGGTGGGCGAACCGAGGTGGGCTGTGGGCATGAGACCAGGTGCCCGCCGGGCCGCCTCCGGGCAGGCGTGCTGGGCGGCAGGCGAGCGATCGCAGCGGCTGTCCCTGCAAAATCTAACCTAGATTTTACAAGAATCTGAGATCCAGGGCAAGACCGGCCCTCCGTAAAAGGAGGTAAAAACTTAGTAAAAGAGACACGTCCATTCCTTTAATAATGAATAATTTGTCAGCGCAGGTTGAGCCACCGCCTCCTTGCCTGCCCCGGCGTTAGCTAGGTCCGGGACTCCCCTTGGTCCTGCCGGCCGCTTGCTCTCGGCCCGGTGCGATCGATGCCAGACTGCACGCCTGGCCCGGACAGCGCGCGTGACGGCGGGCCCCGCGGGAAAGTTGGGACACTTGGCGGGGACTCCCGGCTGCGGGGTCCCGGGGGACGCTTCACGCAGGGGACTGCTGAGCACCGAAGTCGTCCCTGCCGCCAAGGAGTTCCCTACCTGGAGCGGCGGCGAATTCGTCTTCCTGGGTTCGGGGTCTGGAATCCCAAAGCTTAATTACTGTGAAGAGAGGAGGGGCCTTTGGGCACAGACAGGGTGAACCCCCCTTACCCCCCGCCCTCCGACTTTGGCGGGTGCGAGGCAAGGGTGAGACGGGAGGCTGCACAGCTGCCACCACCGGGCTGCGGGTCGCCAAGGGCTGGGGGACCAGATTTAGGTGTGTACGTCACTGGTGCTGACTCCGGGCCAGCCGGGAGCCCAAAACGGAGCCTCAGACGCGGAGCCTCAAAGTCCTTAGAAATCAAAGTTAAGAAGCCCTTCCTTTTGCTTAGTAACTACAGCGTTTGGGTGGGCGAGAGGAGAGTCGAGGAGGGGGCGGTTGGAGGGAAACCGAAATTTCTTCTTGCAGACACTCGATCCTTAGAAAACACTTTGATTCCTTTCCCCTCCGGTGTATTTCTCCCAATTATGGGCACCCCCTCCCACCCATTATAAAGAAGTGAATATCCTCAATGGTAAGCTTTCAAATTGAGCTAGTGGAAAAATCCAATACTAAACTAATAAATGCACCAACAAAATCATAAAGGAGAGCAGCAGCTCTTGACCCCGGCACTTTTATTTTATTTTATTTTATTTTGATGGTGGGGAGTGAGTGGGAGAGAGGCTGCGTTCAAAGCGCTTTTCCTGCACGGTTAAAACAAGGAAATTCAAATCAAGTGGGAACGTGATCCTCTTGCTCGCTGGCAGCGACGCTGCGGCTGCTCTGCTCAGAGGTAACTCGCAAGACGGAGGAAAGGGGCGGGGAGAGGAACCTCGGGGGTCGGGTAAAGCCTGCTAGGAGTCCTTCCCCGCGCGCGGCCGCTGTGGGCGGTGCCTGGGCCAGGGCTGCCGCTCACCTGGCGCTGCAGGTGGAGAGCATGAGGGAACAACACCTTGACTGAATCTCGGAAAAACCGACTCCTTCCGCGTCACCACACTTTTAACCTCTTTCCAGAAACCCTGAGGTCTGCCAGGAGGAGAGTCAGGTGGGCGCGAGCAAGTTTGGGGCAGTCGAGCGAGAGGGGCGGAAGGCAGCGTGTGGAGGGTGCCTAGTGCCCAGTGTCGTAGCTGCTGCCCGGCACCCCAACTGTCCGCCGTGGCTGCGGCTTTAAGGGAGCTGCCGAGTCTAGGCTGTGTCGCAGCAACTTTGTATCAGTCATGTCGCCCTCTTGGTGACTGACAGTCAGGATTGTCCAATGAGAAGCCCGCCTGACCTGTGCAGCGTGGAGCCTTGCTTCCCTCTGGACCAATAGGAAGGGCTCAGGGGGGCGGGATAGCAACCTGAACTTTATCTGGACATGTGACCACCCCGGCCCTGGAGCTGGCCCACTCCCCCTCCGGGCTTTCGCCCGCCCTCTCTCCCTCGCTCCCTTCCCACTCCGCCCGCCCTAGCCCTGGCCCTGGCCCTGCCCCCGCCCCCTCCTCTCCGCCCCTCCGCGCCCGGGGTGTCATTGGACCGGGGAGACGCAAGCCAACTTCAGGCTGCTCGGAGGAAGCCCGTGCAGACACCTGGGTGCAAGAGCGTTGCTGCCTCGAGCTCTCTCGCTGCAGGGAGAGCGGCACTCGCTGGCCTGGATGTGGTTGGATTTAGGGGGGCTCCGCAGCAGGGGTGTCGTGGCGTTGGCGAGCGCTGCAACAGGTAGACGCCGAGAGACGGACCCCGGCCGAGGCAGGTGTGTAGGGGTGCGCCGTGGGGCGCCGCTTGCCGGACTCGGCTTGCGGCCGCGGCGCGGGAGCGTGCACTTTGCAGAGAGAAGTGGCTGCGTAATCCGGAGGCACAGTCAGTATGGTGCTGTGTGCTTGTTGTTTTGTTTTGGTTTTCCACTTTTTACCCCCTTTGGCCGCCAGAGGACTATTTTGGGAAAGTTTGGCCACTTTGGATAAATGCCCTCTAACGAGCAGCTTTCAACCGCCTTTGGCAGTGGGAGGTCTACCTCCCTTCCCCTTCCCCAAGGATGAATTTCGGATCGGTTTCCTTCAACAATTTTTAAAGGACGTTTGAATAATATATTTTCCTCTATCAATTGCGGAAGCACCCAAATCTTAGCTGGAGGTGTAGCGGAAAGGGCAGTTGAAGGAGATACAGATCCTGATGTAGCCTGTATGAAAAGGGCTCTGGAAATTCGTGCATTCCCGTTCCCTAGTATTTATAAAACTCTTGAGAGAGGCTAATGCTTTCTGTAGCATCAGTTGGAATTCCAAAGGCAGGGAAGAAAGGATGAAGCTTCTTTTGGTGTCATCCGTACCCTACTATTCTAAACTTAGGTGCATGGCTTTTCCTACTGAATTTTAAAAGACTGTGTTTAAATCAGAATGGTTTATGGCACCATCAGTTTTAACTGTTTATTATAATCTAGAAGTTAGAAAAACTTTTGATAGACAAGTTTTTGAAAGCGGTGAATTTCTAATGCACTTAAATTGCGTTTTAACATTTGTATGGCCATTTCTATAGGTGCCGTTATTGATTGTATTTACAAAGTAATGTTAACAGCGTTCTCCATCTGTGAAGTTCTGTGAAGTTTTAATTTTATGTTTGAGCTCAAGGCACACTGTAATTGAAATGCCTGAGGATAGAAGTTAAAAAAAAAAATAAAGGGGAGCTTTTTCCTTTAAGGGAGACGTAGTTTGGTGTGGGGATTTTGGAAGGATCAGGTGGCTCAGTGAATTAGGTGAGTGAATAGAAATCAGGTGTGCTCAGTTCTAACTGGTTCTGCTCTCTTAGGTGACCTTGGGCAGGTTTCTATCATTTACCTCACGTATAAAAGAGGAGAAGATAATAGTTCTGTAGTGAGGTATGACAGAAAAATAGTCACATACAGCAAACTTTCACAGCGATGCAACCACTGAAAACTGTGAAATTCTTAAGGTTCTGTCTTTAAGATGCCCTATTACAGTGAAATAACTATAGAAAATGGTATGTTTTAAATGGGACTATGTTTGGGGGGATATTAAAAGTGAAAGTGTTTTCAGACAAAATACAAATTCACAAGAATCTTTGTTAATATTCCTGGAAAAAAAGAACTATTTCCTTATGGAAAAACGCAATTTAACATAAACTGTAAAACATAAAATTTTAAAGTCAGGTTTTTCCTTTGCAAAAATAGTGTTTAAGAGCATATGAATGGCTTAAGGTAGAACTTTTATTAGCGCTTTGCCTTACTTTTGTGAAATTTCTTTTATGTTTTGAGGACGTCCATTTGCATGAAAATTAAAGGGTCATAATGGTTTTGTCTTTGTCCCAGGAGAGTCTCTGTTAATAGTTTCTGCTGTAGGGGAGATGAGTCTGATTCTAGATAGGTATACATGAAGTGTCTGCTTCATCATATACTTTAGTAACAAAAACTTTCCCTTTACCCTCTGGGTATTAAGTTCTATGAGGAGTATAATGATCACGAGTATTTTCAGTATTTATTAGTAAGTTCAGGTTAACTGAAATTCTGCTCAAGCCATGGTTATTATGCCACTTGCAAAAAGACAACCTGGCTTTCCTGGACTACATAGGAAATGAATGCTTAACCTAATCTATTTGTTTACAGAGAAGAGTGATTAAAATAATGGGTACTCAGCATAAAATATTTTAATACTCCTAAGTCTTTAAAAACTCTGATCTTTAAAAATATTTGCAGCGGAAGCCATGCAGATGCTAGATGTTCTCTATTCTTTTGTGCCTGACAGTTGCCAGCCTTTATTTTCTTCGAGAGGTGCATCTAAAGTTGGTAGATAAAGACAGTATTTTACACAGAACTAATTTAGATTTCAACAAAGCCTTTTGCAAATTCTTTAATGATAGCCCTGTCAATAACATGGTGAAATGCAGCCTGTTTTATGTTATTGTTAAGAGTTCAAGGCAAGGCAAACAGGACTTGGAAAGTTGTGATCAGCTGCATGATGTTAGTGATAAGGTGCTTCCTTGTAGAGTGCTTTAAGATTGTACTTGCCTGCTCTCTTCCATGTAGATTCTCTTCGAATCTTCATGTAGCCTCACAAGTCTGAGATTTGGCTCCTGCTTTAGGGCAGAGCGATGAAAGGCATCCCTTAGAATATTAGTAGGTGTTGTGGAAAAAGGGGGCAGTGGCCAAGTTATTTAGAGGACTCTGGAATAAAAAGGAAACAGGTTTCTGCACTGTAAAACTTCTCAGGAGTTTAGCATGCAGATTTATTTACACTGTGAAACTTCAGAAAAGCAGTAGGTTATCATCCTTTCCAAGAGAACGTTTGGAGAATGGACTTTTGGAGAGGGATCTGGAGATAGGATTCTCTTTTCAGACTGTTGCTTAGGGTGGGGGTGGGGTGGGAGGAGTGGAGATGAGGAAGGAAGCTGTAGGTGGAAGGTGGGGAGGCTGGAGGCTTTGGAAGCCTTTGGCTAGGGTCCCAGGCAAGGGTGATCTGCAGGCATTAGGGTAGAGGGTGGTATAGTTCACAGAGAAAGGGAATGTGGGTTTAAGGACAGGGTTCAGGGTGGGAAGTGAGGGAGGGGTGATACACAATAGATGTTCCGTTTTGAAGATGAATAGACCTGTTTTTTGTGCTGTTTAATGAATTTGGACCTGAAACATCTATACCTTAGATGTGCCTCTATTCAAGTTTAGTATGAGGAGGACAGAATATTCTTAGAAGTAGAAGCACAGAATACTATGGTTACAGGTAAGTGGTTTTTCAATAAAGGAGAAAAGGTCAGTGTTAGCAGTTTAAGTCTCATTTCACGACATATATATATGTATGTGTGTGTGTGTGTGTGTACACACACACACACACACATAATTCAACTTTTCTTTTATCCACACTTAATTTTTTGGCTGGAATTACCAGAAAAACACCTCAACTGTTGTAATTTGATTTATTTTCCTCTGCTTTGTGATTGACTTGTGATTAGGAATTTATAGAATAATGTTTTTTAAATAAAAGGTTACATGCTAGATTTTAGTGTTCAAAAATTGAGTATTGGTTATAAGAGTTAACATTTTTTAATTTGTACTGGGTTATCTGCTTGGGATGCAGTGGTGAAATTGACAAAGTTTCTGCCTCCTGAGAACTCAAAATGTAGTGTAGAATATGGAGAAGAGATAATTACAATACTTAGACAATTTAGACATTACATATCATTATAGAGCCTTGTGATATCTATTGCCAGCTTATTTAGTAGAGCCATTCTATTACTTTTCTGTGTTAATTAATGTAAGTTCTCTAGCAGAAGGACTTCCTAGTCTCTTTTCCTGAGGGGAAGCTAAGGAAGATGGGGACAGTGTGTGTCCAAGGGGGAAAAGGATGAGAGGCCTAAAGTAATATTGATGTACAGAACTGCAGAAACTGCATCAGACTTTTATTTGGGTCATGGATTGTTGACACACCTGAAAGGATTTGAAAAATGCATACATAATGATTTTAGCAGTTTTGTATATTAAAATGTAAAAATGACATTTTAAATTAAGAATGCGTTAATTTTCTTTAAGACATGTTTCTTTAGAGTGGTGGTTCTCAAAGCAGGGGACATTTGGCAATGTCTGGAGACATTTTGGTTATCACAGCCAGATATGGGGAGTGCTGCTTGCATCTAGTTGATAGGTGTCAGGGATATTGCTAAACATCTTACAATGCATAGGACAGACCTTCACCACAAAGAATTTAACAGGCCCAAAATGTCAGTAGTGCCGAGGTAGAGATACCTTGGTGTAGAGAGAAACCTGGGATCAAATTCCAGCTCTGCCACATAGCTATTGGCCTATGTCTCGGTTTTCCCAATATATCATTTGGATAATACTTTAATGAATCTTATAGGGTTATTAGGGTAAATAAGAGGCTTATAATGTGGCATCGAATTATGTAGTGCATAGGATTATGTAAATATAACCTATTATAATTATTTTGTCTATGAAATAAATTTATATAGAGAGCCAATGGATATGAATTGTGTATCTAAAAAAAAAAAAAAAGAAAGAAAAAAACAAACCTGTGAGCTCCCTGAGGATGAGGACTGTGCCTGTTTTGTTTATCACTAAGATTCAGTGACTGGTTGTAGGCCCAGGATGTAGCACGCACTTGGTAAATATTTGTTGAATGAATGAACACATAAATTGTCAGGACTCATCTCAAACTTCCTGCATTTACTGTTGAAAAGAAAACTGTCTCTGCTGGAAGTCTTTATAGCAGAGGTACCACTAAGTAAGGGTGCATGTCAAAGTCCCTGCCAGCATTGAAATACAGAGAATCTAGTGCTGACATTCCCGAGTTATTATACTGCCTCTCTATGGAGCTATGGGCCATCTTAATTAATCAGGATACATGAATCTTTACTTTTCAGTACTGACATTACGTTATCCGCATCACAAATCTATTTTAAAAAAATCTTTATTTAAAAAAAAATTCTTAATTTTTCCTGTGACAATTCACTTGATAACTTTAATTTCATATTGAGAAAAGGTAACATTGGTTGTATTTCCATATTGTTTTTAATAAAGCCACATATTATATATGGAAAACAGCTTCCATATGCTTGAAAAACTCCCAAGGTTTTGGAGTCAGAAGATTTAGTTTTAAACCCAACTTCATCACTTATCATGTCTTTGACCTTGGGCAAGTCACCCATATCACCAAGTTCCTCCTTGCTTGCCTCATCAGTCCCCAGGATTACTCTGAATATTAAATAAGTTAATATTTGTAGATATTCTGTGCAAATCTAAAGGCTGTATTATAGCAACATGTTACTTTTATTTAGATGTAAAATAATTTATGTGATTGCTGCTTATAGTCTAGCTTCTGGACAGGTCATAGTCAGTACTGTTATAAGAGCACCAAAAAGGTAATCATTTTAATATAACTAGAAGTATTGCTTATGATAAGTAGAATATGTACATACAGCTTAGTAAATGGAATTTTGGAATATCTTCTAAAGTAATATCGTTATAAGTGACTCTAATTCAATTTTTTAATATAAATTTATTTGTTAGCTATGGAGACCAAAGGCTACCACAGTCTCCCTGAAGGTCTAGATATGGAAAGACGGTGGGGTCAAGTTTCTCAGGCTGTGGAACATTCTTCCCTGGGACCTACAGAGAGGACCGATGAGAATAACTACATGGAGATTGTCAATGTAAGCTGTGTTTCCGGTGCTATTCCAAACAACAGTACTCAAGGAAGCAGCAAAGAAAAACACGAACTACTCCCTTGCCTTCAGCAAGACAATAATCGGTCTGGGATTTTAACATCTGATATTAAAACTGAGCTGGAGTCTAAGGAACTTTCAGCAACTGTGGCTGAGTCCATGGGTTTATACATGGATTCCGTAAGAGATGCCGACTACACCTATGATCAGCAGAACCAACAGGGAAGCATGAGTCCAGCAAAGATTTATCAGAATGTTGAACAGCTGGTGAAATTTTACAAAGAAAATGGCCATCATCCTTCTACTCTAGGCGGTGTGAACAGGCCCTTAAGATCCTTCATGTCTGACTCTGGGAGCTCTGTGAATGGTGGGGTAATGCGTGCCATTGTTAAAAGCCCTATCATGTGTCATGAGAAGAGCCCATCTGTTTGCAGCCCTCTGAACATGACCTCTTCAGTCTGCAGCCCTGCTGGAATCAGCTCTGTGTCCTCCACCTCTGCTAGCTTTGGCAGTTTCACAGTGCACAGCCCTATCACCCAGGGGACTCCTTTGACATGCTCCCCTAATGTTGAAAATCGAGGCTCCAGGTCGCACAGCCCAGCACACGCCAGCAATGTGGGCTCTCCTCTCTCAAGTCCATTAAGTAGCATGAAATCCCCAATATCCAGCCCTCCAAGTCATTGCAGCGTAAAATCTCCGGTCTCCAGTCCTAATAATGTCACTCTGCGATCCTCTGTGTCTAGCCCTGCAAATATCAACAACTCAAGGTGCTCTGTTTCCAGCCCTTCCAACACAAATAACAGATCCACGCTTTCCAGTCCAACTGCTAGTACCGTGGGATCTATCTGTAGCCCGGTAAACAATGCCTTCAGCTACACGGCTTCTGGCGCCCCTCCTGGATCCAGTGCAGCCCGGGATGTGGCTCCTAGTCCCGACACACAGGAGAAAGGTGCTCAGGAGAGCCCCTTTCCTAAGAGTGAGGAAGTCGAGAATGCCATCTCCAACGGTGTGACTGGCCAGCTTAGCATTGTCCAGTACATAAAACCCGAGCCGGATGGAGCTTTTAGCAGCTCATGTCTGGGAGGAAATAGCAAAATAAATTCTGATTCCCCATTCTCAGTACCAATAAAACAAGAATCAACCAAGCATTCATGTTCAGGCACTTCTTTTAAAGGGAATCCAACGGTAAACCCATTTCCATTTATGGATGGCTCATATTTTTCCTTTATGGATGATAAAGACTATTATTCTCTATCAGGAATCTTAGGACCACCTGTGCCCGGCTTTGATGGTAACTGTGAAGGCAGCGGATTCCCAATGGGTATTAAACAGGAACCGGATGATGGGAGCTATTACCCAGAGGCGAGCATCCCTTCATCTGCTATTGTTGGTGTGAATTCAGGTGGACAGTCCTTTCACTACAGGATTGGTGCTCAAGGTACAATATCTTTATCACGATCGGCTAGAGACCAATCTTTCCAACACCTGAGTTCCTTTCCTCCTGTTAATACACTAGTGGAGTCATGGAAATCACATGGCGACCTGTCATCTAGAAGAAGTGATGGATATCCAGTTCTAGAATACATTCCAGAAAATGTAACAAGGTAAGTTGGTTTTTTCCTCCTTTTTTGAAAATCATGGCTTTATAAAATGTTGAAAAGGGCAGTATTTATAGTGGATACATTTAAACACGGTTAAGTTTAAGTTTTTATTTTTGTTTTCAACATGGTCATTTAGTGCCCCCTCTTTCCTTGTTGGTATAATGTTACTGCTTTTTTGAAATAGAGAAACAAAAAATTCTTAAAATCTTTTAGAAAATATTTGTGTTGATTGTAAAGAAGTGTCTATGGGTATCCCCTCCCCCTTTCACATTGCCTGTTGTAGGTGTTTGGGAAAAGTTTGTTTTCTGCCGTCTGTTACTATATTTACTTTAGCAGACTAGTGCTAGATTATTTTTTCCTTTAGCTATACACTGGTTCACTAGAATTGTTTTAAATTTGTTTCTTTGTGGTCTTAGTCTTTTTTCTTAGCTTTTGTTAATCACGTCATTGGTTATGAAATATGAAATTGAACCCCAAATCTGTTACCCACAAGCTCTGCACCCTCTTTTTCCTTTTCTAAGTTAATTGTATGTAAGTCATGGTTTTCAATACAAATAAATCATTTCCTTAACTGTTGAGGGCTTTTAAAAACTCAGCACATCTAAAATTACTAAGTGGACAGTCTTGCTCTCTTACTTATATTGGAAGTGAAATATGTCACTGCAGTTTTGAGTTGGTATAACTTTTAAGATCTTCAAGAAGACACACTTTACTTACTGTAAAATATCTCTTGACTTTGCTTTTTGCAGATAGCATATTGTATATATTTAGAAAAAACAAGGAAGAGGTTTTCGATATGACTGTAAAGGGTGGTTCTAAGTTATACAGTGAATACTTGCATTGGACTTTGCTTCAGTACTGTTTTTATTACATGATTGTGATAAATGATCCCTTTATTGAACATATAAAGAATAGATGTCTGAGATATAGTTCTTTCCTTTGGCATTTAGGAATATGTGGGTTTTTCCCTTAAAAACTTATGTTGTGGGAAATACATTCATCCCATTAACAATATAGGGTTTACATGTGTTTCTATATCTTTCTCCTTCTGTTCTGTTTTCTTATGAGCCAAAAGCTAAAACTTTAATTCATGCGTTCTTTTCCTTGTCGTTGATTCAAACCTTGCTCCTCTTGCCTTTATGGAAGCAAACATTCCTTTAAAGGATACGTTATTACAGTTCGCGATAGCATGAACAATCATATTCTGATACTGCCTCTGTCTCTTAAATTCTGAACCCTAATGCGAGACAGCCTAAGATAGCATGGCTTTCATCTAGAGCAAACTCAGCATGTGGTCTCCTGCTAGTGCTTTGTTTTACTTTTAGAGAAGGAAATTTTGCACATGATGTCGATATTTTTGTAAGTGATGTTTTTAGTGAGTTAGTATGAGGGAGTACAGCCTGGTAGTTATGAGCATGGCTTCCTTGGTTGAAATCCCAGCTCTGTGACTTCATTGCTTTGTGTCCCTGCACACCGCCCTTCCCCTTTGGGCTTTTCGTTTTCTCATCTGGAGGAAAAAGAAAAAAGAATTCAACAGTACCCATCCCAAAGATAGTTTAGATAATTGAGTTAATTTTGCATATCATCTAGTATGCAATAGGTGTTACAGACATTTTAGTTCTATTAACATTTGATTAGTTTGCACAATCTTCATATCCTTTAGTTTTCTGTTTTCTTCACTATATGAAATTACAAAATAGTTTAAAGAAATATTTTATACATAGTTGAAAGAAATTTGTTGATAATTCTTATTAAATTCTACTCTATGATTATTTTATATGGCTAGGCATACAGCATACATTTGCCTCTACATATTTATTTGATTTTATAGTTTTGAAGGCTCTCACTTTGGGTAATGATATTTCTGGTAGCAGCAGTAGAGCTGTAGTAGATAAAATCATTAGTTCTCTGCTTTGTTTTGTTCTGCACTCTATTTCTGCTGTTTGAACTGTAGGTTGTACACTCAATTCCTGAAGCCCCTCCTGATGTTCTAGTGACCCATAGTCTTAAACATGTTAATGTGAGTCACTGACCTTGAGCCTGCTCTGTGTTTGTGGGCACCGAGGTGTTGTTCAATGTCTCTTCTGGAGTATGCCAAAATTCTTTACATACGTGTTAATATAGTCAGAGGGGATTCATTTTGTTTACATACATGTTGGTATTATGCTAGTTAGTAGGGATTCATTTTGTTTACATACATGTTGGTATTATGCTAGTTAGTATAAGTTTTCCAAAAACTTTAATAACAAAGCTTTAATATTATGAAGTGTCTTAGAGCTTACTGATTCTTGGCAGCTTTTTTTTTTTTTTAATATTTTCTTTATTTGACAGAGAGGGAGGGAGCACAAGCAGGGGGAGCAGCAGGCAGAGGGAGAAGGAGAAGCAGGCTCTCCACTGAGTAAGGAGCCTGATGCGGGGCTCGATCCCAGGACCCTGGGATCATGACCTGAGCTGAAGGCAGATGCTTAGCCCACTGAGCCACCCAGGCACCCCTCTTGGCAGCTTTTTCTGGCGAGTATTATCCAAACCTATTTGTTTTGATCGTTCTCAGAATAAAGGGTGAAGGACTAGAAGATATTTAGATTTTTCTAGATTTCAGTGCACGTGTTAGAATATTTCATTTAACCTCATCCATGCTTCATCGCCAGTCTCTTATTTAGTGTCTTCTGGATCAAAATCTATCCTTTTGGTCTGTATCTTAATGTGGGATGATGATACCCCATTCCAGGGGATGTGGAATATATTAAAGAATTACAGGTTGTGGAGGATGAAGGTGGTGTGCGATTGTTGTGTGTGACTATGTTTCAAATAACCTTTGTCTTTAGATTGAACTCTAAGCTGTTTTCTAATAGGTCTCAAAGTGTTTGGGATTCCTGAGAGCCTTTCAGGGAGGTTCATGAAGTGAAAAATCACATATTGGTAAAAGATCCACTCAAAATGGAGGATAGACCAGTGGCTTTTAATGTGTAATAGTGTATGAAAAGTTCACTAATGTGGTTTCAGATCCACATTGCAACTAACCTTCAAGAAATTACTTATGGGCAGTTTTCAGTATAGTATCAAAGAATCACATTTGCCGGGGCACCTGGGTGGCTCAGTGGGTTAAAGCCTCTGCCTTCGGCTCAGGTCATGATCTCAGGGTCCTGGGATCAAGCCCCGAATAGGGATCTCTGCTCAGTGGGGAGCCTGCTTCCCCCTCTCTCTCTCTCTCTGCCTACTTCTGATCTCTTTCTCTCTGTCAAATAAATAAATAAATAGCTCTTTAAAAAAAAATCACATCTGTAGTTATTTCTAATGACCATTAAAATACCCATCCTTTTTCCAACAACATATACGTGTGAAGCCAGATTTTTTTCATACACTCGAACCAAAACCTATCACCACACATTTAATGAGATATGAAAATCCAGCTGTCTTCTATTAAGTGAGACAATAGACTTGCAAAAATGTAAAACAGTGCCACCCTCCTCACTTAAGTTTTTGTTTTGGGAAACAGTTATTTTTTCATAAGCATACGCTTTTGTTAACATGTAACAACTTAGTTTTAAATGATTTAAAATGAATATTCGTTTTAATTTCTAATGCAATAAATACCATTAGATCTAACTTACGTAAGCAAAAGTTTTTTGGTATCCTCAGTACATTTTAAGAGTGGAAAGTTGTCCTAAGACCCAAAGGCTGAGAGTTGCTGGTCTCTTTTATTCTTTTATTCACCCTTTGGAGGTTAATGAAAAAAGAGGTTATTATTTTATTTATGTTAGTCTCACTGAATATCATGCTGAGGAAAGAGTACCCTGTTCACATAAGAAAAATGATTCTCCTGTAGTTAATTTTTCAAGCTGATAGAAGTGAGGAAGGGCTGTGAAGTGTGTGTTGTCCTCATCTCCGTCTGGGCATCCTGTGAGAGCAGTGACGACAGCCATCTGTCTGTTAATCATTTCTAGTGAGTGGATTGCCTGGCCACCAAAGTGTAAAGTAAATTATGACAGACATGAATGTAAAGCCTTGAGGATGGACACTGGACCTGGTTGTGTCATGTAGATTGGAGCCTCCCTGTCAGCTAGGACACAAACAAAACTGTGACCTTGGTGAGTCACAGCTTCTCCGGGACTCAGTTTCTTCATGAAGAGTGAACATGTTGAACTCTGTGCTCTCTGGGGTCTGCACCCAAACTATGAAGTGGCTGTGAAGTTTCCTTGGAGTTCTGTATGTTAAAAATAAAAATAGACACCTGGGGCAAATAATACATTATATTTTAATTAAAAAAATCAAAATAGAGTATCCTTTGACATGTTTGCTGATCTGGTGTCAACTATATTTGAATCACAGGTATAGCTGTGTAATTTCCAGGGTGTTCTGGATAGGAAAATGTCATTGTCATTTATCTTTTAAAAGTGAGAAGGGGGGAGTTGTTTTACTTTGAAAAAGCAGGTTTTTTTCTTTTTAATCATGTCTTTTATAAAACTTGATACGATGAATTTCTCGTTCTTTTAATTTACACTCTTTTGAAAGCAGCGTTTTTCTGTTGACACAACATTGATGTTTATGGCAATGGTCATAGTCACTTTGATAGCATCATAACAGCGCTAACATTGACTTAGACCTTTGCATATAAAGTTCACTGTTTCAAAGGGCATATTCTGGTAGGCTTCAAGACAGGTAATCAGATGTTTATAACTTAATCTGTGCTGCATTTTTTTTTCATGATAGAAGGAAACAATTTAGTAAATAACCTACAGTTGTTTTTTTATTTTTCAATTGTCCCTAGAGTTTTTTTAAAGTCCCCTTCTGTAATAAAGCAAAAGCTTCAGAATTCAAGGAGTTACAAAAGTTGCCCTGTCTCTTAGCAAACTTTCTGAGTAAACCATTGAGATCTAAATAATCTCTGTGTAATGCAAAGTATGAAAGAATGATGATGGGGTGGGGTGTGGAATTGGATTGATTATTGGTGTTTACTGTAATAAATCATTAAGAATTACTGAGGTCATTTGGAAGTGAAAACATGGAACTTTCTTTTTCTTATTATTCGTCTCACAATATTTTGATTTTGAAATTGCTAGTGTACCTAGAATTTCTCCCGGTTAGTATTCTAAATAATATTTTTAGAAATGATTTCACAATGAGACTTGCTTCTCCTGATGATTCATTCACTTCCATTCATTTATGGTATTTCTGGTGAGAGTAGTGATAATTTTATTGAAAAAAAAAAAAAAACCCTTAGTGCTTTTTAAGGAATAAATCACTAAGTATAGCACAGTTTGATAAATTTTGCTTTTTAACATCGCAAGTGTCCTAGGCAGTATGTCCGCCTTTTATCATCCAAAGTATTAGTATACTTCGAACTGTTTACTTCGTACTTAAAAAATGGAGATAAAAACCCTGGTTTCAGTTAAATAAACTCAAATTATTCAGCTTCAGGCTGTTAGCATGCACAGCAGTGTTGTGTTAAAACTAGGACCTGGAGGGGACCCTGGGTGGCTCAAGTCATGATCCCAGAATTCTGGGATCAAGCCCCACATGGGGCTCCTTGCTCAGCAGGGAGACTATACTTCTCCCTTCCCTCTGCTTGCTGCTACCCCTGCTTGCGCTTTCTCTTTCTTTCTCTGTCAAATAAATAAAAACTTAAAAAAAAAACAAAAACACCTAGGACCTGGAGGTATAACATTTATGGATTTGATGCCTTTTGCGCTATTGAAATTCTGGATGTGTCTGACCTTTTCTATACTTGTAATGTTTAGAGGAATACCAGATGTTATGTTGATCACAAGTAATTTAGGAGTAACACTTCACTTCCCCTAGTGCTTTGATATCATTAATTTTTTTCTCCAAAATACTTTTTTCCAGGCTTTCAACTGTTGTTTTAGTTTCATACCACTCATCTACTGATAAAATTTCAGCTCTTCTGCCAAATAATGTATCATTTTCTTTCATTTATTAAATTCAAATCAAGGGAAAAATATTTGCTTCACTATTAAATTTAAATATAGCCATTAAATTGTATATTTTTGTGGATCACATTCCAAAGTTTATTAGTGAAAACCCAGGAAGTAGACTTATGTTAAATGTGTAGGTCTCCATCTTAAATTTTAGAATTTCTAGTTTTAAACTTGTCAAGTGTAGGCTTTGTTTTCAGTTGTAAGAGTTTTATTTTGTTCTTTATATAGTGAAGTAATGATGAAATTAAAATGTAATTACATGTAAGCACCTGTTACTTAATTGATGCCTGGAAACCTCTGAATTTATGATTGTCAGTAGTAAGGCCTTGGCCAAAATTTCTTTGTAGAAAAGAGATAGAAGGTCCTTATATTTATACAAGAAATAGAAAACGCTGGTATAAGGAAGAAAAGAGAACAAACACAAAGTGATTTGAATACTTAAAAATTCCCCAGGGAGAGAGAGTGAGCTAATAACTGGTGATCTGAATTCATAACTGTGGCTATGACTTAATTTTGTTAATGAGGACTCCTTCATTGGTATGTATCCTCATCTTATAGATTAGAGGTTGTGGAGACATATAAACAAGAATTGTAATCCAAAATAAAATAAGGTTTATAATGGGCAAACTCAACTTGGTATTCTGACAGGATAAGAATATCTAGGCAAGTTTTGGAAAACGGAGAGATGAGGTGGTGGTCAGAATTGATAGTTATCCTTAGTCTTAAAATTTTTTCAGGGAGTAGAAGTGGTCATTTCCTGATGGAGCGAGTCACATGAACAAAACTTGGAGATTCGCAGAAAACACTGAATGTGGTCATGCTGTATGGCTGACTGCGACATACAAGGAAATGAGGGGAAGAAAGCCTGGAGGAGGTTAGTTGGGACTAGAAGGGAGTGGAACTTGAAAGTCACATTAAGAAATTTGTATTTAATTTGGGAGGTAATGAGGAACTATTGAAATATTGGATCAGGGAAGTAGCATGGGCTGAAGTGTACTTTGGAAAAACCTTAATTAGGCAGTGGTTGTGGGGTGGAGCCTTGTTAAGAAGTTATTGCAACAGTGCAGGGGGATGGGAACTTGACTCTGTCCAGAGTAATGAAAAAAAAAAGGGACAGATGTGAAATTACAGAAGAAACCCTTGTGGGTGCTGATTTTTGTATACTTTTTTTTTATTTTTGAGATAATCACAAACTTAAAACAAAAGTTAAGTCCATTATGAAGAATTATAAAGAAAGACATTCACATACCCACAATATAACCATCAAAATCAAGAAATTAACATTAAGTTACTTGCTTTAGACCCACCTTGTACTTTTTCTGCCCCAGTCATGGAGTCAACTATTTTTCCAAGGACTGCCCCCATTCCCACAGATACTCTCTCCTGCCTGATTGGGGTCTAACTCGTGTTCTGGGTCACAGGGCCACATTCCCCCAACAGATGCCCTCCTTATTCCACTCCAGCACTGACTCCACCTGCTGGGCTATCCTCTCCCTGCTTGGGTTCTGATACTCTGCACTGGATCTTGTGTTCACACGGGTACGTGAATCCTGCTCCCCACCCTGCACTGGGCATCAGAGCTACCCTTGGGCTTGGTGCCCCACTGTGGGCCATGACGGCTGTCCACACCCTAGCCTCTGTGGTGGATCTCTACTTGGCTGTGTCTTGCCAAATGGTTTTAGGAGTGAAGTATGAAGGAAGAGAAAGGAGAGCACTTGATCCTTCCATAGAAATGGAGGGAGGGTCAAAATGTGGAAAATCAGCGAAAACTCAACATGTTGTAAGCTTGACTATCATGGATGAGCAATAAGAGAAACGGAGAGGTCAAAAAGAGTAGTAGCCTTGGAGAAGAAGTAATGATTTATCTTGGATACAGGAGTTTTCAGTTCCAGACTACCTGTAACTGGAAGAGTTCTCTCTATAGGCAGAAATGTTGATCTGGAGATCTAGGAAGCCTCTTCCTAGAAGTGGCAGTTGAGGGGGTCAGTGTGGGTGCTATTGCCAATGGAGAGAATGTATATATGACTCAAGTGTCATTTAAAGTGCATTCTGCTAGGAATTTGGAAGAACAGAACCCCATTTAGGAGATGAGCAACACCTCCTAATAAAGGAGACAGGGAGTTGTTTAGAGAATCAAGATAGTGCCGAGTCATGGATGCCAAGGGGAAGAATCATGGAGTCTAAGATTTTCCAAATTAGAAGGGCTCTAAGGCTATCTATAGATCCAGCCCTGAGACTAAGGTCCAGAGAGATTACATGCCTTTTCCAGGATCATACAAAGCAGTTGGTAACAGAGCTGTTACGTGAATGTCTTTCTTACATTATCCCTTCCTTCAGTAGGAGGTGGTGGTTCAAAACCTAATTATGGGGTGAGGAGAACCGGAAATTGGACTGAATAGTTGGTGCTGGTGATTTTTCAAGAAGGAATTCTTTTGAGTGGTGGGACTGGGAATCAGACTGTGATTTTCTAAGGAGTAAGTTAGGAAGGAAGAGGAGAGACTTGGGGGATGCGGGAGACATCTATTCAGTGGTAAAGAGAAAGGGTGAGAGAGGAGATTGTTGCAAAAAGGAGCCAGCCACAGGATCGGCGCGTAAGGATTGTGTTGGACAGGTAAACCATAAAGAGGGAAGAAGATGCAGGGGAGACTGTGCCCTGATTGACCTACAAAGTGTAAGGAGGAGGGCAGATGATTGATGGGGGCAGTGTTCCAGGATGCTGAGAATGAAAGGGAGACTGCAGTTAGCCACAGGGTCAGATATTTAACTGCCCCGTTGAACCATGTATGTAAGCAGTTCCTGGCAGCCAGCGTCACTGTTTTTACAGATATGGAAACTGAGGCCCAGAAGGTATAAGTGATTTGGCTAGGGCACATAGCAGAGGTAAATGAAGAAACAAATATTTGAGGCAGAAAAGAAAATCGAATGTCCTAACAAAAAAAAAATAGATCTTTTAAAAACATAAATCAGATTATGCAGCTGATGTAAAGCCCTCTGGCTGCTTCTCGTTGCAAGCAGCATAAAGTAAACTAGTCAAGAGCCTGAAAAGCTCTGAAATATCAGACCCCTGTCTACTTTATTTAGTATCTAGTTTTTTCCTCGCTCAGTCCCCACACTGACCTTTCTGTGGTTCAGACCGACCAAACCTCCTTCCTTCTGGGGGCCTCTATACGTAGTGTTCTCTCTGCCAAGAAGGCTTTGTTTCTAGATTTTAGTTGTCTGCACCTTCTTGTCGCCTGGCATTAGCTCAGATGTCACCCTGTCAGAGGCCTTCCCTGACATCCCATTTAAAGTGGTGCCATTCCCCCCAACCTCCTGATCCAACCTCACCTGCTTTTGTTGTCTTCATAGCGGATACCTATCAGAAGTTAAACAGATGTTTACTTGACTTCCTCCAGTTAGAATGTAAACTTTCTGAGAGCAGGGCCCTTAGCTGTCCTGTTTACTGATACATTTGTCATACCTAAAACAGTGCCAGGTGCAATGATGATGTTCAGTAAATCCCCACTGAACGAACGAATGGATTGGTTATTAACAGAGGAACTTCGGGCAGGCATATATCTAGAATGACTAGTTAAGTGTTGGCGGTTGTGGAAGACTAATACAATTATTGTCAAATAACTGAGTTCTGTGCAGGTTAGCAAAAAATTGTGGTGACCTCTATCAGCATATTTTTAAGGATTTTCACAAAAATAATCAACACACACTGTTCTTGCTTTTTCTGACCTCAACATAATAAAGTAGTTGGTAATGATGTATTACAAGCTGTATGGTGACACAGTATTTTGAGGTCATTTACTTATTTTTAATTTGCAGACAGTAAAATTCACTGTTTTTGGTGTGTAATTCTAAAAGTTTTGCCAAATGTATAGTCCTGTAACCACCACCCACTCAGGAATAGTTGTGTCACCCACTAGAATTCCCTTATGTTGTCCCTTCTCTGTCAACCCCATCTTCATTCCCAAACCCTAGCGACCATTTATATGTTCCCCATCTTTGGACTTGTTTTCTCTAGGTAGTCCTATAAAGGGAATTATACTTTTTATAGCCTTTTGATTCTGGCTTCTCTCGTTTAGCATAATGCACCTGACATTCATCCATGTTGTTGCATGTATTATTAGTTTCTTTTTAATGCCAGGTAGTATTCCATTATGGCTGTACCACAGTTTGTTCATCCATTCACCTGTTGTTTCCAGTTTTTGCTGTTACAAATAAAGCTGCTGTAAATATTCACATACAGATCTCTGTGTGGACATATGCTTTATTTTTCTTCAGTAAATACCAGTAGGTGGAATGGCTAGGTCATGTGGTAGGTGTAGGTCTAATTTTTAAGAAACTGTGCAACTGTTTTCCAAAGTGTTTGTACCGTTTTACAACTCTGCCAGCAGTGTGTGAGAGCTCTGGTTCCATTGTATCCTTGCCCACACTTAGAGAATCTGTCTTTTTTCATTTTAGACAGGTGTGTAGTGATAACTCATTGTCATTTAAATTGGCATTTCTTTACCTCCTAAATGATACTAAACATTTTTTCATGTGCTTCCTTGCCATTCGTAGGCCTCCTTCTTATGCCTGTTAACTTAGTTGCCCATTTTTATTGGGTTGCTTTCTTCTTCTTGAGTTCCTTATCAGTGGATATTAATGTGAACTTTTTGACAGAAGACCTAGAACCAGGAGAAAGATAGCTATTTAAATTTCTGGACTAACAGGGGGAAATAATAGATGTTTTTCAAATTATTTAGTACCTGCTGTCTTCTTACTGTGGGTGAGCAAACCACATGTCTTCCTTGAATTCCCCTTTAGCTGGGGAGATGACTCACATGAGTTTATACAGCTTTTTTTTTTTTTTTTTGGTTCTGTAATTATGTGTTTGATTGCATGATGCAGATAAGAATTGTTTCCAAAGATTAGAAAAGAGAGAGTTCTATATGGGCCGAAATAGCCAAGGAAAGCTTCATAAAGGAGGTGAATTTCAGTTGACATTTGAAGATTGGTGGTGTTTGGTGGAGAGTAGAGATGTATGGGAGGAATGAGCCCCAGTGCAGGCCAGGTGTTTGGACATAGGACAAATGAAGCCTGTTTGGATGGCTTAATGCTATTTAGAGAAAAGTAGATGATAGAAATCTGCGAGTGCCAAAAATAAGTGTTTGGCACTTTTAATATAGCATTGTTAAATGTTCTCGTAACCTAGAAAGTGACATAAAAGGGTAGAAAGGTAAATATGGTAAGGGAGATAAGAAATAGTGACTAAAACAAAAAAAGCAATTGAAAGACTATCATACTGGTAATTCAAGCTAAGAGGATAAGTGCCTGAGTTGTCTGAATGGTGGGCAAGGGATAGAAGTTAGACTTTGAAGGAAGAAATAATTGAATGCCAGATTATCAGACCACACTAAGCCAGCTATGCTAACAGCCTCACAAAAAGTAGATTGCCACAGGGCATAAGGAATAAAAATAGTAATAAGGAGAAAATTTGAGCATAATTATGACTAAGAGAAAAGGAGTGAAATCATTTTATTTGGATGAAAGTAAAATCTGATAATTTTGATACCAAAATAGAGTACTTTTTATTAGACCGGGGAAAAAGAAATCCCCCCGGGAAATGGAAACAGGTAGAGCCAACTCCTGGTTCGACAAAGTTGGAAAGCAAAAGATGATGTAAATGAATCAGAGTTGTCGATGTATGGAATTCAGACATGCACACACGTATATAAATGGACAGAATCTCAGCTTGTTTGGAAGGCCGTTTCTTGTGTCCTCAAGTAACTGGTGTTTGAATTAACAGTGCTCTTTCCAAAACTGGAAATGTGCTCATTTTCTTCCATCACATGTTAGAGTTTGTATTTACTTAATAAATATTTTTCTGATAAGTTTGAGAAGAGATTCCAAGTGCAAAGTTTGGGAGTGTAGAGATTTTAAATGGGAGAAGATATTCTTTAACTTACTCCAATTTAGATTCTCCCTGTAGTTTGAAATGGAAATTATGTTCAGAGCAGCTTTTATTCTTGAAACTAAGGTAACGTGGAAGAATATGTGGTCCCACAATACAACATATTTTTTTTCTCAGTTTCTCCAGCATTTTCAGACCCAACTGAGGTAAGTGTACATGTGAGGTATTCCTTTGAGACTTCTGGAAGCATTTGAGTTTTCTGTATGTGGCAGAAATATGATAATTTTGTTGACATATACCCTGTATTTTGGACTTGGTTGCTATGACTCAGGTGAAAACAGCACTCTCTCCCTCCTAAAGACTGTTTTTTAGGAAACTGACAGATGGGTAGAGTAGGGGAAGGAGAGGTTATAAGCACGATAACCTTTCATAGTGAAAATCTAGAGCTAAGAACTCTTATATAACTTCTGAAACCATTCCGTGGAAGGGTCTTGGGTGTCTATAAGCAGGTACCCCTTACTTTTAAGCTAATGGTCATTTAAAAAGCTCAAGATTTTTATGACAGACTATAACTGTGTGAATTGTGCATTTGTTGAAGGATGAATTTGTTGCTGCTACCTGAGAATGGAAGAAATAAAAACCAAAAATTTAACTGTGAACATGGCCCTAGCCTCTATGATTTCATAACACGGATGAAATATGCTTTTAAAAAAAATTTTTAACTCTTGCCAATTTACTGTGGCAGAAGTAATCAAATCTAATATTATGAGAGGTTTTAAGGAGAATAGACTTAAAACAAGTGTTAAAAAGATCAATGTTATTTTAACAGGGAAAATGACTAAATTTCTATGAATGTCTCAGAGTCTGTTTACAGTCTGTCTCCTCCACACATGTAACTGATACTGTGCATGCTACCCTGAGGTGTTCAAGGCTTTTAATCAATGAAGATTGATCGAAGTTTGTCACACTAACTTTAGCGTGGATGCTTCAGTTGCTTGGCTTAAAAGGGGGTGCTCTTCCCTCGTCATTAGCTCAGGAGAGGGAAGCGAGAATGACTATTACAAGACAGCAGAAAGGGAGATTTTTCAAAGAGGAATGCACTGCCACCTATAAATAACTAACACCAATTCTATTTACTGAACTCCCTGGGATCTGTAACAAACAACAATGCACATTGAGGCACTTGACGCGGAAGAGTTTTGGAGATGGACGGTGGTGCTGGCTGCACAACCGTGTGAATGTGCTTAATGCCACTGAACTATATATTTAAAAGTGGTGAAAATAGTAAATTTTATATATGTAGGTTTTATAGCAAATAAAGTAGCACTTTATCTTGGTAACAAATGGGGGTGCCCTGCATTGATGAAGGATACTGAGGGGCACTACAAGTCCACTGTGTGAGCCTCTGAGAGCAAAGACTAATCGGGGACCGTGTCATACTCAGCTTTGACTGCACCAATAAGTACAGTGTCATATACATACTTTGTCAGTGCTGATTTTCATTCGGCAAGCATTTATTAAGCTCTTGATGCTGTTAAAGCATAATTCTGGGTGTGTGGTCAGAGCAAAAAGGAGAAATTCTTCATCCTTTAGGACATCCAGTCAAGATACATCCAAGATCCCATCACAAAGTAGATTGTGCTAGATATGTTTTTGGAGATACCAAATATTCTTTGGAGAACACGGGGAGAGAATACGTAGAAGTTAAATATTAATTCATTTATAAAATTATATGATGGCCTTAAGTGGATTTAATGTAATTGGTCAGAACTCATGGTTCATAAACAGCACAGGAAACCATCTCCTACTAGCTTCAATAAAACGGAATCTCTTGGCTCACAAAATAGGAGAAGCTCAAGGGGGAAACCTCAAGCTTGGCTAGATCCCAGGTTTCAAATGGCGGTGTCATAGGTTTCTTTGTCTCTCCTATTGCAGCTTTTCTCTTTTCATTCAACTTTGTTTTTGGAAGCTATGGACAGCATCACTCCTGGCTTGCATTTTCATTAGTGTTTGATCCTGGTGAAAGGATCAGCCCTGTTCTTGATGGATTATGATTGGCCCGGCTCGGGTCTTACAACTAGCCTCAAGTAGAGATAGTATGGGTATGTGCATGTGTGTATGTGTGTGTGTGGGGGGGCGGAGGTTGGTGCTTGGCTTCACTCAGCCCAGTGGACTAAGAGCACGGGAAGATAGTTCTTTAGCGTCCAAGGCAAATAAACACTGTACTCTATGGCAGTAATTTCAAAACTGTGTCATATAGGCAGTTATTAATTATCCTTTAATTAGAAGCAAAAGCCACAGTTTTCATTAACAAGACGTTCTTATTTTTGAAGTAAACTATAGTGCTCACTTCGGCAGCACATATACTAAAATTGAAGTAAACTATATAGTAGTAGTGATAACTTGTGGAGAACAGAAAATGATGGTTGGAAAGGCCAAGGTGACTTTTTTTTTTTTTTTTTCTTTTTCTTTAGAGGGAGAGATCTGATAGTCTCTTTTGTGGAGTACATTTACAGATGCTTTAATGATGAGAAAATTTACTAGTAACCAGGGGTGCCTGGGTGGCTCAGTGGGTTAAAGCCTCTGCCTTCAGCTCAGGTCATGATCTCAGGGTCCTGGGATCGAGCCCCGCATAGGGCTCCCTGCTCAGTGGGGAACCTGCTTCCCCCTCTTTAAAAAAAAAAAAATTTACTAGTAACCAGAATGCGTTCTAAGAGCAGTACACTGCAGATTCAGTCTCATTTTCTGATACATAGGGAAAATCAGCATTAATAGAACTCTAAAGGCTTATTGAATTGGCCCCGTTAATAAATATGGCCCTAGACCACCCAGAGCTGGTTATCATTGCATACATCAGAACGCTTAAGAAATCTCTATTATCTGTTATTTTCCTTGGACTGTTGATTGAGAGTCTCTGCCATTCTTGGTAGAAATGATGTTTTCTTAGTGTGGGAGGATTACTAACAAAATGAACTTATACCTAAGTTCAAATACATGCATGTTTATACACATAGTTTTGAATATGACTTCAGAAGATTCACAGAACAATTTATGAACCCCTAGGCTCCAGGTTAAGAACCACTTATCTTGGTCATTGTTAAATTATAATTATAGAACAACAGAAAGAGGAGCATAGTGGTCAACTACCGAGAGAACATTTATAGTTGAAAATGCAATTAGAATTGTTTTGTTCAACAGTAGTGCTAGG
The DNA here is from genome assembly GCA_028646535.1 of Procyon lotor. Classification (NCBI taxonomy): domain Eukaryota; kingdom Metazoa; phylum Chordata; class Mammalia; order Carnivora; family Procyonidae; genus Procyon; species Procyon lotor. Next base: position 105,859,168 of record CM053604.1, on the reverse strand, counting down.
TTATACAGTCGGTCACCACATCTCCTAACTAGTGGTAAGTATTTAGGCAAGATGGCTATTTGGGCAAAATAATCCCTTGAAATAGGGAGTGTGGAGAGGCCCATATAAACAGGCCAGCAGTATCCGTTGATCTGATTAGTTGAATTTGATAAATTGAAAAAGATAAGGATCAGTAAACTTGCAGATATTGTAGGTACAGATAGTGTCATTTAGGAAGGGTATAATCAGACGTCAGAGTGGTCTTGGTAATTTGGAGAAAATATACAAATTGATTATGAAGGAGAATGATGGCGGACAGTGAGGCTAATGTTGGGATTACACGTCTGCTTGCTTATTGTATGTCTTTAGGGAAGTTACCTAACCTCCCTCACAATGAGTTTCTATCTTTAAAACAGTGACAATAATAGTCCTTACCTTTACGGCTATTGGGAAATTTATCTGAGATAGTCCATGTAAATAAAAGTGCTGGCATATAGTGATGGCTCAGTGAAAATAAAATCTTAGTTCTTATTATTGTTGATTTTTATTATTATTTTTGATTAGAATTGATACAAAGGAATAGGAACACATAGGAGCCACATGGGTAAATAATTGCTCATAAGAAAGTATGACCTAAGAGATTCCATTGTGAGAAGAATTAGCAATGTAGATTTAATAGATTCAACCACAAAACTAACATCATTTTAGAGAGGAAATCCTTCCAGTTCTTTGTGCCCTCATGAGATCCTTAATTGAGAACACTATTCTTTTCTGAATTCCAAAAATAGAGATGATAATGAAGATAGTTTAGACTAGGGATTCTCAACTCTTTTTCAGAGCAATACAAATGAAGATTAATATTCGCATATATCACATACTCAATGGAAGATTTGATTTAAAAGCCTTGTAGAGTATGTGTGTGGGGGCAGTAGAGCAGATAGCACTATGAGCTTTTTGTTTTTATGGTATTCATAAAAAATCAATACTCAGCATAGAAATAGTATTCACTAAGAATTCCTTATTATGTGCTGTTGCATAGGTAATATAGGCTGCATGGTAATGTGCAGTAATGGTCGTCTTAACTTCTACCTCTTCTGCCAGTGAAAACATGAGGATGCAGACAAGTGACTTTATTACGAGGAGAATCATGAACCTGTTTTGTGCTTTTGTTAGAAAGTAATTTATAAACATCAATATCGTTCTTATTATTAACAAATTACTTGGCACACAGCTCACAGCTGATCATGCCCTATTATATAGTACTCTGATTTAGAGGATAGCCTGAGACATAAGTAAAATTAATGTCCAGACCCTTCTTCCTCCTCTACACAGTTAAGATCACTAAGTATAATAGTGATATTCAAATATAAGAACTGGTAAGCTTCTGATACCAAATATGTAGTTGTTCTTTCCTTGGGACAACAGAATAAAACAAGAAGCCCTGTTAGGGATTTAGATCAGCTATGAAAAATCTGCTGACTTTGTATTGAACATTGGGCTAGATGATGAGAATTTCCCTGAATTACTGTTCAGGGAAGGTCTGTGACAGCTCCTACTCTGTGAGGGTTTTTGTTTTTTTTTTTTTTTAATTTTTTAAAATTACGTTAAACACTATATAGTACATCATTAGTTTTTGGTGTAGTGTTCCATGCTTCAATTGTTTGCATATAACACCCAGCGCTCTGTGCAATCTCTGCCCTCCTTGATACCCATCACCAGGCTCACCCATCTCTCCACCCTCCTCCCTTCTAAAACCCTCAGTTTATTTCCTGGAGTCCATAGTCTCTCATGCTTCGTCTCCCCCTCTGGTTTCCCCCCACATCATTCTTCACTCTGTGGGTTTTTAAAGGTGAGAATGATTTCCATGTTTGAGATGTTTCTGATGTGGCTGTAACCAGAATAGAAGTGTCTTAGATTATGCCTTTTCCTCAGATTGAGTAATTCTGTTGTAATAAGTCAGCATATGTTGCTGTCTGGCCTAAAAACTGCATCAGGATAAAAAACATATTATGTAAAACCATCTATAGTATCAAATCTTTACAATTCCACTCTGCTTAAGATTTAATGCCAACACCATACACCAGATAATTTCCAGATGGATTAAAGAGAAACTCAGTCAAGGAAAACATTCAGTTGAATGCATATCTGATTCCAGATAGAGAAGTGCTTTATAAGACTAGAGCAGAGGAAGAAAGTACATACACATAAACCAAAAATCTTGCCTATGTAAAAATTCTAGATACCTACATGCCAAATAAAATTAAGACAGAGATGAGAAATGGTGATTAGGTTAACTCTATTAAGAGCTAATACAGGGGCACCTGGGTGGCTCAGTGGTTAAGCGTCTGCCTTGACTCGGGTCGTGATCCCCAGGTCCTGGGATCGGGCCCCGCATCGGGCTCCCTGCTCAGTGGGAAGCCTGCTTCTCCCTCACCTTCTCCCCCTGCTTGTGTCTCTCTCTCTCTGTCAAATAAATAAAATCTTTAAAAAAAAAAAAAAAAGACCTAATACAAATTAATGAGAAGACCATGAAGACTCCCAGTAGGGGTGGGGGGAAAAAAAAAGCAGGCAAATAACATGGATAGACAACTCATAGAAAAGCAAATACAGATGGAGTATATGAATTTCTAAATTGTTTAGTCATGCTAGTAAATAGAAACAAAGAGAAGCAACAGTTAGATAGCATTTTTTACCTATCAGATTTTCAGAGAGGAGAACAACTGACGGATGGATGGATGCCACTCTGGAAAGATGCCAATGAGGAATATAAATAGAGACAAGTAATTTGATAGCAGATACCATCAGAAGTAGTATAATATGATTTTGGAGCATGACCTCCCAGCCAGATGGATTTGAGCTTTATCACTTATTGGCTGTGTGACCTTGGGCAAGTTACTTAACCTCTCTGTACCTCAGTTTTTCCTACTGTAAATGAAGACAATAATAGAATTTACCAACTCTTATAAGGGCTTATTGAATTAGTATATGTGAACTGCTTAGAAAAGTACTTGGCCTGTGGTAATCCTTACATGAGTGTATTTTCTTTATTGTTCTTGGCATCATGGGCTGTATGTACCTCAAAAGGTCCAGTTTCTAGGATTGTATCATAAGGAAATTATTATACGTGTGGCCAGAGGTTCATGTATGACAGTGTTCATTTTAGCATAACTTATAAAATTTTAAATAGCTTTTTTTTTAATGGACTGTTACATTTATTTTGAATATTACTGTGTAATATATAGTCATTTCTATAGAGAAAATTTAATAGCATGGGAAATCACTAAAATATAATATTTTTCCTTTAGCATTATATATGCAACCATATTTACAGAATTTGTGAGGTCATATTTATGTGTGTATGTGTATTTTGTTCTCAGTGGAAATGAATACGTGTATTTCATTCTCAATGGAATGGAAATTGCCTTAAAAGCATTAGTGGTTATCTCCCAGTAATAGGATTACTGCTTTGCTAATTTTTCTTTGTTGTATTTACCAAAGTTTTTACAATGAGAATGTGTTATGTCTACAATAAATTATTAAAAGAGCACCAGATATGATTTCATTTGAGAGTACAGTAAATCTCTCACATAGAACAAGATCATCTTTGCCTCCAGGTGGCACTGCCATTTTCACAGAGAAGTAAAGAATTCTGGCCTGTTGGGAATTTTCTTTCCTTAGGATCTGTGCTTGAAGGTTATGTTTGCCTTGCTTTCCAGGCTAGGTCTAGATCTGGGTGGGTGTAGAGGGAGGACTGTGTAGGCCTTGTCCTTACCTTTCAGAATGTTACTTTGCCTCTTGCAGGTTTTGCCCGCTTCTAGATTCTTTAAGGTTGTAGGACCATTTGTTGTAATATGTATTAAAACTACTTGAGAGTAAATTAAATTGCTATATTTATAATTATCTGAATAAGCAAGCATGATGAATAAAGCAAGGTTTTCATAATTTAGTTTATGTCCTAAACTAATAAAGGAACTTAAGAGCTATTTTGGCAGAATAAAAATATTGCATACAAAAAATCCATTATCCTCATATATCCTCATATTTATTTCTCCTCTACTTTAATGATCTTTCCTCTTATTCCACCATGGGATCCCTGTTTTATCAGGCCTGAAATCTGACCTTTTCAGTTTCTGTGATTGTGTAAGAATGGTTTTGTCAGGTACTTAGATTAGATCCATAACCTTGATTTTTTTTTTAACTTTTTTTTTAAGTTGTGCTGTTCTCACATAATGATCCTTTAACTCAGTGATATGGAGTTAAGTTAGATGTGCATAAACAGGAAGAGTTTTATTATTTGATATTGGGTGAATCACTGGAAACCTTGTAAGCCTAATAGATTTTTTGTGTGTGTGTGTGTGAGCTAATTAGTTGCCAGATATTTTAGACTGGTTTTTCTGCACATTATGAAATTCTTAGTATTTAAAAAAAAAAAAAACCTTAGTATTATTAATAAGGTTATGGTTTGGAGTTGGTCTGACTAGATACTATGTTCATTGAGAATGTGATAACCATGGAGATTGTCTTGTCTAGATTTATATTTACAATTATTCTGTTGTTAATGATAAGTAATTCTTTGTAGTAAAAAATTTTTCCTTAAGCGAATTAAGGAAAAATAGTTTATACATATTTTTTTCAGAAGTCCTCATGTTTAACATTAGTATGTATGACAAATTATCTCCTGAAAGACCTTATTAGTATATGGAAGTTTGACCTATTGGTATTAATTTTATTGGGTGTATTTTTTGAAAGTGGTATGAAGCTCAGAATAGAATTCTTTAAGGTAGATGACAATCAAGGTAGATTACTGTTATTTTCCAGGAAGCTGAATCAATTGAACCAAACAGGCTAAATCATCTAGATGGGTGTTAGAATTTTTAACTCATTGCCTTATTTGTCCCTTTCGTTATTATTTTTTAAAATTCAGTTGCCAGAGGTGAAAATAATATCCCTATTTTGCCACCCACAGTTGACACATGTTAATTCATCATTTGTTTCAGATCTTTAAACTTGAGACAAAATATTGTGGATGAATTTCAAGTCCTGTTTAAATCCCTTCTTGGCCTTTCACTTCCTCTATCTTTGCAGGGCAAAGTGAAGAATGTCATGTGTATCCTCTGCCCATGTTTTTATCCTACACACATATATATATATGGATATGCACATATTTAACAGTTTTACAGAAATGAAATCTTACCCTCGCAAAACATCAAGCAATTTTGAGCTCTATGTGTGATGCATTTAGATCTAGTTCATTCCACTTTAATTGCTTTATAGAATTTTGTTGCTTATCTGGTTCCCTACTAGTGGGCATTGAGGTTGTTTCCAATTTCATTGCTAATAAAAATAGTGCTGCGAAGACCAATTTTAAATGTCTCCTTATACACATGAGCAGAGATTTCTCTAGAATATAAAATTAGAAATAGAATTTCTGGGTAATGGAGAATGTATATATCTTAAATTTTACAAGTTTTGCGTGGTGCAGGGCAGTGTATTTGTACCGATTTACATTGTCAAAAGCATGTGTAAGTTACTGGTTTCCTCATGTCCTTGCTGAGACTTTGTATTATGAGTAGAAAATAGTGTCTCATTTGTAGTTTAAATGTGAATCTCCTCATTACTAGTGAAGTTGGACATATTTTCATAGGTTTATTGGACTGGGTTTCCCCTTCTGTAAATTGCTATTCATATCCTGTTTACCCAGATTTCTTTTGGCTTGTGTTCTATTTATTGATTTATAAAAACAATCTATACATTAAACCTTTGGTTATGTGAGCTGAAAATAGGATCTCCCAATCTGTGGCCTGTCCTTTAACCTTGCTATGGTATTTTTTTTTAAAGATTGTATTATTTATTTATTTGACAGATCACAAGTAGGCAGAGAGGCAGGCAGAGAGAGAGGAGGGGAAGCAGGCTCCCTGCTGAGCGGGGATGGATCCCAGGACCCTGAGATCATGACCTGAGCCCAAGGCATAGGCTTTAATCCACTGAGCCACCCAGGCGCCCCTGCTATTTTTTTAAATAATTCATTTGGATGTAAAATTTCAATTTTTCTTACATTAGGTTAGTGCTTTATATGCTTTGCCCAAGAATTCCTTCCTTATATTCATAAAGATATTTTCCAATATATACTTTCATGTTTTTAAGTCTAAACACTTTCCTGTAGTAATTGATAAAAGAATTTAGTTTTCAAAAATGAAGTTACCCTGGGAAATGAGGCACTACCATTACTATCCTCAGAAGTGATCTTCACAGCAATAGGGATAATTTCCTATGATATTTAAGAAGCAAAGAACCGAAATCAGTTATACACTGACTTATCGAAAGTGACTGCTACCTAGCTATTTAGAAGCTTTCAGTAAACACAAAATAAAACACAGAAGTCAGGGTTGTTTATTTCTTATTTGGTTTTGAGGTTCAGATATTTGTGGAAATAATATACTAGTGTGAGAAGATAAAAGTGGGGAAACTTCTCACTTTGATGATCCCAGTTATTCAGTGTAGACTTACATTATTATCTTAAACTTCTTTGGAAAAAAAATAAAAGGCCCCCCCCCAGACTGGAAAAAGCTCAAATGACGTAAAATTTTGTTCTGTACCCTCAACAGAATTTGCCACCTGACGTGTAGTAGAAGCTCTCAGTGGTCTTTGGGGATGACCCTCAGATAGCACATTGATATTCACAGTGATGGGGTCCGGTCAGAGAGGAGGCTCTGTCACAGATTAAAAGATAAAAATAGCACGTTTTTAGAACCTGTAAGTAAGAAAAAGAATGTTCATAAGACTGGAAAGTGCTGGCAGTTGAGTTTTTGAAGCTACAGTTGGTGTTGCCATTATAAGGCTCTCAGACAAACCCTATTTTTTCTTCCTAAGAAAGGAAAGAACATTTTTTTACCCTTTCTCTTCTCTCGCTTCTGCCTCTCCCTTCAATTTAAATTACCAATAGATGCTGCCTGCATTTTATCATTGAAAGGCTAAATCTGAATCCCAAAACTGTAACTACTTAGCCAAGAAACTAGTTTACAATTCCAGCTTGATCTTTTTTTATTTCACTTACGTATTCTAACATAATTTCAATCTTCTGAAATTTAACTAATTTAAATTATACTTTTAGGAATGCCAGTCCCTAGAAAATAAAATATCAAGCATAAAGGATTCATTTCTTTCCTAAGGGTAAGCAAGGCATCACTGCTCCCACCCCTCCCCGCAAAAACGTACCCCATTGGTGGGTTACAGGCAGCCGTTTGCAGCAGCGGTCAATCCTGGCCTAGGTGCTGCCCATGTGTCAGCCCTAGTTGCCCTGTGCTTTCCAAGCATTAGCCTTTGCGGCAACAGGCCTTTGTGGCAACAGTAGGAGACAGGTGTGCTAACCCCTGCTTTGCTGATAAGGAAACGGACGCTTTTAAGTGGCTGAGTAACTTGTTCTAGATCTCACATTTAGTAAAATGCTGGAACCGGGCTTACAGCCCAGCTCTGACAGACTCTAAACACTGTTTTCTTATGAATATGGTCATCGTAATTAAAATGAGCAGTGGTTTTATAATTTTATGACTTTGTGCCTTGGCATGAGTGGGTTTTATATTCCCAAGTACAAGAGTTGTGGGGTTCCTGTGTCTTGCTGTGTATCTGCAGAGGAGGTAAGGTAAGAGAAAAGAGAATATTTATTTTAGCAAAACTGAAGACTAAAGTTTGCTTGCCTAGTAGTTAATGTTAGAACTTGTCCTGGATATATATGCAGATGGTACCCTGCATAAGTGTCTTGCGATGTGCCATTGTCTGAAGGCAACATAAAGTAGGACCACATTGTCCAGAATGTTTGAGGATGGGTCTCAGTAGCACAATGTTGAGTTGGGGGGGGAGGGGAGGAAAAACAAAACAAAACAGGTTGTAGAACAATACGGATCATGTGGCCATTCATTTCAAAATTTAAAAGTGCATAGAATATGTCCATTTATTGTTTTTATGTGTGTAGTGTAATGGAAGTGTAAAAATATGGAATAAAGCTAGCAACCAAACCTACTTCCAACTTTCTGTATTTGAATTTTTTTTTCGCTCAGCTAACCACCACAACAGAAAGTGGTCATAAGCCAGGAAGATTTGCTGCTAATTATTGTGCTTCCAAACAAAAATATTTTGGAACCTAGAACTATATAGTTTAATTCTTTGTTTGGGCCATTGAAAAGAGAAGAAACCTAATGCAACGAGCCAAAAGGAGGTCTACTCGCCATTGAGCTCTCCTTGCCAAAAACGTAAATATGTAGTTGGGCTATAGTAGGGAACTGCAGTATTAGGAACTCCAAACTGTGCAAGGTAACCCTAAGTTGAGAGTTGGGTTCTCTGAGGCTTCTTTGCATGCTTGGGTTTGGGTTGTGTCTCTGATGGCTGCATGTGTACTGTATATCTGTGAACTCACAGTCATCTATAAAGCACGCCTTGTCATTACTCCTGGCCAAGTGGTGTGTGACTCTGTTGTGCTCTGTGGGCACATAAATGATAGAAGTACAACCTCAGTTATTATAGGTAAGAGAGAAATCTGAATGGCCAGTCTACAAATACTGCCTGGTGTTACTACTATTTTTCTCCTGCAGTCCAAGATGTTCAGGGAAACTCAGGGAAGAAAAATAATTTCTTTTGCGAGACCCTGCTTCTTTGAAATACAATGAAGGGTCCCATGTTGGTAGATCATAAGACACTAACTTGTATTTTATTTTTATTTCTGTGTCTTAAACTTTGATTTAAGCTTCTGCAATTAAACTAAAATGTGGTGTTAACCATTCTTTGGATTAAGTCTCTATAAATTTGAGGCCCATAAACTCCTGTTACTGCTCAGTTAAAGGAGAATATGCTATGAACTGAGGATTTCAGAGAAGCTAATTTGATATCTTTTAGAGGAAGGATGGTCTGGTTTCTTGGAGACTTCTCTGTCCATTGCTTCATTTTAAGAGTGGACTTTTCTTTAAAACTTGATTAATAGACAATTTAAGCATGGTTTCATTTATTGGAAGTATAGATGACCTGATTTAGAATAGTATGGGCAAGAATAAGCATCTGGTGTGAGATGAGCTTAAGTCAGAGAGCCATTTAGTTACTAATTATTTTATAACAGGAAATTCACATATATATAAGATTATTAGCATGCTTTCTAAAACTCGAGGTGTATTTTTGAATAACAGCTTACAAATTGAGAAATGAATGGCTATAGGTTCTTTAAAGAGTTTTCTTCTACATTAAAAATGAGATAGCTCTTTAAAAGTATCTGAATTTCGGTGTGACTTTTACTTAGTGTTTTTTTTTTTTTTAAAGAAAGCATTAGGTTTTTTTTTTAATATAAGATAGTTTAAAGGACTTTAGAAACATATGACACTTAGCCTTATAACATCCTTCTCATGTGATGAAAGGGACATTCTTAAGTTCTCCATTATGTATAAAGGGTCCTAGGATTGAATCCTACATGGGTCTGCCTCTCACTCTTCCTCTGTGTTCTCCCTCTCTGTCTCTCTCAAATAAATAAATAAAATCTTAAAAAAAAAAAACTTGTAAACCTATATTTCATCATTTCTGATGGAACTTTTCTCTAGTTAAAATAAGTGTATTTTCATTTCCAAAGAATTACCTTTGAAATCATCCTTAATTAAGGCAAGAAGTCACTTTCTAGGTTAATATTTTATAAATTGAGGACCATATTTAATAAGATGTTGAAAATTGAAAACATTATTAAAATTGAAATATAACTACATTTCTATTTAAAGTCATGTAAAAATATTAACTAAGTGGTCTTCTTCACTGTCACGTCTTACACATAAATTCATGGTAAAATGTCCCAAGGAAAGTAGTTTACTTAGTCCTAAGTGCTGGGTGGGTTTGTTTGTTTGTTTGTTTATTTTGGAGAAAGTGTGAATGTGGGTGTGTGGGGGGGGTGGCAAGAAGTAGAGGGAAAGGGAGAAGGAAAGGGAAAGATTCCCAGGCAGAGTCCCCACTGAGCAGGGAGCCAGACCTGGGCTCTGTCTCTTGACCTGAGATCATGACCAGAGCAAAAACCAATAGTCAGATGCTTAAACAACTGAGCCACCCAAGCATCCTCTAAATGCTGTTTTTTAAATTGAGGTATAATTGACATACTTCATATTTGTTTCAGATGTACAACATAAGGATTCTATATTTGTGTACGTTGTGAAATGAACACCATAAGTCTAGTTATATCCATCTAGTTATCCAGTTATATCCGGTCTAGTTATATCCATCACCTTACACAGTTAGAAAATTTTTCCTGTAATGATAACTTTTAAGATCTGCTCTCTTAGCAACTTTCAAATATGCAATACAGTATCATTAACTAGAGTCATCATGATGTATATTCCATCTCCAGGACTTATTATTTTATAATAGGAATTTTGAGCTTTTGACAGCCTATACTCATTTCTCCCACCACTACATCCCCTAAATTCTGTTTTTACCAGTGCTTGTCCTCCGAACTTCAGGGGAAACATACTTTCTGTTTGCTGAAACATACTTTCCTTGGGACATTTTACCATGAATTTATGTGTAAGACATGACAGTGAAGAAGACCACTTAGTTAATATTTTTAAATGACTTTAAATAGAAATGTGGTTATATTTCAATTTTAATAAAGTTTTCAATTTTCAACATCTTATTAAATATGGTCCTCAATTTATAAAATATTAACCTGGAAAGTGACTTCTTGCCTTAATTAAGGATGATTTCAAAGGTAATTCTTTGGAAATGAAAATACACTTATTGTAACTAGAGAAAAGTTCCATCAGAAATGATGAAATATAAGTTTACAAGCTTTTTTTTTTTAAGATTTTATTTATTTATTTGAGAGAGACAGAGAGGGAGAACACAGAGGAAGAGTGAGAGGCAGACTCCTTGCTGAGAAGGGAGCTGATGTGGGACTCGATCCCAGGACCTTGAGATCATGACCTGAGCCCAAGGCAGACACTTAACTGACTGAGTCACCAAGGTGCCCCTAGTGAAATGAAATCAGTTATAATACCAGTCTATCACCCAGAGATATATATCACCCAGAGAAATAAATTAGCATATTTCATCTCTGAAACTATTTTGTGTTAAAAACAAAATTGTGTTAATAAAGATATAGTCTAAGTCAAGTGGATAAATACTTGGAAGTGTACGGATCTTCCTCAAGATGGCAACTCATGGGTTTCTGAAATCAGGTTCTGAGTAGTTTACGGCTCATAATAAGGACAAAAACAGACTTTTTGTATAGAAAGGAGAGAATATAAATGGTTAATAATATGAAAAGATGTTTTGCATCACTTAGTATCAAAGAAATATAAATTAAGACAATAAGAATCTATTGCTTACTTTCCATATTGACAAAATTTTTAAGTTACTTTTTTTTTAATGAGAAATACATGTGTATTTCTAACAAGAGCACAGAGGGACCTTTATTGGAGGACAGTTTGGCAGTATGTTAGTAGACTTTCCCTTACCCTTTGACCCAGTACCTCTGCTTCTAGGAAACTAACCTGAGCGAATAATGAGAAATGGCATTGACAAAGATTCATCACAGTGTTAGCAGGATTTAGGAAATGACAGCTAATAGGTGAATTATGCAACAGAGTTTAGTATAGTCCTATTATTTGGGACGTTATACCTGCAAAATTTTAAGTATTTTCTAAATTTCACGATGTAGGAAAATACTGAGTGAAAAAGCAGCATATAAAACAACATTTTCAGCGTGATATTTTCACATATCCATATATGCAAAAATATACATTCTTAGACATACTGATAGATGAAATAGTTTTAGAGATGAAATATGCTAATTTGAGGTGATATATATCTCTGGGTGATAGTCTGGTATTATAACTGATTTCATTTTTCTCAATAGTTCTTATTCGGTTTCCTATAATCTGTTGTTTTTATAAACAGAAAATTAAATAGTTAAAGCAGCTGCTCTTTTATAAGCAAAAATACCACCTACCATTTAAAAAAAGTAACACTCTTCTCTTTTTTTAATTGTAAAGTTTTTATGGGTGATTTGTTTATTTCAGCTGAGTGTTACTGAGCTTGATGTTGTGGACTAACAACATAAAGAATAACATAAAGAAATATAGTATGGGGCACCTGGGTGGCTCAATCGGTTTATCATCTGCGTTTGGCTCAGGTCATGATTTCAGAGTCTTGGGATCTAGCCCCAAGTTGGACTCCCTGCTCAGTGGGGAGTCTGCTTCTCTCTCTCCCTCTGCCCCTCCCCCTGCTCGTGCTCTTTCTCTCAAATAAAATCTTAAAAAAAAAAAAGGAAACATGGTATGATCTTTGCCTTCCAGAGGTATAAAACTTAATGGGAGAGGCAAGATAAAACTCTACGAAAAGTCCTACAAATAAATTCTCTGAGGTTTCAGAAACTACCTCTATAGGTACATTAAAATAGAGAATGGAAATCTAGTATATATCCTTATAACTATCAGATAACTGGCAGTGAGTAATAGGATTAATAATTTTGATTATGTACTCCAACTCATTAGAGCCTGGTTTGGCCCATCTGCAATATGTCGCTCCCTCCCCTCCCCCCCCCACCTTTTCCACATTTAGATTAAAACTTAAACATTTATTCACAGGTGTTGGGTCCCTGCTAGTTCAAAGGAACCTTTTAATTTTTTAGGTAAGTTATTAATTTGGCCATATGTTGGGTTGCCTCCTGCTACCACACAATAGCAGAAGAAGCATGGTGGGAGTGAGGATTCTCAGTTTTTGTTTTTGTTCTTTTAATCTAAAAATAGTTGTTTTTTAGTTTCCAGAAAGGTATTACTAAAGGCCGGTCACCAGGTTATCGGAATTCTCATTACACAGTTTGCTAATATGAATTATTTAGAAGAAAATACTCTAACATTAGTGTTAACATTCTAGATTGAACACTCTTCTAGTAGCAAATAGTGATGGGACAAAGATACCTTTTATAAAAATAAGTGTGGCATTTTATAATACTACAGTAATACTAAAGTACTTAAAAGAACTGTTAACTAATATAAAGATGGGTTGGTGAATTAATTATTTAAGAAGAGTGTATTCCTAATGAAGTGGGACCCCTAATAGATTGGAATGATTTACATTCATTTAGATTCATTATGTGCATATGCTTGCAAATCATATTCTAGAACTATGAAAAAAGGTATTGGCATACTTGGAAGTCTAGTGAAATCTTGTGTATCAGAAGTAATTTATGCAGACTTTAACACTGTTTTCTTTGAAGAATAAGCTGTTTAATGAATGGATCAATACAATTTCACAAAAGTAAACCATTCAATCAAAACTAATTATATGTTTGGGAGGCATGATAAAATCATTTTAATATGGGAAATTATATCACAAGAGATACATTTTTAGGACCATGCAGTTTATAGCTATAGACTCTGATTTTAAGACTTTCTTTAGTTGAAGAAAACATTATCTAGTGACTTCTACATGTAACAGAATTTTTGTTGTTGTTCATAGGCCATATTTGTCTAGTGTTAAAGATATCGTCTTCCTAACAGATATCTATGATTTTTTTTAACCGCGTAGTGGCAGGAATTGAAATTGCATTGACTTGCATTTGTATTCAGGTTCTGGTTAACTGTCAGTATTGTGCCCTCAGGAAAGCCATTACTTCTGTTAAGCCTCAGTTTCTCCATTTGTGATTATTTAACTCACTGGGAATTTGTGAAGACCCAATAATACACACAAAGCCCTTACCACAATGCTTGGAACTTACCTAAATGTTAACTCTAGGCAAGTGGTTGCCATTATTTAATGAAGAGGTGTGTGTGTGTGTGTGTGTGTGTGTGTGTGTGTGTGTGTGTTTAACTGCTGGGTATTACATTTTCTTAGACTAAAACCTACAACTTAAATTCATATCTCCTTGCAACTGTCAGCTGTCAGATTCTAACACCATTTTGTGTCTCGTATATCATACAGCCTGATGTTCAAAGAATTGGAGGGGGGAAAAAGTGTTTTTTAACACTTACTCTGTATAATAATGAGTTGTCCTAGTTTAACATTCTTAGGGTTTAGTATTTAAAAAATCCTAAATGTCAATATTTAGCAGCTTATCAATCAGGATCCTTAATTCACTTCAGTTCTTACTGTGCTGAATTTCTTCCAAGTTTTCCAGCCGTGTACCACTCTCATCTGTGGGCAGTCCCGTTTACCCAGGGCAGTTCTCTCTGCATATGTTGTAACCACCCCAACTGCCTTGTCGCACACACGTGTCCCGCCTGTTAGTACTGTAGGGCTTCGCTCAAACATTTCTCTGTCAAGAAGGCATTCCCAAGCCTGTGACCTTAAATTCTTTTTCTATATAATCTTGTGGCTCTTCATACTTCTCTACTAAATATTTACATTACAAATACTGTAGTTCTTAGTACTACTACTCTTTTACCATTTTTTGTTATTTAACTGTCCTGCCTTCTAGAATGAATGCCCTGTTAGGACACGGCTGTATCTCTCTTGCTCACTGCTCTTACAGAGGTTAGCATTTGAAAGTTGGAAAGCTGCAGAGTTGGCAAATAGTGTCAAGGCCAGGGAGACCTGCAGCGGGGGTGGGGAGGGAGGGTAGGGGGTACACAGCTCGGCTTCTGTGGGACAGCTGTTACCTCTGCATGTGTGAACACAGGTGCCCTGCTGCCTGCCCTTTGAGTATCTAGCAGGAACTTACCTGTAGAGACCTCTAACTTCCCAGTAGAGACCTTGCATTTGTGAAGTGCTTTATAAATCTAAGGATCTCTCAATTTTTATCACTATAGACCATTCACACTTTGCTAGAAAGAGGCTGATTCCTCTTGTTGGAAGTAAACCCAGTTAAGACCAGTTCAGCAACTGGTCAGCATTTTGTTGTGATGGAATTTTGTTAAACTTCGTAACCCCCAAGAGTAAAACCCTTTCCCCAGGAGAAATGAATGAAATCTTGGCACCTGTGCTATGAATGTTATCTGTAGAAAGAGGTGATGTGTTTCTAGGGGTTGACAAGTATTAACTTCAGCCTAATCCCCGTTCCCTAGGACTAGTTTGGGATACTGGGACCCAGAAAGGGGTTTGTGTGGGGGTGCACGTGTGGGCACATGCATGCACGTGTGGGCACATGCACACACATGCACATGTATGTTGGTGGAAGATTTGCAAGATATTTTCACTCTTGAGAATTGGAGAGAGAAGGATGATGGCTATACATAATGCTCTTCCTTTAGACTTTTGGTGAGAGTAGTGTATCTTTCTGTGCAGAGGCAAGTTGCATGTCAAATAATCATTGCCATGGTTTGTTATTTCCATCTACCAAGTTTTCTTGAAGCAAAATAAGTCCATTCTGGATTTTGAATATTATATGAGTGGAATACATCTCTAAAACATTGGTATCTTATTAGAAATTAATCTTCAAGAACGCAAAATATTTGAAATTTAACAGTCCACTGATCTTGTATGCTGAAATAATTTGCTAAAAAATCCAGCCAGTATGTGAATTTGGAGCCATGTAATTCCTCACATGCATTTTAGTTTATAGGCTTAGGAAATTCTGCTAAATGTATGCTTTTATTTCTGGTTATTTTAAGTCAGTTAAATTTGATTATGATTTTTTCCTTCAGGTAACATTCTGAGAAGCAAATATTACAAATAAATTGTGAATGTAAATGAAAAACATTACACAGACTTTCATCATTACTGAAAGTGTGCCCCTAAGTGCATTTGCTCCATTTTTATTATGTTTTCTTATGCTTCGATATTATATTTTAAAATCATTTTATCATTTTCCTCCCCAAAAATTCATCAAGTTCCATGTATATTAGTTTGAATTTGAATTTCTAGATGAGATGGTAGATCATAAGTGTTCAAAAATGACTCCTTGAAATTAACAGAACATTATACTAGCATCATACTTATACTTATGGCAGGAGACTCAAAATATTTTCTGCTTGCATTTTTATGTGCAGAGCACCATCAGACAAATAAAAATAAAACAAAGTCTCAGAGACTTGAAATGATCTTTGGCCAAAACCAGAGTTTTGACTATTAAATATTAGTATACTTCATTTAATAAAAGTGTTCTTATTCCTCTTTTGTAAATTTGTTTCATATGTCACACTTAAAGTTTACGCAGAAGAACTTTAATTTTAAATGAATCATATTTTAAAGAAAAATATCTAATGTAAATAATGAGTGAATCATTTCTGCCTTGGAGACGTAAATTTTTATAGAGTTTTCAGTTATTCTGTGCAGGTGTACTTGGCTTTAAGCCTGATCTACAAAAATGAAATGAAGATAAATTAGACATGAATGTATACTTTACAAAATAATTCCAAGTGGAAAGCATCAGAAGCACAGATTTTTGAAATCCAGTATATTTGAGTTTAAAATTTGACCCAGTACTCTGAGCCTGAACAAAAGATGTAACTGTTTTCACTCTTGGATTCCCATACGAGAAATGTAGACAATACTGACCAAAGTAGACAGATAAAGTTTGGAGTGGAATGTGAAACTTTATACATTTAACAAATTATCGTTGGCCTCCTCCCAGTGGATAAACAGTTCCCCAGGTACATTTAAAATGGAAAGTACACAAAACAGAACATCAAGGTTTTTCTGGCATTTTAAAAAGATTTCAGAAAATATACATTCATTTAAAACATAAACTAGTTATCAGAAGAAGTATAAAAAGTGCTCATAGTTAGAATCTTGAACTTCTACACTGGTACTTATTTTCCACTCTGTATTATTTAGAATACTTAAATTTGCAAATTACTGTGATCAAATCTAGTGTAGTAGCCTCATTTTTCAATCAGTATCTGGCTCTGTATAAAAATATATTTTCTGAGGCATGAGAGTAATTTGTAAAGAATATTCTAAAATAAGATTGGGTAACATTATATAGAGAGGGCAGGCATTGAAATCTGCTAGAAGTAGATATTTTCCTTTCAGTCATTAGAAAGCAGAGCATCTCTCTGAATTTCTGTTTTCCTTTGGGCTTGATCACCTGCTTTCTGCACTTGACTACTCTCTAATGGAAGATTACCTTTTGAAGCCAGGGGGATTTCCTCTGTAGTAAAGATATTGTTACCCAGTAAATGGAAAGCAGACTGTAACAGAGTATAAAAATTAAGGGCTGGTGGAATAGAGAAAACTCTTTTTCCTTTTCAGCATCCAGTATATGATTGGGATCTCAAATAGTAATTTATTGAAACATACAATTTAAGTTTTATAGTAATACGAGACGGAAAGTGTGGGTACCTGGGTGGCTCAGTCGGTTAAGCATCTGCCTTCGGCTCAGGTCATGATCCTGCAGTCCTGGGATCAAGTTCTTCATTGGACTCCCCGGTCACCAGGAAGCTTTCTTCTCCCTTGCCCCCTCCACTCACTTGTGCACTCTCTTTCTTGCAAATAAATAAATAAAATATTTTTTTTTAAAGGAAAGTGTATGGATCTCATACCAAACATTTTTTTTATTTCAGTTTTGTGAATGAAACTATTTGCATAAAACTCACTTTTCATTTAGATTATGCAGGTATTTTTAAAAGTCACTTTAACTCCTTTTCAGAATGCACGTTTGAAAAGTGTATGTGTGTTTCTTTAAAAGTATGTGGTATATACATATATACACACAAATACATATGTACATATGAGATAATACAAAATTATATAGAGTAAAAGTTTCCCTGTTGCTTACCAGCACCAAAAACACCACCACCACAAGACCAAAAACCCACCATCAAAACCAGAGAAGCCACTATTTGGTATATGCCCTTTCAAAAGTTTCTTGATATATTTACAAATTACTGTTTGTCTGCAACTTGCCATTTTTAATTTAATAATGTATTTGGACTTATTTCCATGTCAATCAGGAAAGCCTTTTAAACGTGTTTTGTTTTCCATGGCATGTATATGTTTTAATCTTAAAACTTTGAAAGAAATAAACTCGAGGCATTTATTTTTTTCATAAAATATTTATTGAATGGCAATCATTTACCACATAGGTACTGGAGATATTGAAATGAAGATGTAGCTCCCAGACCTCAAGGACTTATATAGTGATTTTTATACAAACATCAAAGATACTTTCTAACTGCAAACTTAGCAAGTCTTACTAAAGAGGAGTCCAGTGACTCCAGGGACTCTACATCCCTCTCTGAGGTGTTTTGTTCTCAGATATATCATGTGAATTTTATCTCCCACAAAACCTGAAACTCAGTAAATACCAGCTTATTGATCTGAATATGGACAATACCTTAGCCAATAATTATATTATTATATAATATGTTATATATTATATAATATATTAAATATTAGATGCCTTTGCTATTAAGAGCTTCATCTTGATTAGCTCCATCTCCTCCTCCTCCTCCTCCTGTCTCCCATTATTCCTAGTTCAGAATGATTACGGAAACGTAATTTAGGAAGGCAGTTTGTTGTTAAGAATTCAAAGCCCAGATGGTAATTGTTGTGTCTGTCTACTATCCCTGAGGCTTATTACTGTACATATAATACTGACCACTCCATTGGGCTAAGATTAAAAATCTGCACATAGCCTGACACCAGTGTCCTGTTTTGGCACCTAGAGCCAGGATATTGCCATACTTGAAAAATACTGTGTTAGGTATTAAAAAATAAGTGAATAAGATGATAAATTATGGCATGACATTTAGTGGAATATTATGTTGCCATTTTAACATAATCATGAAGCTCATAAGAGCATGGAGAATGTGCACTATAATATAAAAGTAGAATAATCTTATATGTAGTCAGAGTACAAGTAGCATACCGAGACGTTTACACAAAGACCAGGGACAAGAGTGGGCAGGCAGTTTTAAGGGCTGAAAGTGTTCCTGAATGGATGACAGAGCATAGAGTTTGAGCTGGCCACGGAGACAAGAAATGAGACTTGAGAGATGACCAGGAGATGGTTTATAGAGTCTTGTCTGTGCCCCCCTAAGTATAAATTTATTATCCTTTGCTAAACTGTCCTTCCTTTATGGAAAGGCCTTCTTTGAGATGGTGGCTCAGCAATAAACCTCTTTATGAAAGGCCTTCCCCAGATATACACTCTGAACTCTCCCCACCACACACACACACACGCACACACACATACACAGTTACTCTCCCATTACTGTGACTGTTTCTCTCTTAGCTTACCACAATAAGTAGTTGTCGTGAATTTATTAAGTTCTTATCTACATAATAGAATGTAAACTCCATGAGGGAAGAGAGTACCTGTTATATTTACAGATTTGTGGTTGTTACATATGTAACATTTCAGTAAATATTCTTGAATGAATGAATCAGGAGTTTGAACCCTCTCCCCAGCACCATTCCTCGATAACTGTATGAGCCATGGACAAATTATTTAATTTCTTGAGTCTGTTTTTCTCGTTTATGAATTTGGAATGCTTGTTCTTAGATTGCATAATGTAGTTAGGAATGTAACAATACGTTTTGGTAGCATATCTGAGATTGGTCACTATGTATCTACTGTATGGTGATTATCTAACCAGTCCAGGCTCTGTAGTTCTCAGGCTGTAAGCCAGGATTAGAGCCCAGGACTATGGCTCCAACAGCTTTCCTGTATTCACTGCCCAGAGCTATGGTCGGGCAGACAGTCAGGTACTGAGGGAGAAGGGGGAGGCTGACCCTTACTGGAATTTCCCACTACAGGACTCTGGAGGGATGTTCAGTGAAAGCAGCTGGCTTTGCAACTTGGTATATGATCGAGGAAGTAAAATGCCAGCGTAGCTGTTCAAACTATAAATCTCAGTGAGGTTCATGTGGCAGATTTTGATACTGGAACTTCTAGAGAACATTTGTAAATGGTAGTTTATACTTAATGCTTAAATCCTCTGAATTCTTCAGAAAGAAGGGTTCTTAGATTTCCAACAGAGAAGAAATGAGCACATCAATTTCTGTAAATTGAATTGTCCTTTACAAACAGAGGTAAGGATTTGAGAGAACACTGTTCTCTTTTGTAATGTAATATTGTAAGGGAAAGTTTAGAAAGCTTTAATGAAAAGATTAGAAATTGTTTTAAAATTTTTCAAAGTTTATTAGAGTATATTAAGTTTTTAGCTCATCAAGAGTAAATTTTACTTTATGGAATACATTCAGATGAGCTATTGTATGATTTCTAAATGAATTAAAAATATTCCTTAGTGCCTGCAATGTTTTCTAAGGAGGCAGTTTTATGGGAACCTGTTTCCAGGAATTTAAACATTTTTGTCTCTATTTTATCATTTAGTTAGAAAAAATATCAAATTCATGATATGGAAGTTTTGCTTTTTTTATAGTTTAATGAAACTATTTCTACCAACTTATTCTGTTAACTGTGGAAGGAAAATAATTTCTTTTGCAATTAAAAAAATTCATACTTTTCTAGTCTTTGTTAGTGAGAAGTGCTTCAGTTATACAACATTGAGGGTAATTTAGATGTATACAGAATGGTTGGATATAAATTTTTCTCAAATTGCCTTGAACTTTTAATGGATAAAATGAAGAAACTTTGCCCAAGGGAAAACATAACTATTTCAAGTTTTATTACTCATAAGTACTAACATATGAATTTTTAGTCTCTGTTTATATATGTAATTTATTTTATGTTCTGCTTTATATTTATAGGATGTATCGTGAAATATTGCATATGATATGTTCAGTACAACTTTGGCGTTGGGATTATTCCAGAGCTGAGAGTTTGCTTAAAATTCAAGACTGTTTTGTTTTAGACATTTGGAATAGAAGTCTGTCTAAAATAAATTGCCCGTTTTCCTGTCTTAAATAGATTGTACTGAGCAAAAACCTTTCCTTGATGAATGATCAAACTAGGGTTTATTTTAAGCTCCTTCAGAGCTTAGTGGCTTTTGTAAGCGTAGTAGAATTCCATATCCCTCCCTTAGGATGACGACCATTTCTACCTGCTTGTAAGTCCACTGAGGGCAAGATTAACATTTTTTATCCCTGGCACCTCACAGGGCACACGATCAATTATTTGAGTTGAATGAATGAAACCATTATGCCGAACTATGATGCCCTTAATACCAACTGATATTTTTAGTGTACTTTGCCATCAAAATAAATGACCTCAGACTGCTGTTGCTGCTTCCTGCTTTGGGGCTATAATCTTGTCTTGCTTGTAGAGCTCATCCTAGATACCTTACTCCCTTTGTCATGAGTCTGGAAAATTGAATTGAGTACGGTCCAGTGTTATGTACAGTGAGAGCAAATAAGCTCTAAGTAAGAGCCTGACTGCCTGTAACCGTACAGGAGCACGTCTGGCACATGGATTCTGGGTCATCTGTTTTAATTACAGAGGTCTGTGTTTCTTAATTTTTCTGCCATTAGGTTCAGTCCTTTTCTTTTGAGAAATGGATCTGTGAGAGTTGGGATAACCCTCATGCCAAGCTGTGATTCCACAACTCCTTGTTGCCCTGCTCCCCACCTTGTGGGGACTTTAATTGGATGCCGCATTTCCAAACCTCTCGAAGGGAGGCTCACCTAGTGGCTTATCTCACAGCAGCTCACCTTTTCCACCAATTTTCCACCAATTCCACCTTTGCCCCTAATGCGGTGGAGGAGAATCACTGCTTTTCCCAGACCGGTTAGTGGGTATATCCCCAACCACTAGCCACAAGAATGCAATTTCTTTGAAGTCTTACATTGGAAAACTCATGGCAATTTAGGATCTGTATGTAGTGTATCTCTATTTATTTTAATGTAAAACCATATTTTGAATAATAGAAAAACATGTCTACACACACATGTGCACGCATGTCTAAGTATGAATTCTGTTTAAGTTTATATTCTGCTTCTCAAGTATTACTTCTCCTCTCCGCACCCCCCCCCCCGCCGTCACACTGGTTATCTATAATTTTGAAAACCTTGAGCATGAGAGACAGTTTTATTTCCAACCCACCAAATTCTGGACTCTATTTTCCCCTACATTCTGCTTGCAAACTGGAAAGTTCCCTTTTTAGCTCTTCTTGCCCCCCTCCCCCACCGTGCCTTTATCATAGGCAGCTTAAGGAAACAAATTATATTTTCAGCCTTCTTTCTAGGATCTTCTTAGCCACATCAGCAAGTTCATTAGATGCATTTTCTGTCTTCCAAGTTATCACAAGCAGAAATGCTATTGGTTATTTCACCACAACAGGCTGCTGTTCCTCCCATCTCTAATTACTGCTTTATAAATTTCCCTGCTTCTGTCTACCATTCACTCCCCACACTGCTGCCACATGTTTTGGGTTTTTATTATTTTTATGATGGCAACACTTTACTTTCAGTATAATTTCGGCAGCCGTTCTCAATCTCCGCTTACTCCACCTCCCCAAGCTTAGTGGCTAAATCAATAACTCTTTACTTGCATGTGATTCTGCATTTTGGGTGGGCTCAGCTGGGCCTGCCCAGGCAGCTGTGATCATCTGATGGCTTGAGGGATGGGAACTGGAGAGTTTCAAGTGTTCTCTTCACTCCTGTGTTGGGGCCTTGGTGCTCCGTGCTGGGCGGGCCCGCGGCTCCGTGTGGTCTTCCACTGTTCCGTGACCTACCACACCCCTGCTTACACGGGAGCAGGGGTCTTCAGAGGGGGAAGGCTGCAAGGGCCCTGGAGGCCCCGGCTCTGGAACACACAGTGTCACTTCTGTGTTGCTCAAAATCAGTTACCACGCCGACTAGAGTCAATGGGCCAGGGAAATGGACCCCACTGCTTGATGCAAGGAGCTGCAAAATACCAATTATTCGGTACTGCTAATCTTTTAAACCAAGGATCAAAAACTGACTGCTGAGGCCTCCATGTGATCGTTGGCCTGTTTAAACATTGAAAACTAAAGAGATTTCACACAAAACTGAAGCCGAATTTTTTCTTCTCTTTAACAAAATGGAAGCCCTGGTAGAAGAGGCTCACATCCCCAAGTCCCCAAGGAGCCGGAGCTAAGGAGACTGCCTCTTCAGGTCCGGAGTGTTTTCTCTGGTTTGTGAGAGGCCCCGCCACTGCCCATTCACTAGTTCCGATTACCTACCCAGCTCCCAACCTGTGACAGCTCATTATCAACCAGGGCTGTCTGTCAGAACCACTTGTGAAGCTTCTAAACTCCCAACTTCCAGGGCACTACCTAAGACCCTTTGAACAGGAAGCAGAGCCTGGGCACATGCATTGTCCCATAGCTTCCTAGGTGGCTCTACATACCCATCCTTGAGAACCACTGACCCAAGATAAGTTCCCCCCATATTTGAATAATTGAGAAATGATTGTACTTTGAATTTACTTATTTCTCTACCTTAAAAAATGTCATATCCTTTCACATTTATTTTTCTTCCTAAGTTCTCTATGAACAGAGTATGTGATGAAATAAGATAGGGAAATTAATTTGTGAATTTCTGGGGAATTTAATTTTGGCTCCTGAGACTCTGTCTTCTCCATGTTTAAAAAAAAAATCAGCATTTATTACAGCTTTAGGGATTTTCCACTTATAGGAAACCCAAAGAAGCAATAAATTTTAGTCACGATCCTTTTATTAGCACTTGAATCTCTACCTATTGAGAGATGTCTTTATAAGGATGGGAGAGGATTGTGAACATCAACAACTCTGATTACCTATAGAAGCTAACCATGGAGATGGTGCCATTTATACCATTTACCTTGAAATTAAGGTAAAGCTTTAAATTATTAAAGGGACTTAAAAGCACACACTAAATGCATCTTCTTCTTCTCTGTCTCAGAAAACGGGAGCTTCTTCTACAGTATTTTATTTTAGTAAAGTACTTCCACTTTACAATAATAAATTCATCTTTTTTTTTTAACATAAAGTCAGTGCTTATTTGAAATCGTTCAAAACAAAACCCTGTTTTAAAGTCAGCCTTTGTTTTCCTTGCCCTGCTTTCCCAATTTTGTTAGTCCAGTGTTCTCTTTGTGTAGAGCACAGATTTGCAGAGTCAGAAGCAGGTGCTGGGCTGGATCCGAGGACACCAGTCAGAAGCACCTGCCCTCAGAGAGCACGAGGGGGAGGGGGACGGTTGTGCTCTCCTAAGAGAGCGTTCCTGCATCTACATTGGAAGTCTTCGAGAAACACACAGTTTAAATCTTGCTTTTGGCAGATATTTCAGAAGCGCAGTACTTCCATAGAGTGACTTCCATGAAGTCTCAACCTTAAGAGGGGGCAAGTACATTATTGTCTTTCCTATTTCAGACGTTAAGGGATTCATAGAAAATCTGAACTGAGAACATAACTTAGAAGGGGTTATGAAGTGGTTTCTATAGAACCTCTGCCAAGGTCTGTCTCTTTTGATTTAAGTCTCTCCGCTCATATTTGGTGAGTGTGTCTTATTTGGAAAATTACTCACTTTCTTGAGGTACGTAAGCTTCCTCTACTTCCCCAAAGGTTTTTCTACTATTTTATTAATTGTGATGGTTTATTACATTAAAAAAAATTCTCAGATGGCCCCTAGTAAAGGAGACATTTACCCTTTTGTTTAAGTAATATACATATCCCTTACTAGTATATGGTTTGTCAACATCCTGCTACATTTGGACCAGGACTATGAAATTCTTTCATCCCTTTTGGGAGAAATCTCAGCTTTCTTGCACCAACAATTCAGTAGATGGACAAGGTTAAAATAAATATCATCAAGGCCAAAGACAATATTTGTATGAATTCTACAACACACTATTAAAAGATTTTCTAAAATTAAGAAAACCTTGGTTTTTTCTCACATATTACAGCCCACTTTATATATATAACTCCCCAATTGTGAATCAGAGTAAGAAGTAGAACAGAAAACCATTTGCGTTAGCTATTTCATGCATTGTTTCATGTTGTGGTTTTGTGAAAAAGATTTTATAAGCCTTGGGATCTAATAAGAGGCTGAGGCCCTGTTTGGTTTATAAATATGTGAGAGATATTTTTTAGGTCTTCAGAAATAAAAGCAGAGAATCATATCCTTATGTTATCAATTCCTCCATAGGAAAGCATATTAAAATGTAGAGAATATAATAGTATATAATTTAGCAACATAATATATAATGTGGGTTGAGAGACAATTACAGTGTTTTATTTCCCTATATTTTCCATTTTAACTGAATGCATTTTAGCAACAATTGGTTTCTGGCTGTAACATTATTTTAGCTGTTTCATAAAGCTTTATAGCAAATTACTGTGGTGTACCAGATAAAATAAATTCCTGACTTCACTCTTAAAAGTCATATTATGAGCAGGCATAATTTTTTACATTTATAGGTAAGCACGTATTTTATAACAATTGGTGTGTGTGTATGCTGCCAAATCTTTGTTCAAGATTGTTGTTCCTAACATTATTTTAGTGGTTTCCTCTGTATTTAAGGTTTTGTTTTATGCAACAAATCAAGCATCTTTTTTATTTGGTTCATAGTAAGCTGATACATACAGCACTGGATTCTGGGGTCACACATCACCAAGTAAACAGCGTCTACTTGAATGAGACCTTGTTGTGTTTTCCATTCACACAGTGCCTACAGTGTACTGTCTCCCCAGACAATCCTACCTTGTCCTCTTTTCAGGTGATTCTGGCGCTAGTCTTTGACCCTTCTGCGTATACTTCCTGCCACTCTCTCCAGCTCTTACCAGAGCCTGATGCTTCTAACCTAACTCCACATCCCATTTGGTCATGTTTTCATCTGAGAATGTTGTAATTCCACCCCAAGGTTTTGTTGTTTTTGTGTTTGTTTTTTTCATATAGAAAAGACAAGAGAATAATTGAACATACTAATAAATATTCATGCATTTATCTCTGATTTAATTGTCAACATTTAATTTGTTAACGTAACTGCCAACCTCCCCACCTCTTTTTTTTTTTTTAAGTAATGTATTGTTGAAGGGTTCCTGATTACATTTCCTTTACTCCTTCCCGAGATAAGACCGTGCTGGTGTGCCCCTTTCTAATACATGTGTTCTACTTTTACCACATTTCTGTTTATCCACAAACAGTATGAACTATTGCATTACACATTCTTAAATTTGCCTATGTAAAAGGTAATGATTTTAAAAATTCATACATAGGGGGCACCTGGGTGGCTCAGTCGTTAAACGTCTGCCTTCGGCTCTGGTCATGATCCCGGAGTCCTGGGATCGAGCCCCACATCGGGCTCTTTGCTCAGCAGGGAGCCTGGTTCTCCTGCTACCATTCCCTCTGCTTGTGTTCCCTCTCCAACTGTGTTTCTCTCCGTCAAATAAATAAAATCTTTAAAAAAAAAAAATTCAGACATAGTGTTACAAGTGAATTTTTTGAAGACTTTTTTTTAGAATAGTTTTAGGTTCACAGCAAAGTTAAAGGATACAGAGATTTCCTTAGGTACGGAGGATTTCCCAAAGGTACAGACATTTCCCTACACATACATAATCTCACGTATTATCAATATCATTCACCAGAATGGTTATTTGTTTAGCAAGGACGAACCTACATTGACACGTCATTATCGGTCAGAGTCCATAGTCTATACGAGGGTTCACTGTTGGTGTTATATATTCCATGAGTTTGGACAAACGTATAATAACATGTGTCTATTATTATCATATCATTCAGAGAACCTCACTACTCCCAGCATTTTCTCTCCTCTGCCTATTCATCCCTTCCTCACTCCTATCAGCCCCTGGAAACCACTGGTCTTTACACTCTATCCATATTTTTGCCTTTTCCAGAGTGTCCTGTAGTTAAAATCATACAGTATATAGCCTTTTCAAGATTGTCTTCTCTCCCATATTAATGTGCGTTTAAGGCTCCTCCATGCCTTTTCATGGCTTGATAGCTCATTTCTTCTAGCACAGAATAATAATCTGTTGTCTCAGTGAACCACAGTTTATCCATTCACCTACTGAAAGACATCTTGGTCACTTCCAAGCTTTGGCAGTTGTGAATAAAGCTGCTGTAAACATCTATGTGCAGGTTTTTGTGTAGATACAAGTTTTAAGTTCATTTAGGTAAATACTGAAGAGCATGATTGCATGCTGAGTGTGTTTAGCTTAATAGGGAGCTGCCAGACTGTCTTCCAAAAGGGCTGTGCACCACTTTGCATTCCCACCAGCAGTGAATGAGAGTTCCTGTTGCTCCACATCCTTATTGGCATTTAGTATTGTCAGCAGTCTGGATTTTGAGCATTCTTAATATGTGTGTAGTGGTATCTTGAGGCTTTAACTTGCATTTCCCTGATGGCATAAGTTGTACGGGTGAAACTTTTAAAAAAATATTACTATATTCTTTACAATTTAAAATTCTTAATCCATTTTTCCTATGAAGTAGTAGTTTCTGAATCTAGGCTTTTTGCCCTAGCAATATCCTTTATCCTTTTAGTATTTTTGTCCTCAGTGTTATAGTTAACAACCAACAGAATGCCTCTGTATATTTAAATGAAATAATACACATGTAAGACTTGATTATCTGAGTATAGTTATTATGAAATGCATAGAAGATGCAAGATCTATCTCTATCAGTCCAAAGAAAGTATTTTTATACAGTTTAGTTTTTTAAAATTCTTATCTACATAGATTATCTTATTAAAAGTTAACCAGTACCCTTTCTAAATGAGGAATTTTTCCTGTAATTGCAAAGAGAACAAAGCCTCATATTTTACAAAAGTAATACTAGAATGTAAACGGGGAGAGAAAAGAGCACAGGACAAGAAGACTTCTAAAACTACAAATCTGTGTGTTTTTAAAATATATCGTAAAGGGGAGAGATGGGGACATTTACCAAATTAGTAAATAGTACATGTACATATGGAACTTACCTGTTAAATCCTGCAGCTGAATCACCTTTTATCTGTGCACTGCAGGATCTTGGCAGAGCACCTGCCATTCTTTTCATATACACATAGACCAGAGTCTCTCTGCAGTGAGCCCTTTTTTACCTGGAGCTTTGCTTTTTCTGCAAGATGTGGCCCGGCCCTTCATTGCTGTTGAGTGCAGGTTAAAATGCTTCAAAGACCTAGAGGTGCGGCTCGGACAGGCTTTTTTCAAGTCTTAGGAAGAGCCGTGTATAATGCTTTGGTAAATTAAAGTAGAAATCTTAGATGGAAGACCTTGATGTTGAACGTTGAACCAATGGAGGAATAACCCATGTCTTCAAAATACTGACATGTAACATAATGTAATGATACTCTAGTAGCCAGGCAAAGCCTTCTCTTATAAACTAGTATGCTGTAGGTGGCCTGCAAAGGCAATGTCTCTGACTAAATGTGCCCCTTTCTAACCTGCTTGCCACAGATGTGGGCCACCCAGGTCCCCTGCCTGAGGTTGGCTGATTTGCGGGGGAGTCAGAGAAACACCTCTTTCTTGGCTGGGTCTTCTACAGTCTGGTGACTCAAGAGTGCCTTTCAGTTCAGAGTCATCCTGACTAGTTCCACTTATGACACCTGTATTAATATTAGTATGTAGGCAAGATGGTGGCTAAATGATAAGCATTTTTTTTAAAGATTTTATTTATTTATTTGACAGAGAGAGATCACAAGTAGGCAGAGAGGAAGGCAGAGAGAGAGGGGGAAGCAGCCTTCCTTCTGAGCAAAGAGCCTGATGCGGGGCTTCATCCCAGGACCCTGAGATCATGACCTGAGCTGAAGGCAGAGGCTTAACCCACTGAGCCACCCAGGTGCCCCTAAATGATAAGCATTTTTAAGAAATTGGTTTGTTTAGGGGCACCTGCGTGGCTCAGTAGGTTAAACATCTGACTCTTGATTTTGGCTCAGGTCATGATCTTGGGATCATGCGATTGAGCCCCATCTAGGGCTCCAAGCTCAGTGCTGAGTCTGCTTGTCCCTCCCCCTCTCTTCTCTCCCTGCTTGCATGCTCTCTCTCTCTCTCTTTCAAATAAATAAATAAAATCTTAAAAAAAAAAAGAAATGGGTTTATTTAGTTCCAAATAAATGTTTTCCTATTTATATCTAAGCATTTTGTCATTTTCTGTCTGGTTTTATATGTTGAAATTGGTGTTGATGACTGATAGCTTCTTATGTGAAGTCATGTTGTGATATAAATATACTTTTTGAAGATTAAAATTTGTGAATTTAAAATTTAGAAGAGGTTGATGCAGCCTCACAATACTTTGTTTTGTTCTAGTGTATTGGACTTTTAATTTACTTGCCTAATATTTAGAGAAAAAAGTAAAGATAGCTACTGTAGCATATCAATTATTTTCTGAATCCATTTTCTCATTTCAGCTTATTAGAGTTTGCAAATGAGACAAGAACAAAAATGAGTATATCTGGCAGAGGTAGTAACAGTTCAGAATTCTTGGGTGGTCTCAGGAATGAATCTGGACATAGAAACTAAAATGACTTATCAGAAATACAGTGTACGTGGCAGGATTTTCAGTAGTTTGTTCATATGCTGTTTCTGTCTGCAAAGTATTTGATGAGGAAATGGGTAACCGGTTACCTAGATGTTCTTTGTACCACCTGGATAATACTGCTTGCTCTAAATTTCAGAATTAAGACATTGAGACATCAGCTATTTAGAATCAAAGCTCTTGGGAGGAGGAGGAATTCATATAGGAGACGTTGCTGTCACTATTAAATTCTTAGAACTTACCACAAGTTACTGATACAATTTACATCAACTTTTCTTGGGATACAACCATTTTTAATGCTTCATTCATCAGTTGAGAATGTTTTTCACAGTGGGACATATTGATACTTCTTCCAAGCACCCCCCAGAAATGTTGTCACATGTTAGTCCAAATAAATTAGCATTCAGTCAGTGGTTGCACTAAACATGCTACCATAAAAAAAAATTGAAGCATGCAATTAAAAGTATACAATTGTAATTTTCTTTTTCTTGTTCATGGTGACATCCATTGACACCTGATCCATGAGTCAGCAATAATTTCAGTTGTATATAACAGAATACTGAAACCACAGTGGCTTAACCAAACCACTTTTTTTTTTCTCTAGTCTAGATAAGACAGCCTGAGGTAGGTAGGTAGCTTTCCACTATCATCAGACCTGAGGATGTCTCTGACCTGCTCTTTGGCTGTCCAGTTTTCACCCTCATGATGGCAGTGTGGCTAGTGGACCTCCAGGATCTTCCTAGGAGCAAAGAAGATGAAAGGCAAGAAGCCAAAGGCACAAACCAGTCAAATCTCCCTTTTAAAGAGCTTTCCTGGGAGCTCCAGGTGGTGCCTTCTGTACATATGTCCTTGGTCAGAGTTAAGTCTCTTTGCCGTCCTGCACTTTATAGCTGAACTGGAGGTTGGAATATAGGTTTTGTTAGCTGGGAGCCGCTGCTGTGCATAAAACAGGGGTGGTGTCACTAAGAATAAAGGGAGTAAAACTGGAGTAGGTAGGTAGAAGGATCTGCCACACCTATGTGCAGAGATTTTCGTGGCAGAGACCCAAAACAAAGCCCAGGAAAATGGCAGATATGGGAGAAGTATGGTTGTGCGCTTTTTTTGTTTTGTTTTTTGAATCATCAATTAAGGAACTCAGCAAAGCTCTAAGGAATAATAGAGTAAAAAGAAGTTAGCATTTTGTAGTCCTTCCTTTCGAAATTGACCGCAGGGAGTTCTCAAATTCAGCAATTGGCTGTGCAGTAGAAATGCTATAGACCTGGTGTTAGGGGCCCCGGGGGCCTGGCCCTGAATCTGCTGACAGCCGACTTTGTCCAGCTCAACAAATCACCGCATTCTTCTTGGCATGAGGGTTTCCTCCCTTCACCTCCAAAATGAGGGAGTCCACCTAGTCACTGAGATCCCTCCAAGGTACGAGACGTTCTGATTATCCGGGTCTTTGGCTTACAGTTTCCTCGGTTTGACTTCAAGTCTAGCTCTTTTACGTCACCACATGGGAAGTTCAGTGTATCTAGTATTGGTGGTCATTTTTTTTTTTTCAAACTTTTATTTATTTATTTGTCAGAGAGAGAGAGAGAACACAAGCAGGCAGAGACAGAGGGTGAAGCAGGCTCCCCGCTGAGCAAGGAGCCCGATATGGGACTCGATCCCAGGACCCTGGGATCATGACCCGAGCCGAAGGCAGCTGCTTAACCAACTGAGCCACTCAGGCGTCCCATTCTTGGTGGTCATTTTTATGAAAAATTGCCATCAGGTTACTTGTAAAAGCTTTAATTTGTGCAGAACGCTCTAAGGTCTGCTCTTTTTCAGGCATGTCACCTGTTTGAGACTCACCTGTGGCTCGGACCTGAGACCACACATGCACATGGCCCTGTTAATTTTGGTGTTAAAGTATGAGTTTTTGTTTTTGTTTTTGGGTTCTCATGTTCAGAGCTGTAGAGACGAGGGAAGGGATTCCTCCATTTCATGTGAGTGAGGGACGTTTCTTCCCAGATGTCTGTCAGGGTGGTTTCAGGCTTACAGACACCAACAGCATTCCTCCGTTTGTGTCAGCGTTGCAGGGTGGAGCTGCCCCGAAGCTGCTGCACACCCTGGTGTGCTCCTCCAGGAGAGAGCACCTGCGATGTACCCATGCATCTCAAATAGACAGGCCAATGCCAGTGGCTCTCTCCTTGGGGGTGGCAGGTGCCAGAACACAACACAGGAAGTGAAGCGGTAGCCTCACTGATGGGAAGCCACACAGAAGTTTCTAGAAGGTGCCCTAGCAATGCTTCAGTCAGGCCTTCAGGCTGCAGGGAGTCCTGGACGCTGAGAACACCACAGGAGTACATAGAATGCAGTGGAATTGGCGGGGTGAGGGGGGCGGTGTGCCATTGAGGTGCAGAAGGAGGATCCCTGTGGAAAGGCTTGTGAGAGGTTTACGTGATTTAGGACGACGAAATAGTATGTCTGTCTGCCTTTCCTCTCCGTCCCTGCTTCCCTCTTTTTCACTCTGTTATCTTTCTGGCTTTAATTTAGTATTTTATCCTAGCCAAATACATCTTTATGTCCAGTTGAAAATAGTGGATAGAAATGTGGGTTCTTAAGGCATTTGCCCTTGAATAAGGGGGGAAAAAGGATTTCAGATAGAAATCTGAGCAACCTGAGGTTTCCATATGGAATATAAGAAGAGTTGCAATGAATAATTAAACAAGTTATAGCTAATAAAATATACAGCACATTGTTTCAAACTAAAACATTCTAACTCTGCCTTAGGGATGAATGCTTTTCATTATTTTTTAATTGTTGCCAGGGTTGACCTTGAAGGTCTTTTTCTGGCAGATAATTTGTTATGGTAAGAATGAGATCACTAAGCATTTTAGCACAAGTTGCATGATGCATAGGGTTTCTTCCTGTTATATAATGGTGATGGGATAAGTCTGTTTTCCCAGGAATTTATCCCTTCATTTAGGTGGTAGCTTATTTCTCAGATCCTGCCTTTGGCAGCCTCAGTGTTGCTGTCCTGTAGGAGGATCTGCGGGATTATGATGCAGGCTCGTGAATCCATGTCATATTCATACTTAGGTGTTGGCTAACCTCCGAAGGCCCATAAACACCAAAGGAATGTGCCTCTGTTTTGATAAAATGAACACAGGAAGATCTAGGATCTCCTTTGTGCCCTCAGGAACAGTGGTGTCCAGGGAGATCATGCTTCCCAAAGAGGGTGGTGC
This sequence comes from Procyon lotor, assembly GCA_028646535.1. Lineage (NCBI taxonomy): Eukaryota > Metazoa > Chordata > Mammalia > Carnivora > Procyonidae > Procyon > Procyon lotor. The sequence goes on along the minus strand of CM053604.1, from coordinate 105,826,688 downwards.
AGATTTTGCTCTAATGGCCTTTGTCACTCTTTGGTCTTCCTTCGTAGTTATTATAGGGCCTGTCATTGCAGACTGGTTACCAGTATGCCTAGTTACTGGTGTTCTCATGACCGATTTCAAAAAGAAACCGTAAAAGGCAACGAAATGTTTCATTAAATTAATTTGCTGTTCTCCATTTACATTATATCTTATGAAGAGCAGATAATAGAACATTATGGCTACAGAATTGGTAAAAACGTAGGAAAGATCTGTAGTTTTCACCAAATAGAATAGGAAAACTTACTCTACACAATTGGAGAATTAAATTTAGCAAATACCATTTCTTGTTTGTTTAGAGTGTATATGGAATTTTGGACTTGAGTAGTAAGTTCAAAACCACTTGGTGTGGATGTGCATAATATCAGTAGGTTTTTTGTATACAATTTGAATTTAAAAAAAAAAAAACCTCATTCACTTAGTTGGACTGTATGGTATGCCATTTTTTCCTTTGTCAGTAACATTTAGAAAAAATATATTAGTACTATGATTCTCATATTTCCTTACAAGGAAAATCCAGTGTGCTTTTATTTATTTATTTTTAGTGATTATTATTTTTTTAAGAGGAAGAGAGGGCAAGCGGTGGTCGGGGAGGTGGGACAGAGGAAGAGAATCTAAGCAGAGTCCGTGCTGAGCAAGGATCCCAATGTGGGGCACCTTCTCACAACCTTGAGATCGTGACCTGGGCCAAAATCAAAGGGTAGTACACTTAACTGAATAAGCCACCTAGGTGCCCCAAGTGTGCTTTTAAATAGATATAAAGATTTACAACATACATGAAACTTATGTGTACAAATGAGAAATAAAATTACTACCAAGTATTCACATATTGATGTAAGAAGTTTTAGCTTCTATTATTATATGTAGAAGATACTTGTTTTTACTTTTTAAATATTTTTGGTAATAGAAAACATGAATTATCATACACGATCATTTGAATTCTACTTTGAATATGACAAAACGATAGATACCAGATGTTGTCTACATAAAATGTTTTTCCTTTCCAGAAATTGCCAGTCAATCTTGGTTCATAAGAAAACAAAAACTCCTGTCATTTTACTGAGCATCTATTTCCTTATTGCTGTCATTCAGCTTTAAAATGTGCTTATTTATAGGCTTTCTGAAGTCAAACTGTCCTTGGCTTATGGTGTTAAAGTTGTAAACTTAGGCCCTTTGCACTGGTGATGTTAGTTTACGTTTTGGTATGGTAAATCCCTAGTCAAACAGCTGTTGTTTAACATTTATAAAACTTCATAAAATTGTGGCAAAGCTGTCATGTTTAATTTCAGATACATTCAAAATATAGAAAACCCATAATTATTAACCAAAGGCAAAAGTATGAAATGATTCTTAAAAAAAAACACAAAGATCTACTGGAATTTCTAGGCTACTACAAACTGGAGTATAGGAAAATTATATCTAAGTTGTCTTAATTTACACTAAGTTAACATGCCTCTTGCTATAGTAGATATATCTCTGTCTTTACTGCCTAAGGCTTGGTTTTTCTTAGCTCACAAAAGAAATTCTAGAAAATCATTCAGAATTACTGCTGTAGTTCCTATTATTATAACCACTTTATACAGTATAATGAAACATACAGCATAACAATATTTCATGCTACTCTATAAGTTCTTATATATTAAAATAATAAGTTTGTGAATAGTTTCACTCTTGTTACAGTTTATTTTTGAGAATATTCTGAGTATGTTTACTGATTGTCTAATTTATAGGTTGTCTTATTTACACTTTGGGTAAGCGAACTGTGGTCGCAAACTGGATTTGAACATACTGTCTCTGAGTAAATTAAGACTTTAACCATTTACATTTTTTAAAGAATATGAGTAGGGAGCAGGGGTCTTTTGTTACAGAGAAGGGGTAATATTGTTTCACTGCTTTATGTGGACTCCTGCTTTATTTAGAAGATCTTACCCATATTCTTCTTTTAATATTACTTAGAGTGGCTTTTACTCTTTTTTCTATAGTACATCTTTTGGTTGGCAGTAGGAGGTTAGTTACCTATAAAGAGGTTATATTATAAAGACTCTACTGATTATTGCCATTCATAGCATATTTTATTTTTTTTAATATTTTACTTATTTATTTGACAGAGAGAGGCAGCAAGAGAGGGAACAAAAGCAGGGGGAGTGGGAGAGGGAGAAGTAGGATTCCTGCCAAGCAGGAACCTGACGTGGGGCTCAATCCCAGGACCCCAGGATCATGACCTGAGCTGAAAGCAGAGGCTTAATGACTGAGCCACCCAGGCGCCCTTTGTAACATATTTTAAAAAGAGATAGATGATGTTACAAATTAGAAATAAAATACCCAGACTGGCTTATTTAATATATAATGTTCTGAAAATTACAGGCATTATTTTTATATGCTATAAATGCATAATGATTTCATCTTTATAATATGTATTTTGTACCTTTTACATACTCTTCACTGATAGAGCTGCTCAAAGCACTGAGGCTGGGTGGTTTTGGAGTTGGACAGATATGTCTTTTGATCTTGGCCTATCTATCGGTTGGTTCATGAGCTGGGGCAAACCACTTAAGTCGAGTTTGTTTGCTCTATGCAGGGGGGCACAATAGTAGAGTCTTCTATGAAGATTAAAAGTAAAAATGTAGAAGTGAAGCAACTGTTACATAATAAGTGCTTCATTAATATTAGATATTCAGTTCATGGACCATCTTGTTTTTATCCTTAGCACCTAGGTCGGAGTCCAGTTAGGAGGAGGTAGACTAGGTAATAACTAACTCATTTAGAGATCCCAGAAAGAATCGCAACCACTTTTGTGCTTTGTAATTTGAAGATTGTTCTCTTTGATTTGACTCATACCTTCATAAAGGTTTATGTGGACAAGGATGTGACCGTCTACACAGTCAGCCAAACTAGAAACCTGGGTGTCATTTTTGATCCTTCAGAATCAAGCTTCTCTGTGGATTTAATTGCCCCCACTGATAGTTGGTGTAGCTGCTCAGTGGAAGGAACAGTCAGGGCCGTCTTTCTGTCACACACTGAGCTGGTATTTGATCTGGGTGGATGGCATGGTGAGGGAAAGAAGACTGGAGAGGGGGCAATTCCAGACAAGAGGACTTGCATAAACAGATAGTTGGGGTTGAAAGTAGAAGGCATAGTGGGGGGTGCCATAGTGGTTAGGCCAGCATATCTAGAACACACACACAAAATGTTCATAGAGCTCACTGGGTTTGGTACTTTCAGTGGAAGACGTTATGATGCCATTTACTAAATGATTATGTGGGCATTTCCTGAGCGAGTTAAAAAGTGATCATAACCAGAGTGAGTTAACTGTTAATATCAGCCGTACTTTGAGCTTTCAGTTCCTTGTTTTATGTTTTTAAAAATAGGAACATTTTTATTGTATTTTCCATGTTTTAAGCATCAGTTTCCTGAAGCTTCCTTTTTAAGCAAAAGTTACAATAACTTTTATTGTACGGGGATCTTATATGTCATGAGTATGGGATCTTATATGTCATGAGTAATATATTTTGTCATGTGACAAAATACACTTTCTAGCACTTAGTAATGAAATGTTTCTGAATATAACTTAATATTTTATTTTGGCCTAGTAAGTGGAAAGGTCACAGAAATAAACTTTAAAGCAGTTTAGAAACTAACAAGTGATGAAACTTGCAGTGATTATTTAGAATCATTACATTTTTCTAGAGAAATAATATATGGCATTTGAACAACTGGACTAGCTCATCTACCACCATTTACTATTTTGCTAGAAGATTCTGAACTGCTTTATACAAATTTCATTCTTACCTGAACTTTCCTTTGATCAAACATGCTTGCTAAAGGACGAAGTGTATTATGAGTATATAAATGTATAAAATCTTGTGTCAGTGTATATAATTTTTAAAGATACACTTTTTTATTCTTTTTAGTTTTAAGATTTTATTTATTTGACAGAGAGGGAGAGATCACAAGTAGGCAGAGAGGCAGGCAGAGAGAGAGGGGGAAGCAGGCATCCTGCTGAGCAGAGAGCCCGATGTGGGGCTCGATCCCACGACCTGGAGATCATGACCTGAGCCGAAGGCAGAGGCTTAGCCCACTGAGCCACCCAGGCGCCCCAACACTTTTTTATTATCTTCTAATAGTTTTTTCATTCTCAAACATTCACTGGTGGTATGTAAGTCTCCTTAGTGAAGCCTAATGTAAAAATTATATAAGAATTGAAAAATTATTCATCATCATTATTATAGAATTTGTTAGATCAATCTAAACTATACAGAAAACTATTATGAAAGTTTGTGAACTGCAGAGATGTTCAACGTCGTTAGTAATAAGGGAAATGCAAATCAAGACAATAGTGAGATGCCACTTATGCCTACCAAGATGGCTGTAGTCAGGTACAGTCAGTACCAAGTGTCAGTGAGGATGTGGTAAAATTGGAACTCTCATGCATTGCTAGTAGGAATGTAAGATGGTACCACTGCTTTGGAAAGTAGTCTGGCCGGGGTGCCTGGGTGGCTCAGTCAGTTAAGCATCTGCCTTTGGCTCGGGACATGGTCACAAGGTCCTGGGATCGAGCCCCCAGTTGGACTCCCTGCTCAGTGGGAAGTCTGCTTCTCCCTCTGCCTCTCCCCACTGCTTGTGCACTCTCACTCTCTCTCAAATAAATAAAATCTTAAAAGGAAGAAAGAAAGAAAGTAGTTTCTCAAAAGGTTAATAACATAGAATTACCATATGACCCAGAACTTCCAAGAGAACTGAAAATATATGTTCACACAAAAACTTGTACATGAATGTTCCCAGAAGCATTATTTCATAGTAGTCAAAAAAGTCAACTTAAATGTCCGTCAACTGACTAATGGGTAATCAAAATGTGATATAACAATACAGTCGAATATTTTTGAGTCACAAAAGAAATAATCTGCTACATGCTACAACATATGAAATTTGAAGGCATTGTGCCAGATGAAAGAGGCCAAGACACCAAAGGCCACATACTGTCTGATTCCATTTTTTATGAAAGTGTCCAGAGTAGGCAGATTTACAGGCATAGAACATAGATTAGTAGTTGTTATGGGCTGGGGACAGGGAGGAATGGCGCATGACTGTTAGTGGGTACAGTTTCTTTTGGGGTGGATAAAAAGATTTCAGAATTAGAAGTGATGGTTGCACAATTTGGTGAATATTAAAAATCACTGAAGCACATATTTTAAAAACATGCATTGTGTGGTATATGAATTATATTTCAATAAAAAAAAGGAAAAAAAAAAAGACTGTGCATGTGTAGTGCCACGGGCATCATATTTGCTCAAAATCCCTGCATTTTTGAAAGAGTCTAACTTTCCTGTATGCCTTTTTGAGTAACAACAAAAAAATTTTAATCTATTTTTGTGAACTTTTTCATGTAATTCTTGATTTTAGTTTTCCAGATTAGGTGAAAATAGGGTATTAGTTGGTATTAAAGAATATTCATACTGAAATATGGACTTAATAATAGAGCATCTATGAGGAAGAACAAGTACAGAGGCTATGTTTGAGGTCATCCTGCTTCCTAATATCTTTAAGTTATTAAAGTAGATTTTCAAATTATTCTCTGAACTTTTCACTCATCTCATCTTTCTTTTTATCACTGGCATCATTAGAAAATCAACGTTGCTTATTTAGTAAATAATATGGGAGACTGCTATAAAGTTTTTCTTTTAATTCAGAATTGGCCCGTTACCTCTTATCAACTCTTGTTTCTGAATAGAAGCTTAACTAGTTCTTATAAAGTGATGGTTTCTTAGACTCCTTTGAAAATCCCACGTAGCAGCTCTCCTGGCGTTTCTCCAGTGCTTTTCCCAGATCTGGTCTCTCAAAGCAGACACAGCCCAGCTTGTCAGCTGTGGGACTTTTGGAAGGAGGGTGAACTTTTACAGGTGTTGCTGCTACACTGTGGGCTCTGCTCTACCGGTTTGCGCACCAGGGTTTGAATCCTTCTCTCTCTTCCTCATGGGGAGTTGGGGAGGAGGATCATTGATGAATTCCTAACCATTTCTATTTGAGAATTTCTGTCATAAATAATACTTGGCTTACATCCTTAAAATGGATTCTTAAATAAGAATTATTTTAAAATAACGTGCATACGCTGAAAGAAGTAACTAGATTTTCTATAGATTTAAATTTAGATACATGATTGAATTGAGATAAATATTCTTAATCCTTTTCTTCATTTTATTTTATTAGCTGCTTAATCTTTCTATTGTTGTTTTCCAGCTTTTAATTTTCGTGTAATATACTGTGAATTCTTTTGTAGCTTGCTTTGTTCATCTTTTTTTTTTTTTTCTGACACAGGTTGATTCAGTGAATTTATTTTCATTGCTACATAATATTCTACTATAATGAACATAATTTGTTTCCTTTTGATGAAAATTCTTTGAAATTTTTCTTTATTATAGAGCATAGCACCCTGAATACTTTTATGTTTTCTTGTGCAAATGTACCATGGCACAACAATTTGTCTTAGTATATGCCTGTAAATGAAATTGACAGGGCATAGAGGATGCATATCTTTGTTTCCCTAGTCATTTCCAGGTTCTTCTACAATTTATAGTCCTACCGACAGTATGTAAGACTCCTTCTTGTTTCACACTCTTGCCAACAAGTTATTAATGAGTTAAAAGTTTTTGCTGCTCTGAAAACTATGAGCGTTTTCTTACTGTTGTCTTTTTTCTTTCAAAGGAGCCCCCAAGCACCCAGATTGGGGGGAAATTGCATCTTTCTAGTTTAGACTCATGATTTCTCCTCTAACTACCTCCATGGCCAATGGGAGGGACCCAGCAATTGTATCCACAGTAGACTATTTGAAGAGTTCCTCTGGTTGTCAGTCTGTCCTTTCCCCCACATATCTGGTGTGACTTAGCACCCAAGTCCTCTAATGCTTTGGAGTGGCTCCAGATGCCATGCTCACATGGTCTGCATTTGCGCCACCTACCATTCCCCTATCCTGCTGTCTCTTGGGCACTGGGAGGCTCCACAGCCTGTATCCCAGAGAAGTTCTCTCCCCTGTTTTCCCCACAAGGAAGGAAACAAAACAAAATAATGGAAACCTCAAACATAAAATCTCAATAAACTACCCTGCTGTAGAAGCATCTGCCGTTGTCTCGGTGAATCTTCTGCTTATCTATCCAGACTCTTTTCAGAAGCCTCTTCCAGGTGGCAGCAGTTTACGGACTCTTTACAGATGTCTGATGTCCAGGAGTTATAATAATTATTAATATTTAGGGCACTGCCTTTTCTATCAACATCATTCTCACCTGTCTCTTGCTTTGCTTCTCCCTTGCTCATCTACTCTTTCCTTACCTTCTCTCCTTTTAAATTCTTTCTAACTGCTGCTATTTCTTTTGACCCAGAGTCAGCTCCTTTTCTCATTTTGTGGACAGCATCTGTGTTTAAATGAAACTATCTTCATCGCACCCCCCCACCTTTGAGAAGAGCTTCACAATATTTGAAGATGCATATATATTCCATCAGAAACCTCATCCTTTGCTGGTCACAAATGGCTAAAGTGCTCTTTGTGATATACCCAGGCTAGTTATCCTTCCACGCAGGGATGGGCTCCAAATTCACTTTTCCAAAGACCTTCCATCACTTCTTACCCAAAATTTTATAGTCTTCTTCCTTCCCCACCAATTCATATCCCCTCATGCCTTCTTTATTTTTTCTCTTTAGCACACTTCACTAATAGTCTGTATATTGTATTTGTGTACCTTTCTTTTGTCTTCCTTCCACACTAGAAGAAAATGTCAATGAGAAAACTAATAAGTTAAATCGGAAATGTGTTGTCTTTTGTGACCGGTTAGAATTAAAAAAAAAAAAAGTTTTGACCTTAGCAAATATGTAAACCCAGGTATATATAATGAAATAGAAATTTCAACATTCTTAAATTTGAATTTATACTATATTGGGCAGGGTTTCAAGGGAAGTTTAACTTTGAGGGAAAAGAGTTTTGGTTGTGACTTAAATACTATGGTCATAAAATTATATCTTTAAATTTTTATTTATTTCTGGAAATAGACCAGGAATGTATTTTATTAAAATAGTAATTTAGCCCTAATGTAATTTTCCTGATGTTATTCACTCCAGTTATTTGCTTAAAATCTCTAATAAAATAATGGAAGAAATATACATTAAATCTCACCAGGAAAATTGTAGTCCGGGCTCTTTTTCAGGTTTAGCTATTCTTGGAAGATAGAATTACCTATATTGTTAAACATCATGTGCTTTGAAGCTTTTGAAATTTTAAAGTTCAAGGTAAATTAATAGAGAAGTTGCATTTTTAAAAGTGGAAGACATGGTTATTTGAAGTTTAAGCAAAACTCTTAGAGCGGTAAGCTTTCTCTTGCCCTTTTATAGACTCCAACCACATTTTGAAAGTCCTTGAGAAGAGAGAGCTGCAGAAAGCAAAGGGTCTGTTGCATTTGGGGCTGCATTCCTACTCTGTACAATATTTGAAGCACACAAAACCAGCAGCACTACACTGAGTCCTTTGTTCTTCCTGTCGGGCAAAACTCTAGATAGCTTACTGTAAATATGGCCGACCGCCAAGCTGTGGCGCAGATTCTTTTTTTTTAAATACTGTAAACTGGCACAGGCTCAAGAATTACAGTTCTTCCTTTTATTTGCTGTCTCCTTCCATACTGAAGAGTTTCCTCTATCATAAGATAGAAAAACAGTTGTTGTGGTCGGAGAAAAAGTGCCCAAACGGCCCATTTTTTTCTCCCTCACTCCTAGCCTGGGTAGATTTCTGCTGAAATAAACAGAATAAATTTATTACTTTTAATTTTTAAAAGGACAGTATCCTCTCTTGGTAATGAAAAGAACCTGAGTAGAGGGGGGCTGGGTGGCTCAGTGGGTTAAAGCCTCTGCCTTCAGCTCAGGTCATGATCTCAGGGTCCTGGGATCGAGCCCCGCATAGGGCTCCCTGCTCAGCAGGGGGCCTGCTTCCCCCACCCCCCCCGCCTGCCTCTCTGCCTGCTTGTGATCTCTCTCTGTCAAATAAGTAAATAAAATCTTTAAAAAAAAAGAACTTGAGAAATGTGAGCAGAGTTGAATTCAGAACACTTAATACCATGTGACTTTAAAAATTAATTCTGTATTGGTGTTTTCCTACTTTTCTTTGTTATCATGGTTTTACTTCCTGTTGTCCTAGAATATTTTTGGTTTCAGATTCTAGTTTTAATATGCCTGCTTCTGACATTACCAAGTTGCTTTCCCCTTGTGTTGGAATTTGTGCGGCTGCTGCTGAATTGAAAAGAGGTAGAGGCAAATGAAGGGTGTGGAGTTCTGCCTTTCAACTACGGGGTGTGTCCCTTTTGAAACTTTTAAAATGCAAGAAAAGGCTTGGAAGTATTATATATTTGAAAGGATTATCTGCTCATGATATTAAAATAGAGATGCCAGAGAGAAGTAGATACTTTCTTGATAGAACCATCTTGTCAACATTTTTAAGTTTTGCAGTTTTATTGATCTTGCACATAGAAGCTTCTAGACCTAAGTAGAAATTAAATGTATATTGTATTTGTCTGAAAATCAAGCTAAGATTGAGTGTACAGTTCTTTCCTACTTCCTTGACCTTAAAATTATTTTATACGATAGACATGTCATGTCAACACACTTACTTTTTCATTTGGCTCATTATTCTCCTTTTCTTATAAAAAGAAAACTTCACTAGGATCTAATTAGGGCTGATCACTGTGCTGTAAGACTTTGAGCCCCAGGCCCTGGATTTCAGTCCTGGCTCTATTACCCAAAAGTTTTGATCTCTGATATAACTCATTAAAATGCTCTGATTCTGTTTGCTTGTTTCTAAAATGAAGATAATTTTTGGTGATTTCCCAGATCGATCCTTAATTTCAGTTTCAGCATCTTTTAAAAAATCATCTTTCAATTCAAGCTGGCAGACCTTTTGTTGGGCATCTAAAGTACTGTATTCAGGGAGACGGGTGGACATGTACATGTGGATAACGAGAATGGAAAGCATACTATGGAAAGTCAGTTGTAAAACAGTAAACAGGAGTGAGATAATAGAGATGGAAAAATGGATTTCAATGGGTAATACTGTGTAAGACTATATAAGAAGGTAGATTTGAGCTGGGCTTGAAAGGTGGTTGGGATTTCACCAGTGGGAGAAGAAGGAAGAAAGAGCCAGGAAGGGGCTTCCAGTCAGGATAAAGAGCCATCAGGGTTGGAGGACTTGAGGCATCGATGGAACCTGGTTTCCCTTGGAAAGAAAAATACAAGTGACTTTAGAAGGAAATCAAAGTATAGCATTGCTTTATATATTAAGTAATGTTTAACCCCATTACATGTTAGAAACTTACATAAAGTGCTCGTTTATCGTAATGTCTTACCAAAGACATCTACCTTCTTTAGATGCTTTTTTCAGATCATATAAGTGTGTGTGTGTGTGTATACACAATCAGATATCACTGAAAAATCTTTCCATTACAAGTGGCGTATAAATTCCTTTAGTAGTAGAAGAGTGTTGTTCTACTCCATAGTTTTGAATTTTTGAACAACTTAAGAGCAAAGATTCTTCAAAGAGATTAAACTGTCTGACGCATACTCAGAAATCAGTGGAAGGATTGGCATATTTAATCTTGGTTATTATCCCTTAAAATCATGTTATAACTGAATAACTTTTCTCTGGAATTGATCCAGTAAGTATCTGTGTTTAAGTGTTAATAACTTGGAAAAATAAAGAAGCTATTGCCTTTCTCCTTTCATATACCTTTCATTTGTCAACAATTTGAAGTACTATTTCATGATAGATTATTTAAAATAAGCTACAGTGGGGGCGCCTGGGTGGCTCAGTCGTTAAGCGGCTGCCTTAGGCTCAGGTCATGATCCCAGAGTCCTGGGATCGAGCCCCGCATCGGGCCCCTTGCTCGGCAGGAAGCCTGCTTCTCCCGCTACCATTCCCTCTGCTTGTGTTCCCTCTCTCGCTGTGTTTCTCTCTGTCAAATAAATAAAATCTTTAAAAAAAAAAAATAAATAAGCTACAGTGAATAAGATTACTTATAGGTACTTTGTATTTCTGCTTGCCAATAGGAAATGTTTTTCTCAAACCTTGAGTCAAATATTTTCTTCCATGTTAAGAAAGCTTCTTTAGTGTTTGGCATCTGTTCAGCTTTTGGGTATGATGAGATAATCAGTCACGTCAACTTCAGGGGTATGAATGGAATCACTGAGAAACAGTGGTAAATAGTAGGGCTTTTGTTTGCCGAAAATATTAGCACAATATAAATGAGAGGAAATATAGCATACTTTTAAAAACAGGAGATCATGGGGCGCCTGGGTGCCTCGGTGAGTTAAAGCCTCTGCCTTTGGCTCAGGTCATGGTCTCAGGGTCCTGGGATCGAGCCCCGCATCGGGCTCTCTGCTTAGCATGGAGCCTGCTTCCGCCTCTCTCTGCCTGCCTCTCTGCCTACTTGTGATCTCTCTCCTCTCTATCAAGTAAATAAATAAAATTAAAAAAAAAAAAAAAACAGGAGATCATGGTTAGTATCTAGAATTCTTTTTCTGCCATTGTTATTAGTTCAGTAGGAGATTTTCAGGAAGTGAGATAGCTTTCTGCTTTGGTTTATTTACCCACAGAATACTTTTTAAGGTGGAGTATGATATTTAATGTTATGTTTTATCAGAGAATACATCTTAATTTCAGTACGCTTTATTTGCTAACACAAGTGTATTTTATTTCTACTTTTTAGATCTTTTCTACTAAAATTATGACCATGAGGTTTTTGTACATGAGCAGTATTGATCCCTTGTTATTTCTTTTCTGACTAAGGGGCCAATGGTAGGTGCTATAAGGTAGTAACAGATGTTTGTGGAATGAATAAATGAAAAATTAAGGACCTAGAAATAGCTATTTCTATGGAAAAAGGCTGAAAAGTTGAGTTTCTTCACCTTTTCCTTTTAATTTTGTATTGTGTGGGTGCTGTCACTCACCAGCTTACGATCATAGGTAATGACCTCATTTAATGCATCTAATCTTTAGATCTTCCCTTTGGATAATCTCTATCACAGTAATACCTATCTCAGGTTAATGAACATTGATAATGTTTTGTTTTAGCAAAATTTTAGGTATTCCCTCCTAAGTTCTTGGTGCTTGTGAATGTCTTTTCCTTCATTTTCCCCCCTCCTTTGATGAATTAGAAAGTGTTTTGAAAGAGATTGCTTATGCATAAGGTTATTAGGTATGAAAATTTTACTTTCTATAAGGTGTGGTATGCCTGTTTAATTCTGTGATGTAGTATTGTCTCTGGGGACCTCTTTTGTCTCTGAATATCTGTAGAATTATAAAATTGTAAAGTCCTCAAGCCAAGGGGTCCTTGGGCGTTTATCTAGTTCCCTATGCTGACAGGTCCTGAGACATTTTTACCAGCTGTCCTGTTTTAGCCCATGATTATAAGAATTAAGAGTAATGAAGGGAACTTAATGTTCATAATTTATTCTGTGAATAAACGGCTATTGGTAAGACTGCTTCTTCTGCTCTACTTTAAACCCGACTAAGAGTGCTTTCTCTCTTTTTCCATATATCTAAATTTCAGCACCCCCTTCCATTCATCTGTTTCAAAATTTCATATAAATTGCATAGTTAGGGAAAATCGTATCTAAACCTCTTGATTTTGATAACATTCCATGTGGTAGCATTCCATTCCAAGTATTTATCCAGAATAATAAACATCTGTTTCTTTTATGTGCAGACATACTGACACACAAATACAGTATTGAAAAAAAAAAGTTAGGCTAATTATATGATTCTTCTGCCACTTTCATGATTATATTCACAAGAAAGACTTTTACAAGGTAAATTGAATAGCAACATTTTCATTGCTTAGTAAAGTGTTTTTGTTTTTTGTGTTTTTTTTACCTTTGAATTATTTTAATTGGTTTATAGTGAGCTTCTTCTAAATGTTGATCCACAGGAAAATAGGTATTCAGTAGGCAGAAAAAATGCTCTCCCAACTTTTGTGTTGATATTTGTGCCTTAGCCTATCCGACCAGGCCAGGCATAGGTTTCATGGGGCCCAAGGTGAAGATTTCCTTCCAGAAGAAGCAGGAACTCTGCTTTGTTCTGTAGTCAGATCACATGACTGGCGCTGGCCAGTTGTCTTGCACCTGTCACTGGCCGTCTATCCCCACGGGACAAATCTTACATCCATCACCACTGCTAGAAAAATACTTCAAAGCGCATGTCCCCCAGTAGATGGGCTGGCTGCATCATCTTGGTATACAAGAAAGCAATAGAAAGTTACTGCTTCTACGAAGGTGGTGCTTGGTTTTAACTCCTTAGTGCCCATTAATTGTGTCTGATTTTGTGTGGTTCTGGGCAGTGTATGAGGAGGCAAAGACTGCCAGGATAGCTAACCGTGAGCTCAGAGGCAAGCCTTGCTCCTTTTTGCAATGTAGCTCCTCTTTACTGCTTTTTCTTGTACAGAATTAATTATGTTTGTTTTGTCTTGTTCTCTTCATTAAAAGCCTGTCAAGGGGGTAGGTAGGTATTTCTGGATAAAGATTTATATAATGACATCAGAGTGGGCAGAATCCATTTGCCATACAGAAACTTTAAATTTTAGAGAAATTTATGCTTTAATTTTTAGAGAGTTATGCTTTAAATTTTAGAGAAACCGTGACGGATTTAAGAGAAATAGTGAGCATGATGATTATGTGCAAAGTGCCGAAGACATATTTAAATGTCAGTTTCAGATCTGCTGTCAGTTAAGTTCTGTTGGTTTATTTTTTTTTTTTAAGATTTTTTCTATTTATTTATTTATTTATTTATTTGACAGAGAGGAGAGAGATCACAAGTAGGCAGAGAGGCAGGCAGAGAGAGAGGGAGAAGCAGGCTCCCCGCTGAGCAGAGAGCCCCATGCGGGGCTCGATCCCAGGACCCTGAGACCATGACCTGAGCCGAAGGCAGAGGCTTAACTCACTGAGCCACCCAGGCACCCCATGTAGGTTTATTTTTTAATCCAACTCAAATTTTTTGTATTTCAGGTGAGGTGTATGTCTCTGCTAATGCTGCCATTTGAGGCATTTAAATTTCTTTGGGCAAATTCGATAGTCCTAAAACATGTGGGGGAAGTGCAAATAAGAAGGTGGCTTATATACATCGCAGTGAAATTGTATTCTAATATATATTTAATTCATGTTATGGGCATCTTAAAATTTCTAAAGAGCTCCTCATTTCGTTATTGATAACAAACATTTCAAACCACATAAAATCACTAACACCATGCCATGCATGGAATCACAGTTTAGATACTTGCCCTTGTAACCCATTCTGGATCATTTTTCCATAAACTCTATTAAGGGAAATGATTTTTCCTTTGCTAACAGGTAATTGCCAAGCATGACCCGCCCCACTGCTTGCAAAGAATTCTGAAGTGCAGACTGCATTTTTATAGAGTGTAGTTAATGGCAACAAGCTGCAGAGGGGTAGAACCAGAAAAGAGCTGAAAGCAACAAGTTTAGAAAAGGCCAAGAAGGAAAGTTAGTGAGTACCAGGGAAACTATCCTCAGTATGGAGTAAACAAATTCTGTCTCCACAGCGTTGCATCTTTTGGGAAATCATGCGGGACAAAGTGAAGCAAAGACTTCAGAATCCAGATTGCTTATGATTTGAGCCCCACTTTCTGGGGTCTCTCTGTGGATATCTCCTAAATATCTCTTTGTACCTTTTATATTGTCTTATCTTTTCTTTAGCTCACTGTCTTCCCTGCCATGCTAGTTTATAACCCAATCCAGTCTTTAGATCCCTTTATGCTGCTTCCTCTCTCACCCGCTTTTAGAAATCAGTGAATCAGTATGTACTGATAAAATGTGTAGGACACCTCTTATGCTCAGTGTAACTAGGATCAGAGAAGGATTAAATGCTTAATTGTGTATAAAGTACCCTGTCATGTTATTAATAACAAAATACCACTGTTGGCTATTTATTATCACGAATAGTAATGATATAAATTAACAAGAGCAGAGCCCAGAAGTGAGGGATTTAGTGGGGAGCACAAAATCCACCCTGACATTTAAAGTGCCACTGCACAGCTCCGGCTTCTGTTCCCTTCTCTTGCTCCTCCTCTTTAAGAAAGTACTAATTCAATCAAAACACATTCTTCATGTTAGGACACATTCTACTAAAGAAGTGAGTGCCTGTTGTTAGAGCTCTTCCTCCTCCCACAGGAAGTGATGACTTGCAGGTGAACCTAGAAGTACAGGACTCGGAGGCTAGAGACCCTGCAGGGGTGCAGCGGTGCCTGTGGAAGTGAAGGACAGGAGCACACATGACTGGTGTTGTATAAGGAGAGGTGGACCCACTACCTCAGCAAGGGCATCAGGATGCTGATTCCACTGAAGTGGAATCAGTGGTGAGTGATTGGTGGGTGAGGATATTTGGGGAGGAAGGAGAGCTCAGGATTTGGGATTTAGGTACCTCTGGTAGAGGAACTACAGCAGGAGGGCAAGTCTGTAGAGGAAGATAGAGTGTTGATTTGGCATATCTCTGGGTGGAAGCATACTGAGTAATTTGTAGAGGTTTCTGTTTTTGTTTTTTAAGAGATGCATTTCTGCCTTTCAATATATTGGCACAGAACTCAAGAAAAACAGGTTTTTAGTGCTCTTTAAGAAGTTCTTCCTCAAGGACTGTTCTAGTTCTCTCTTCACTGTCACTAAAGTAATGCTGAACATAAATCCTTCATGATGTGAATAATGAAAAATTTGTGTAGTTCTCTAAACTTAGGAGGTATATTACATTTGCCTTTGTGACTTTATGGATATTAGGTTGGGATTGTGGTTAAGCTAATGAACTGAAGAACTCAAGTTGATGGTCTCATCATTCAATCCAGCAGCTTGTCTTGAGTTTCAGGCTAATATCTATGTTTATACATGATTGCTTAGCTAGAATTCTTTTGGTGCATTAACATTTTTCATATTAAATCCAAGCTGAATTTTAATAGACTTTTTTTTTAGTTTATTTGAGAGTATCTTTAAACTTTTTAACATTTTATATATTTAAATGATGGCATTGTCAATTTAACATTATGATAGTATTTATGTAATATGCTACAGACCAAGAGAACAATTATACTATATAGGCATGCCTTGTTTTTGTTGTATTTTATTGTGCTTCACAGATGAGTCTTGTAGGGTTTGTTGTTTTGTTTTGTTTTTACAAATTGAAGGTTTGTGACAACCCTGCATTGAACAAGTCTGTTGGCACCAACAGCATTTGCTCATTTCATTTTTTGGTGTCACATTTTGGTAATTCTTACAGTATTTCAAACTTTTTCATTCTTATATTTGTTATGGTGACTGTGATCAGTGATCTTTGATGTCACTATTATCCTGGGGTGCCATGAACTGTACCCATATAAGATGGTGAGCTTAAATGATAAATGTTGTGTTTGTTCTGACTGCCCTACTGATTGGCCATCCCCCCATCTCTCCCTCTCTTTGGGCCTCCCTAATCCCTGAGACACAACAATATTGAAGTTAGGCCAATTAATGACCCTTCATTGGCCTCTAAGTGTGCAAGTAAAAGGAAAGATTGCTCATCTCTCCCTTTAAATCAAAAGCTAGCAATGATTAAGCTTAGTGAGGAAGGCCTGTCAAAAGCCAACACAGGCTAAAAGCTAGCCCCCTTGTGCCAAGAGCTGGTCAAGTTGTGAATGCAAAGGGAAAGTTCTTGAAGGAGATGAAAAGTGCTACTCCAGTGAACACAAGAATGCTAAGAAAGAGAAACAGCCTTATTGCTGATGTGGAAAAATTATGAGTAGTTTGGATAGAAGATAAAACTACCCACAGCATTCCCTTAAGCCAAAGCCTAATCCAGAGCAAGGCCCTAACTCTCTTTAATTCTATGAGGGGTGAGAGGTGAAGAAGCTGCAGAAGAAAAGTTGGAGGCCAGCGGAGGTTGGTTCACGAGCCTTAAGGAAAGAAGCAGTCTCCATAACATAGAGGTATAAGGTTGCTGTTATATAAGCTGCGGCAAATTATCCAGAAAATTTAGCTCAGGTAATTCATGAAAGTGGCTACACTAAACAGCTTTTTGGTGTAGATGAAACATCCTTCTATTGAAAGAAGATGCTGTCTCAGGCTTCCAAAGCTACAGAAAAGTCAGTGCTGGCTTCAAGGCTTCAAAGAGCAGGCGGAGCTCTTGTTAGGGGCAAATGCAGCTACTGATTTTTGGTTAAAGCCAGTGTTCATCTACCATTCCAAAAATCCTAGAGCCCTTATAATTATGCTAAATCTATTCTGCCTGTGCTCTGTAAATATAACAACAAAGCCTAGATTATAGCAAATCTGTTTACAACCTGGTTTGCTGAATATTTTAAGCCTACTGCTGAGACCTACTGCTCAGAAAAAAGCATTTCTTTCCCAACATGACTGCTCCCTGACAATGTACCTGGTCACCCAAGAGCCCTGATGGAGATGAACAAGATGAATGTTGTTGTTACGCCTTCTGACACAGTACCCACCCTGCAGCCCATGGATCACATGGGCTGCACATTTTGACTCCCAAGTCTTACTATTTAAGAAATACATTCTGCAAGGCTGTAGCTGCCGCGGGTAGCAATTCCTCCGATGGATGTGGGCAACATAAATTAAAAATTTTCTGGAAAGTATTTACCATTCTTGATGCCATTACAAACATTCATGATTCATGGGATTAACAGGAGTTTGGAAGAAGACTCCAGAGCCCATGGATGATTTCAAGGTAGGGGGGATTCAAGGTAGAAGTAGCCACAGATGTGGTGGAAATGGCAAGAGAGCCAGAATTAGAAGCGGACCCTGAGGCTGGGACTGAACCGCTGCTATCTGGTGATAAGAGCGGTGAAGAATTGCTTCTGGTGGATGAACAAGGAAAATGGCTTTTCGAGATAGAACCTACTACTGTGAAGATTATTGAAATGACAACAAAGGATTTAGAATATTCCATAAACTTAGTTGTTAAAGCAGCAGCAGCAGCAGGCTTTGAGAGGATTGATTCCAATTTTGAAAGAAGTTCTCCTGTGGGTAAAATGCTATCAAGCAGCATCACATGCTCCTAAGAAATCCTTTGTGAAAGGAAGGGTCCATTGATGTGGCAGACTTATTGTTGTCTTATTTTAAGAAGTCCCCACAGCCACTCCAGTCTTCAGCAGCCTCCACCTTCATCAGTCAGCAGCCGTCAGCATGAAGCCACCAGCAAGACCTTCTCCACCAGCAAAAAGATTATGACTCACTGCAGGCTCAGATGTGGTTAGCAGTTTTTTAGCAATAAAGTATTTTTAAATTAAGGTGTGTGCCTTGTTTTTTTTTTTTTTAGACAATGCTATTGCACATTTAATAGACTAGAGTATGAACATAACTTTTATATGCTATGGGAAATAAAAAAATTCATTTGACTTGCTTTATGGTGGTATTTGCTTATTATGACTCTCTAAAACCAAATCCACAGTATTGCTGAGGTATGTCTGCATTGACAGTTTATGTCTAATATTGGGTTGCTCCAACATTTACATTTCCCAAAACCACCTTATAATTTGTCAGCAACTTTCCAAATGTAGTGAAGCACACAACCTCACGACAGCACCATTTTATTATATATATTTTTTGAACACTGACTCTCAAATGTGGGGATACTGGAACTTCTTTTGCATTTTTTTTTCCTTTTTTTGCATTTTTAAATGATGAGAACTCTTTTTTAAAATGGGTAGCCTTTGAGGTGACAAAATTCAGGACTGATTTCATACAGTGTAACATACTTCATTCTGAACTTCATAAAGGCTGTGTTTTACTTACTAATAAATTGTAAAGTGTTAGCATATTCCCCAAAGAAAATAAATCACCATACATAAAACCTGAGAATGAAGTAATTTTTTTTGTAGATTAGTGTTATTGAAATCACATTGCCAGTGGAATTATACAGCTAGCTATTGTTAATAAAATCTAAACATAGCTAATAGAAGGTCGTTTTTCACTGTGTGATGATTTGCTATTCTAGAAAATTCCTTTCTATTATAGCTCTTATAGAGGTTTTTTCTTTTTTTTTTTTTTGTAATTTTAGCTTTTGATATTCAGAATGGAATGTAATCACTCAAGATTTAAGTATGTGGGAGGAAAGGGAAATCAGATTTTTTTTGATGATTTGATAGGGTCTTTGCTTCATATGTGAGAAGCCTTGTGAACTGATGAGGAAGAATAGAGACATTGATTTGATATGAGTTTGTCAATTTAGATTTTTCTAAATTAGTACTTGTATCTTGAAATTTATAACTGAATTTGAGATCCATTAACTTTTTCTCTTCTAGTATATCTTCTAGAATACTGTTATTTTTTTTTTTAAAAAAAGTGTATAAAAAAGCAACTGAAATTACTTCAAAAATTCCTAAACAGTCATGTAATTGGCAAAAGTCTTACTAAATCTTCTTCAGTGTGCGGTGTGTTAGAATAGGCCTGTGTCCCAATTATAGTTCAGGAAGGTCAACTCTGTTTTTAGGAGGAGAAAGAACTTGCCTATATGTGCATTAAATTGTTCCTTATGGATTTTCTGGGAACCTCCTGATATCAAGTATTTCGTTCAGTT
The DNA here is from genome assembly GCA_028646535.1 of Procyon lotor. NCBI lineage: Eukaryota > Metazoa > Chordata > Mammalia > Carnivora > Procyonidae > Procyon > Procyon lotor. Next base: position 105,807,064 of record CM053604.1, on the reverse strand, counting down.
GTCTTCAAAAATACACTTGTCAAACCATGTTTTGGTTCTTGTCTTTAGATCTACAAAGAATGGACTTGGGGCTACTTTGTGGTCTTCCTACATGGGGTACTTTGGCATTAGTTAGAGCTGTACACGATATGACTGAGGTCAAGAAATCAAGCAACAAGTGCACTAAACTGTCTGAGAAGGGTACAGTCGGGGAGAGCACTCTGAGAGTGAGGGACAGCTTGCAGAAAGGGGTGGAAGCAAATGATCCCTACTGGTGATTTTAAACATCCTTGTATGTGATTACACCTGCTGTGTCATTGTTTCCTTTGATTTGGAAGCCAAACAACAAAAATGTTTTCAGCAGATCAGGTTTTTAAGAACTCCATATTTCCTGAAATAATCTTAGAGATTTATCTTAAGATTTGGAATATTAACATTGGTGAAGGTTGGGAAATAACAGCCTCGAATTTCTGAAATAGAATTTTCTGCCTTTTTTTTTTTTTGGTTAGATTTTTAGATGTTGATATTAAGGATAACTTTTTGTCATATATTGGAACAGTTTAGAATTTCTGTGGCTACCTTATAAATTGGTGAACTTTGTTGTGAGAGTTGACAGGAGACCCACCTGGGGCCAGTGGCCAGAATTTGCAGGAATTCGTGAGCCTGGATGGGGAAAAAAGTTACTCTTTTATTTTCACTACTATCTAACTGAAATTTGGCCTCTCTCTTATTTATGAATGTAGGCAATCAACCCTAGAAGTATTGGCAGGCTGTAACATTGCCATTGATAGAAATCACAGATATTTTCATCCTATATTATAGTTGTTACAGATATCTCAAAATATTGAAGCTCATCACTACTTTGAAATTACAGCATTTATTAGACCCACAGTTAGCACTTGTTATTTAACACATTATTAAGCAGTACATTATTATATCACATTCTAAATATTTTGATAACTGTCAATGCGATGATTTTCTATGTAATCTAGTAACACATTTAAAAAAACCATCTTTTCTGACAAGGGGTCCGTAGACTTCATCAGACTGCCAAAAGTATCCTGGCATAAATAAGGGTTCCCTGGGCTGGGGAACTGAGCAGATGGGTCCTCTAGAGCTGTTTTTACCAGTACCTCACTGTGTGACCTGGGCCAGTTAGGCCATGTGTCACATAGAATGACGAGACACCCATTGATTTGGGAAATTAATTGTAATGATAAGACAAGGAAAGTAGTTTTGAAAAACTTTAGTATTATGCATACAGGAGATGTTATTAAAGATATTTTTGCCTTCCTAAGAACATGACATATATTAATAAATGTTAAGACTATGAGTGAGACATCTAGATCTAATATAAATTGTGCTTTCATTCTCCAGTTTCAGTGTGGCTTGGTGTCATTACACTTCACAATGAACAGCTCTGGGAACATGCCAGTTTTAATATAGCTCCAAAACATTACCATTCATGGAAGAAAAGGGGATTACTTTCCCCTAAATATTTCTTTTAAAATTGATTCCTGTATTCTCCATTCCTCTAATCCAAAATGATGGGCTTCAGTGCTCCCCAAAGCAATATGTCAGTCAGGCAAAGCACAGGAGGAAACCACATGTTTTGTTTCCATGAAACGAACATGTAGCAGCCTGGTGAAGCTCCTCTATCTAATATAATTAATCAAGAAATACATAGGAGGAGGGAAGAACAAAGATACTGAGTATTTGATGTTTTATAAAGGTTTTGTTTTTATGAGAGCCTTATATAGGTCATAAATATTATGTAATTTAACAGACGAGTAAATTGAAATACATATTAACTTATTAAACGGTCACGTTACTCAGAAGTTATAAAACTTGGATTCACATTCAAGACTAAATGTAAAGCCATATGATTGAATTATAACATAATTACCGAGTAAAATTAATTAGGAATTAATTTTAAAATGTGAAATCTCTTTAGAGTTTTTATTTCTAGCACATCATTCATTTTTCATTGATGCTTGAGATTGAATATACAGTTTGGTCAGTTGAGTATTTTTACCCCTTTAAAGTTAGAGATAAGACTTGGTATGGAGATACATGAAAAGTCAACTTTAGTTGTTATGAGTCGTGCTGTATTTTCATTTTTAAAATCCTATCCCCTAATGCCTATAACTTAGATACATAACAAACACATTTGGAAGGTCTATTAAGTGAATGAGTGAAAAACACAAGGAAGGCATGTTCTGGTGGATCAAATTCTGACTAGAAGGAAATGGAGGGTTGACTTGGGATATTGGAAATGTCCATTCTTTTTCAAAGAACACTAAGAACAGTAAGGAGATCACCAAATATAAGAAAATAGAAATGATGAGAAAAAAGAAAAATGTAGTGAGAAAAATAAGTTTGCATTGTGAAGTAGTTCCGTAGTCACAAAGAGTTTTGACATCTGTCACCTCACATATAGGAACCCTGAGGTACCGGGGGCAGATGCCCTCTCCATCTCCCAGATTGAGCCCAGGAAGATGAGGTAATTCTTCCACCTTTACAGATGAGACTCAGAGCAAGATCTTCAGTTTCGATGTCAGGGCACTTTTTGGAAGGGAGAGACGATGGGAAAAATGGAAAGCTGCAGGAAGAAAGGTAGAAGAATGTAGTGAACAGAAGCAGTGTGAGAGCCTTCCGCTCTGTGCTTAAATGTACATTCCTCAGAGACCCTGCCCAGCCTCCCTCACGCCCTGCCCAACTTTCTGCCAAATCTGGTCTTCCTGTAGTAGGATTCACTCTCTTGTGCTCCACAGCAGTTACCACAATTGGTAATTACTTATTTGCGTAATTTTTTTGTTAAATGACTCTTTCTTCCTCAAGGCTCTAGATTGTAAATTCCTTTGCAGTGGGAACGGTGCCCATTTCTTCCCTGCTTCAGTCTGAGAACGTAATGCCTGGTACTCTGTAGCTTTTGAGGAGTTGAAAGTAGGAATGATTATGTACTATTCTATGCATGGATAGAAATAATAGAAACGCCAATGTAGAGATAAAGACTCCCAAGAAACTTAATAAAAGGAAATAGAGCAGACAGCTTACAATCTTAGGGAATGCTGTGTATCCTGTGTATACATATCCTGTGTATCCTGTGTATCCCCATTTGTGTGACTTCATTGAGACTCATTACCTGAATGAGCAGGTGAAATCCATCAAAGAATTGGGTGACCACATAACCAACCTGCGCAAGATGGGGGCTCCCGAATCCGGCATGGCAGAGTATCTCTTTGACAAGCACACCTTGGGAAACAGTGATAGAGCTAAGCCTTAGGCTGTCTTCCCAAGCCACCCCAGGGTGACTTCCCTGGTCCCTAAGGCCATGCATGCATGTTGGGTTACCTTTACCTTTTCTATAAGTTGTACCAAAACATTTACTTAACTTCTTTCATTTGTACCATTCCTTCAAATAAAGTAATTTGGTACCCCTCCTCCCAAAAAGACACAGTCTATGCCGAAAGTTGCGGAGAAAATCTGTATTTTAAATATTAATCTGTATTTTAAATATTAATCTAGTTATGTGGTCATGTCCCTCAGTTTTTGGTTCTGAAAATATGGTCGCCCGTACCTCAGTAACCGTTAAGGGTAAGGTATGCCTTGTGAGACTGGAGGGAGAAGGGAAGGCCCTGAAGGTAGTGAGTGGGTGTGTTTTTTGCTTGTTTTTTTTGTTTTGTGTTTTGTTGTTTTGAGTGGGTGTTTGTCGCAGGTGGTGGTAACACAAAATTAACAGGTGAAGACAGAGAGAGTGGATCAGAGGTGGATCAGAGAGAGTTACCTTGCCTGAGATTCAGATTTTAAGATGTCAGACCTCAGATTAAAACCAGAGCCCATAGTTTTCCACTAGTTACATCATGTTTGAAGAGGATGGAGAAGGACAGTGTCAGGAGCACCTCTGGCATCACTCGCAGGGCCACTGCTGGGGCAGCTGTCAGTGTGGTTCTCTCATTCTTTGGCTCGTGCCATTGGTAGTCACAGCTTACCTGCAAAATTCTGTATAATAACTGGTGTTCACAGTAATTACTGTGTCATTGGGAGGATGTAAATTATATTACATTTAAGAGGGAAAAGACTATCATCGTCTAGAGATTTTCTGTTCCAAGTGATTAAAGGTTTAGCACTTTAATTTTGTTATTGAGAATTCTCATGTATAAATTGACTCATTGATGTATAGCTCGTGGCTGGAGTCACACACTCCAGACTTGCAACCCTGGACTTTATGAGTCAAAAAAAAAATTGAATTGAACGTTGCTTTTTCTTGCCAATCCATATGTAAGGTTGTGTTTAACATATTTCAGCATTATATAATTAAGGTGAAAACTTACATGAAATCTCCTATTAAAATACCTGGCACATAGGACTTAAAGAGATTTTTTTTAATTCTTATTTTATAAACCCAGTCAAATTACTATGTGACTTGGAATGTTCCAGAATCTGAGAAACCATATTTCTAGCATTAAGTCAATAGCATGATTCTGTTTATAACCCAAACACATCCTAAACCTAAATAGGGATGATTAGTCTTTGGTTAATATGTCAGATGGTTGGAGGTTTTTTCAGAAAGTTTTTTTTTTTTTTTTAGGGAAAAATGTACTGAAGAAAATGTAATTCTAATAATAATACAGTTTCATAATACTTTTGGCTGAGTTTGTTGCCTTTTCTGTGAGTACCTTAGCTTCATAGTAAGACCTTTTACTACCCATAACACAGAAAGGAAATTAGTGAGCATACTTACTACAGTTACACGGAGTATGGATCTTGGCCTACATCACCATGATCCAGTTTCAGTTGAAACTTGCTTTTGGTTTTGTTTCAAGATGAAAGCACAAACTTTTAAGTGGAGAAAAGAACATATATACAGTATACTTATGTGTATGTATATATAAATTATTAGTGTTAATTATATAATTTTTATTTTTATAGAGTATCTTTTCTACAGTGCTTGGTGCTAAATAAGCAAAATGAAAATGAAGCCTGAAGCAAGGGGAGATGAAAACATGCCTTTGTTATGTTAAGATTTTGCTAAACGACTTACGCTATCTCTTCTATGTTTTTATGTTTGAACAGACTACCTTGGAAATTCCATTCCAGCTTCTATCACCAGGAACTTCCTTCTACCTCATTTTTCTACCTTTGCTTCCTTCTTAGATGAGAACAGAGGACATCCCGGGACCCTGCTCTATTACTGTACATCAGTTCCTCATTCATCCCCACCTAACTCATTCTCTCATCCTGAACACTCACCTGTCTCTAGCCCACATAATCAATTGCACAAGGATAATCTAATCAACCGTATGTAAAGATAGAGCTCCCCCATATATGATGTTACCATTTTTAAAATTTACAAAGCCTAAATTTGGGGATTTCTGTGGCTTTCTTGAAGTTATACCTAAAATTGGTGTGTGTGTATATATATATATATATATATATATATATATATACACAATGAGATTGGACCATATCCAATCTCATTGGATATATCGTTTACAAATATATATATATATATATACACACAGATATCGAAGAGATGTGGCTACATAGCTGTTTCTCAAAGGGGATTGGGACACCAAAAATGGGAAAAAATGGGAACTATTAGATTTCCACCATTACCATTATATCCTCTCTCTCTCACTCTCTCAGCTAAACTTTGATTTGTAAACAGCAGTGAAAGATACAGTGGTGGTTGATTTATTTTGGCATATGCAAAATTTATTTGTACTCATTGTTTCTCCTACAAGTTTTATATATATAGCTACATCTGCCAATGGTGTTGGTGAAACCAAAGGTAACTGGAATCCCTTTGCTTTGGGGAGCTACAGATCCTACATAAAAACCAAGTAGATGTGAGAAGGAGAAGTAACTTCTATTGGGGACCTGTAAGAACCGTGTGGTCCAGTAAATTCTAAAAATTTTATCTAGGTTATAAGGTGTTCAAAGTATTACTTTTTTTTTCATATAGCTATGGTGAAGGCAGGGCAGGGAAAACTAAACACATTTGACCTAATATGTTCAGCTATGATCTTTTTGTATGATATCCAAGTTGAATGGTCCAGAAAAGAAAAATTAATAAAGAGAGAATTGTATAAGACAGTTGGACCAAAATTACAGATTAGCAAAAGCAATTCATTTATCAATTCTAGCATGAATTCTTCCTTTAAACATCTCTCTTCTGGCATAATGATCCAAAAATAAAGGATGCCTGAAAAATTAGGTATCTTTTATGACCTACCAAGTGAGTTACATATGTAGCATTTTGGAATATTTTTTTGCACTTTGTTGTTTTTGTGAATTGCAGTTTAGTTTGTTTTATATTAAATTTGTGTTTTTGTAGATGCTTTCCCTTTTTTAAGATCAAGCTTGTCTTATGGAAATATTACTTTTGGTATGCTATTACTGTGATTTAAGGAAACTGCCAATTAAATATCAGCTTATTAGCCAAATATTCTAATGGGTCACTATAATCAAAGACATGAGTGTCTTGAAATGGAATCTTTCTTTTTTCTTGAGATTCTAAGACCTACCACTTTTAGAATCTCAGCGATTAAGCAGTTTCATATAATTTAAATTTAGCAAACAAAGAACTGAGGCATGGCATTTTAATAAGGGGTTTACCTTGTATTGGGAACACATAGTTGAATAAATATAGCCCTTTTGAAAGAGGACACTTGCAGTGCATTTTCATAATTTAAAGATATTTGTGGTTTCCTTATAATAATACTCTAAATTGAGAAGTAAAAACCTCTGATCTCAGTGTGTTTATCCCTTTTTTGACCTGTTCCTCATCTTTGTAGCCTGTTATACTTTTAATTTTAACATGCCAGGAACTAAAGTGACTTATGCTTCTTTTACATTTTTTAAATGATAATTAGTAGGAAGATATAATGGGGATTGATAAACAGAGAAAAAGCAATATAATATGGTACAATTTAGCAGAAATCATTAATGTTAAGTAAATAATGAGCCTTTGATGGAGATTCATTTGTATTTAACAAAAAAGCTTGTTATGTTAATACTGTCCCAGATTTTTCTAGGAATAAATTTAAAATCTATAGTTATCAGAGAAATGTTTTACATTTAGAACAATATGAATGTGCATTTTATTTGCTTTACCTTGTTGATAAAGTTGTGATTTAGAAGAGACTTCCATGTTATAGCTACCCAGTGAAAAGATACTTATCGTCTAGTCATTTAAAAGTACATGAATTTATGTTGGGAAATAAACCTTAGAATTCAGTCCTCTCACTACAGAGGATGATGAAATTTTTGACATTTAAAAGCATAGGTCAGGTCCTGTTTCCATAGAAAAATGGGCTTGTATTGTATTAACACTCGTGCTTTCATCGTAGAAATGAGTGGATCCTAATTTTAAAGATTTACAAGTGAAGATTTGGTCAGATTACTTGTTTCTTTGGTGCTGAGTTGTATGAGGTTTTTTTAACTATGTATTTGGGATATTAATCTCATTGGATATATCGTTTACAAATACCTTCGTCCATTCTGTGGGTTGCCTTTTATGTTGTTGATGGCTTATTTCGCTGGCCAAAAGCTTTTAGGTTTGCAGTCCTAATTGTCTATTTTTGCTTTTGTTTTTCTGGTATAAGGAGATTTATCCCGAAAAATGTTGCTAAGACTAATGTTCAGGAGATTACTGCCTTCATTTTCTTTTAAGGAGTTTTAGAGTTTCAGGCCTTACATTTAGGTGTTTAATCCATTTTGAGGTTTCATTTTGTTTAGTTTTTGGTACGGTGTAAGCAAGTGGTCTAATTTCATTCTTTCTCATGTAGCTGCCCAGTTTCCCCAACACCATTCACTAAAAAGATTTATCTTTTCCCCCATTGTATGTTCTTGCCTCCATTGTCATAGATTGACCATACATACATTTACCTCCCGGCTCTCTGTTCTGTTCATTGATCTATGTGTCTGTTTCAATTAATAATAGCTTTGTAGTATATCTTGCAATCTGGATTGTGATAACTCCAGCTTTATTCTTCTATCTCAATATTGCTTTGTCTCTTCAGGGTCTTCTATGATTCTATACAAAATTTAGGATTATTTTTCTAGTTCTGTGAAAAATACCACTGGTATTTTGATAGTGGTTGCATTCAATCTGTAGATTGCTTTGGGTAGTATAGACATTATGACAATATTAATTTTTCCACCCCATGAGCATAGAATATCTTTTTATTTGTTTATGTCATCTTCAATTTCCTTCATCATTTTCCTATACTTTTTAGAGTATGAGTCTTTTACCTCCTTGGTGAAATTTATCCTTAGGTATTTTATTCTGTTTGATGCAATTATAAATGGGATTATTTTTTAACTTCTCTATCTCCTTCTTCATTATTAGGATATGGAAATGCAACATATTGCTGTCTTTTAATTTTGTATCCTGCAACTTTATTGAATTTACAGTTTTTCTTTTTTTTTTAAAGGTTTTATTTATTTATTTGACAGAGAGAGAGAGAGAGAGATCACAAATAGGCAGAGAGGCAGGCAGAGGGGGAAGCAGGCTCCCCGCTGAGCAGAGAGCCTGATGTGGGGTTTGATCCCAGGACCCTGAGATCATGACCTGAGCTGAAGGCAGAGGCTTTAACCCACTGAGCCACCCAGGTACCCCTGAATTTACAGTTTTTCAAAGAAGATATTCAGATGGCCAACAGACACATGAAAAGATGCTCAGAATCATTAATCATTAGGGAAACACAGATCAAAACCATGAGATAACACCTGACACCAGCCAAAATGGCTAGTATCAAAGACAAGAAAAAACAAGTGTTGTCAAAGATATAGAGAAAAAGAAACTCTCATACACTGCTGGGAGTTTAAACTGATGCAGCCACTATGGAAAACATTATGGAGGTTCCTCAAAAAAACTAAAATTAGAAATAGCATATGATCCAGTAATTCCACTGCTGGATATTAACCCAAAGAAAATGAAAACACCAATTTGAAAAGATATATGCACCTCTGTGTTTATTTGCAGCATTTTTTACAATAGCCAAGATACAGAAGCAATCTAAATGTCCATTGATAGATGAATGGATAGAGAAGTTGTGGTTTGTATACAGAGTGGAATATTACTCAGCCATAAAAAAGAACGAGGTCTTGCCATTTGCAACAACATGGATGGACCTCAAGGGTATCTTGTGAAATGAAATAAGTCAGAGAAAGTCAAATACCATATGATTTCACTTATATGCAAATCTAAAAAATAAGCGAACAAACAAACAAACAGATTCATAAATCCAGAGAACAAACTGGTAGTTGCCAGAGGGGAGGGTGGAGGGAGGGTGGGTGAAATAAAGAGGATTCAGAGGTATAAACTTCTAGTTAGGAAGTGAATAAGTCATGAAATGAGAAGTACAGCACAAAGGTTATAGTCAATAATAATATAATAACTTTGTATGGTGACAGATGGTGATTACACTTATCTTGGTAAGCACTGAGTAATGTATAGAATTGTTGAATCATGTGCTATATACCTGAAACTAATATAACATTGTTTGTCACCTGTAATAAAAAAAAAAATTGGCCAGAGTTATAAAATTTTGACCAGAGAGCTATAGGAAAGTGAAATTTTTATTTTGGTAACAAGACTTTATTTTTACATACAAATACTTAATGCTCCTATGACAAAATTTTTTGTAAATGAGTCTGTTCTTGGCATATGTGCCATACGGTTGCTTTAAGAAGTGGTCTTTTTTTTGTGAAATAATATCATAGTAATATATGGGTTTTAAATATCCCTTTGGAAAATTCCAAGTTACAGTGTGGCTTTAACATTAAGCTCCCAATAATTAACATGTAGAAAATTATGGCTCAATAAGCTACAGCATAGATATACAGCCTTTATGGGGGGAAACTGAAAAAATATTCCTTTTTATTCTGAATGTGTATTTCACAGATGTCTTTCTTTAAATGAGGATTTACTGTGTGTGTACTTATTCATATCATGTTCTGCAAAATTCCATAGTATACATATATACATAGGTATACACATTTTAATGGAATTGGCAAAACCATTTGTATTTTCATTTTCATCCTTATTTTAAGTACTATATTTAAATACATCCTAATTTAAATACTATATGTTTCTCAAATATACAGAAAGCATGCTTTCATTATAATAGCCGCAATAGCTTTTGTTTGATAAATATAACATAAAATGTTTTTAATAGGTCCCTTTTCATTGAATTGAATAATGATAATTATATTCTATTTATATCTGAAGAGTACACATGTGAGCATTATGCAGTTTTCACTTTCAAGATTTTGATTCATAGCAGCACTCAGAAAACACTAGGTACTTGTTGGGCCCTATTGCTATGAATGTTATGCACATGGCTCATTTAATGCATTCTAACCCAGTGTGATGGGGTTTAGCCCTGCTCCTGTTTTCAAACAAGGAAATGCAGAGAAAGGTTAAGTAATTTGGCTCAGATCAGGTAGGACAAGAATTTGATCTCCAAAACCTAAACTTTACCTTTCCTTTTCATATCTCTGACAAGAAATCTTTTTATTCAAAGTGTCATTGGTAACTTTGTGTTGAGCTTTATGAGTAAGTGGCTTACCAGGACCTTCCAGTCATCATGGTGGGCCTGCAAGCCTTAGATCAGCTTGTATATTTGTTGCTTACCAGCGATGTGCTAACAGTAAACACCAGAGGGAGCACCCCTGCGGGTCCTCTGATAGGAAAGGCACATACGATACTGCCCCAGAGGGGGCGCCACCTGGCAAAGTCAAGAGAGTTCTCTTCTGGCTTAAACCAACATTGAAGTTAGTTATTAATCTGGAAAGGAACTGGAGTAGGAGTAAATTAGGGTGTTTGGAGGAAAAGATAGAAAATGCGAAGACCAGGAGAGAGAGACATGAAACATGTAGGGCTTGCAAGCATGCGGGTGCTTTTGTCTAAGATACTTTTCTTGGAAGCATTCTACTCATAAAGTAAAAAACCTAAGGTGACATGCTATGGTTTTTCTTGGGATTTCTAATCTCTGGCACACCTCACTTTCCCCATAAGGTATGTGGACTTCACTTTGAGAAGTTTGGTATAGATATCCTACTGATAAATTGTGGAGAGGGTGGGAGCAGCAAGAGGAGCCTTTACTATATGTAGAACATTTATATCTAGGCAATGTCTGACAGTAACAACAGCTCATTTTAAACTTTTGATTATTTAAATGGCTGATTTAATTTTGCTCAATTCCACTAGAAACTGTTACTTTGTTGTTCTTCCATTGAAATAATTTAGTAATATCATGTGATAGAGGTATTTACTTTTTTAATAACATAAGCTTGACAAAAAAATAATCATCACTTCTTAATTTCCACTGTTAATATGGAGTATAATGTTTTTGTTCTCATTTCATGTTTTTCCTAGTTACAAAATGAATCCAATAGTTAATAACTGGGTGTAGTACAGTTTCGCGATAATTTTTATAAAAATAAATTCATGAACTGTGTTCTTTTGGAGATATTTTATGTACCAGCAACATAGAAAAAAATCTGTATTTTATTATAATTATTAGTATTATATCATTATTTTGTAGCAGGATATTTTATTTTAAGATACCTTGCATAGGCTTGAAAAAAATGCCTTTATAGCTGTTTATCCTACAGAGTAACGTAATTTATAACACACTTCTTCAGAAAATGTATTTTACTTTTTCTTGATTCAGTTATTTTTCTTCATTGGGTATGTGGATATTTGCAAGCCTGTGTAGGTTTAAAATAATTTTTACACGTCCAGATATATAATTTATGACTTGTGATTTGTTTAATAATTTTTAAGGTGCATAATACCATTTGTAAGGGGTGGTGAATGAAAAATCCCATTAGGTAGAACCCATTTCAAATGCAGTGAAACATCACTAGGATATGGTTCCTTATTGACATTACATGGGTTGACTTAGGGTGAAACTCTGTCCTATAAAACAATAAAACCTTGATAAAGCATGTGAAGTCAGTAAGAAGAGTGAGAATAGATCCTCTCCTTTAACAGGGAGTTGCTTTGAGTAGCATTGATGGTCTCTTCATACAAGGAAACAACTATAGGAACGTTATGCATTTTTCTATAAAGTATAATTTTCCACTTTTTAAAACACATTCATTTTGTAGAAAACTAGGAAATACCTAGGTTTTGTTACCACTCTTCTTTGCCTGGATATCCATATATTTTTAAAAATAGGGGCGCCTGGGTGGCTCGGTTGGTTAAGCGACTGCCTTTGGCTCAGGTCAAGATCTCGGGGTCCTGGGATCAAGTTCTGCATCGAGCTCCCTGCTCAGCGGGAGAGCCTGCTTCTTTCACTCTCCCTGCTTGTGCTCTCTCTGACAAATAAATAAAATCTTAAAAATAAATAAATAAAAATAAAAGTGGTATAATTTTGTGCAAGCTGTCTTTTTGCAACTACTAGCACTTACCATGATCTCATGAAAACTTCCCAATTAGATATAATGTTAGATATAATAAATAGTTATGGATATAAATAGAAAATTTATATATAATTTTTATGTTTGTGTATAAGCAGTCCTCTATTATTAGACAAGCTGTTTCTTATTGTGGTTTTGACACTACAAATTTAGCTTTGAGTCTGGGATTTTTATAATTCAAAAATTAAAATGAATTTGTATTAATGAAAATATATTGGTGCTTCAATTGTATATCAGGGTTTTGGAATTTAGTGTTTTTACTGTAAGCTGCTTTATATTTTTTAGAATAAGGAAGGATATAGGTAAATTTAAAATATGGTATCTGGATTAATCATATCTTAGGAACATGTTGAGATAGAGTCTTCCTATTTAGGCAAAAATATAAGATCTTTCTAGTTTTGTAAAAATTGATACCTTGCCCCAAAGTGAGTGCTTCATTTTTTTGCCATGTATAATCTATGCAAACCGTTTTGAAGATTTTTAAAAAAAATTTAAGACCTGCTTTGTTACCACTTGTGTTCCCATTAATGTTTATCCATTCAGTGTTTGACTTTTATTTTACGTTATTTCAGAAAATGTGTTAAGTACTTGTTAGCTACCCTATATTTTTAAACCATGTTATATAACAATCTTTGTTTTTCAAGGGTCTTCTTTGTGATTTAGCATTCCTACCTATTTATATATCTATACTTAAAAAAAATCAAAACTACCTGATTGTTTAGCATTTTCAAAACACTGAGTAAGATACCATTTTAAAAATATGAAGACTCTATAGTTTGCTTTTACTGGGTCTCATTGTGGAAGAAGCTTGTTGCTGACTGATTTTAGGGCTAAGATTAATAGAGATCCATGACCACAATTTCTTATCCTTTTCTAATGACCTGCTGATGCCAGTAGGAGAAAATACAGGGTATGATATTAGGAGGAAGGGCCTTTTGGTTCCTTCTGAGCAGCAGCCCATAGTGAGCCACCCTGTAGTTTGTAGCCCTGGCTGAAGAGAATGCAAAAGATGCCAAGCAGCATTTGGCTAGATGAAGAAAAATATATACTGTCATAGTTCTATGTAGAGTTAAGATTTAGTATTTTAATTAACACAGAAAACAAATACTCTTGAGTGACCTCAAAAATAAAGTATAAAGTAACATCCCATAAGTATCACTCCACCAGTTACTTTTTCTCAGAATGACTTCCAAAAACTGAGAGGGAAATCCAGAAAAATATTTTCAGATGTCTCTTTGCTTGAAAATGAGTAGGACACTTTTCTTCCAGAACTAATGTTGTAAAGTTCGTCCTCCTAGTTTAAGGAGACCTCCAAAGGAGCAGATCTCCTCCCTCCAGCAAGCCAGGAGGATTTCCATTGGTTATTTAAGAATTCCAAAATTCATTTCTTTGTTAACCACAGATTATCCACCATTTCAGTGTCCTGAATTTCGGTACTTGATCTCAGGTAAGGCTTTAAAATGAGAATGAAGCCTGACATAGATACAGACAACACTTTGGTGGTTACCAGAGGTGTGAGAGGGAGAGGTGAAGGTGGACTGTGGGCAAAATGGGTGAAGGTGGGCAAAAGGTACAGATATCTGATTAAAGGTTAATTAAAGTCCTGAGGATGGAATGTACAACATGATGACTCTAGTTAATAATACCGTATCATATATTTGAAAGTTTCCAAGAGAGTAGATCTTAAAAGTTCTCATCACAAGAAAGAAAATTGTAACTGTGTGCTGTGTGAGGTCATGGACATAATTAAACTTATCCTAGTAAATCATTTTAATATATACATACACCAAATCATTCTGGTTTACACTTAAAACTAACACAGTTTACTTGACAGTGATATCTAAAAAAAAAAAAAAAAGAAAGAAAGAAAAAGAAAGAAAAGAAAAAATGGAGACTGAATTTTAAGACTGCCTTCCATGAGGTCAGTAATATTGCCTGCAATATCTAATGTCACCTTTTAGGTAAACAGTTATTCCTCTTTTAGGACTGGGGAAACCTGGATTCAGTTGGTCACCGTGAGTCAATTTATTTACTCTTTTATTCACTCGTTTAGTCAACAAGCACTTGCTGATCACTGGCCAGTTGCCTTGGGAAGATCCTGGGGATACACAGTGACAAAGAGACTGTGCCTGCCCTCGGGTGGCTGATAGCCTCACCAAGGTCATCATTAGCAGTGGGGCCCCCTGCAGGGCTCTGGTCACTATGCAGCTGCTAAGAAAGGTAGACCATAGGGCATCCCCTGAAAGATGAGGTACCAGGTGTTCTGAGCCGTGAGAAGAAAGAGGCAGATCTACATATTAGAAAAGGCAAGTTAGCCTAGAACATGATATGGATGTTCAAACAGAAGACTTGGATTCCCTGGGCAATACCTTTTAAGTGTTACCTGAGAACACTGAAACAAAACAACATGAGCCTGGTAAGGATTTTATTTTTATATATATATACATATATATATATTTAAATTTTATTTATTTACTTTTTTCAGTGTTACAAGATTTATTGTTTTGCATCACACCCAGTGCTCCATGCAGTACGTACCCTCCTCAATACCCACCACCAGGCTCGCCCAACCCCCACCCCCCTCTCCAAAACCCTCAGTTTGTTGCTCATAGTCCACAGTCTCTCATGGCTCATCTCCCCCTCTGGTTTCCCCCCATTCACCTCTCCCTTCTTTCTCATAATGCCCTCCATGTTTTTCTTTACGCTCAGCACATAAGTGAGGTAATTGGTTCTCTTTACGCTGAGCACATAAGTGAGGTAATTGGTTCTCTCTGATTGACTTATTTCACTCCGCATAATCTCTTCCAGTCTCATCCATGTTGATACAAAAGTTGGATATTCGTCCTTTCTAATGGAGGCATTATATATATTTTTTTTATTGAACACTACTACAGCACACTAGCCACATTAGTGCATCAGAGATGTATACAATGTAGTTTCTTTCAAGATAGAAAAAAAGAAAAAAGAACAAAAAAGAACAATAGAAGGATAGAACAATGTTTTGTACCAAGCTTGTGGCGATTAATTTCATTCATCTCAGTAAACATTTATTGAACTCATAAAACTTGGTAGTTTCTTGTCCTTGAGTTCACAGCCATTTTAAGACAGGTGAGTGATGGGCACCAGCTACTAAGTGCCCACCCTGTATCCTATGCCAAGGAGATTAGCATTTCTGTAGATGATGGGCATCTTGAAGGCTTTTAAGCAGAGAGAGGAAGTTTCAAATTTATGTTTTGGATATTTTACTGCAGTGTAAAAGAAATTTTTGAGGGGATCAATTAGGAGACTAATCTAGTAGACTGAGAAAATAGCATGGCCTGAATTGAGGGTATAATTTGGAAAATTGAGTTTAAGAATTAAACAGCCTTTTAGAGATAGTCCTAAACCTTTGAGCTTCTTACCTTAACATATTAGGGCCAATTATTTGAAAAATTAAAGTGTATGTAGTTTGTTTTTTGTCTGGTCTATCCAAATGTACAGTAATTAAAAATCTTATTTATATGTTATGAATATAAACATAAGGTTTATGTCCCTATGTGAAAGGACATCATGTGAAATTTCTTAGAAATTCTCATATTCAGCAGTGGAAGGTCAGAGTACAGATGATTTCAAAAGGGTCAGCGTGCAAAGGCAATAACTTTGGAGTCAAACAGACCCCCTTCTGTACTTTGTAATTATGTTTCTCGGGTTAATTTCTCTCAGCCTCAATATTCTCATCTATGTAATGGGCTTTATATCCAATTCCATGGCCTATAGAGTTAGCGAGGATCAAGGAAATAAGGAACATGACACATCTAGCATAATACTAGCTCACATTCTAAGCAATAAATAAATGTTTCTTGGTTTTATTTATAATAAGGTACTTGTCTTTCAGGAAGGAAAGTGATATTGTAATTTGGGGCCGCTTGGCTTATTTTGCCACTTGTATAATGGGACCCTTGTTTGCATATTTCCTCAATTTTTATGTTTATATATTTGTTCTTCTTCCTCCAGATATTTTCCCTCAGCCTCATAACATTACATTGGGAACAGTATACTGCAGTGTTATTTGATACCAACAATATACACCATAAACCTTCCTGGGGACTCAAAAAAAAATTTAGCAAATAATGGAAAATTGTCTAATGGGAAACGGAAGCCATGAAATTAACTAGGATATTGAATGTCATACATTAACATCAACAATAAAAAAAATCAAATGTGTTTTAAACACTAAGGAAAGTGGTCATTATGAACCTCTTTCTCTAGCAACCAACAGAGCCTTCATAGAAGGGAGTCGTTTCTCATTAAACAGGTTTGTTCAGCTCTAGACCAGGACACTTCTCTGTAGGCATTTGTGATTGCTTTTTTCAGGAACCCTACGGGGCTACACTAAAGAAGATGATAAACATTCATCATACACCCTTCCTTCTCCGAGTAGAATTTCTGTTATTTTAGGCTTGTGTTACTAGCTGACCTTAACATTTCCAACAAGCAAAATGATGAGGGGTCCCCAGAAAGTTGCTATATTTCAGACTCAAGTTGTAGCACGATAGAGACACAATGAAACCAGAAAAAAAAAAAAAAACCATAGAGAAAGCCAAATACAATGATGAGCAACAAAGAGGATCCTAGTGAGAGAGAACACTTTAATACCAGAAATATGAAGGATTCTTTTGCATAGTATGTAATGGAATTTTCTATACCAAAAGGTGATACATTGTAAAACTATTGTTTTATCCATGTCAGGTTTCTGTTTAATAGTAAGGAAGCATCCCCTCCAGGCTTTTGGGAGTTGTTTGCACTTTTGTGTAACAATTGGGTAAATTAGTATATGTTCAGCTATTTTATTCTTTCTAGTTACTTTCCTTGTGCTTGGTAATATTCCTTTGAATGCAGCAAAAATAGAGTAACAAGTTAATCCTAAGGCTTGAAAATGGTTGAAAAGTCAGAAGGAAGAAAGCAGGGAAGACATTCTAGTCCTTAAAATAGATATAACAAAATCTCTGAGCTAAAAATCCATGCCCTTTTGGTAGGGTGAGTAAACAAGTATCAGATATCATATATTAGCAGCAAATTAGGGGATAAGAACAAACATACTGAAAGTGGTAGGATAGGACAGAAAAACCTATACAAACACTTAGCACAGCAATTAGGGAGCTATCTGTTATCCAGGCAAACGACCCTATGAACCTCATCAGCTCCCCCATGGCATCACTGCCTTTACAACCAAGTACCAAAATTGGAGTTTATAATGATGACCCTGGGGAGTTATTCTGCCCTACACAAGAAGGTAGACAAAGATGAAAGATTTTTCTTTGAATTGTCGAGTTTGGGCCTAAACATGAATAAGTATCTTAGATTTGGAAAGCTTACTTTCTTTCATTTAACTAATATTGCACGAGTACCTCCTGTGTTCCAGGTATTTTCTCTAGATGCTGAGGACATAAAAACATACAATCCCTGCCGTCAGGGAGTGTAGAGAACAGTAGATAATCAGACACAAATCAGAGTGGAAGTTACCACCGTGATAGGTGCTGCTCTGGGAGGACAGAGCCTGTTGAAACATCAAGTTTATGGCGCGATACAGCTGGTGGAGGGATGTCAATTAAAGCCCAACCAGGTGATGGTGATTAGATTTACGTAGGCAGAGTGTGGCTCGAGGTCTGGCTGCTGGGCCTTGACTTTTTTCATCTGTAAAGTAGGCCTAACGAGTAACCCAACACATGAGTTAATTGTGAGCACCATGTAAGTAATAGGTGGAAAGGGCTGGAGGACCCCCTTTCTAGCCATTGTAAGCCTTAAGAACTACTGCTGCTATGTTGGTTGTTATTTGTTATTATTGCTATGAAACAGTGAAACTTATTTTTGTGCCACAGATTGTAAACTCACTGGAGGCACGCAGTAGACTCTCAAGAAATAGGTGTTGAATAACTGTGTTGGGAATATTAAATAGGAAAAAAAAATGTGCAGATGTCTACTTCATTCACAGTGGGTGCTTTTAGTGAGGCCACCGTATCTTACAGCAGCACTGGTTTTGTTGAGGGTGGAATGAAGAGTTATATAGATATTAACAACAGATACATATAATTTTAGAATTTGAAGAATTTGGGAGATTATCAGTGATTATATAGTGGTGAGCAAGGATGACTCAGTAGAGAGGGAATATGTGAGTCATGGGGCAAAGGACATGTAATTTGAAAACAGTGGAGGTTTTTTTCTTTTCTTTAATTTGTTTTCAGTCATTTCAGGGATTTCAAATTGATACTGAAGGAGCATTTCGGGGGTGGTGCTGAGAAGTATGGGTTAAGAAAAGGTGTGAAAACTTTGATTTAAAACAATATGCCATTTGGAAGTCAGTACAATAAGAATTTGGAACTTTGTAGTAAAATCTACATAAATTCAGGAAAATTAAATTATAGTAATACAGTTATGGTTTTTTAATAAATTCATATTTTAGTAACCCCATTTATTCTTTGGTGTTCTAGTTTAAATATGCTTTTCAGTCCTTATTTGATTACCCAGCAGAATTTGACCCTGGTGTCCACTCTCTGCTGGTCAGAGGCTGTGCTTGTCTAATTTTTATTGTACCACATAATCCGGCCTTATCAGCTTATTCCATGTTTTCATTCCCCCCCCCCCCTCCGCCGCACACTCATCCTACATGTGTTGAATCTTGCAGCTTCATTAGAGACCGGCCTCTCGTTAATGGTCTTCTTTATTCCTCTGAACTTCAGTTACTGTCTCTACCAGTGTCACCCATAGAAATAGAATGTGAATCATAATGCAAAACTCCTGTATAACTCTGAATTTTTTAGTAGAGCCCCATTATAAAAGTAAAAAGAAACAAAAGATGGTGATCATTTCATAATGTATGTAAATGTTGTTGAATCACTATTGAAACTAATACACCTGAAACTAATGTAGTATTGTGCATTAGCTATACTTTAAAAAAAAGGGATTCCTTTTAATATTATTTCAACTGATATATCAAAAATATTATCAATCCAATATATAATCAATATAAAAATTAGTGAGATCCTACGTTTTATTTTCACATAGATTTCTTTGAAATTTAGGATGTATTTTTTTATATAGCACATCTTGATTTGGCCACATCTCAGATGCTCCATAGACACATGTGGCTAGTGGCTGCCATATTGGACCCTAAAGGTCAGTATGCTCACAAAAACCAAATCCCCCTCTTTAGCGCTTAACTTTCTTAGGGCTCTAGACCCATAATCCATTTGCCTAAGGAGCATCTCAGACTTAGGCCATCTAAAACAAAGCATACCCTCTTCCCTTCCTGCCTCCAGTGTGCTTTGCCTCCAGTGTTCACATCCCACGAAGACACCTTCCTCTATCATCTACTTGGCAGATGCCAGAATCCAGCACATTTTCTTGGACACTGCTCACCCTCACCTCCAATGTTGACATATGTAACAACCAGGTATCTTTGAATCGCTATCATCATTGCCATTTCCTTAGGCCATATGACCATCCTTTCCTACTGTAGGCTATGGGTAATAGCTTCCACTCTGGTCTTCCTGCCTCCATTCTTGCCATTACACATTGTTACCCACATTTCCTGAGCCATTCTAAGTGTCACACTGTTGTTTAAGATCTTTCAGTAGTTTCCATTGCTCTCGTGATAAAATCCACACATGCCTAATTGTGTTCATTAAGGACATTTCCCTACCTTCCTTTGCAGGCTTCACTCTTCTCTGTCTTCATTTCAGTCATCCTGGCTTTCCTTCACTTCTCATTCACACTTTGCCGAGCCTGAAGCATTCCACTCTCTCCTCTTGTGCAGCTAACCTCAGTTTGTCTCTCAGATGGTTTTTATAGAGAAGTCTCTCACTGCCTCCTGCCTGGGTTTCTCTCCTGACCTTCCCCATGGCACTCATCATGTTTGTAAATCTTTGTATTTCGTCTTCCCTCCTGGACTCTTAAGCTCCAGAAAGGCAGGAACTGGGTCTGTCCTATGCTCTGCTATACATGTAGTGTGTAGTAAGATACCTGGCATTTAGTGATCATTTCATGAATATTAGGAGAGATTAACAAATGAGCAAATCCAGAGGAACCCAGTGGAGTGGTCCCCAAATTTAATTAACCCTTATCTAGTACATAAATTACCTTTGGAACATCCCAACTTCTGCTTGAATACTAGATCTCACTAGGGAGTCACACTAAATAGGTGGGCATTTCTTCTTGTGAGCAAGTCATTAAAAAGCTGTTTCGTTGTATGGAGGAAGAATTCGTCTTGTGTAAGAAAGTGGTTTGTGATCCTTCAAGCAATATGCTCTCCCACCCCCTCCTATAAAGCCCCATAAGGTAAAGGTTGTGTTATCCCAAATATTCTGTTTTGCTTGAATGTTATTGCTGGGTTTGGTTAATAGTTGCATCATGAATTTTATTTTCTTTTCAAAAACAACAGTGTGTGTGTGTATATATATATATGTATGTATACATATATTTTAGTCTTGCCAATTCGTGTCTGCAATGAAGAGAAGTAAAACACACGTCAGTTCATTTTGTCTTGTTTACATGGGTCTGCATTCATATGCACATGTGTGTATATGTATTGTCTGTTTCTCACTGGAAAAAAGAAGTGATCTTTCTGACTATAAAGCATCCAGTGTTTTCCATTAGGTCTCATTTGTTACACATTTCTGCTTTTAAATTACTTCTGAACCACAGAATCTGGCAGGCCTCATTGGAAGGCATTTGAGGATAACTACTCTATCTGGAATCCAGCCATTTACAGTATTTGAAAGCAAAGAACAAAGCAAAGCAAATTGAGATTATTTCACTGAATGTTTAAAAGTTTTGGAAAGAACAATTAAAATTAAAGAGAAATCCTTCTTTGGTGCGTGGTTTGAAAATACCAGGTTTTCTCAATCTTTAATTTTGTGCATCTGAAAACCAACTTGAATTTGTTTGTCTTTAATCCTTTGCTAATCAGTGGAAAGTAAACTGGCCATAATCCTATATGGCCTTGGAATAATGTTACAAGGAGCCAGATAGTTTAATGGGTTAAGTATTCTTTCCACTCTTTGAGTCAGATTCAGATCCAGCAGAGAAGCAAATCTTGATCATGTGTATTATCCTGGTTCTTCCTCAAGAGAATTCAGATTTCATCATCTAGATTTAAAATTTCTAACCCTCTTAATTATATTAAGCATGTTGAGCAATAGTAGCAGCATTGACCTCTGACTAGTAATGGAGAAGCATTGGAAAAAGTTGGATTTTGGAGGCAGACAGAGATGGGCTCAGAGTCTGGCTGGCCATGTTTTGTTGGGTAGCTCCTGCTCCGAGCTGCTGACACTTCCCGAATGCTGACAAGGTGCCGAGCACGGCACTCGGCACTGCAGGTTTGTTCTGTTATTGAGGACACAGTGGTATCTCCATTTTGTAAATTGCAGAGATTGAGTAACTTGCCAGGTTGACGCAGCTCCCAGTGAAGTTTGATCTCGACTCCTCGTATCTGGCTTTAAAGCCCTTGCTTTTTCCAGCCGTACTGCCTCCACATTGGATGGATTTCGTGAGTTACTAGCTTTGAGGCTCCTTAAAATTCCACTGTTGCATGATATTACACATAATTCAAAGAATGTTTTAATCCAACTGAATATAAGGAATACATTTGAGTATTTTTAGGAGTTTAAAGACTCTAGTAATTAGTATTTGTGAAGATGGCAACCTGCAAGTTGCCCTTTGTGTTTCTTTAAGAGAGCAGTTGGATGAAGTTTCTCTACCTTGTTTTTGTAAAGCCAATGCTAGAAGAAAGAGAAAAGGCTTTAGAACTATTCTTTGTGAAGTTTTCCGTGAAATGTGGGTCTGTCGTCCTTTCCCTAATGTAGCTCATAGCTTAGTTGGCCTTCAGCAATTCATTTAAAGCTATATCAGGAATTGTCAGCAACTTTAGTCCTGCTTATCATTCCTGTGGCTCAGCAAACAAGAATGCAACCAGCCTTGTAATTTTTGTAGCTGAACCAGGTTCCACTCTGTGTCCTGCTTAGATTACCCCTCAAACTTGAATGCCCCAAGCTCAAAAGGAGAACACTCGTCTTTAATTATTACATTTTTCTTTTTCCTTTGCTGTTTTGTTGGACCGTGCATATGTGTTTTGTGGGTTTGTCCCTCGGTGACTTTTGTCCCCTAATGGACTTTCACTTTCGTCATCTACCTTTGAAGTGCTTTGTTGGTGGAATTTTATTTCTCGTTTATAGGAAGTTTTAGTCCTAGTTTCTAAAGGCTTGGGTTAAAATCGTTTACAAACCCACTGAGAAAACTGGGCTTCATACCATCCAACTCCACCCCAAACCCTGAGGATTAAAAAAAATAAACCTAGTAAAACTCTAAGGACCATGCCAGGCAGTGCAGGTGTCAGGGGGAGAAGGCAGCCAGTACCCTCACCTCTCTAACATGGGAGTTCTGATAGGTCAAGATTTAGGGATGCCCCCCTCCCCCTGCTGCCTCGGTGCTTGATTCAGTGAGCTGCAGAGACCCTGACTTTGGGCTGAAGGGTTGGAACTTCTTTATTGCTTAGCAGTTCTTGTTCAGTGACACAGAAACTTATAAAGGCAAAATAATTGACCCTGAGGTAAAATAGTAAGGACTGAGGGAGTGGAAGGAAGGTGGTGGGGATAAGTTGCCCATGGCAGTAAGGGGTAGTAGAGTATCATCAGTTTTGTCTCAGCGTTCTCTAGTGGATATATGTCTTCGCTTGGCAGCTTCCAGAATTTGGGCTGCCTCATGGTCTTTCCTAAGTTTGACTAGGGAAAGAGCCGTGGTATTTGATGTAATAATTATCATGGAGTCACATGAACTCCTTTCTGTGCCCAACTACCAATGTTAATCTCCAAAATGGTTTCTATTTTTCTTTCCAGGAATGGGCTGAAAATCTGCCCTTGTCTTTAGAAAACTAAAGAAAGATTACTTTTTATCTGGAGTAGTTGCATTAGTAGTGGGTTCATTCCAGGTACTTTGAAGTTTCTCAGAGCCTATGAGAAATGCCAATTAACCTTACAGCTGCAGTAATTTACAGTAAAAATACAGATGAAATGACTGAAATAGTATTTCTGTGAAAATCCTACTGTTATTCTCTTAGAAATAGTGAGATTTAGAAATAAGATAAGGTTTTTCACCGTTCTTTAATGCTCCAGCATGATAATTGTATGTGTTAATAATAAAGGCATAGCAGGGGATTAGAAGTTTTAGTCACTGCTAATAGCAGTTTAAAAAAATCCCACAGCAGGTTCAGATATGTGGGAAAGGATTATAGTGAAAGCACAGCTTAGCTCATAAGGGGCTTATTATGGATCAGCAAACCAGGGCCTCATCAGATGTGAAATACAGGTGTATTCTCAGAGCTGTTTTATTTTGTGCCATTTGATACCTGTCACAATGCATGCATGGAGCACCCTACTGGAGAACTTTCTGCTGGGCTTTTCACTGCTCAGAATCTTGCTAGCTGATGCTTTGAAGTAGCCATGGCATTAAGGAAATGATGTGATGGATTTCCTCATAAGACTTTGCCTTGTCTCACTTTTTCAGCTGTGTTTTCTCTGTTTCATTGACAATTCTGGTCTTTGTTAATCTGAACTGCACTCCTTATTGCTATTGCTGGTTCCTGGGATACGTCACAAAGCTTCACTCTGGGAAGAGTTTTGTCTGGTGTATACTGTAGTCTTGCCCTTGTGCTTCTAGAAGCCGAACTTAGAGTCATTCTAAGTGATAGAAGAAATGCAGCTTTCCTCACCTTAATGTTTAATTTATTTGAAATCTAAGTCTTTGGCGTTAAGTAAAAGCAACAAAATATTAAAATGAAGCAGAACTCACTGTAATATTGAGCTAGTGAAGATGTAGAAATAACTTACTTAAATAAGTCACCTACACTTTTTTTACTTACTTAAAATTTTCAGTAGCTCTTGTTTTCCCCAGGTTTGGAAATTGTGTATCTTAGAGAAATAAGTAACCACAGCTTAATACAGCAAAAATGTATAGCATCAGTTCTTAAATGCGAATTGGCAAGAGGTTCAGCAGAACAAAACCAGGCATATCTGATTGCTACAATGCATCATGTGCATTAAGCTGAAGGTTAATTGCAGCTTCTTACTTCCTTAACACTGTTAGCTAAGAGGGAGAGGATAGCACCTCCTATTTTCATCAGAATGTGCCATCAGTGATGGCAGAGTCTATGTTAAAATCTAGTCCATCTGCCACAAATGTTTTGACCAGTTACTGCCAGTTACTGGCCAAACTTTGAGTGATTGCTTATTGGAGCAAACTTATTTTTGATCAATTCATTGATAGGTAATATCCTTAAATGTAGGGGTTTGGGTTTTGTTTTTTTTTTTTTTGTAACTTGTTATCTATAGTCACAGTTCTGATTTAAAGCAAAACCAAACTAAACCCTTATCTCCACCATGAGGAACTCTTAGTTCATATCTGATTTTCTGGATAGCTTGGTTTAACGCCTTACTGAAAAGGCGTTTCAGGCACAGCCTGGTTTCAGAGACATAAGGCACTTCAGAGATGTAAACTAAGCTACAAGGAAACAGCAGCTTTTAAAATAATGCTTATCAAGTATTTGCAGTGGCCTAGGGCCCTGTACCTAATAGATTTCCTATAAATGTTTGTTGAATTAAACAGATAGCTCTCTGAAATATAATGCTGACCAATTACGTATCTTGTCTTGAGAACTCAGACCATGATTTTGTGTGTGTGTGCGTGTGTGTTGTATATTATTTACTAGTTTAAACTATTGTGCCGAACAGAAAAACTACCAGGTCCTGCTAATAAAGTCCCTCGCAAGGCTCAGAGCTCCCTGTGTTCTACTGGGCAACATGACCCTTACCCCAAAGATCTAAGGCTCTAACATTTGCTTATAGCTGTCACCCTCTGAGTTAAGTCTTCTAGTCATCTCCGTTTGTACCCTGAAATCTCTCGTTATCCATGGGGTTGTCTTCGGCAACCTATTCCCTCCAGCAGACTGATTATAAAACATGTAAAACAAGAGTAAGAAAAGTTAGAAGAAGGCACCAGAGATTTCCATGCAAATCCAGAGCATGAATTTTTTTTTTTTTAAAGATTTTATTTATTTGACAGAGAGAAACACAGCGAGAGAGGGAACACAAGCAGAGGGAATGGTAGCGGGAGAAGCAGGCTTCCTGCCGAGCAAGGAGCCTGATGCGGGGCTCGATCCCAGGACCCTGGGATCTGACCTGAGCCGAAGGCAGACGCTTAACGACTGAGCCACCCAGGCGCCCCCAGAGCATGAATTTTTGACAACGGTGTTTTCTGCTCAGAAGTATTTTGCTTCTGGGTTGGCTTTTGACTACATGTGGGTGGGCAGCATTTAGGGGTATCTTGATTACAGATAGATGAGTTTGACTCTAATTTTCAGGTATTTTTAAACTTAAAATAAGTAGCTATATTAAAACAGATATGTGTCTACATAATGCAATTCTTTTTTTTTTTAAGATTTTATTTATTTGACATAGAGAGAAATCACAAGTAGGCAGAGAGGCAGGCAGAGAGAGGGGGAAGCAGGCTCCCTGCTGAGCAGAGAGCCCAATGTGGGGCTCGATCCCAGGACCCTGAGATCATGACCTGAGCCGAAGGTAGAGGCTTTAACCCACTGAGACACCCAGGTGCCCCTATATAATGCAATTCTTAAAAAAATTTTTTTTTTCTATTTCAAACATTCTAAAGGGGATGTTACTGAAAACCTTTTAGGTGATTAGGAACACTTACATTATAGGTCACAAACTGGCACCCGTGCCAAATTTGGCCCTGTGATGTGTTTGGTTTGGCCCCTACATTTTTTTAAATTAAATTAGTCCCTAACTCTTAAAATGGAGTTATTTCTGGTTCTTTATTGGAGGATGGGAGACACCAGACTGTCTGGCACGACTGCATTTGAATTCTGTCTTGTCCAGAGCAGCTGCCTTCTTTGGATGGGACATATCTCCAGGTCACAGGACTTGCCACTGTGCCCTGTTGCTCCTTCCTACTGAGACCGAGGGTTGGTTGCCCTTAACATCGGGCTTACCATGCCCGCCCTGGCAGCTTTCTTCCTTTATTTTACCTGCTTACCTCCTATAAACCTTCTGAATTTTGACCTCTGAGTTTTAATGAATAAACCAATCCTAGATAATTCACGAGAAACTTTTACACCACAAGCAAAGTTAAATGTACCAATAGATTCTTCATTTCCACTATTTAAAAATAAAAACATTTTAATTTTGCCTCTCTTAAAAAAACAAACTATTTAAAAAAAATCACATTACATTTAGCTCTTAGATGTTCTGTTTTTGAATGTTCATCTATACACGCATTGTCTGAACTTAATACTTCTCGTATATCAAGATGCCTTAATTTATGGAGCATTGGATCTCCTTGATTCGTTATTTAACATTTCTTAGTTAATTGGATATTAAATACTGTAGTCCAGCAAAGAGAAACACATTTATAATTGAATACATTTTCTTCTAAGGTAGTTATTAATACTGTAAGAAACAACGGGGATTTCTACAGGAAAAGTGACCTTTGTGAGTTATGTTGTAGTTTCACTGTTCCCCTTAATGAAAGGAAGCCTTCCTTTTTGAGACCAAGCCCTGTTCCTAAAAGTAATAATCATAGTAGGGTCCTATATTGGTGTTCATTTTGCACCTGTGTACTGTACATATAGCATTAATCTTCACAGTGTTTCAGGGAGGCCAGTTCTTATATTATCCCAATGCTACAGATGGGGGGAAAATGAGGGACATAAAGTTTAGAAAATGTATAGCTGGTCATAAATCTGGTGAGAAATCCAAGATACAAACCCAGGTTTTCTATCTTTATAAGCAAGCACTCACCACCATGCTGTTTCCCAGAATTAAAAGGGGAAACATCCCTCCCTCAAAAAAAGAAGAGAAATTGAATTCCCATTTTGTATTTTGAAATCATTGCAGTATAAGTGTGTTGATGAAAATACTGATTTTCTTTGCCTGAAATGTTAGCTTAATTTGGGTAATATGTAAAAAAAAAGTGGTAAAATTTCCGCTTTTCTGAAGGGGCATTTCAAACATTGATTTTCTTTTCAGTTGTTAAAAGACCATCAAACCTAAATGTTTAACCCAGTCCTAAAACCAAAGATTTCTAGACCAAATGAAATCCTTTATAAAAATAGGTATATTATGTTCTGACTTGTTAGCAGTAGCACATTTTAATTCTTAAATATACTTGAAAGTTCAAGTAATCTTACTAAAAAAAGACCTTTTCTTTCTAATGTTTTTATTTTGCACTGTACCTGCTTAAAATCCAGTAAGCCCACAACTATAACTTCTACATCAGCCAGAATTATCATGGAAGTCAACAATCATAAAAATAATCATCAGAAGGCTACATGAGCCCCAAATTGACTTAATGTAGATTTGAAATTAAAGAATGTTTTAGTCACATGTGTTTACTTTGAATTGTTTTTTCATTTTGACAGTACCAAAACCATATTAAAGGAAAAAGAAAAACAATATTCCTGCCTCCCATGTCCCTGAAAAAGAGGAAGCAGCAGCTATTGGCATTTCGATATATTTCCTTACAGGCATTTTTCTTGTGTGCTTTAAAATAACAACATATATATGCCATCATACGTCCGTATATTTTTGTACTCTACCTTTTTCCCGTAACATTACAAATTTCTTGGCATAATTTTAATTTTTTCATACTATTCTAATGTCTGACTAATATATATAATTCTTAATCCACAAACTAGGGTGTGCAAGAGCCTTGTATTTTTTTCCCTCTAGATTTAAGAGCCTGCTCTGACAGGCTAGGGAAAAGAGACATTCAGTTTCTCAACTGTAGCTTTCTCTTCCCAGGGTCTGGCAAAGGTCCTGTAGTGTGGGTGTGTGTGTATTTGAGGGAGGAGGTTACATAGCACTATGGAGGTCCCCCAGTTATGAGGTTCTGTACCCTCACCACTAATAGCTCATTATTAAGCCACCATGATCCTGCAGTGTTTAATGGATATATACCTTCACTGCCCTGTGGAGCATAAGAATCCTGTCAGTTCTGTCACCTCTGGATCTCTGCATTGATCCACCAGATAACCCTTTGTCCTGGCAGGCCACCCACTCCCACAGGCCTGTCTTAGTCCTGCCTCGGATAGGTCTCCCTTATGCTGCCAGCATCTCACAGTCTCCAAGGCATGCCTTTCTCTTCCATCCCCACCCACAGAAACACTTCGTCTAATCTCAGTCTTCCACAAATATGAGGAAATCAGATTGTCTATAAGCACTATCTGCCTCTGGCCCTCTGAACCCCTCACTGGAGGCAACAGGGGCATACAGTGCCTGGCCACTTGAGGAGAGCCGACAGAGGAAGGGACACAAAGCAGAAATCCCTAGTGGCATATGTTAATCAGCCCTGTTGCCTAGGATTACCCTGGTTATGCTGTAGTTGGCTCACCATCTCCCTTTCTCAGACAGTTGTTCATTACATTTTCAGTATTATAAATAACACTTCAGTGAACATTTGGATGCATGAACTTTTTCCTCTGTTTATGATTTCCTTGGGAATTTTCTAAAGTGGCATCACTGGTTGTGAGGTTTTACTTATTTATTTCTTTAATGGCTTCTTAGACGCTATAGAGCCAAAATGCTTGCCAACAGTGAAAATGAAAACTGAGTAAGAACATTGTGAGGGGCACAGTTGTGTAGTGAGTAGAGCAAGTTTTCAAAGTCATTCCCTTTTTCATTTCAAGTTTTTCTAAAACGGTGAGCATTGGAGCATTCCTGATGCTTATTTTTACTAATTTTTTCCAATTTCACCACATTTACTGACTGAGCACAGTGAGATACTTGAGAGGGTCCTGTGTGTCCAGTGGATGAACACACTCCTTTGTTCTTTGGTTTTGGTTCTTCGGTTATTTGATCACTCCTTTGGTTTTGCCTGTTTTAGATGTGGTCCCATCTGTGCACCTCTCTACACATTTTCCTCTAGTCATTACCACTGAGAGATCTTAGCTGGCTTGATGTTATTAGTTGTTTGTGATCAAACACTTTGTAGATTAATGCGTTTCACAGACATGTATAAATAAATATAAATAAAAATCAAGACTAAATGGCACAATTGTTAACATCTGTTTGCTTTCAGCCAGCTATAATGGGGAAAAATCAGAATGAACTTAGTTAGCCTCTCACCAGTTGTTAATGGGTTGAGTTGCACCCTGCCAAAATTCATTTATTGAAGTCTCAACCCCTCAGTACCTCAAATGTGACCTTATTTGGAAATAGTCATCACAGATGTAATTAGTTAATATGAATTCCTATTGGAGTAGGGTGGGCCCCTGATCCAATAGGACTGGTGTCCTTTAAAATGGAGAAGTTGGGACACAGACACAAGTGTACAAAGAGAACGCCACGTGGACCTGGAGGCAGATCAGAGTGATACAGCAGGAGCCAAGGATTGCCAGGAAACCACCAGAAGCCAGGCCAGAAACCTAGAGTCCTCTCTCTTTCTCAACAGTATTTGACTCTCAGAGGAGCGATCTTGATGACAACCTTGGTCGTGAACTTCTGGCCTCCAGAACTACGAGACAATACGTTTCTGTTGTTTAAGCCACCAGTTCATGGTATTTGTTATGGCATTTTCAGCAAACTAATACATCAGCTCGAGAAAGTTTTACAGTGATCTGTTTGATAACCAGGGGGCTACCCCCCCCCCTTTTTAGGTTGGTTGCTCCTTTTCTTTGTCATCTAGAACAAATTATGATCACATCACTACCAGAGTTTCTGCTATGTGCTATTCCCCATTTATGTTCATTCTGATACTGTCCTTGAAGGCTGCTTTATGCCATTTTTTATGTGCTTGGTGCTTTCTCTAAATCAAAAAACCTCTTAGTTTAACCATAGGTGTTTCTAGTATTCTTCATAATTTTCCTGATGGCATGTATGACGTCCATGATGAGGTCAGTTAGGACATTTCATGACTTCTGGTTGTTGCAAATCCATCCTACTGTTTTGTGTGTTCTCCCTTGTTTCAGTATCAAATTTCCATTTTTCTCATTATCAAGGCATCTTCTCAGGTGAAAATAAATTTAAAATTATTTTGATTTTCGAAGCATATAGTCAAAAAAAGAAGCAAAACATTGTTTTTTATCTAGTTTTTGTAAATTCGTTTTGCAGAAAGTTTGCTGTGTGGGCATCTTAGAGGACTGGCCCTGAAATCGCTAATTCTAACTTTCTGATTCCTTTGGACTAGGACTGGTCCAGTGGGGCAGGGTCCTGGTGCTGGGCACAGTCTGTTCTTACCACAGAAATGTTTGTTTCACTTTGAAACAGCTTTCACATTAATACTGCCTTGCTATTCCCAATTTTGCTTATATCAACTGGGCGGGTTTTTTTTAAGTTTTTACGTAAATTCTAGTTTGTTAACATATAGTGTAATATTGGTTTCAGGAGTAGAATTTAGTGATTCATCATTTATGTTTAATACCCAGAGGTTAAAGTGTTCTCCTTAATATCCATCATCCATTTAGCCCATCCCTTTGCAACCCTCTAGGTTTAGGTTTAGCTGTACACACACAAAATAGTGGTTTAAATAAGATTTCCTTTTATGTAAAAGAACCCAGGAGGTGGCTGGGGCTGTTGGTGGCACCCAGGTTCAGAGACTCTTGGAAATTTAGGGAACTCCTCTGAATGGAAAGTCATCAGAGAGGGAGACAAACCATGAGAGACCCTTAACAATAGGAAACAAACCGAGGGTTGCTGGAAGGGGGAGGTGGGTAGGAAGGTAGGGTTGTTGGATAATAGGCATTAAGGAGGGCATGTGATGTGATGAGCACTGAGTGTTATATGCAGCTGATGAACTATTGAACACTACTTCTGAAGCTAATGATGTACTGTATGTTGGCTAATTGAATTTAAATTAAAAAAAAAAAAATTAGGGGGCACCTGAGTGGCTCAGTCGTTAAGCGTCTGCCTTCGGCCCAGGTCATGATCCCCGGGTCCTGGGATCGAGCCCCACATCGGGCTCCTTGCTCGGCAGGAAGCCTGCTTCTCCCGCTACCACTCCCCCTGCTTGTGTTCCCTCTCTCGCTGTGTTTCTCTCTGTCAAATAAATAAAAAAATCTTTAAAAAAAAAAAAAATTAGGATCCTCCCAACTTTCATTCTCCTATCACTAGGGAGATTTTTCAGGAGACTTCCTAGAAGTTCCCAGCAATAGTTCCTCTCGTGTCTCATTAGCTACAACTTAGTCACTTGGTCCCATCCAGCTGCAAAAGAGAATTTGAAGTGTCCTTTGGTAGGCAGGAGTGTATACACTTTAAAATCAGTTATGTTACTATTAATTATCCACCTGTGATGCAGAAATGCCAAATTCTGCATGTTCTTGGCATATAATGTTTTTTTTTAATTCTGAAGGTCTTCATAAAATGAAATATTCACAAAATTAGTACATTTGGAAAAGTAAGTTTTTATAGATTTTTACCTATGCTGTTATGTCCAAAAACAAGACAGAACCAACAAACAAAAATCCACACACAAAAGCAGTCCTTTGGAAAAGAACTAAAATGTTTTCCAAAGTTGAATAGAATTGATATCCCATGAAGACATATCTCCATATCACATGGCTGTCTAGTATTCCACTGCAATGCATGTCCTTTGGGATACCAGTATCCCAGGGTGAGAAGAAAGGCTTTCAGGTCAGATGGCAGCAATATCCTGGGCTTGCTGTAGATATGTGACGTTTTGACTTGGATATTTTGCCATACATAGTATCATACCAAGGACAGTTTGATAGCTATTTTTTTAAAAGATTTTATTTATTTATTTTGACAGAGAAAGAGAGAGATCACAAGTAGGCAGAAAGGCAGGCAGAAGCAGGCTCCCTGCTGAGCAGAGAGACTGAAGTGGGGCTCGATCCCAGGACCCTGAGATCATGACCTGAGCCGAAGGCAGAGGCTTTAACCCACTGAGCCACCCAGGCACCCCTGATAGCTATTTTTAATACAAGATATTTTGATACAAATCAAAACAGGCAACTGTGTTGCAGATAACCACTGCTAACCAATTTGATGTATAATCTTCCAAATTTGATAAATGGGTTGTGTTCAAATAGGTATCACCAAAGTATTAAGAAAAAAGCCATTCTCAGTGGAATTCTGCCTCAGAGGTTATACTACTTTAAATATTAAAGCATTTTTTGAATGGTTTCCTAAAAGGTTCAATCAGTTTACTTTACCAGTGGCAAAGGGGTTATAAGTAATTGTACTCTTGGGCAAAAAGTGGTTATTTTTATTTGCAGTTTTTTCTTGCCATGATTATTGACTTATATAGGCTTTTAAAGATGATCCTTCTGTATCCTGCCTTTTTTTTCCTTTGTTTCTTCTCTTTCCTCTTTCTTTTTTACCTGCAGAGTTTGAAAGGTAATTCACGTACCATATAGTTTCACTATTTAAGGTCTACAATTCAGTGGTTTTCTATATGTTCACCAATGTATATAATCATCACTAGCCCATTTCTTTTTTTTTTAATTTTGGATTTCTTTTTCAATCTGATTTGAAAGAGCTTGGACTTTATTCATCATAATTTGTCACACTTATACCATTTTCAGGTTTGTAAATTGTCAGTATTTTTAAGTGCTTTTTTTCTAAAGTAATAATAACAATCAGCCTTTCTGATTTCTGGTTTTAGTGACAGACTTGGAAAGTTCTTTCCAACCCACAGTTCATGGGACAGCTCTCCTAAATTTTCTTCTGATATTCTTAGAAAACATCAAGCTTTCAGGTTGATCTTTACCAAGTAGCATGCAAAGCTGACATTCCTGCCCAGCTCTCCAGCCTCGTGAAGTAGAGCTCTGAAGAGGAATGCATGAGTCCAAGCTGAGAGTTGACAGTTGCAGTTACTATTTAGTAATAAAAGAATATGTTTTCTATCCAACTCAGTCAGCAAAGATGGTATTTTATATGTAGCAAGGTCAGATGTTCTCCGCAAGATGTCATGTTTCATTTTCTCACACCCTTTGTTCACCTGGATGCAGGGTATCAGAACCCATCGGCAGGGTGTGCCCTCTGTGTGGTACCACGGCTGCCCTTGTCCTAGGAAGCTACTTACCTGCTTTTGTTCTTAAAGTCAAAGAGGGTGTCTCTATATATTTATGAAAAAGGCAGTTTTTCATAGGATTTCTGTAAGTTTTGCGTAAGTGTGGAAGAAAAACTTAGGTTTAAACTGTTACTTAGAAACCTTGTAGATATGTCATATATAACTTTCATCCTGGAAATAGTTTTAATCTGTAAAAGTTCTATACTTGTCATTTATTTATTTTTTGAATTAGGAGAGTTACCTTGGCCTTTAAATGTAATATTTTTGTTTGAAAGTTGCTGTCACTTCTGTGCTGCCCCTTATGTTGATGTGTGTAGTCTGCTGAGGGGACTTTCCCAAACCCTGATTCAATTGATTCTTTTCACGTTTGGGGCAGTCTTTTCTCATAGTCATTTTAGTTTTTCTCTTAACTCATCTTTTTTGTCATTAAGGAAATTCTAAAGGGAACTAGATACAACTTTTACAAGTAGCAGAATGACTTTTTATTATTATTATTATTACTTTTGCACCTATCGAGAAACCTAATGAATGCCAAAGGTTAGGATTAGATCTACTTTCTATTGACCAATTTTGGAGAATATATGTATCTCATTTATATACCATGAGTGAACTTTTGAATATAAAGTGAAACAGGTGAGGAGAAGTGTTAGTATTTTGCATGAATATACACATATGCCTAAACCTTGATTTTTTTTTTTTTTAAAGGCTGGTAGCTTTTTCTTCAGTCTTTATTCACCAAAATCAGAGAAAGAAAAATATTATTAACAGTATATAAAAATTTCATATGCAGTAAAAGAAAATTATACTTTGTTGTCTAAGTTAGGCTGCCCCTGCTTGTGACACAGAAGGCATTGTTTTCTGAGACGCCGTGAGATTGGAGGCAGTGGAAGAGCCCAAAGGAACCTCTGCGAAACACCAGGTTATAAATTCATGATGGAGAACTTGTTATTCTTGTTATTTCGTTGGGACTTTGGATGGGCCAGTTGTGGATCGAGGCTGTGTTTCATAATGTTCATGAGCTGAAGACTCATAAATTTTGAAACCATAACTGTCTAGTTTATAAATGCCCATTGAGAATGAATCGGATCTTATGCGTGTTGTGGGGCTTTTGCTAGGATTAATTAGCTAATATTTGCTGAGTTTTATGAAGATAAAAAGCACGTGTAGGTGCTAGGAGGCATATTTTTTCCACTTAACGCCAAAATATTTTTTAGATAATGAGAGATTAACCTTAGAAACTCAAATTTCAGTTTATCCATTTTTTAAAACTTGTTCTCAGATTAGTATCGCAGAAATGTTTGCATTGTTGGAACCTGGTCTCCCTGCCTACTCAGATATAGATAAGAGATGATCAGTGGCCAAGCATGTAAAGTAGGAGGTGGTCACGGAATGAAAAGCCATCAGGCACCACCCTGTGACTTAGAAATCAAGTTAGACTAATAAGTTAAACAAAACTTAAGCTGAAAGCCAATTAACAGATGAAAATTCATGAAGAATCATGAGGTATTTTAAATTTAAATTTAATCTTTAAATTTTAACTTAATTTTAATCTTCTCTTTGTTAGTTGAATGAATTGCTGACTTTAGAATTGGTCAGAATCAAATCCAGTGTTCTCCACCTTGGGCAAGCTAAAGTTTCTTAACCTCAGCTTCTTGCTTGTAAGATATAGAAGTTTTTATAATTTTTCCAGGACTTGCTTGAGGCTGGTGTATGTAAATTTGCCAGTCTGCTACTTAGTACATGAGAGGTGTTCAGCAAACAGAAGTTCTCTTTTTACCTTCTTCTTCTTATTTTACTTAGAAGATTACATTTTACCAAGAAATCTCTTGTGATGCCAAATTGGTATTGTGGAAGGAAGGGAGATGAAGTGTTAGAAGAAGGAACCAAAAAATGTAGTCTCTGTATGTGTCTATACATTCTATAAGTGTAAATGAAAGAAATCCTAATAGGTCCTTAGGATAAAGGCAATTCTAATCCATGCATATTGTGTGGGATATGGGGCTGGGGCTCCTCTAGTATGCATAGTCTCTCATTTCCTCATTTTTGTGCCTGATCATCAGGCCCCCTGAAGGTGTTTGCACTTTTGACCCCTGATAGACCTTCATCACACCATCTTACTTTCTAATCTTTAATTTAAAGATTTTACATTTCTGCAGGTATAGAGAATGAAAGGAGAGAGCATAAAAACTAGTTGTATCATCAAGTAGTCCAGCAGAAGTGTGGTTGGAGATTGGCTGAGACTGTGTGCTAAAGTTCGGTTTGAAATGGAACACTTGTGGTATTAGAAAACCCAGGGTTATCCTTTGTGCTCTACCATTTATTGGCCACGAGGCCTCGGATAAATTCTTTGAGCCAGCACAGTGCCTGGTTCATTGGTGCTAGTTAACCTGTTGTTAGTTTACTTCCTTTGTCAAGTGAGAATTAGAATGTAGTTCTGTATTAATGATGCCCTCTCTACTCTTCAAACTAATGGATACAAAGTTAAAAATCTGGATTGGCTGGGTAGATAAATCCTGAAAACTGAGGACAGGTAGCTTGGTTGCTATTACTGGAAGGAAGACTACTTCTTTTTTTGGGGGGGAGGATGTGGGGGGGTGAATGGAGTCTACTCCTATTCCCTTTCCACTGTCCAGAGTTGTCATCATCATTTCTATTTCTTTGACAGAGACCAAAAAACAAACAAACAAACAAACAAACAAACAAAAAAAGCTAGGATGTACTTAAGAGGCAGGGTCTTGGCTCTCCATCCTTTCTTCCATGGGAGGATATTATGTGTCTTCCTTGCAAGAAGTAGAATTTGTAGAGTATTCAGGTGGTGAGCACAAGAATGGGTGCTTCTCTTTCTCTTAAGTGTATCTTTCTCCCCGTGCTGATGCTTCTGCCTTCAACTTCTCCGCTCCTTCTATGATGGGAAGTAGAATATTCCATGTGTAGCCCCGCAGGGCCACTGCCCTATGCTGGCTTTGGTTGCTATAGGCAGAAGGGGAAGT
Organism: Procyon lotor; assembly: GCA_028646535.1. Lineage (NCBI taxonomy): Eukaryota > Metazoa > Chordata > Mammalia > Carnivora > Procyonidae > Procyon > Procyon lotor. The sequence continues at coordinate 105,770,588 of CM053604.1, read as the reverse complement.
AAAACAAGTCAGTCCTCCTGCAGCCACTACCACCTCTCTCCCCATCGCTCCAGTCACTTCTATAGCAAATGCAGCCCAGGGTAAAAGTGGCAGAGCCCTGGCAGGAAGCCATCATCAGAATAAATACCCATACCTGTTGGAGCCCACTGTTGCCTCTGGAAAAGGACGAGCTGGGGCCTAATACTAAGGCAAGAAAGCTGCAAAAACCAAAATCCCCTCACAAGAAGGAAGAGGTGTTAGGCGCTGGAGCTGGGAAAACACTTGGCCATTAACATGTTGGTTCACACGCTTCTGCCTGGCTAAGCTGCATAGCTCTGCACACAGGTGGGAGTGCATATGTGAGAGGAAGTGTGTAAAGGAAACGGAGAGAACACAGCGAAGGCTAGCGAGTTGTCTGTGTTGAGAGATGAGACCATTTCCATAAGACTAAGTAATAGACAAATACTTGGACTCCCGTCACAGAGCACACCCATGCTGCCCCTTGTCCTGTCGGATCCACTCCTGCACCTTGCTTTTTCTGCTCCCTTTGGTGAAGTCAATATCAGGATGGTGTCACAGAAGGGACTTTGGGAGCTTCAGTACCCCAGAGTTATCGGCTAAGTGCAGACTGTGGGAAAGAACAGGAGATCCAAAAACCATCAGTAGAGCGTGTTTGGAGGTGCTCTAGACTGTACACACATCTTTGCCACAAAAATAGCCCTCAAGACCTTACAGTTCTCTAAGGGATCACTTCGGTGAGTTTGAAGGATGCATAGGACTGTCCGTAATTAGGGAGTTTTCTGGTTTTTGTTTTTGTTTTTTGTTTTTAGATTGGGGCTTTACAAGACTGAACTGCAGTTTAAAGATTCACTTATCTTCAATTAGGTTAGCTACATATCCTTAATTTTAAATGTACTTTTTCTCTTTCTTCTACTTTTTGGATGTCTAGAGATTGAAATGTTTCTTTCGATCAGTAAGAACATGTAATAGAGACTCCTTTCTGCATCAATCAGTGCTCATCATAAATCATCAGTCATGACTAAGAAGTAAGGAAATTAGATATTTTTATTTATATTCCTATTGAACTGCACTGATTGTTGAAGATTAACGCCCTCACCCAACTGACATCTTCTAGTTTAATTTTAATTTCTTCCCACTAATGGAGCTGCTGCTGCTTTTTTTTTTATTATTAACGTATAGTGTATTATTTGTTTCAAGGGTACAGGTCTGTGATCCATCAGTCTTACATAATTCACAGTGCTCTCCATAGCACATACCCTCCCCAATGTCCATCACCCAGCCACCCCATCCCTCCCGCCCCCCTCCCCTCCAGCAACCCTCAGTTTGTTATTGAGATTAACAGTCTCTTATGGTTTGTCTCCTTCTCTGGTTTCATCTTCTTTCATTTTTCCCTCCCTTCCCCTATGATCCTCTGTGTTGTTTCTCAAATTCCTCATATCAGTGAGGTCATATGATAATTGTCTTTCTTTGACTGACTTATTTCACTTAGCATAATACCCTCTAGTTCCATCCTCATCATTATAAATGGCAAGATTTCGGTGGGCTTTTTGATGGCTGCATACAAAATATTCCGTTGTCTAGATATCACATCTTCTTCATCCTTTCATCTGTTGATGGACATCTAGACACCTTCTATAGCTTAGCTTTTATGGACATTGCTGCTGTAAACATTGGGGTGCACATGCCCCTTTGGATCACTATATTTGCATCTTTGAGGTAAATACTCAGTAGTGCAATTGCTGGGTCATAGGACAGCTCTATTTTCAACTTTTTGAGGAACCTCCATACTGTTTTCCAGAGCAGCTGCACCAGCTTGCATTCCCACCAACAGTGTAGGAGGGTTCCCCTTTCAGTGGAGCTGGAAATATAGAACTGAATTATCAGACAAAGTAATTATTACTCAACTATGAACTTAGTTTATCTATGAAGAATTAATTAGTATTTTAGATCCGTTTGAGTTATGTTTTATGAATATAATGTTTTTTAGTGGTATTTTATTACTGAGCTTTATTTCTTCCAGTCATTTTGTTATATTCTTTTAGAGTATTTGAATATTTAAAATACTTAGTTTAAGCATTAGCCAGTGGGATTTCTCAGTACTGGCTTAGGCTCCCTTCTTGAAAGTTGAACATTGTTAGTAGTGGTGAAGCCTCATTGTCACAGAGGCTGACTTTTGTTAGTCCTTGTTCTAAATATGTTGTTTAAATCTGTTTGTTTCATAAACAGTTGGGGTCAAAATCCTTCAAGTCCTGAAAAAAAAAACAATGTAAAACCTGAGAATCTCAAGTCTTTGAAAGATTGACAGCTTGCGTACGAGAACAGTAGACATAATGGGTAATAATAAAACCCTTTCCTGGACCAACTCTAGGTGTGTATAACCTTCTCTTCTTTAAAGAACTCTTTCATCTTGGTATAGTAATTCTGGAAAACTTGAAGTTTATAAAGGTACTTTGGAAAAGATACATTTTAAAAATGAAATATCTGTAGTTCTTATGGCAACCTAGGTCCAGTGATCTTGCCTCTTGCTGGTTGACATTCACATCTAAATTATAAGGTAGAAACTAAGTGTATTTTGGAGGATCAGACTTACCCACAAACTTATTAACAGTGGTGTGATTTATTGAACAAAATAAAACAAAACTAAAATCTTGACTCTTAAACTTAAACCTTAAAACTAAAACAGGATCTTGGTAAATGCAGCCAGATTGGTCCATGCATGTATCTCCTAGTTACAGACAAAATGAAACAAGATCTTAGGTACCATATACTACTGTAAGGATTCACCTGTGACTATATTGAAGGATTATCAATCGTTTGCTCTAAGTATTATAGGTAGGGGGAAGTATTTGGTTTTGTTGACACAACCATTGGGGTAAACTTCCTTTGCTAGCAGCTTGCTTATTCAACAGCAGTAGTAGAAGTCTGAGTTGTTTCTCCCTAGTGAATAAATTATCCCTTGTTTAAATCTGTTTTGATCTTACCCTTTTCATGCTTAGCACACTCGGAAGATGACAGTCACGTGTGTGAAAAATCCACATCTGCTGCTGTCATGAGAGAATACCTAGTTACTGTACTTACATGGCCCAACTTCCTGCCTGCTGTTAAGTCCAGTCATCTCTTTCTCTTCGATCTGTGTGTTGGAACATCTCTGTTGTTAGAGAGGAGGCAAACAATAGGCACAATGTACTAGAGATTAAAAAAAGAAGTTAAAACATGCATATGCACAGAGGCTGCTTTGCAACTTTAGTTACTCGGTCTTACTTTTCTCCTACCTCCTGTAATTTTAGTGACTTGTAATATATAGGGAAGACATCATCTTGTGGATAAAGATACTAAGACCCAAGATGTCTTGCTCAAGGTTACAAAGTTGTTTGGTAGCGGAGCTGAGTGATTTTTGTATGATGAAATTTTGGGTTCATTACTGAACCCCCTTCCCAAATATGTATACACACTCCTATACTTCTTGCTTAGGCACAGCAGCGGATCTTGTGATGCTTGTGTTGAATAATTATCTTGGTCAACTTGTGCTTAAGTGAATCTGGAGATTGCCCAGCAAAATGATAGTGATTTTCTTTCTCATGCCCATGTAATATTTGAAGTTAACATTTGGCCTCTGTCTTTGGCTTCTGATATCTTGCATGTCTTTGATTTTCTGGCCTGCGGCAATTAAAAAATAACAGAAGACTTACACAGTAGCTGTGAAGGCAGGTAGGCTGATTCTTTACCCAGTTAAAGACAGCCAATCTTTCTTAGAGTTATACTATTTTCTCTGGCTAGTGCTGGAGCATATAGGAAAATAATGAGCTGGTGGTAGATGCTGGTCTCACCAGCTGGTCGTCATTCTGCACTGAGATTTAGATTTGTTCTTGTCAGAGCCGTGTAGTCTTTGGAAGTCAGTAATTTGTGCAATGGAAACAAATCCAGACATTTTAAATTATATAAAGTTTAGAAAAACCTTGGGTTTGAAGACTTTATAAAATGAGATAGGTGTGATTTTTGTTTTTCCTAAAGATCCATCAGGTTTTATTTTTTTACCATAACTCCTCTCCTTCATTTGTACATATATTTAAAACAATGCCTAAATGATTTATGATGTATCTCTCAAGGAAAATTAAACTAAATAGCTTTCTCTTTAAGATCATTTTTGGGCATTGTGAAATCCCCATACTTCCTCTCTACATCTTCATTATAACCATGTGAGTTGTATTTTCTTTTAGGTAGCTTCTAATCTTTTTATGACTTGTTCAAAATAGGTACAAAGCAACTTGGTTTAGTTATATTTCACTGGGTGATGGCAGTTATGAAGAAACTGATAAAATGATAATGTCTTAATTTTTATAACTGGAAATTTTAAAAATACTTTCTGCCATTCAAGTAACTCTCTTTTATGAGACTCTTTTAAATATATAGATTAATTTTCTTGTGTCTTAAGTCAATAAATTCCTAAACAGTAATAGGACTATGAATTCCCTTTAAAAATACTAATAAAGAACATTTTATTTTTAAGTGGAACACTGGATCCCAGAATGCATGTTTTCCTAAAATAATGTGAAGCATAAATACATAGTATCAAATTGGAGCCATATCCATAAATCAAAAATCTATATAGCTAAGCATAGTTTTGTCTAATTATAAAAATTTCCTGGGTGCCTAGGTGGCTCAGTTGGTTAACTGTCTGCCTTCAGCTCAAGTCATGATTTCAGGGTCGTGGGATCCAGTCCTGCATTGAGCTCCCTTCTCAGTCGGGAGCCTGCTTCTCCCTCTGTCTGCTGCTCCCCTTGCTTGTGCTCTTCCCCCCCCTTCTCTCTGTCAGATAAAGAAATAAATAAAATCTTTATAAAAATTTCCTTCTTGATGTAAATTGAAAAGAGAATTTCACAAATACCTATTTCTTGTAATTCTAAGTGACACTCTCCATGTTCAATTATACCAATTTCTTTATCGCCTCCCTTTTGTAAATGTATAAGATAATATTTTCCCCTAATGTTCCATGAGAATTGGTACTTGTAGTAAGTCAGTGCCTTACAGAAATTTGTTTACAGCAAATTAAAACTACAGTTACATGGGTTATGGCTTCCCAGAAAGTAAATAATCTAATTTTCCCCTTAAAAGGGATTAAAAATAACATATGTTCACTATAAATATATAAATAAACTTTATTTTAAATTATTATACATAATAACTATATAAAACTAAAGAGTAAACAAATTAATATTCTCAACCACACCAGAGACAATCACTATGAATATTTTATATATTCCCTCCTAATCTTTTCTGTGTGTGTGTGTGTGTGTGTACTACTTCACATATATTGAATGCAAATGAGATCATGTCTTACAAGTGTTTTTTGCTTTTTTCAACTAGCATATCATAAGCATTTTTAACATGGAAAATATTTTTAGTGCTTGAAAAAACTTACACCCTATGTCACATATCATATGTTTACATTTTCTTTTTTTGACCATTGAATTTTTTCCCGTAAATCTTGTCATGTGCATATTTGTACCTTAATCTTCATCTAAATTCTGATACTTTAAGTTGAATTCCAAAAAGGGGGATGATAAGGTCAAAGAGTAACAATTTTTGAAAGTGTAGGTCATAAAACTTTTTTTTTAAATGTAGTAAAACTTACCGTCAGCATTAATTTTCAGTTCTGTGGAAGCAAAATATCCTTAATAGCTACATCATAAACATTTTTCAGAAGGTATTGTAGGATCTTACAGTCTGAGATCATCATTATAAAGCACCATGACGTGTTGGTTGGGTCAGAGTTTTCCACAAGAGCTTATTTTTATCTGGCTCAAGTTGCATTGAGGTGTTGGATAGTCGAGAGTAACAGCTGAACGTGGTAGCTTGGAGGTGACACCGCAGATCGCTTTGCAGGACAGGTGGGCTCAGGCCCAGTGACAGCTTCAGACCACCGAGAGTGGTTGTGGTTTGCCGCGGAATGAACGTCTGGCTAATGAAAACCTGGGGACAGCCAGCCCTAGAAGACCCTACTGGGCTTCAGGAGCAATTGGCAGCTCAGAGTGACTGAATTGTGAGCCATGATGTAGGAGGAAATCAAGTGCTGGCCCTAACTATTCTGGTCCCCTGACATACTGCAAAAGCTGTTTTTTAAAAATAAATCTTCATAGCAACTTTGATACTGTCAAAACATTGGTTATTTAAAACTTCTATTTGCCTGAATTGTAGATAATCAAGAGTTTTCAACGTTCAAAGTACATAATTGTCATTTATTGTATGGTGTTTGTAGAATGCTGTTTTCAATGTTAAGATTTTACATAATAGAGATTTTGCATCCTTCTCATTGTATAAAACACTCAAATTGTTTACCATGTTAATTAAGAATTCTGTGTAATTACTGGATTTATGTTTTCTTAGTTATGAGAACATTATGGTAATTTATTTTGATAGCAGAAATAGTTTATTCCTGAAACCAGTACTATACTATATGCTAAATAGAATTTAAATTAAAACTTGGGAGGAAAAAAAAAAGAGCATAGCATTTGCCCATTGTTTTTATAAATAGGTTATAAAGGAAAGCTTTGGATTTTAGTTTTTCTTTTAAAATCTTCTGGATTTAATTAGTTTTCACCTCAGAACCCATTTAGACATTAAGATACTTCCACAATGAATTATCCTTTTTGGGAAATTATAAAACTATTTGTAAATGATTATTAGTAACCTTACATCATTTTTAAAATATGCACATGCAGGTAGTTTTACAGTGTTTCATAAAAATACTGTATGGAATGTAGACCTTTAGGTACTCAGTTTTCATTACTGTGTAAATTGTAAGTATAAACATAAAATATAATTTTATATGCACTAGACCATTAATGGGGAAAACATCTATGAAACTATGTGCATAGTAAACTCACAACATCTTTTCTACAACTGAGACCGAATAAAGCTCTTAAATGTAAGAAGGTCTCGTATTTTAAACATGGTTATAGATCTGAAGTAATGATAATATTTTTCACAGAGCTAAAAAATGGCCAAGTTTAATCCTGTGCTAAAAATAGTGCGCTTGCATCTGATGCTGTGGTGGTTTCTGGTGAAGTGTGGGAAGGTGGATGCTTCATCTCCCTCTTGTCACTCTTGCTCTTCCCCTTCATTTCCACCTCAAACTATGTGATCACATTACCTTTGAAGATGTCTCCCCCCCCCCCACCCCCGCCCCAGTCCTTTTGTTGTTTATTTTCATGGAATCCATTTTTAGTAGCTCTCATTAGAGTTTGTGATTCCTTAGTTAGATTTGAAACTGCAGTATCACACACTTGCTCTTAACGATAAAATACACCTTCTTCAGCTTGGAGTCAGAATATTTGCAGCTTCTATAAATGAGACCCTTCCATTCTCTGCCTTCCTCCTAGAAAAAGTGTAAGGCACAGGTATATTAGCCATTTCCATAAAGCCTGCAATGTGCGCTAGCAAGAAAGGCTTGCTGTAGGATTTGAGGATCTTAGTTTTTACTGTTGAGCTTAGCAAGAAAAGTACTTCACCTGGGGGTACCTTTGCCATCTTTGCAAGACAGAATACATGCAAGAAAGGTAAAGCTAGGCTGCGGGGCAGAAGGTCAAAGCAAATATTACTCAGCCATCAGAAAGGATGAATACCTGCCTTTTACGTCGACATGTATGGAACTGGAGGGTATTATGCTAAGTGAAATAAGTCAGTCAGAGAAACACGATTATCATCATATGGTTTCACTCATATGGGGAACATAAGGAATAGTGCAGAGGATCGTAGGGAAAGGGAGGGGAAAACTGAATGGGAAAAAAATCAGAGAAGGAAATAAGCCATATGAGACTCTTGACTCTGGAAAACAGTTTGAGGGTTGTGAAAAGGGAAGTGGGTGGGGAAATGGGGTGACTGGGTGATAGACATTAAAGAGGACACGTGATATGGTGAGCACTGGGTGTTATACTTAACTAATGAATCATTGAACATTACATCAAAAACTTATGTCTTATATCTTGGCTAATTGAATTAAAAAACTTGCAAATAAAGGGCATTTAAAAATGCTGCAGAATATGATGGAAAAGAGCAGAGCATTCAGAGCTGAAACCATTTTCCCCCCTGACTGTGGAGGCTTGGGTAAGCTACCAAAGTTCAGTTTTCTGTCACTTTTAAAATGGGGACAGTGATACGATACGTACTTTGAGCGTTTGTCCTTGGATTTAAAAGGATTTTGGCATATTGCTAAATTTATGATAACAATGTTTTATTCTTTTTTTTTAGTTTATAAAACGTAAATTGAAAAGATTCTTCAGTCAATAAAAAATCTAGTAGGAACCATACCAAAATGTATTATTGTTATCCACCAGCTAGGTTTTCTCACAAATATGCTGGATGGCTTAAAAATATTTTATACATTAAAATTTGCAGTGAGGAACATGGACTTGTTACAAATTTGAAGTTTTTCAGGACTTAAAGTATGTTAAAAAGTGATCATGTTTTATGGTGGTTTTTTTTTAATGGATTGTAATAAATCTGTGTACTCCTCACAAGATAAATGTTATTGGACTGCAGCCCAAGGACTTTCTGAAGACTGTAACATTTCCTTTGGTAAATTATCCATCATGTTTTATCTTATTTTGGTATGGTTTATTCCTTGCAATTGGTAATAAAAGAGAATCCTGGGTCATTTAAACAAGTAATTAAGAGGACCATTTACTACTTCTTGCCTTTGAAAAGTGTTAATTTTATTTGTTGTGGGTTAATGATGCATTTATTGTCTATGCTTTCAACTTCTGGTAGTTCAAAGGTGAGTCATTCCAACACTTAAAAAGAAAATTCTGTAACATTTAATTGCATTACAGGTCTTTAACTAAAGACATACACTTTAAAAAAAAAAAACTTTTATAAATTTGCTGAAATGAAGTACTAAATGAAACTCTGAGACAAGAATGTATTAATTTTGAAGGTATGATTATTTGTTGGGGAAAATGCCAACTATAGCTAAGTTGAATCATCATTTTATGAGATGTTTATTTGAATTAATGTGACATTATTTGAGTACCATATAAAACTGTATGTGACTTGTCAGATGAGAATACATTATAGTTTTGCAGTTTCTTTCTTCACATCGTGCTTTTGCACGTGACTTCTGGAGAATGTGTTCTCTCATCCCTTCAGGATTGTAGTGCCCACCGCATGCTGGGCACTGGACGAGCCACGTGGCTTAGCAAGGAAATAGTGTGTAGAGTCAGTCCGTCAGTGCCGGTCACGGTAACTGTTCAGTGACTGGCTCTTCGTCTGGGAGGAAAGGCCTTGACTTTGAGTGCCTGCTGCTTTTTGTAGGGTAAATACTGCCACCACTGCTGATTTCAATCTATAAATGTGATGTGACTGAATGAGAAGCGGGGAGAGGTGCTACGCAGTATACAGCTACAGTATCTCCTGCTGGTCCAGTGGATGTAAATACCTAACAAACATAGAGGGGAGGGGCGCCTGGGTGGCTCAGTCGTTAAGCGTCTGCCTTCGGCTCAGGTCATGATCCCAGGGTCCTGGGATCGAGCCCCGCATGGGGCTCCCTGCTCAGCAGGAAGCCTGCTTCTCCCGCTACCATTCCCTCTGCTTGTGTTCCCTCTCTCGCTGTGTTTCTCGCTGTCAAATAAATAAAAATCTTAAAAAAAAAAAAAAAAAACATAGAGGGGAATAGGAAACGATACATTTGGGGTCATTATTACCCTTTTAATGTGATTAATCGTAAGTTTATAGAAAGTGATTTTTAATAATAGCTGTAGTTTAATGACCAATTTGCAGAATTCCTGAAAATGTAAACATTGGTTTTTACGAGCCAATATAAGCTATCCCCAGTGCAGTACTAAGGGACAAACAAAAGTTAAAAAATAAAGCATGATATGTTAAAGGTGATATGTGACCAAAAACTAAAGCAAAACTGGGAATGAGGAATTGCTGTGTACGTGAATACATGCACGTACCTGTGCCGTTTTGGAAAGGCTGGTCAGGAGAGGCCTCACTGAGAAGTTGACATTTGAGAAACCTCCTGAACCTACCTTCTGCAGGAAGTAAAGGAGACAATGATGAAACCCCAGGGGCAGGGGGGCTGGCATGGAGTGTGGCATGCAGGTGGCTCAGTCTGTTAAGGGTCAGACTCCCGATTTAGGCTCAGGTTGTGATCTCAGGGTTGTGGAATCAAGTCCCGAGTCAGGCTCTGTGCTGAGCCGGGAGTCTGACTCTCTTTCTGTCTTCTTCTACCCCTACCCCCGCTTATGCACACATTCTCTTTCCCAAATAAATAAATAAATCTTAAAAAAAAAAAAAATGAAAGAAAAGAAACCTCTGGGTAAAGGAATTCCAGGCAGAGTGACTAGCTGATGAAAAAGTCCCAAGCAGGAGCGATATGACATGTTCCAGAATCCTCAAGGATGCCAGCATGGCTGGTGCAAACTAAGGGAGAGGGTGGTGTAAGAGGCAGTGGGGTCAGCGATTACTGGAGCCTTATGGTTTGGCCCTTGTAGACCAACTGCTAGGAGCTAATCAGTACTATTGGAAATTACGATTAATGTGAATAATCGTAAGTTTATAGAAAGTGATTTTTAATAATAGCTGTAGTTTAATGACCAGGTAAGAAGCTATTGGAAATTTTGGAACCCACAGTGACCTGTGCTTCAGATGCCACAGGATGACTCTGACTGCTGTATGATACTAGCTGTCAAGGGCGGCGGAGGATTGGAAGCCCATCAGGACACTACTACAGTAACGTATTTGATGGTCAGTTGGACCAGGGCGGTAGTGCTGGAGGGGTGAGGTGTGACCAAACACTGCTTCTGGCTCGCTAGTAGAGGTGAGGGGGTTCGCCAGCATGAGGCATGGGAGAGAAAGCCTGACTCCAAAGCTTGCACCTGAGCAGCTGGAGAAATGGAGTTACCATTAACTGAGATGAGGGAGACTGCTGCAGGCTTGGTGGGAGATATATGTATGCCCGTGACACATATGTATGCTGGGTGGGCAGTCAGGTGTAGGAATCTGGGGGGGGGGGGGTTGGGTTGAAGCTATAAACTTGAGAGTCGTCAGAATAGAGGTAGACGAGCCTCCTGAGAGAGTGGAGAAAAGGTGAAGAGCTATCCAACCCCGTGGGAAGATAAGGACGAGTTGATGAAGGAGCCCACGCAAGATGGCGTGGGTGATAGAAGGGAAGCTGAAGGGCACGTAGTATCTGGGAAATAAGTGAAGTGCATGTTTCAAGGAGAGAGGGATCCAAGATGTCCGATGCTGCAGGTTATAGGTGAGCTAAGGTGAGAACTGAGAACTGTCCTTTGGACTTAAAATGTCAAGATCCTTTTAACTGTGGTGAGAGTACTTCTTCTGCTGGGGCTGACCATGTTTAGACGCTGGGTTTCCCGGGGATATGGGAGGACAGAAGTTAGAGATGGGGAACATGGGGCATTCTCCCCATAGCTTTGCTGTGTGCTGTGAAGGAGGACAGAGAAGCTGGCAAGAGCTGGCTGGGAAATGGGAGTCAAAGTGGTTTTTCTTTCTCTAAAAAAATAATAATAATAATTAATGGACTTATGCCAGATTTTTTTTTTCTTTTAAAGTATCTTCAAATGCTCTTTTCCTCTCTGATGCAGAGTTTAGCTTTATACTAACTCTTCTCCCGTACAGAAGCTTACTTAAAGCAAACGGCTTCCTTTCATTTAATAGGACCCACTGCACATAGAAAACATGTTTTTTGTCATCTTTTAAGAGTCCCTTTATTTTTCTCTTTGGGGAAGAGAGTGTTCTCAGTGTTCTAAGTGTTCTCAGCTAAGTTGGACCTCCACCCCAAAGCAGTGCTGGTACCATCCCTAGATCCTTACGCATATTAAATAAATATGAGCTTCGTAAGCAAAGATCCAGCCATGTTTGGGTTTGTGCTTTGTCTTGAAAGGGCATTCATCAGGTGTAGGTTCATGGTGATTGTGACCTAAAGGACGTTTTAGTAGTTGGGCTGAGTCATGTGCACAACTCACGTTTTTAAGGGTCGTTTGACAGATTTTATCTACCGATTTCATTTCATCCTCATGTGAATCTGTAAGGTAATACTTCCAGCAATTATGTTGAAAATTATAAAGTACAATAAAAATACAATACAGAATAACTGATTAATTCCTTAACTGGCCATGTTATTTTCACCTTCTAGTACACAACACATTTTAATTGCAAGAGTAAATTACATCTGAAATCATCAAAACCGATTGCTCTGAGAGAGAATTCAACAGAAAACTCATCTTAAATAGGAAAATTCCTTCAAAGTTGGTTGCCATTTCTCTTTGCCCAGTTTTATCTTTTTTAATTTTTTACCTAGTGCGATGTAACATATTAACTATTTTAGTATTTGAATGTGGCTTGGTTTATTATGAGTGAGGTAGAAACAGAAAAAGAAAAATCCCAAAACCCTAACCTGTCAGAAAAAATATTTATGTTAAAGGGAAAAACCTTTCCCCTTTTACTGTGTCAGGATATTAAGATGTAAATTAAGGAAATAATCTTAAGTGTTATTTATAAAGCTGTTTCATTTAATCCATTAATTCTATTAAAAGGGACACATAGTTGTAAACAAGCATGATCTCTTAATTATGAGCTTATCCACTACAAAATTCCTTTTATCATTTCATTTGCCCCATAAGGCATATGTGCTATAATCTATTTTTAATGTTTTGCAGCATATTTATAGGGTGAAATTATGCATTTAAATCTATGGTGTGTGTTTGGAAACCATCTGTTAGAACTTATTGGAAAATAGAACCTTCCTTCATTAATGTGCTCCCTTATTTGGGGAACTTAAATATTTAATATTATCCTCCCCAGTTCACAGCTTTAAAGAATGAGACACATTATTGAAAATTAGTTTTGTTTCCACAGGGGGATCCAAACTTTACCATGTTCTGTCATATTTTAGAATTATAAAGTGTGTCCAGTTCGTAATTTAAACTTTAGGATATGTTCAAGGAACATTCATGAGAATAGGCTTGTCCTTGCGTATAGGAATGATAAGTCTGTTTATTTGAAATATTACTTGGGCAGTTGGAGAAGGTCTGGGATGGATTTGAAAATGTATACAAGAGTCCCAGATTTCAAGGAAGCGTACTAGAGTAGTAAAGTATGCATAATAATTCATAATCTAGGGACATGATGCGTCTAAAAGAGGAGTGCAAGAGGTTTGTAAGATTTTTGTTTCATATCACCAATTTATAGGTAATGGCTTCAAGAAAGTTATCACACTTCTCTCTTTTATCCCTTTACAAACGAATGGACATTATCACATTTGTTCTCTCTCCTCTCAATTTGTCTTATTATCTAAGACACTTTACCCTTTTGAAAACATATATTAAAGCCTTCCCCCCAAGTTGTAGGAAGTGGCTTTCAATATTAAACACACTCCCTCAAGAGTTGCAGGTGCAAATGTCTCATTGCTTTCTGGTGAAAGATAAAGAGTGAGTGTGTTTCCGCCTTCCCGGGAAAACGGTCAGCAGAAGGAAAGACGGGCACAGAGAGCACCGTGGATTCCAAAGCTGTGTTGGCACTGTTTTCTTCAACTTCATAGTTTTTGTAAGCGAAAATGTATGTATGGAGATGCTACAAAGAAAGTGAGAAAATGCACCTGGGTTGACAGATCTTCGGTGTACAGCTTAAAGTAAAATTATATTTTGAGTTCACTGAAACTGAGAATCTTATATCCCAGACTTTTCCATTTAACAGTCACTCCATTTCCCCTTTGATTGGTATTCATCTTATAGTTCTTCTGAATTTTCGAGCATGACTTATAAGTAGAGAAAGGAAGATAAATTATAGAATTTCACTTTACTCGCAAGATAGCATAAACCAATCAAGTTGTCAAACAGCAACAAAACCATGAACATCTTAAGAAAGAGGTGGTTGGGGTTTAGCTTCCGCAACAGAATTTAGAGAATCCTCTTTTTCAGTAGGCTTCATCTCAGAATTGTGTTTCCCCATGGATTCGGAAATAAAAACATGTTCTTTAACTTTTCTTTCTTTCTTTATTCTAAACAACGACAACAAAACCAAAGCCAAAACCAAACAAGTAAGGAATATACGGAAAACAAAAAAAGGGAAGTAACCAGGATTTGGTCTTCATACAGTGAGGAGGAGGTTGACAGGCTGACATCATTCCTGATCCTTCCCCAGCAATTATTTGTATAAATAAGGCTTTTGAGGTGAATTACCTTGCTGCTTACTTCATTAAAGCCAATTTCATCATTTGCAAGTTTTTACTTTAAAACCTGCAGACCTTAAGCATGGGGTCATGGCCCTGTGTTTCTGTATGGTGTAGATTTTAATGCAATCTACTTAAAAGTATTTTGTGAATAATTGTAACAGAATCTGGACTAGAAGGCAAGGAACATATACTTCATAGTAAATTTTTTTGTTTAAATTGCTAATGTAAGGACGCCTAGGTGGCTTAGTCCGTTAAACATCTGCCTTCGGCTCAGGTCATGTCCTGGTATCAAGTCCTGCTTTGGGTTCCCTGCTCAGTGAGGAACCTGCTTCTCCCTCTGTCTGCTACTCCCCCTGCTTGTGTTCTCTCTCTCTCTCTCTCTCTCTCTCTCTCTCTCTCTGAAAAATAATTAAATAAAATCTTAAAAAAAAATAAAATTGCAAATGTATATCATCAGTGATTAATACTCGCATATTATGTGTCTCCTGATATGACATGATAAAAAATAAACAGTATAGGGGCGCCTGGGTGGCTCAGTGGGTTAAAGCCTCTGCCTTCGGCTCAGGTCATGATCTCAGGGTCCCGGGATCGAGCCCCACATCGGGCTCTCTGCTCAGCGGGGAGCCTGCTTCCCCCTCTCTCTCTGCTTGCCTCTCTGTCTACTTGTGATCTCTCTCCTGTCAAATAAGTAAATAAAATCTTTAAAAAAAATAATAATAATAAAAATAAACAGTATCACCTATGTAGTATTCTTGCCAAAACAGTTTATTGTAGGTCTAAATATGAGAAAATAAGACAAATTTAGGATGTAGACCCTATTAAATAAGTCTAATTCATTAAAAAAAATTTCCAAATGCAATGAGTAGACCTTGATTAGGTCTTCATGAAAACGAAGTATTAAAGACATTTTCGGGACAGCTGGGAAATTTTAATGACTGTATGTTAGATATTATTGATTGAATGCTAGTTTTCTTAGGTATGATAATGGAATTATGTTTATGTAGGAGAATCTCTTACTCTTAGGAAATATATATTGATCATAGATGGTGCAAGATTGTATGATGTCTACATGTATTTTCACATGTTGCAATAGACAAAACTATACATATTAGGGCTTTCCAGAGAAATAACACCAATAAAATGGATCTATATCTCTATCTGTATTTAGTTCTATCTCTATCTGTTGAGAGATTTATTTTAAGGAATTGGCTCTTGAAATTACAGAAGTTGTCAAGGATGAAATCAGCAGGGTAGGCCACCAGGCTGGAGACCAAGGGAGGACCTGAGATTATAGTTTAAGTCTGGAGGCCTTCTGCTGTCACAATTCCCTCTTGCTTGGGGAGAGATCAGTCCCATTATATTTGGGATTTCAAACAAATCCACATTATAAAGAGCATTGACTTTACTCAAAATCCCCTAATTTAAATGTCATCGAAAAATACCTTCACCAAAATATCCAGAATAACGTTTGACCAAATGTCTGGGTACCGTGGCCCTGTCAAGTTGACAATAAAATCAACTAGCTCACTATTTCTATCCTATGTATGTGTATATAAAGAGAGAACATAAATGTGGGGAAACATTAATGATTGGTTCATTTAGGTAAAGGGTATACCTGAGTTTGCACAGTATTCAGCTTTTCTCTAGGTTTGAACATCTTCAACTAAAAGGTTGGGGAGAACAGAGACAAAATATGAGCTGTATATGATTCCCGCACATTACTTTGTGACCTAGGCTTTCTGATACCCATGGCATCGTATAACCTCAGTTACAACCTCCACAGAAAGAAGTGCACTGGCTGTCTAATTTTCAACAGAAGAACTCATCATCATTTGCTAAGTCCCAGCATGCCACCAAGAGGCACTTCCGAGATGTAGGACAGAAGAAAGGGCACCTTATTTCAATCCAGAAAAAGTCTGCACATCGAAACCCCTTAGATTCTACCTCTTGCTTCCTTGGGCAGTTATTTATTTCCCGTTTTTAAGTATATGTAGGGAAGATGGCATAGAACAGTGTATGATTTGCAGCAGAAGAATAGCTCAGTTTGTGAAAGCATGCCTTACACTATCGTGTGCTGTGCAGAATATACAAGGCAGTGGTACGATACACATTGTTGGCCAGATGGCTGTCATGGACTGTTTCATTTTAAAGTAGAATCAGCTCTTGTCCTTTCATTAGTTTGTCCTCAGAATCCCTTCCATGGCACTCTAGCTCCTGCAAGTCTTTCCTTACTGAGAACTCTGGGAGCAGCTGCTTATTTGGATCCGTATGTAAAATAAAAGCAACTTGAATAGCCCAGGACACATACTAAGTATATGAATTCTCCGACTTCTTATAAAATATTCATATTCCTGAGAGAATGTTCACCTGTTTTAATATTAGTAACATTTCTTTAATTCCACATCCCCAAATTGAGTTAACTGCCTACGAGCCCCAGCTTTTTCCTAGCTCTAAGTCATACATTTTCACTCATGCACAAAGTGCTGTTTTGCTCAATCAGAGTAGCTTTTATGCACACAGCCCTAAATGAAGATAATAGAACAAAACCTGAGGAAAAAAAATTAGGAATCTAAATTAATTAGATGGAAAATGAGCAATTTTTTACTTCCCCTTTCAAATGTATCTACACGAGAATTTTAAAGTATTCCAATGACACCAAGAATGCTGTGCACTTTTTTCATTATTTTGTAAATGAGGAAATATTTTGTTTTCATAGACCACTCAAGAACTGTAAGAAATGGTAAGTTACACAAAAAACTAAATACATGTTTATTCATTAAGGATGAATTCTAAATATGAAAGCCTTAGGTTATGGGAGACATAGCATATATGCAGTGGCATTTGTAATTTCTCTGCAACAGAATAACTGAAATTTCTTTGCTTGTTGTTGAACTCCGATCACCCAAAGCGCTGACCAGCAGTGCACGAGAGACTAACAAGGAGTAGGCATCCAGCAGAAAGTACTCTTCCATGTTTGCTATCTTTCCTAAGACTCCTAAGTCATTTGATCAGCATGTCCTGTATCAGAGTCTCAGTTGGGCATCACTGATTTTTAAATTAGCTGTGCCTTTGTCAGTAAAGAGGAAACTAAATTAGCAAGTACTTTATTCTTCTTCATTTCTAGCTCCTTATAAAAGACAAAATCTGTACATTCTAAAAGGTGCAGTCAAGATACAACACAGGCCATCACCCCCCCTGTTCCCCTTCCTGGCTCTCTCCCAGAGGCAGTCACTGTTCTGGGTGTTGTTTTGTTCTGGTTAACCATACGTTAGTTTTGTGTGTTCTAGAACTTCACATAAATGGAATCATGTTGTATATTCTTCAGCCACTGAAAAACTTAATGTTTTTCAGATTTATCCGTGTGTTACAAACTTCTTTTGTTATTGCTGCATAGTGTGCCCTTGTCAGAATATATCAGTTTATCTCTTCTATTGATAGACACCTAATTGGCCTTTTACCAGTTTTGGCTATTAAGAATAAAGCTTCTATGCATGTTCCTACTTTCCATGGACACATTTTTATTTTCTTGGAAAAATATCTAGGAAGGGAATTGTTGGGTCATAGAGGAGATGGGTGTTTCATCTCCAGTAAACTGCCAGACATTTTCTACAGTAGATACAGCATTTTCTACTTCCAGTAATATGTGAGGGTTTTTTCCTTTACCTCCTCACCAGTGTTTTGTGTTATCCATGTTTTTAATTTTAGCTATTCTGATGTATAGTGTGTAATTTTTTAATATATAGGCAGATTTTCAGAATTCCGAGGTTAATTTGAATGCTATGAATTATTCTAAGTTATGCCTACATATTCTAATTAGAAAATGTGGACTCTTTCCAGAATCACACTGATATTTTTGTCAATTGGTTGGAATTGAGAAATTGAACAATTTAAGATAATAGATAATGATTAAGGATAAGGTAAAAGATAATAAAAGCTAACTAAGTAATTATGAGCACTCATCACATTTAATGTGAAAACTTATGTTTTTAATAGGTTGATTTGTTCACTAGTTAAGTATTTATTCATTGATTCACTTATTGACAAACACTTTTTTTATTGGAACTGTCTAACAGTGCTGTCTAGTAGAATTTTCCGTGTTGATAGAAATGGTCATTCTGTGCTATTCAGAATGACTGTCCACTAGCAACATGTGGCTATTGAGCACTTGAAATGTGGCTAGTGCTACAAAGCAATGGATTTTTCCACTTTATCTTAATTATGGCTAGTGGCTACTTATTGAAGAGTGCATGGCCATATAAATGTATTCAGGTATCGTCTGGTCTTGTATTTATATTATAAAATATAGAAGATGGCTGTCTCCTTTATATACTAGAAAGTGCAAGTCTGGCTGTAATCATTGCCTTTAATTCACTTAAATTTTTGATATTTGGAATTTTATATTTTTATTACCTTTTGGTTAAAGTTTTTCTGAGATAATTTTAGATATATATGCAGTTGTAAAATTAATAAAGATCCTGTGTGCCCTTTACCTAGTTTCCCCCACTGGTAACATTTTGGGAAACTATAGTACAATATCACAATCAGAACACTGATACAGATGCAGATACAAAATTCTCAGTATGTGTATATTTTCTGAATACTTGATCCAATACTTAGATTTATAGTAATAGCCCCTTTTAAAAAATTCATTCTACCGGTCAGTTTCTATGTATATGTTTCTATGCATAAAATGAAACGGGCAACTGATTCAGACCCCCTTCCATTTATGGTGTTAGAATCTTTCTCATCTGTTCCATTTATGTTATAGACACATGTGCTTTTTTAATTGGTTAGATCATTACTGAGCAGATTGAAGTCATAAAGACAATGAATCATTAAAAACAATCCCGTTTTCTTAAGAATAAAGTCATTTGGTTTCAATGATTATGTGATTATGAAAGGTATAATGTCTTGTGAAGAAAGAAAACAAATAAAAGATTCTAATTAGACAGCATTCTATTTTATTACTGAACATAATGGGAGAAAATAAAATATTGTTTCTGTTTTTTTTTCCAGTCTAGAATCTTTTATAGGAATAAAAGGCATTCTTAAGGATAATTGTGAATACTGCTTTTTTTGGGTCAGTTCCCAGAAATGTGGTAACATTGTAAGTGTGGCTGGAGCACAGTTAAGTCAGTTGACAGTAAAAATATTACTGTTGTCCTTCAAAATAATCTTTTAAAATAATCAATGTTAAGTAAATATGAGTTTTGATAACTGATTTTGATAAAGGATCTGAGTCCAGTAAGATATTTTGTGACCTTCCTAAGCTCATTCTAGATCTGCTGAGTCCCGTCTTGTCTTATGACCCAACTACATTCTTTTTCCATTTTACTCCCCCTTTCAGCTCATGTTAAGAGTCTCTCTGTTTCAAGCAAAGTATTAACTTGAACAAAATATCCTCTGTTTTTTGTGTTTGCTGTATTTCTGGATAAAATGGGTTGATTCTGAAGTAAAAATGCAACTTTTCTAGCCCCTGTCGGGTTCCAGTTTATGTGTGTCCTCAGTTTTATGGAGAGGGGGGGACAGCATGAGCTGCCCCTGTTAAACCCCCATCGGGATGCATCTGTTGATGCCTTATGCACATGCCTCTGCTGGGAAATATGGTGACGTGAAGATGAATTAGTAAGACTATTTCTTGTCTTTATTGAGCTTCGGTTCTAATAGAGGAGGATAGACACGTGTCAGGTGAATTCAGTGTTAGTGCCAATAGTGAGAGTATAAGGAAGAGCCCTTCCATCTCAGTGTGTGTGTGGGTGCTGCTCTTTGGGCATGGCCTTAGAGGGTCAGCAGGATTTGTGGTAAGCAAAGATGGTGAGAGTAGGCATTCTAGATGGAGGGGATGATGTAGATAATGGGTCATAGACCACAAATATCTATGTGTTTTAGTCTTCAGAGTAGAGGGTACATACAGGGAACTAGCATGGGGGAAAAGGGGAATTAGGTGCTATAACTGAGCCTTATTGTGATGGTTCCAAGTCAGGGCCGTGGCTTTTGGACATTTTTGGAGACAATGCTTATTGTTATATTTAAATGTACTTCTCAGTACATTCAGTTCTCTTAATTTTTCTACAGAAATTTGCCTCAGAATTTTTCTTCTCATTGTATCTGTATATCTTATATATTAATTAGGGTCCAGAAAAGATGCTCTTACACTATATCTTAAAGGGAAATTTCCATTCTGTGGAAAGTAAATTCAGGTGTAAATTAGTGACCCTCCTCATCTGTTTTATCTTTTATACTAATTTTTAATTGTTTATGAATTTACTTAAATTTTTAAATGTTTCATAGTTTTTTTAATATTTAAATAATATGAGAGTGCTTATAGTCATTTGATTAACGGTTACAAAATAACGTATTTTTTATATCAATGAGGAACTCCAAAAAGAATTCTTGACCTGGAATGAACGTAGGGGTATTGGAAAATTTAGATTATCAACTGTTAAAGTACTTGGATTAAATTGCAATAGAACACAGGCTAAAGGGCTATTCTGTGAGGAAGTGGGTGATGAGATGCTTAAAATGTTTTCAGACAATTTAAATCCTATATTGTCAGAAACAGCAGTGCACAGGTTGTCTGTATATGGAAAACATGAGATGGTTGGACATATAATATAGCTGAAATCCCTTGGGACTACCACTCAGGACTTATCCAAATTTATGGCATGTAATTGAAGATTGATACTGAGTGCTGACCATGTCCCTAGTACTGTGCCAAGTATTTGTCTCCATTAACCCTCAGAACTACAGAGCAGGTACTCATCACTTTATAGGTGAGAAAATTGTGACTCAAGGCAATACATATTTACTTCAGATTCACTCATGACTTAGTAAGACACTGTGATTTGAACCAAGCTCTGTTTTCCCACAGAGCGGGTGCTTGTAACCACGAGTGATTTCGCTGGATCAGTTTTTGAAGGAGTGTGCAGGTACCTAGGAGAACACCCAAGACAGCCAAACCCCCATTTGGGGGAAGCATACATGGAGAAGAGGGGCTTTGAGTACTAAAGGCTACCCCCATGACCCGGCATGGAAGCTGAACCCTGTTCCCCAGAGAGCATTGTGCTCCACACAGAGACTAGGTTAGAAGCAACCAGCAAGCCAGGTCGTGTGTTGGTAGGAAGACTTTTATAACGATTACCTCTGAAAAATCTGAAATGATGATCTCTAACAAGTAGATCACCAAAGTGATGTCTTACACCATTAAAGGCAGTGAGAGTATGTATGACATGTCTTCCTTTTCTCCTTGCCTCTCAGATGAATTGAGTATATAGACCAGACTCTGACTAGTTTAGGACAGACACAGAAAACCTTCACATGGAACACAGATTTCTCAGAGTGAAGGGTAATATCAGTTGGGATTATAGGAAAGTAACTTAAATATCAGCATTTTAGGTGAATATATATTGTCATTAAGGCATTTCTGATCAGTAATGAATTGGAGGAGGGAACAATACACGCACACTTAACCAGCCTCAGAATCCGTCAACCTATCCATGAGATCCAGAGGCAGAGTTCCCAAACAATCTCTGTCTCTAGATTTCCAAAATGTTCACAGCGTGATCTGATGAAATGCTATTTTACCCATTAAATTCTGATGCAGAAATTGGTCTGAGGACTACCATAACAAAATTATTTTCCCAGTGAGGAAATTTTATCTTCTAAATGAATTGTTATAAATTGACTCAGCTTTTTTTTTTTTTTTAGAAGTATTTGTATCTATTTTGGTCTTCTCTATACTATCCATATTACATATGAATAATATGTATTATGTATTGTATTTGTTGAACAAGGGTTTAAATTTTTACTCATTATAATCCTAAGTTCAATTAAAAAAAAAAACAATGCCTGCTATTATTTCAAGTGTTCTTGAGATTTTTTCAAGGTCTAACCATAAAGTTAATTGTTCACCTTGTTTCATACCATGCAATTTTTCAGTAAATATTTGTGTTGTATACAGTTGTATCTCAATAGTATCTCTGTATTCCCATTACCTACTATAGCCCTAATGTCTAGAAGCCAGTGAGTGTACTTTGAATTGCTTATTTAAAAGAATATATAAAATAGATACATTCTAAAAGGCTATCAAATCCTGTTTTTCTATAGACTTTAACCTATCGTATCAACATTATGACTGGTTTTGTTGTCCAATGTCTAGCAAGAGCCCTGAGTGGTCCAAAGACCTTTGAGAGCTATATTTGGGGAACAGTCAAGAACTCAGCTGTTACCTTCGGCTCAGGTCATGATCCCAGAGTCCTGGGATGGAGCCCCACATCAGGCTTCCTGCTGGAGCCTGCAGGAAGCAGGAAGCCTGCTTCTCCCGCTACCACTCCCTCTACTTGTGTTCCCTTTCTCACTGTGTTTCTCTCTGTCAAATAAATAAAATCTTTAAAAAAAAAAAAAAGAACTCAGCTATTTGACTTTTTAAAAGACCTTACCAAAGTTCTCTGTATTCTGATCCTTCACTCTCATTCAAATCACAATCTGAGAGAAACCTCATACTTTGGCCACCAATCTGGAAGGGATTACTATGCACTCTAATAGTGGTCATACAGGGAATTAGTATGTTTTTATATGTAGCTCCTTTCTTTCCAACTTTATAAGTCAACATGGAGAAATGTCAAAAATATTATTAGCATTATTTTATTAGATCTCTTTTAGAACTTTTTTAAAAAATGCATGTCTTAAGGATTTTAGCAGTATTCCCATAGTATTTTGTATTTGTCTTCTTAAAATATGATTATGTAAAGCAACGAATATTTACTGGACATTACTATATGCCAGATAGCATTTCAGTTGCGAAACCAGAAGAGGTAAATCTAGAACCAGAATAATAATTTCTTAGAGAGACTATCAGGATGACTGCTGATTTGATATGTGTAACATGGTATACCCTTTGTATGCTGTAAATGACATCCAGAGAATGTTAACAGAGTATATTAAGGACCTAAAGAAGACAGACTTAGGCTACTCCAAATAAAAGAAACACATTACTCAGAATAAATACTACAAAGCAAAGTTGAGAATGGCAACGAAACCATAGTGTTTGCTCAGTGGGAAATTTGATGTTTTGAAAAATTTTAAGAAACTAAAGAAAAAGTAACTAGGGGCGCCTGGGTGGCTCAGTGGGTTAAAGCCTCTGCTTCAGCTCAGGTCGTGATCCCAGGGTCCTAGGATCGAGCCCCACATTGGGCTCTCTGCTCAGCGGAGAGCCTGCTTCCCTCTCTCTCTGCCTGCCTGTCTGCCTACTTGTGATCTCTTTCTCTGTCAAATAAATAAATAAAATCTTAAAAAAAAAAAGTAACTAAACACCATTGATAATAATGAAAAGGTCAAAGAAAAAGAAGCTGAGCACATTCATTTCACTGTATATAAATACAAGTAAGAACTGAATGAAAGGTAGTGTTTGTAGGTAAGAATTGATTTCATTGACTAATGTTCAGCAGCACCTTGAAATATTGATAGTAATAGGAAAAGATATGAAAGCTCTGTCAAACCCCAAAAGTAAGATCAATTAAAAATAATACATACAAAAAATAGAGTACAAAACAGTTCTCTAAGATAGTATTCATCTCCTAAAACATAATCCCAGAGAGATTTTTGGCAAATAGTATATCATAAAGCCGAACTCAGGATAGTGTCCATATTTTTTTCATATATAGAAGAATAGAAATTCTTGACATAAAGACTTAGTGGGAAATCTTGCTTACAATTATTTGAAAAAAAAAATTTGAAGTCATAATGTAGTTATAGGTTTATAATTAGTAGGGGGAGGAAATAAAACCAAAATGGAAGAGAGCATGGTGTTGTGGGTCTTTAAGTAATGTGATCATTCATTTTAATTAAAAAAATGGAATAAAAAGAAGTCAGTCTAGAAAGCTGATTTGTTATATGCACCATCCTTGCAATAAAAATCCTGCTTTACTTGATATAATTTTAAGTAGAAAAGTGCTAAATAAAGGCAGACTTATACACGAGTTTGAATGGAAGGAAATAAATAATATAGTGGTAAAAAATTTTATCACTCATTCTAATAGGTTATTATAAATCAAAAATGAAAATATTTTCATGTATAGAGCAGAGAAGATGACCATCCTCTCTTAAAACTGACAAACCTCAAAGCTTTCAAAATATTGTGCTTTGACAATGTAAGTGCAAGAAAAAGTACCAGAAGTCATAATAACTAGAACCCATCAAAGAGCTTTGAAATCAGGAATTGGTGTTTACAGGGTGTATATGTTCCAAGTTCATATGTGACAACAGCCGAGCAATTATTTGCATTAGAAAGACATTGACTGTTTCAGGAATATATACCTTTATAACCAGGAAAATATGGAATAAATATTTGAGTTTATTTTGTTCAAGTTCATATAAAAAGTTTTAATAAAGTTGTTTTTCACCAGGCCCAGATGGTGAATGGTATAAATATTTGACCTGGTATATTAATTATTTGTTGCTGCAAAACAAATTATCCCAAACTTAGTGGCTTGAAGCAACACTTATTATATCACATTTTCTTTTGTAGATTAGGGATCCAATAGTAACTTAGCAAGGTCCTTTGCCTCAGAGGCTATTATTGGCTAAATTGTATGTACTCTACATTCATATGTTGAAGCCCTAACTTTGTACCTCAGAATGTGACTGTATTTGAAGATAAGGCCTTTGAAGAGATAATTAAATTGAAATAAAGCAGTTAAGGTGGGTCCTAGTGCAACATGACTGATGTCTTTTAAGAAGAGATAATTTGCACACAAATATGTGTAGGGATTGAGGAAACACCATGTGAAGATACAGAGATAAGGCAGCCATTTGCAAGCCAAGGAGAGAGGCTTTAGAAGAAAGCACACCTGACCACATCTTGATACCCGATTTCTAGCCTCCAGAATTGTGAGAAAATAAATATCTGTTGTTTAAGCCATCCAGTCTGTGGTATTTTGTATTGGCAGCCCTAGCAAACTAAGGCAGGGTTTCATAGGCTGCAGCCATCTTAAGGTTGGGGTACAGAAGGATTTGGGCCAAGCACACTCACATGGTTGTTGGCAGAATTCGATGCGTTGCTGGCTTTTGAATTGGGTGCTCAGTTCCCCCATTCACTACTACTCCTCGCACACCATGCAAGGCTCTCCATAGAGTAGTTTGCTTGCAACATGACAACCCACTTTATCAGAGCAAGAAATCAAGAAAGAAAAGACTGAAAGGAGGGAGGGAGTCTGGAAGTCTCAGTCTTATACAAGCTAATCTCCGAAGTGATCTCTCATCATGTTTGCTGTATTCCATGGTTAGAATTGAGTGTCTAGGTCCAGCCTAGTGTTCAAGGGGTGAGGATTATACAAGGTTTAATTTCTGGGAAGTGGGGCTCATTGAGGGTCATCATAGAGGTCACCCACTCCACCAGCTTATTGAGTCTTTTTAAGTATATAAAGTACAGATTATATATAAGTATAAAGTATATAAAGTATATATGCCATGAAGTTTATCTGTTTAACAGAAAAAATATCAGAGCATGCGTGGAGACTCCTCATTCAGTAATGATTATATGTAATTTGTAAACCATCTCTTTTCTTCATGGTGGTTTGTGAATCATTTTGATATTTCTTAAGCGCTGTGATAGGATTATATAATTTTAAAGTACAAAACAAACAACCTGTATACAGTTTTAACTTGTGCAACTGAAGGAAGTGTGAGCATATTAAGGCCAATGAATGCCAGTAGATGTTGATTATTTAAAAACTTGTTTTTATTATTTATTAGAGAGAGAGAGAGCATGCACAAGCAAGGGGAGCAGCAGAGGGAGAGAGAAAAGCAGGTTCCCCTCTGAGCAGAGAGCCATAAGTGGAACTCTATCCCAGAACCCTGGGATCATGACCGGAGCTGAAGGCAGCCACTTAACTGACCGAGCCACCCAGGCGCTCCTATAAACTTTTTTTAATGAAGAATCTCCAAAATATTGAAAGTCAAGAGAAGCGTATAATGCACAGTAATCACTGAGGTTTAACAGTTGTTGACTTTCACATTTATATCATCTTTTTGTCTTTAAGTGTAATTACAGACATCATAGTTTTTCACCTCAATATTTCAGTACTCTTCTCTTAAAAAGGTATATTTTGCCACAAAGTACTGTCATAGTGATATACACTAAAATTATTGTATACCGAGTTCATATTTAAATTTCCCTTGGTTGTCTCAAAAATGCTGTTGATTGTAGACTTGTTCAACCCAAGAATCTATCAAGAACCTTATATCCCACTTGATTTTTATGTCTTACAAGTTTCTTTTTATATACTAGATTCCCTACGCCACCCTCATTTCTCTTTCCTGTACATCACCTTATTAAAGAATGGGACATATTTTAATTGGTGCCTTTTTCTTTTCCCCAAACGCTCATTTAGCACCAAAGTTATTTATTCACACCCAAATCTTATACTGGAAGCCTAGGGTGTTAAGCAGAAGGCATGAAACATATACATTGGAGATATCTGTTGTGATTTCGGCAGGGCTGAGAGACCTTCTCCCCAAGCCGCACCTATCCCAAATCACCTTCCTGGCTGAACCCCTGTGTTCGACACAATTTGAAACTACTGTTTTAAATTGTAGACTACTGAGACTAAAAGAGTAGAAATGGGGGGAAAAATAGAATGAACAAGAGAGAAAAAGTAAACTAGCTGGGCAGGATTTAAATCTTAAAACCTTTTGTATGCCAGCACAACTGGCTGATGCCCAGAAACCATGTGCTGAATGAAGGGGTGAGGACAAGTTGGCTGAGGGGCTATTCATTGGCATTTATGCCACAAGCCAACTTTTTTCTGATTATCCTCCTAGAATGATAGCTCCACGTGGCCAGGGCCCAGGACAATGCCTGGCACTTACACATGCTCAGTTAATACTGGCTGAATAAATATAAGTATGAATGAATAACGAATGAACTAGCATTTACAGATCACCTATGTTACGTGTTGTGCTTTGTGTTGTTCACATAATTTGTAAGGGATTCATGTACTAGTAAATCCTTATGAGGTAGGTTATTACTGACTCCATCTTACATATAAAGAAAACGGGCCACAGAGAAGTTCGAATTTGCCTAAAATTATTCAAACCAAGGTCCAGCAAACTCTAAAATACATATTACTGGCTTTAGTGGAACTAGAAATAGCCATGAGAGCTGAATTTTAATTTCAGCTCGTCTACATGCTATTTACAGACTGTACTGCTTCGTTTTATGGAAATCATTTTGGTTTTCTGTTCTCCAGTCCCCTTTATGAAAAATGTTGGTAATTAAATATGTTTTCATGGATCACTTATGAAGGTAAATTTGATGTAAGGAAGCAAAAGTGTGTTGGAAAAACTTCAGGCTCAAGCTCAATACCTCAAGATATTACTTACTATCTACTATAACGTTTAGCATGTAGTTGGCTATTTTTAATTTTCTATCTGACATTAATAACTTCTGAATGATAGTTTTTATGTCATTTTGTACATGCTATGTGCCTGTAGGGCTTTGTAACCAAAACAATTATACACTTTTCCAGAAGGTTCTATGTATAACTAATATTTACAATACACACCCAAGGAATTGTGTGGAATATTTTATACTAGAATTTAGTTGAATATAATACTGAACCTAAATGAAAATAATATGGTACCTGATTTTATCACATAGTTTTTCTTTTAATGATATTTGCCTTAATAGAATTTGAATTTTTTAAGCATAGTAATTTTATAGGAAAACTTTGACAGTTTAAGTTGGCAATTCCAAATCAGCCCACTCATTGTGTTCACTAAAGTGTTCTTCCAAAAATAAATGAGTAGGCTGGCATTGTGTTTTAAACATCAAGCTAATTTTGGTTAATTATATAAATCTAAAAGCCATGGGCAAGGCAGCAATTCAGCCTTACTAGATGATGATCAGTGAAATTGTAAGACAGCTTGCTGAATGATGCACATCAAGCTAATAACCTGAATGCATTGTGTCCAAAAGGACAGTGCCTGGCAGAGCATCAGATAGGAAGCCTTCCCAGTGCTTTAATAAGGGGCTTGTGAGAGCTTGCAAAAGAGGGTACAAAGTTAGAAACAGTAGTAATGGCTCTGATCAGAATTCAAAAACATGAGAGGGAAAAAATGGTTACCATGCATAGCTAATAATTCTCTGTTAAATAATGGAAAGCTGGGTTGCGCAGGCTGGTGGGCCATCCCTTACTTGCTCCTTATCGCTAGGTTTTGTTTAAATAGAATGAGAGTGCCACATTTTGTGGGGCTTTCATTTAAATTAGTTGAAATTAGCATTCTGCCACAAGCAAGCAGGAAATACAGATGCAGAATAAGAATGTGGTGCAGGCAGGAGAGTTTAGAGCACTTGACTCCCTAACCACTTCCCCATTCAGAGAAGAATCATGACTCCCTTTGTACTTGATTGTAAAGTAATAATGGGCAGAAGTTATGCTAGGAGATTTTTGCTGTAACTGAGTTCAGTTGGTGGATTTATGTTGCTGCCCGTTAAGTAAGCTGAATTTCTTCAAATGCTTCTGCAACTGGACATTGATTTCTTTAACCCTGTATTCCATATCATGCCTAGAACAAAAGCTGCATACAACTCTTGAGAAAACATTTCTGCACTTGACAGTTGCATGATTTCCTTATCTTGGTTGAACAATCTGTGGTTGTTTCTGGGTTTATTCAGGAGAGGGGTTCATCCCTCCTTCATCCACATGCCACTGGATGAGCCAAGAATGACTATTCAGCCTATTATTTTATTTCATAAAATAACAAATTTGACTGAACTTTGTTTTTTCAGTGACCATATGGTCATTGTGAAGATCCATGCCATTATTTGTAGAAGTGAATCACAGAGAATTTCTGTTGCTCTAGAATCCAAATGGCTGATCATATATAATCAGATTATTTTCCCTCAGCTCTGCACAACCTGATTTTTACTGACCTGTACCAATTCAAGAGCAACTGAATGAAAGTACCCCCAAAAGACAAGAGACACTTAAAAGCCATTCATAGTAGCCGAGTCTTTTAAAGTGATTGCTGATTCACTCTGTTACTATTATCAGCTGGCTTTAAAATATTATAATCTTAAAAGTTCAGCATCCCCGACCCCAGAATTGCATTTCTGTTCATCGTGGTCTTTTATCAATTTTGAACTGCTGATAGAAATTTAAATAACGGAATTCTTTGTGCCACACATCTAGGCTTGTCCGGCAATGTCACTTCAGATGAGGCAGAATTTCTCTGATTATTCTTATTTAACACATTGCTTCGCAGCTCTTCTAGTCACATGTTAATTAGAAAACAAATGATGCATAAAATTTCTTTTGTTTTTAATCATCTGTTTAAATACACATTGTAAAATCGTTCTTTGAATTAAACTAACATGTTAATATTTTCCTCTAGAGTAAATTCTGGGAGATATAAATGTATTTTATAACATAGTATGTTTTAAATAGATTGATAGAAATTATACATGAAACCATCACACTTTTTAAGGTAACAGTATATTTGACTTGTCCTATCTCCATATGGGAGAGACAGAGAAGCAGCTGCAATATTTGCCCATGGAGGGAGGAGAATTTTAATTTCAAAAGATGAAGTATGTATGCTTCCTCTCCTGCCCTCTCTATAAACCAGGCTTGTTGTTTCTCTTACTGGTACCACTAGATTCTGTACAGCTTCCCTCCCATTCCTCAGAAGAGTTGGTTTTTCTTTTTCTTCCCTAATGTAAGTTACAGATTGGAAGATTAGAAGAGCACTTTTTAATGTATGCATTCCGTGATAAAGGCTGCAACGAGGCGGAAATCACTTCTTTCCTGCAGAAACGTTCTGGCCCTTGGTCTTTTCTGACATCCTCAGTTCACTGTTTTGGCACAATGTACTCCCATGACAGTTCTAGAGTAGGACTCTCAGAGCTGCTGCAGCTGCCGCAGCTCACATCAAAGGAACTGGGCTCTGAAAATGAACCACGTGATGTATAATCCTGAGAGCTAGAAAGAGAACTGGCTTCTGAGTCTTAGGAACCCAAGTTCAAGTCTGCCTCTGCTGCTCTGTAACCAGAGGGTAATTCTGTTTTGCTTCTCCTGGGCTTGAGTTTCTCATCCATGGAATATGAACAATAACCAATAGCAGGAAGACTTGTTTGTAGAATTAAATAAAAAAATGCATGTAAAGCCTCTGACCCCTCATTGCTTTTGGGTTCAGCACATACTAAATTTCCTTCTTCCTGCCCTTGAAGGTCAGGTTTGGACAGTGGCTTGGGATTACAGCACTATGGGCCAGTGTGCCATCTCATGGCAAAAGGCACTCATTGGAGCCCTGCATGTCAGTATAAAATAAAACTTGGCTCACAAGATAGAAAATTATGGATCCTTTCACCTTCCTTGCTGGTCAGAAGGCTGTACCAGTAAATATCCTTGATTGTAAGATAGACTAGCAGGAATCCTTATAGTAAACAGCCTGAATGTATTTATTTGCTTAACTGATTTATTGCAAAAAGAAACAACTCTGTGATTCCTCTAGGTAAAAGTAAAGATCACTGAATCAGTACCTAGACTTGATTCTGCCTTGATCTATCTATGAAAACTCAGACATGTTCATTTGTCCTTTGGTTCATTTATTCATGCATTTATGTCTGCATGTGTATTGAGTATTAATTTGTGTCATGTCTTTTACTGGGGACCCAAAGATTAGAAGGCCAATCTCTACTTTCAGGGAGTTGATAGGCTTATGGGAGATGTATATGTATGCAAAGAGTAGCTGGGAATAAATACTAGTAGACGTATATCCACAGGACCCTCCTCGGTGCTCCTTTAGTACCTGGACTCTTCACTACTGCCTTGTCCCATTCTTCTTTTTAGGTTTCTCTCTCACATGGTAGAAGGTCAATAAATTATTTCCTAAGGTGAATTTAATTGATATGGAAGCACTTTGGAAATAGTAATTACTCCCATGGGTAGACATGGGCTGGTAACTATTCCTCATTCTCAGTTGTCCCCTATGTGACTCAAAAGGGTTCATGTCCTTGGAATTTCTATCGTTACTACTGTTAAAGATTGAATAATGATTTACCAGAAATTGATGTAATCAAATATGAATTAATGAACTAAGTCATTTGTTGTCTAAGCAGCAGTTATGAATTAACCAAGAATTGAATTATAAGTTGTTTTTTATTGTATAGATTGTATAATTTTTAGCATTTTTCTTGCTGTATTCTGGAAATAGAAAAATTTTGAGTGCCTTCTGCCAATTGCATTACAGAAAGAGGTAGATAGGAACTGAATATAAAATTGTAAATGCAATTTGAAAAATAGCAGTCATCTGAATTTGAGGTAGTTAATACTTAAATTTCTTGATAGTCTTTTAAGATTAAGATACGTGTCAGAAGCAATCACAATGGGAAAAACACTGAGCGTTCTTGTGGTCAGTGTCACTCTTGGGTTTTCTCTTATCAGTGGGTTTTTTATGAAAATAGCCCTTAGCTTGAAGGAAACACTATTTATAAACCCTAAGCGTTATATGCCTGGTATCATTTATTTAAAAATTTAATGTTCTTTTGAAAAAAAAACTCATCAATTTTGCAATGTTTTAATTTCTATAGAAGTAAGACTTCTATAGAAAGAAGTCTATATTTTTCTGATCCTTTCAGCTGTGTAATGGCTAAAACTCGTTTACCTGACTATAGTCTTAAGAAAGTTATTTAATTTTTAATTGCTAAAAGTTATCTCCTTCCTTCACATGCTGCTTATCTTTAAAACGACCCGATTATTCTTTTTAATGTTTACTTCTTTCAAGCGCTGGATGTTTTTACTGGTAGCACATAGGACATGTAAAGGAATTTTTCCTGGTAGTTCTCTAGGTATGGTGGTTTTATTCCCTCGACTATGCATTTCCTTCCTTTTCCTTCTAACCTCATCCCTCACTTTTTTGTTGTTTTCTTTTCCTCAGACTCCCTACATAGTTCCTCAGCTCTTGGCCTTCCAGACCATCCTCTTTGTTTTCTCTCCTTAGTCTGGTCAGTCCTCTTTTTTCCTGTCCCGCCGTGTTCCCTCTGGGTCCATCTTGTATCCCTTCCTTTCTTCTCTTTTTACCTACCCCTGTCTTTCCTGGACTTTATTTTCCCTCCCTCATTACCACCTTTGAATTCTTCAGACTACTCTTGCCGAATGAGTTTTAGGCAGTTTCTTGGTATTTCTTCCCTTTGGGTATCTACACCCACACATGTACATACTGACTTTAATTTGGGACTTTGGTCTTTGTTTCCTTGCTCCTTCCCAGCAAGGACTTTGTTCCCCTCCTCTCTGCATTCTGCTGACTTGCTCAGTGAGTGTTTGGGGAAGAAATAGCCTACTTGACATTTTTACATTTTACCCCCACTGCACGTATTCTTCCACTGTAAGGTAGTTAAGGCTTGCCTGCAGTATTTCTCTTCGGCAAATTTCCTTTTAATTGTGCTCTTACAGAAAATAGTTCCATTTTTAATTGTTGTCTGAGACTCCCATATTGTAAAGAAATAATCTGTTGACATCTGTGGGGTGCTTGGGTGGTTCATTCTGTTAAGTGGCTGACTCTTGATTTTGGCTCAGATCGTGATCCCAGAGCCATCAGATGGAGGCCCACATCAGGCTCCACTCTTGGCCAGGGCCTGTTGAAGGTTATCTGTCTCCCTGTTCCTCTGTCCCTCCTACCACCACCCCCACCACCTCGGCTCACCTGCCTGCTCTGTCCCTCTCTGGGAAAAAAAAAAAGGAATAATAATCTAAAAGGGATATTCAGAAACAATGAAAACTTTTAGGTGTTAAAAGGTTACCTGTACTTCAAGGCCCACCTTAAGTTTTACTGCCTAACATGAATAAATCTCTTCCTATTTTATTCTCATGTTGCCATTTCTTTCTATATATTATAGCATTAATAAATATTATATATGTCTATCTGTACATACATTTGTGCTTCCCTGTTAGTTCCTTGAAAGGATAGGAATCATCTTTATATTTCCCAAATTATTTAGCATGATGTCGCACATAGCATAGATACTTGTTGAATGTTTGTTATACTGAATTGAGAGGTGGAAAAAATACAAAAAAATGAAAATCCCAAGAATGTTGATACTGAACACATCTCTTCATAAGGCATAAGAAACAATGAAACATAGAGCAAAGAGTGGGGCTTAAAGTGAGAAAGCACAAAGTATAGGACATATCTCAGAAAACACTGATTTTTAAAGCCTTAAAATATATAATGAGTATTTGAATGTTTTGCAGTTGAATTTCCATAACTGTGAAAGAGAAAATGTAAATAAAAATATTTGGTAATGACTGAAAGTGTGTAAGAGCGCTTAAAGTGCTCATTTTTTTTTAATTAAGAAAGGACACAGAGTAATTACAATAATATGTAAGACTATAGAATGTGTTTAATTATGTTTGAATGAATTGAACTTTTGTTTCAATTAAATACAATTTACTACCGTTCACATAGTTATTCCTGCATTTGCATATAACCATAGGCACTAGTTTTATGGTGGAAAATAAAAAATGCCTTCTTTCATCTTTCACATGCTTTTTTCTCATGGGGTTAACTGGCTAGTGTCACAGACTGTTTCCTTTCATTTTGGGATTGTAATTAAACCAAGGAATAAAAGAGAAAACGTAGGGGGAGGTCAAAGCCAGGACAGCTTGATTTTAGAGAGCTGGGGAACTAGAGAGAACCAAGTATCCCTGGGAGATGAAGGGAGTGACGGTCACAGTGGAATTCTCGAGCCTGCGGCTCAGACCCAGGGATCACAGGTGGCCTGGAACTCAGTTTCTCCTTCTCCTCATTGTTTTTCCCAACTAGCCTCCACCCCTTCTCTCAAACACATTTTAATAATGAAAAATTAGCCTGAAAGAGGCTCTTACCATAGTATGAGGAAATTACCTGGGGAAATATCATATACGTGCTCTAAAACAGAATTAATTCGATGACTTGATATACTAGGCTTTTTGGCCTAATATATCTGAAAGCCTTAGCCCATTCTTTACAGGCAGACCTCTGCGATATTGAGCAGGTCCGGTTCCAGGCAACCGCAATAAAGCGAATATTGCAATAAAGCGAGTCAAATGAATTTTTGGTTTCCCAGTGCATGTAAAAGTTATGTTTACATTATGCCTCAGCCTATAAAGTGTCCAGTAGCATCATGTCTTAAAAAAAACAAAGTACATACCTTAAGTAAAAAATACTTTCTTGGTGAGAAAAGAAAATGCTAACCGTCATCTGAGCTTTCAGTGAGTCATAACCTTTTCGCTGGCGGAAGGTCTTGCCTCCCTGTTGGCGCCTGTTGATTGATCAGGGTTGTGGCTACTGAAAGCTGGGGTGTCTCTGGCCATTTCTTCAAATGAGACATGAAATCTGTCACGTGCATTGACTCTTCCCTTCACGAATGATTTCTCGGGAGCATGCGATGCTGTGATGTCCTTTTACTCACAGTAGAACTTCATTCAAAACTGGAGTCTGGGGGCGCCTGAGTGGCTCAATGGGTTAAAGCCTCTGTCTTCAGCTCAGGTCATGATCTCAGGGTCCTGGGATCGAGCCCCACATTGCTCTCTGCTCAGCAGGGAGCCTGCTTCCCCCTCTCTCTCTGCCTGCCTCTCTGCCTACTTGTGATCTCTCTCTCTCTCAAAATAATAAATTAAAAAAATCTAAAAAAAAAAAAACAAAACTAGAGTCTGTCTTCTCAAACCCTGCTGCTGCTGCTCTCTCAACTGAGTTTGTGGAATATTCTATATCCTTTGTGGTTCACTCATCTTCACCGCAGGAGATTTCATCTCAAAAAACCATTTCATTGCTCATCCATCGGAAGCCGTTCCTCATCTGTTAGTTTTATCACAAGATGGCAGAAATTTCAGTCCCAGCTTCAGGATCCGCTTCTAATTCTGGTTCTCTTGCCATTTCTACCGCATCTGCGGTTACTTCCTCCACTGAAGTCTTGAACCTTCAATTTGTAAGAAGCACAGTGTCTGCAAAGTACAACAAAGCAGAGTGCACTAGGACAAGGTATGCCTGTATTTCCAAGTACATTAGAGTTTTCTTCTCTGTAATTGACAACCTTTTTGGTATTACTTATAACTTTCTTTCTGTGTTAACTCTCCTAAGAGAACAAGTAACTGTGTTTATAAACTGAAAAAAGGCAGAACGAGTTATTTTTATTTCTCCAGGGACTAGGATTGTGTTAACTCTGATAGTAGTTAGTAAAAAGTGCACTTCAGAAAAATTGTGAGGATATATTATGCCTTAAAATCTCTTTGAACAGTTGTTGAAAACTAGATTTATTCTCCCATAGGAACTCAGTGGAATTCTGTTAAAGGGTAAGTTTATCTACTGTTATTAAGTTTTTATTTTTCCTGATGTAAACAGATTATTTTAAAGTAAAAATAAGATATTTTTATGAGTTTGAAGCCAGCTAAAATTACTGCTTTACAAAGCATTGTAAAGAATGAATGCAATACTTGATTTGATTCAAGTTAAATTCTTAGTCCGTCCTACGTCAAGGATAATAGGTACATATTATATACAAATTTGTCAACATATGCATTGCTTTTCTGAAAAAACTCTGAACCCTTCTGGTCAATAGTCAGAGCTGAAAGACAGGGCTTCGCCTTGCTCATATTTTATTTTTGAATTGTTAGTCATGAATTTTTAGAGTATATTTTTTCTTCACATAAATCTTGCATTAAATGCATATTTTTGATAGTTTCAGCACTTCCAATAACAGGAAGAAAAAGAATTAAAGATTATGCTCATTTAATGTTCTACTCTCCACCATCCTTGTCTAATTTAATCACTTTTTATTTTGCTTTAGAATAACAATTTCTGAAAATTTTCTTCAGTACGTTAGGGTGAGATTTAGCTATTTCACAAGGCAAGAAATCAGTCTTGAATTTTGTTTTCCCTTTGGCAGTTTTTGGGCTCAAAATTCAAGATTGGTTTCTTAAACTGGAATGTTTTAAAAAAAACGAGAAGTTCTTATTTTAGTTAAAGAATACATACTTTGTCTCTTTAAGTAGCAGTGTGAGGTGAGATATAGTAGTCTGCATATGTTATGTATGTGCGTATACATGTATTTTAAGTTTAAAAATTCAGTGCATTTCTTACCAGATAAAGTTTCTTAAGGAGTTATTTCCCTGACAAAGTCTTAAGAAAAATTGAGCTTTTTTTCTGGGGTGCCTGGGTGGCTCAGTGGGTTAAGCCTCTACCTTTGGCTCAGGTCATGATCTCAGGGTCCTGGGATCGAGCCCCACATGGGCTCTCTGCTCAGCGGGGAGCCTGCTTCCTCTTCTCTCTCTGTCTGCCTGCCTCTCTGCTTGTGATCTCTCTCTCTCTGTGTCAAATAAATAAATAAAATCTTTTAAAAAAAGAAAAATTGGGCTTTTTGACAGGTGAAAGGTTTGGGGTATAGGTAGGGAGAAGTAGGCATTATACAAAACTTTTAAAAATATGTTGTTATATTTATGGTTATCAGTTCATATTTAGTCTTCCCAGGTTATTTGTAATCGGATTAGGGTCCTTTGAAAATCTTACACATCATTTAGCCAATCTGAAAGCAAGCTGTCTTCAACTTAAAAAATAAGTTGTATTTCCAAACTTAATTTTGTAACTCCTGTGAAACATTTCCTGAAAGATAGTTTCTTAACTAAAATAATGTTATTCATAGCAGGGTTCCATCTCTGGATGCTAGGAATCTGTTTTCCTTTCCTTTTAGAAAACACATTTTGGCCCCCAGGAAGATAATTCATATGGAGACCAAATTTGTGGATTTTCCTTTCATGAAGTCCTCTAGGTGTGAGCTCTCTGTCTCCTGCCTCCCCTAGTCTTGGCCTTGGCAGCTGGCCTTGGGTGCCTGCCGGTGACTAGTGTAGTTGCTGCCACAAAGTTAGCAGGATTTCTGGCATGAGCGCTGGGGTGGGGTAGAGGTAATGGGAGCAGCTTTCCGGAGGTGTGGATTATTTTAAATTTGGACACCATTTGTAAAACTTTTATTTCCTGTTTTTCACTTGAACTTCACAGCACAAATAAAAGAACACATATAATTTTGATGTAGATTAATTTGTTAGAAATTTGGATACTGTATTGTAATATTTAAAATCATGTAATACTTCATATGCCTGTGAGGATGACCCATAGCCATGAGGATTCCAAGGCATATTATTTTTTATACAGTGATGATTCATATCGTTTTAATAGTCTTTAAATGTCCTCTTTGGGTACTCATTATCTCACTTAATATTACAAAGTAACAGACTTGATTTTTTTTTTTTAGAGCTGAAATTTAAGCTTTTATTAGAAAATCCCATCCTGTAGGATTTTATGCTAATATTTATAAAAAAAAATTAGGTGATGCTGATCTTCAAGTTGCTACCATTGATTTGGTTCCCCTAAAAGGTTACAGTCCTCTGTAACCTCATTTCACATCATTTGTAACCACAAATCACATCATTTGTGATATTTTGATTTCTTTTATAAATGGTTTTTATCAAGTCACTGTACACACAGTAGGTTGAGTCTCAACTGTGCTTGAAATAGTATGCAAACAAATGCAATCAATTATTTTAACTAGAGTAAAAGACAGCTGTCAATACTCTTGAAACTATTTCTATAAAAGAGAAATTTATCACTAGGTTATGGTATTACTGTTATAAATTGTTTCCGTAGTGTAAAAAAAAAAAGAGTAAAGCTATTGCCTTCCCTTATACCTCAGTGAAGTACTACCTCAGGTTTCTCTTGAACAAACAGTAGGAAGTTGTGGCACACTTTTGAGAAGGATTGAAATGTATTTTTCAGGAAGAGCCAATTACTATTACTGATTGTGAGAAAGGGAGGGTGCCCATACTCACCTATTTTCATCCAGCTCCGCCTGATAAACATACACCTTAATGGAATTGTTGTTACCAGACTCTATAGTCTTTTATCTAGTTTTGGGTATGGCTTGCTGGGACTCTGCCTGTTATTAGGAAGAAGAAATCCCTGGCCCAGTAACACTGCCCTTACTCCTTTAACTCTTACACAAGGTCTTTTAACTTTGTGCAACTGAGTAATAAGAGTAAACTCTTCTGTCTTTGGTCTTTCATTACTATGTTCTGGGTTTCCTCTAAGATCTATAAAATGCACGCAAGACCCACTACATCAGATTCATATTTAAAAACACTCTGAAACCCACAGTTAAATATATCCAAATTAACCAGCACCTGCACTTACTAATTTGTTTGCAGAATTCAGGTAGTTAATAGGGAATCATCAGCAAAATAGCACCTCACTACTGTGGTCTCCCTGCCTGGTGCATGCTCCCCCTGCCTCCCATTCTAAGAAATATCCTTAGGTCAAACATATTAAGACTGCCTTAAAATGCTCACAGTGAGGATCCTGAGGCTCTGAGGTGAAAATCTTCCATTAGATTCACTATATCCTGTATATTTTAGAATGATTTTAATACTAGTTTTAAAGGAAAAAAGATTTATGAGTAATAGTCAAATAGTAGCACAAAATGTCATAGGACAAATTATCCCATTTTTATTACAATCACATTTTATATTAATCATAGTTAATATGTTTATTTAAATAAGCCTATGATGGACTATTTTTCCCTGCTTCAGGAATTACAGATTGAATTAGAAATTTGTTCAGAGTTGTTTGGTGTCTGTTGATTCTTGGAAACTCCAAATTTTTTTCCTATTAGCTGTGTGAATGGCATATGGCAATATCAATTATTTTCACTTTATCTCATATTTTTAAATGGTTTATGAAAAGATTAGCTTTATACTTTATTGAAAAATAGAATTCCTCCACAACTCATCTTTTTTTAAAATAAAAGAAGCAGAACTTTCTAGCTTAACTTTAGACCTCGACAAATTATTTTCCGACCTTGCAAGTACGTGGTAGAAAATTCTTCTCCTGTCCTAACAAATCCTTTCCCTACCTTTAATTTCTCACACTTAGCATTTTTTAATAATCTTTCCGGTTAGCATAGCTACAATTATTTCGACTAATAAATAGTCTTCTCTGCTCAGAAGATAACGTGAACTTAGATGCATACTGTGCTATGGTAAGTGCTGTGAAATGTGTAACCCTGACGATTCACAAACATGTACCCTGGGGCAAATAATACATTATATGTTAATAAAAATTAA
This sequence comes from Procyon lotor, assembly GCA_028646535.1. Classification (NCBI taxonomy): domain Eukaryota; kingdom Metazoa; phylum Chordata; class Mammalia; order Carnivora; family Procyonidae; genus Procyon; species Procyon lotor. The sequence continues at coordinate 105,731,249 of CM053604.1, read as the reverse complement.
AATAAAATAAAGAATAGAAATAAAAAAAAAAATTCCTTAGAGACTTCCACAATCCCTGACCTGCTCCTAACTTGACAGTATATAATGGGACAGTATATAACTCCTCAGGACCCCAGTGCCGCTCTTTCTGAAGAGTCCTTTAATAAAACCATCTTTTTGTCCCCCCCCCCCAAAAATCATATTCCCTTTCGCAAACTTATTTCTACCATTATTTTCCCATTTTTTTTCTTGGAAATGCCTGCCATTTTTAGGCAACTTTTCTGACTAAGCATGTATATATCCACCTTTCTAGGACTCCAATAAATTGCCGTTTGTCTCCTTGAACACCATCTGTTCTCAACAGCAGTTCCCTTTAAACACTTACCATATTCGGAAAGTTTATGCTGTTTCCAGCTACCTAGTTTTTTTGAAAGGTTTATTTTTCTCCCTTTCCTTTCTCACCTGCGTTAACTTCACTTTTTCCCCACGAACTGGCTTTCTGTTATCTGTATTGAATGTGCTGGCTGGTTTTTCTCTGCACGTGACAGGGGATCTGGGCGGAGCCACTCCCAAAGCCTAGGGTAGAGTTTCAGTGTCCCTGGATGAGCCAGGGCGACTCCCCCGGTGAGAAGAGCTTCCAGGTTTATCTGCCCTCCACACTGTTATCTATGTCTACCCCCTCAGTGACCCACCTGAGGCCAGCTACCTGTCCCTTGCTTTGGAGCCCAGCCCTCTGCCTCTGCCCAGATGGCCGAGATTCTGTAACCTGGTTTCCAGGGGTCTCTGCTGACTTGAAACATATCTGTTGGAACTTTGAGCATCTCTGCGCTTACTGGCCCCAGCTGGTGGCCCAGTGCTTCTGGGAAAGCTGTGCCTTACTGCCTCTCATTCTTCTCTTCTGGCTTCCCGACCATCTTCTTGTCTCAGCCCCTTCTCAGGAGTTCACGTTGGCTCTCATAAGTTGCCTCCTTTCCCTCTCGCTCAGTGTGTTGGGATCACAGCACTGAGGAGGCCAACTCCTTTTCTTTTCTGGGTCTTTAAAAATTATCTGTTCGGATAAGTTTTACGAAATTAAGGGGTGAGGGGAAAAGCCAAGATGCCATCTGATTCCTGAACATTATTTTACTGTATTAACAAAAAATTATACTGCTGACCATATTCTTTAAAGCACGGTGAAATTTGCCTAGATAGAAGTACATGTACGCTTACACATTTGCATTATGTTGTGTGTGGAAGTATTTTTTATTAATCTCTCTCTGCTGGAGAGTGCATATAGTATATGTACTGTTTCAAACACTAGAAAGAGAATATTGAGAAACTTAGAATAAAGAGAAATTTATAGTGTAGGGGCACCTGGGTGGCTCAGTCAGTTAAGCATCTGCCTTCAGCTCAGATCATGGTTCCCAGGGTCCTGGGATGGAGCCCCACATAGGGCTCCCTGCTCACGGGGGGTCTGGTTCTCCCTCTTCCTCTGCCCTTCCCCCTCCCCACTTGTGCTTGCTCTCACTCGCTCTCCCAAATAAATAAAATCTTTATTAAAAAGTTTATATTGTGAGCAAGTGTTGATGGTACAGTTTTAATTGAGTGCATATGCACTGTCCTTGAAATCAAGTCAGAATATCTAGCAGTCCTAGTTCTAAGACACTGAAATTAAACATAAGAGGTTTATCAGGTTGGTAGCAGTTGACTGTCCTAAGGCAGGAAGACATTTTTGAAGCAAGGTAGATCTCAGTGACTTCTCTACTGCTTCTTGCTTTGTCAGTTACAACTGAAGGAATGCCCTTCCTTCCTCAACTTCTTCACCATCTTTCATCACTATTTATAGGTACACTAAGATCTCTTTTTCCCCACAAACTCCGCCAGAACTACTTCTGACCACTAAACAACATTCTGTTTGCTTTGATATCTATGCCATTTGCCTTGTTTTAAAAACCTTTTTCATCTCTTCTCAGATCTTTTCCAAAAGGAAAAACCTAACTTATAAAGAAAAGCTTCTGTAATTGCTTTTAAGAACATCAGGGAAGGGGCGCCTGGGTGGCTCTGCCGTTAAGCCTCTGCCTCCGGCCCAGGTCATGATCCCGGGGTCCTGGGATCGAGCCCCGCATTGGGCTCCTTGCTCGGCAGGAAGCCTGCTTCTCCCGCTTCCATTCCCTCTGCTTGTGTTCCCTCTCTCGCTGTGTTTCTCTCTGTCAAATAAATAAAATCTTTAAAAAAAAAAAAAAAAAGAACATCAGGGAAATTTTGATGTTAACAGTTGTCTTTAATAAGTACAGGGTTTTGCACCCTTGGATGATAACTAAATTGAACATTAAAGCCAGTAGTAAATATGAGTTCCTTTTCATTTGAAGGACTACCATATCTCACCAAAAGCAAGGAAAGAATGGCATATTTACTTAAATAATGCTGTGGGTATTTACACACACACACCCTGGACTTAGCAATATAAGTATGTATCTAAATCCTGTTTATGATTCAGTATTCTTGGGAGTACTTTTTTTGAATCTCTGTGATTACCATGTCATTTGTGAGAAACAGAAGTCATATTGAATTAACTGAATCTAGAATTGTCCTTTACTTTTTCTTGCCTTGAGAAAGGGGTATTAAAAGAGACTTGATATATTTTTTAAGAGAGGAAAATAATATGAAATTTATTTCATATTATTTCAGAAGTTCATAATATATGTTTGTGTATATATATATATTATACATATATATCTGTATTTTATACATATATATAATCTGTATTTTCCAGTAAAGATTTGTCTGCACTGCTGGGCCTTCCACCTTCATTCTGGCACAAGAATATGACCTCCAAATGTCAGGGATTTTAGTGTATTTTGTTAGCTGATATGTGTCAAAGGCAGAAGTGTCTGGCATAAGCTAGGTACTCAGTAATGGAGTTGAATAAATGAAAAGACCGGAAAACAGGCTTGGAGAGATACTTGAAGGTAACTATCCCTACTCCTTAGCACCAGAGATAGGGTGAGGAAGGAGGTACAAGGAGGCTAACTAGAACAGTGGGCTCTAATTAGTTCTTCCTTCTACTCCCAACTACTGGCCCTTTTAATTTGAATTAAATATTTAAATAATGTTAACCTCTGCTCTAATAAGGACCAATTATACCTGCATCCCTGATTTTAGTGGTCGTTTTTTTTTTTTTTTCTCCAAGTGAAATATGCTTGAGAGTGGAGTTGGGTCAAGAGGAAGGGGGACAGAGATAGGAAGAGAAAAGGGTAGAGAAAAGATGGAAGAGGCAGAGTATTTGGGGGATTTTTTTTTCCTTGATTTTTCCTGAAGTGTAGGGTAAGGTGCAAGATATCTGGGAAAGATGGTAGCTAATGAAATAAATACAGCGTTGTGGGGTGCCCTCATGTTGGCTGCATAGAATGGCAGTAATTCAGTGGCTGGGTTTTAGCCCCTATGTGTGCAAACAATCTTAGCTCACCGAAGAACAGTCTGTCTGCAACCTTAGGCTTCAAATATTTTTAGAGGGAGGAAATCAAAGAAACAGCCCCAAACTTCAAACCCTAAGAAAAACAAAGACCCAAAGAAAGTAGTCAGGATTCTGTCATTGTTCTGTTCATGCCAAGTCAGGAAATGAGCATACAGTTTGGTTTATTAAAGTTATTTTAAAAAAATAGCATTTTCACTTAAAAGTAAAAGTAATAAAATTAATCAGAAAAAATGAAGAAAAATATATAACAACAGATTTTTAAATCTTAGCCAAAATTGGTGGAATAGAGAAGGTGATAACAGAGGGGAATTTAGCAGGCTGGGCATGGGGATAACCAGTATTTAACTGCACTCGAGGACTTCAGTGTGTTACCTTGAAGGCCTAGGGCCACCATACTTAGGAGTGTCCTATTACCTATGTAATAGTAAATGATCCTTTTATTGAATTTGAACTGCTATCCTGTGGTTTTATCATTAAAGCCCGAGGCCAGAAAAGCATTACATGGAACCATAACAAATTCCTGATTTTTCAGGTCAAAAACAATTGAAAAACAGTTATTTCATATGACTGAACCCTACAAATTGTGCTTGAGCAGGAGAATTTTAAAAGGGAGTTAGTTCTTTGGGGAATATAGAACAGCATTGATTCGTCAGTCCTGAAGGGCATGGGGATGAGGTAGAAAAGATGTCTTAGAATTTCTCTGCAGATTCTAAACCCTCTGACTAGTGCCTCTGGTTGCTCCCACCTAAAGCCTCTGCTATTTTTTTTTTAAGATTTTAGTTATTTATTTCGGGGTGCCTGGGTGGCTCAGTGGTTTAAAGCCTCTGCCTTCGGCTCAGGTCATGATCTCAGGGTCCTGGGATATGGCCCTGCATTGGGCTCTCTGCTCGGCGGGGAGCCTGCTTCCTCCCCCTCTCCCCCCGCCTCTCTGCCTACTTGTGATCTCTCTCTGTCAAATAAATAAATAAAATCTTAAAAAAAAAAAAAGATTTTATTTATTTATTTGAGAGAGAAAGAGAGAGAGTACAAGCGAGGTGGGGGTGGACTCAGAGGAAGAGAAAGAAGCAGACTCCCCACTGAGCAGGGAGCCCAACATGGGGCTCCATCCCAGGATCCCAGAATCATGACCCGAGTGGAAGGCAGACGCTTAACCAACTGAGCCACCCAGGTGCCCTGCTTCTGCTATTTTCTTCCCAGAAAATTCTTAGTGAAAATTACCTGAAAGGCAGCACATTGCGACACTGCAGAAGATTTTTGCATGTGTGTGTGCGCACGCGCGTATGTGTCTCCTCTTCAGTGTGTGCCTGTGCGCACTTTATTTTCAGAGCTTACCAGTGAGGCTGGTCTGTCCCCTGAGTAGCATTTTGCAGTGCTGATGGAGTCAGTCCTTTTGATGTCTGCCGGCAGGATCCAGGTACAAGTCACACTGTCTTTCAGCACAATAAGGAAAAAGTTGCTCTTTTTGCGTGTGTGGTTATACCTTCATGGCTTCCATGAAGAAAACCCCTGATGACTAGAAAAGTTCACTAGTGTTTTTGAAAGGGAGGTATTTTTTTATGCATTATATGCTAATGTGTGAATAAAAAAGATTTTTTGTTTTTTTGGTAGAGTCCTCATATTTGTACTGAAAGATCATCTCAGAGTATTAAGCTGACCTGAAAGCAATAATGTTATTTCAAAATTATAGAGTGAACCCTAAGAAAGTAAGTTTATTACTCTGGAACTTTTTTCTGATTTTTTCTAACTCTCAAGTGATTCCTCATTGAGTATTGAGAAACTGAAATATTAAAGAATGATTATTTAATCCCATTAATTATAACCGTTCTTTAGGACTCTGATATCATATGAAGCTGCTAATGTTAATATTTTGGGGGTGCCATCTCTGCTCAAAGTCAGGTATTGAGTAGATTTAAAGTAAATATGGCAGAATGTCATGTCAGCAAAAGTACTGTCACATCGTCATTTATAGTTTTTTGCGTGAGCTTCTGTAAACCTATCACATGTACATTCATAAAATAATGAAGAATATCCCTTTATCCTATGTGAAAAAACTTAGGATAAGACAGGTAGAATAGGAGGTTGTGAATTCTTTCAAAAGCCCCTGTAATGTCATGTCCAAGCCCTGCATAGCAGCAGTGACAGTGGAATTGAGTTGGTGAATCAGAGGGTGATTTGATACCAGTGGCAAGGAAAATGATTATTTCCAGGAGGTAAGAAAAACCACTCAGGGAAAAAGCAATTTGGAGCTTTGACTCATTAATTAAATTTATAGAAAGAAGCCATATTCTACTGCACAGAAAGGCCATGGTGAAGCATGTTTTACATCAACGTTTTTGAAAACATGGTAAACAGAACACACTTTGATCAGTCATTTCTAAATAACTCAAGCTCAAAGTCCATAGCTAGGTTCAGTACCCATTAGTGTTCAGTGTCTTATGCCATCTGTATCAGCATCTAAGTCTGAGTCTTAACATAAGGATAGTTAACATTCAGGGGAAAAAGTTAAATCATGTGTACTATATATAGTATGCTTCAAAAGCAATGTTTAGGGTTTTTTTTTTTTAAGATTTTATTCATTTATTTATTTGACAGAGAAAGAGAGATCTCAAGTAGGCAGAGAGGCAGGCAGAGAGAGAGAGGGACGCAGGCTTTCCACTGAGCAGAGAGCCTGATGAGGGGCTCAATCAAGTAGGCAGAGAGGCAGGCAGAGAGAGAGAGGGAAGCAGGCTTTCCTCTGAGCAGAGAGCCTGATGAGGGGCTCAATCCTAGGACCCTGACATCATGACCTGAGCCAAGGGCAGAGGCTTTAACCTACTGAGCCACCCAGGCACCCCAAAAGCAATGTTACTATTATGAAAAACACTCAAGCAACCATTTTGTAGTAATCTCTTTAAAACACACTTTATACGTTCAAGCAAGCACTTAGAGGTAATCTCCTTAAAACATACTTTATAAAGTACTGACCCACAGATGATGTGATAAGTTTATTATTCATTTCTAGGGGATTCTAAATAACTAACTTATGATGTATAATACACTCACATATGCCAGTGATGGCAGAGGCAAAATAAAATGTCAAGGCATCTTTTTTAGCCCATATATTTGGTCATTGTCTTAGCAGCCAGTGATTGACATATACATGCTCAATAAATATTTCTGGATGTGATTTGATGTTAGCCCTCTTTAGAGAATCTGCATACGCTCAAGTGTGTTGTACTGCTGGGTATAGTTTTATAAGAAGGGCATTTCCCTGAATTTGGAAACTCCTTAATAGAAAGGTGTGCAATGCTTTTCACATCCATATGGCTTATACATGCGTTTTTTGTGTGCCTAAATATAATCATCACTAAGGTCAATCGTGTCAACCATGACTACATCCCAGTGGTCAACATTAAGTCTTGTTCTCTTGGTGGCATTTGATACTGTTGTCCTTCCACTGAAGTGCTCCTCCCTTTGATGCTAAGTCTGAGTTATCTTGCCTTCCTGCCTCCTCCCTCTTACTGGGCTTTTTTCCCCCCCTCAGGTTTATTTGTTGAGTTTGTCTTTTCCTGCCGAACCACAAATGTTCATTTTCTATACATTTCCATTTGTGACCTTTTCAACTCATTTCAGCTTCTCTCTGGGTGAATTCATTCATTGTTCTGTGAATAAAATCTAGAGTCCTTGCTCTCTAAGAATAACCTATCTTGGGGCGCCTGGGTGGCTCAGTCGGTTAAGCATCTGCCTTCAGCTCAGGTCATGATCTCAGCGTCCTGGAATCGAGCCTCACGTTGGTCTCCCTGCTCAATGGGCTCCCTCTGCTGTTCCCCTGCTTGTGCTCGCTTGCTCACTTGCTCTCTGTCAAATAAATCTTTCAAGTTATATTACACCCTTGCTTTTGTTGAATGTGGTTTTTGTGCTTGTATTATCTAGTGGCTCTTACTTTTCTTCCAGTTCATCAGGTCTTTTTGCTTTATTGTCTGTATTGTACACATTAAAAATCATAATCAAGTCACTTTTATTATGAACTTTAACATGGTAGATTTGTGTACCCACCTCCATTTTCCATGCCACGTTTTCAGTTGTCTACCAGTTGTTTCAACTCAGTGTCCTACAGTCCTACAGTCCTCTTTAACTACTTAATCTAGTGTGAGAGACCCTCCATGATTTGGGCCATTTTTCTTTTTTTTTTTTTTAAAGATTTTATTTATTTATTTGACAGAGAGAGAGATCACAAGTAGGCAGAGAGGCAGGCAGAGAGAGGGGGAAGCAGGCTCCCCGCTGAGCAGAGAGCCCAATGTGGGGCTCAATTCCAGGACCCTGAGATCATGACCTGAGCCAAAGGGCGAGGCTTTAACCCACTGAGCCACCCAGGCGCCCCTGGGCCATTTTTCATGCTTATCTCTAGAATGTGTTCCTTGAGTTTGGATCCCAGTGCATTTTGGCATTGTCTGGATTTTTTTTCTTGGTGCAGCTCATTTTTTAATTTGGATTTATTTTTAAGCCATGGATGACTCTTATCATGTAGAGTAATATTTACCAATCTCCAGATCTTATCTACTCAATTTTAAACTTATTGAGAGTAGAAGCCATTTGTTATCGTTGTATTCTCAGAAGGATTTTCACATAGCTTATGTTTAGTAAAAATCATTTCATTAAAATGATTCATTAATAATACTGTGGCCTATAATTACATTTGACTGTTTTCTGTGTTTTGTTAGAAAATACATTTTAATCTAGATTTAAATATTTTTGTCTATTTTCCAAAAATAGGTTTTGCATATTTTGATGAAATGATAATTTGTCTAGCTATAGTTTAAGGAGAAAAAGTTACTCAAATGCCCTCCTAACATGGATCCTTATTTTTAAAACAAAATTCCACACATGGGAATATGGGCTTCAGTTTGCTGTGATCCAAAATACTTCTACCTTTTTTTCTTTTAGATCTACGTCAAGATATTTTTCTGCCCTATTTAAGCAATGCTTTCTTAATTATGATTTTAAGTCTTTTGTGGGCAAATTTCTTTCATTTAAATGAAATTTAGAGTGTATAAAATACATATCTCATTAAACAGAGCCACTCAAATATTATTAATGGTATAAACTATTGTGAAAACAAACAAAAAAGTCAATTGGAAAAGACTGATCAGCCGTAGCTGTGCTTTAAATTTTCATTTTCCAAGCTAATTATATCCTTGAATTTTCTGTGTTGGGTAACTTTATAATCTTCAGACAACTGGGATTATAAGATGTCATATATTATAGAATCAAGAATGATCAAGAATCATTATAAAAAATGATACCATTTTTTAAATTCCTATCTGTGGCTCACCATGAATTGTAACTTAGGAGGGTGAACCCTGTTTAGTGATGAATTACTCTCCCCAAAATTAATGATTCATTTGTCATCAAAGATAACACCGTAAAGGAAAATATACCACAAGAATCACTCCCAGATATTCCCCCTAGATAATGAGGAAACTACTATGAGGTATCTCAGGTTAAATATAGTGATTCAAAATAAATGCTTATCAAAGCAAGAAGAAATAGCAAAATAGGTTTTGTGTTAGGTTATTTTTTTGCATATTTTATGTGTGGGTGAAAATAACATTTTAGTGAAGCAGTTGTTAAAGGTTGATTTATGTTTTGAAAGGATTTTTTTAAGTATTCTCAGAAACTTATGTTTCTTAGATTCAGTGTTCTTTATATAAAAATATATTCGAATCTCTGATTGTTTATTCTAATGATCTAATGTGGCTGTTCCCAACTTGCACATCACAGACATGAGAGGAACTAGAATGCTCACAAGAAATACTTAAATCCGTATGCACACAAAACACTGCCTGTGCAGTAATACACAATATGGCCATTTTAGTACCACTATTTTATAGTGTATTTTTAAAAACATTTTCTTTTGCTGCTTACCAGTGTTATATCTGCTTATATACATTAAAATCGGTACAGAAAAATATAATAGAGAAAAGGGGAATTATCTATAATTTGACTACTATGGCAATCAGTTTCGGATTTAGATCCTACAGTAACACTGATTAATTATCACCAGAATTTAACACTGAAGGTATGTCCCTGTTCTTAGAGCTCTTACATATAGTTAGGAATATAAGGGAGAAGCTTTGCTATCAGTACTTTATGGATGAAGAAACTGGCCCGAAAGGTTAAGTAAACCTGATATAGCTCACTCCCCATTTTTCCTAGGAGTAAACTATCATTTAATTAATTGTTATTACATTATTTACAAAAATAGAATATAATGTACGAACTCTATCCTACCTCTGGAATCCAAAACAAACTCTCTACCCTGCCCAGTCGCCCTTCATCCCTATCTTATATATTAATAGCAATGCCATCCAATTATTCTGCAAATCTGTCAGTGCTATCTACTTTAAAAAAAAAAAAAAAAAAAGAGTCCTTTTTCACTGTCTTTACTACTTTAAGCTTGATCTGTGGAAGCCAGTATTCTCCCCTCGCTGGGGCATTACTGGAATCTCCTTTGCTGTCTTTCCCGATTTAAAAACCACCCACTCCTCTGGTCCGTTCTCCACGCAACAGCTGCAATACGATGTTTACGTGTCAATCAGATCATGTCCCCTAATTGTTTTGTTTTGTTTTCCAGTCATGTTTTAATCACTAAAAATCATTTTTTCCTCACATAGCTTGTTACTGCTTCTTCCTACACATCCTGCCATTTCAGGGAATGTTTTTGATGATTGGCTGGTGTATCCCTTCCAAATGTCACCAAAATCAGCATGCATCTTGAACCTTTGATTATTGTCTTCAGTCTCTTCACTGGGTCATTAGAATTATTATTTTTGGTACTAAAAATAGCTGCATTTTACTTGTATTTCCCTAAAAGAGACACTGTCTTTACAGATATGTAATGTTCATAGATTTCTACTTTATAGTAATTTAACATTTTTACAAATTCCTATGAACTAACTCCCATTGTCTGTTGATTATAAACTTCTTTCGGTGAACAATATTTCTTTGATTACAAAGACCAAAAATTATCAGTTTGAGTGGTTTTCCCCAACTTGTCAATATTAAAATGGTTTCTAGGGGGTAGAGTACCATCTTACTGCATGCATTTATAAAGAAATTTTAGCCAAAAGCAGCAGAGAGGCAGTCATGTAGATATAAGAGACTTTTAAGTGCCATGTGATTAGCTGTTCTAGAAAGAATATGTTTTTACATGGAGATGTTTTTATGCTTGATCTAAAGCAAACGATGGTTATTTGTGGTGTATAATACATTGTCTTTAATTGGAGCTTAAAATATGATTGTACAAAACTTGAGGGGCTCCTGGGTGGCTCAATGGGTTAAAACCTCTGCCTCCGGCTCAGGTCGTGATCTCAGGGTCCTGGGATCAAGCCCCGAATCGGGCTCTCTACTCAGTGGGGAGCCTGCTTCCCCCTCTCCCTCTGCCTGCCTCTCTGCCTACTTGTGATCTCTCTCTGTCAAATAAACCAATAAAATCTTTGAAAAAAAAATTGATCAGGGTAGGCTGTCGCATTTATCTTTTGTATCCACTTTTGTCTTAAAAGAATATCTTGGAAAGAATCTTAGAGATTTCCTGTTTAACCTTGTTATGATGAGAATTATGGTCCAAAGAGGAGAGGTGGTTTTGCTCAGGTTTGACCAGGGAATGGCTTAGCGAGGACTGGAGCCTGAGCCTCCCGCCTTTGCCCCGCATATTTGGCCTTGCAGCCTGGGCCTCACAGCTTCTACAGCTGCCTAGTAAATAGACTATGCTCTAAGTGGAATTCTGACCTACACAATCACTCAAATAAGCTTTGTATTAACACGGTGTCAAAGAAGTGAGTTCACGGTCTGCCCTTCTGTCCTTCTCTTCCTGCTTTCTCTTTTCTCCTCTTTTCCTTCTCTATCTACCCCCTTCTGAAATGTACTGATGTAGTATATGAAACTACATATATAACTCCCCAAAATGTGCCGTGTTTCAGGTTCAAAGATAATCGTGTGGTAAAGTGTCAGTAGAGACCGGCGTTTTCCTGACCCATCCACTTTTTGTGGCCTGTCTTCTATGTTAATAATGCATTATGTTTGTGAGACAGCTGGCTGAGCTTTTGAGGGTAGACTCAGTCCCTGGATGTTCCCCCCCACCTTTTCCTCTGTGCAAAGCTAAATGAACCACATGGGAATTGAACCTATAACCTTGGCCTCATTAATTTACCTTCCATACGATCGCCTCTTGGAAATTTATGTTTTACTGTAATGAGATTAGAAGTGCGATTTCATTCATTCAATAAATAGTGGCACCCCCGCACTAATAGCAGCAGAGAGCACAGAGATGCACAGGGCAAGGTTTTCGCCCTCAAGGGGTTAGGATAAGTACGCAGGTCACTAATGTAAGGCCGGAAATGAGGACTGCAGGGAGGGGGTGTAGCGTGTCAGCTAAGTGCTGAGTGACTCAGGAGGAGGGCGAGGGGTGCTTGCAGCTGGGAGAATGAGGCCGGGGAAGGATGGATGCGTTGCCAGGACTGGGAGCAGGGGAGGATAGCTGGGCTGTGCAGGTGCAGGTGTGCATGCCAGCAGGGGTGTCAGTATGTGGCCGGCACGAGGCTGGGCACATGAGAGGGCGTGCAGGGAAGGTTGGGAGGAGGAATAGGACTTAGCTGTCTGACCAAGGTTGTCATTCGTGGTGGGGGAGGGTGGGAGGATGGAAGTCATACAGTCAGAAGTCTTCAATGGGAAAATTCATTTCTCTGCTACTGGACGAGGAGTTGGGGGAGGAGAGGCTGGTGTCGGGGGGGAACCCTTCCAAAGCGAGTGACAAGGGCCTGGTACCATGTTCACCGCAGGCCGTGAGGCCGAGGAGCAGCCCTGGTAACTGTTAGATTTGACAGTTAGGGAGGTTTCGCCCTGGCGGGCTCACCGATGGCAAGACCCTTCCAGAAACTTGTAGAATGCAGAGGCAGAGATGTTGGGTAAAGTAAGTGAAAACAGGCAGTTGGACACGGGGGAGTGGTTGGAGCCAGATAGGAAGTTTGGGAAGTCATTCACGGAGACAGCTGTGGGAGCGGGGAGAGTAAATGAGATCATTAAGGGATACAGTACAGAAATAAGAAAAAAAGATGGCCAAGGGTCGAGCTCCCAAGAAAAGCTACACTGATGATCTAGAAAATGAGGAGTCTGAAAAATGGAGGAGGCGTGTTAAGGAGAACGGGCTCAGTACAGTGTGACAGACACCCAGGAGGCAGAGGACTGCGAGAGGCGTGCAGAGGCAAATTTTCTCTAGTGTCATTGAAAGATGGTGGTGAACAAGAGGGAAAGATAAGTCATGTTTGCTTGAGTTTTATAATTAAAGAAGATTGTTTTAATTTGGATTTCACGATATGTCTTTTTAATGCTAGACTTTCTTTTCAACTTCTCTTAATTTGGCTCCACTGCATACTTTTCACTCTTGAGACAGTTAAAAACAAATCCCATTCCTTTATGTAAGGAGCATAGTAGGACTTAAAATTGACGATGTGATGGATCTTAGGGTACGTGTTGTGACAGTGCCAGTTATTCGAAATCACTCATTTATTCAAGTGCTGACTGGGGACAGGCTCTGCTCCAGCCACTATTCCAGGCACTGGGAACACCATGGTAAACAGCAGAAGAAAATCCCAGTTACTCTCGAGTTTACTTTCTTGTATGAATTCGAAAGACAATAGAGTACAGAAGTGGACAGTGTATTAGATGGTGATATGTTCTGGGAAGAAAAATAAAGCAGAAAGGGGAGAGAGGGTCCTGAGGAAGGGGGCATTTTTCAGTAGCACAGTCAGAGAAGACCTGACTGAGAAGGTGACATCTGGATGAAGCCCTGAAGGAGATGAGGGAGGAGACTCTGTCGATATCTAGGTGAAGAGGAGACAGCAAGTGCAAAGGCCCTGAGGTGGGAGCACACATGGTGGGCTTGGGGGCTAGTGGGGAGGCCAGTGTTGCTGAAGTGGTGTGGCAAGCTGGAGAGGTTAAAGTCTCAGAGGCTGGATTCTGGCCCTGTGGTCACAGGGGGACCACTGACTTTTCCTTTGAGTACAAGGGAAGGCCTCTGGGTGGTTTTGAGCAAAGGAGTGAATAAGGATCATTCTGGAAACGAAGGTGGGGGGCAAGGAGAAACAGGAAGATCAGCTAGAAGGCTTCTGCAAATCCCAGGGAAGAGGTGTCGATGGCTTGGGCTAGTGATCCCTGAGGAGGTGTGGGAAGTGAGCAGAACCTGAAGGCAAAGTGAATAGAATTTAACAGATTGGAGAAAAAGTAAAGAGTCAGAGATGAGTCCAAGGTGCTGCATTAGTTTGCCCCAGGACTGCAGCCACAGAGGACCACAGCCTAGGTGGCTTAAACAGCAGAAATGTATGGTCTCAGGGGTCTGAAGCCCCGAAGTCCAAGATGAACGCATTGGCAGGGCTGGGCCCTTCTGAAGGCTGGGAGCAAGCATCTGTTCCACACTGTCTTCTAGCTTCTGGGGGTTTTCTGGTAATCTTTGGTGTTATTTGGCTTGTAAAAGCATCACTGCCTTTATCTTCACCTGGCATTCTCCGTGTGTGTGTGTGTGTGTGTGTGTGTGTGTGTGTGTGTGTGTGTGTGTCCTAATTTCCGCTTTTTAACAAGAACATCAGCCATATTGGATAAGGGGCCCACCCTGCTCCAGAATGCTCTCTCATCTTCACTAATTCCCAATCCCTAATATGACCGTTTCCCAAGAAAAGGTCACACTATGAGGTCCTAGGGGCTAGGACTTCAACACGGGAATATTTTGGAGACAACACAGTTCAGCCCAAACTGTTGCCTTTAACTGAAACAACAAAGTCTGTAGGAGGAGCAGGGAGAAGATCAGGAAACTTAGAGACGTGTTAAGTTTGAGGTGCACCTCAGACACTCAGATGGACACCTCAGGCAGTCGGATAAATGGGTCAGAAGTTCCAGGGAGGTGTCTGGGCTGGAGATAAATATTTGGAAGTCCTGGGCATATTGATGACATTTAAAGCCAAGAAATTAGGCAAGATCACAGAGAAAGTGAATTTGGATAGAAGAGAGTTACAAAGACTGAAATCAAGAGATTATTAAGTTTGGGGACCAAGATCAAGGCTCTCAAAAATGTGAAATACAAACCCCACAGATGCTAGTAGTTGTGGAAAAACAGTTACGTGTTAATGATGATTGTAAGTTACATTCTAATTGTTTACGAAGTCGAGGTATTTCCCTGTAAAGTGTAAGAGAGTCGGACAGAGTGTGGATTGAGTTTCACTGGCTAATATGCTGAAGAAGTTACTGGGGCTGAAATGGAATGTTTTGAATGCCATAAAGAAGTCAAAGGACACTAATAAAAATAACAAAGAGCACTTTTCTCAGAAGGAGAAACAACTTTGGAGAACATTGTTTCAGTCCTTGATTTAAGAAGTCCTTTTCTAGAAACTCAGTCATGCTGTTCTCCAGCAAATGAATATTTTCTTCCTTTTCCTGTTTTTTGGTGCGAGCACAGTTAAAACAGTTCAAACCTTTTTTTTTTTAATTACCAGGTCAGAATTATTATTATGTTTTAGCTAATTGGGAAAACAGAAAAAGCATCACTGTAATGTAACCATTCTAGCCTTTTACTATGTTTTCTTTGAGTCTTTTCCCCACATGGAGACAGATATGGCAGCAAGGTGATGGTGGTGAGGTACAAGAAGTCTGTTCAGTTTTTCAAACACGTCCAGCTGGCATTTCCCCGAGCCATTGCCCTTTTTGCATCCCCTGCCTCTTTTCTTGGTCCGGCTCTCAACCAGTTGTTCTTCCAAATTCAGTGCAGTGGTCACCTTTTGGGAAGTGTTCCCTGACTGGCATTTTCCCACCCTTCCTGGTCTGTGCCGCCATATTACCC
This sequence comes from Procyon lotor, assembly GCA_028646535.1. NCBI lineage: Eukaryota > Metazoa > Chordata > Mammalia > Carnivora > Procyonidae > Procyon > Procyon lotor. Next base: position 105,715,953 of record CM053604.1, on the reverse strand, counting down.
TGCACCAGAGCACTCCCCATAACAGTTCCTGTCCCCGCTAACTAAAGGACAGAGACTGGGCTAGGGTATTTATTTCCTCAGTACCTTGCATGGGACCTGCAGGTAGGTATTCAATAAATTCATGAGGACGAGGAATGAGTAACATTGCCTTCTTTGCTAGCTCCCAACACCTCTGTCGCTGAACTGGGATTCGTTAAAACAGTTTTGTTTAAACTGTGCCATTAGCAAGCAGTGTAATATATATCACGATATGTATGAGACGATTCCCCTTTAAAAGTATTCATATAGATTTTTGCTTAAAGGGTTCAATTTGTCCCTAAAAACTAATACCCAGAATCCTTCAGTTTCTTACCAGAAATATACCTGAGATATTTACTATATATGGCTTTTATTTTTTTAAGTGTTGACTGTGTACCTTCAAATTAGTAAGCAAAATGTAGTGATTAGAACATACCTAAGGTAACATGCAAAAATGCAGAAGCTTGAAGGGATAAAATTGCTGGCAGTAGAGGAAAGGATTTTTAAATTTTAATTAGTGGATTGTTTTGGAAATGGGAGAGTTTTTTTTTATCGGCCATAACTGAGATATATAATCTGAGTCTGGGTGAAAAGAGTAAAGTACTGTAACAGTTCTTTGATACCAAAAATACTTCCTTGATGACTCGGTTCAGGATTCTTCTCTTCCCTGCCACCTACAATGCAAATAATATTTTCTGGTCGATTTTCTCAAAAATAGGAGGAAGGGCCCCCGGGCACTTGGTGGCTTGGTTGGTTAAGCATCTGCCTTCAGTTAAGGTCATGATTCCAGGGTTTTGGGATTAAATTTAGTCCCAGGTCTGGGTGTTCTGCTCAGCAGGGAGCTTATCCCTCCCCCTGCTTGCGCGCTCTTTCTCTCTCTGTCCATCAAATAAATAAGTAAAATCTTTAAAAAATTATAATAATAACTTTAAAAAAGTAGGAGAGGGGAATGTATGTATGTGATTATTATTTCTTGGTACCAAGAAAAGGCTTGGCTTTGCTCTACAGAATTCTGGATGGCATTCCTCCACAGATAGGGTTTTACCTTCATTTCTTTTTTTTTCTTTTATTCATTCATTCATTCATTCATTCATTCATTCATTCATTCATTCATTTATTTAACAGAGAGAAACACAGCGAGAAAGGGAACATAAGTAGAGGGAATGGTAGCAGGAGACGCAGGCTTCCCGCCGAGCAGGGAGCCTGATGCGGGGCTCGATCCCAGGACCCTGGAATCATGACCCGAGCCGAAGGCAGCCGCTTAATGACTGAGCCACCCAGGCGCCCCTTACCTTCATTTCTTAAGTCATACGTGTGACCAGTAAATACTGAATTTATTTATGGAACCATGGGTAGTGACAAATTTTGAGTTAAGATATACAGCCTATCAAATTTGCTCCTGCAGCGTATTTATTTAAATCTTGATTTCTCTCCTCAGCTCTTCTTTGCGAAGTGTTTCTACTGGATCTTCAAGACCTTCCAAAATATGTTTGGTGTGTGGGGATGAGGCTTCAGGATGTCATTATGGGGTAGTAACCTGTGGCAGCTGCAAAGTGTTCTTCAAAAGAGCAGTGGAAGGTAAATGTTCATGTGGGTGTTCCTTCTACACATTTCCTTTCCTAGCATGTCGTTTGCTTCCATAGTTAACTCCAAATCATTATTGGGAAATAATTCAAAAACGTTTCTGAGGCGGTCTCTCCATGATAAATAGCTATAATGTCTTACCTAAAAACCACCAGGAGATTTTCCACTGAGCACTATTTAATGGGCAGAATTTGACATGGGGAACTGCAATTAATGAAAAAAGAGTTTTTATTTTTGTTTGTTTGTCTTTGTTTTTCAGTGAGCCTTAGAAATACAATTCTCCATAAATTTCATTTGCATGATGTGCAGGAGCATTTTACTAGGCACGTATAGAGTGCATCATGTCTTTTCTGTGTTTCTGTATCAGATACGTGTGTTTGTGGCAAATTAAAACATTAATATCAGAATCATGTCTGTAATTTAAGTTGCGTTCCATACAGAATAATTTTATTTAGACGCTGCTTCAGATGCCAGGTCCTTGCTAAAGTCCTATCTTTGTTCTGACTGAAGGTTTTCCAATCCAGGAAGTTAAATGAAACATCCTCTAGATGTATTTAGGCTAGCTTTTGCTTCTGTCCAAGAAATTGTACTTCCTCTTTCAGTTTGTTTTTGCCTCCCTCCATCCTCACTTATAAGCAATTAATTAACATCAGACTTAGTCCAGATGGTTTTATTAATGTTGACTACATGACTGTTAAAGTGTAGAATTTTTGCTCTTAGGAGCAGCATTACCAGCCTAATTGACACTGATTTCACCAAGGAGTTCCACATTAAGACTCCTGTAGATTTATTTCTCAGGACGGTTTTCAGGGGGACAAATCAGTGCTTCAGAGACTTCAGGGTAAAGGACTTGAATGTTTCGTCTTTGTTTTGCTGGTGACTGCGAGGAAATGTCTTAAATTTTGGATGCAAAAGCTGAGTAGTTATTGAGTACTTAGAAGTAACTGAGTAGTTACTTCTGTGCTTCTAGGATTGATTTAGTGTTATTTAATTAATATTACATAATTTTACATTATTTACACTATTAATTATTGAATAGTCCTCAAACCCAGTGTTAAATTGGTAACAGTTCCGTATTTCTTTTGCAGAATATGGGCTCTTGGTTATAGGTGACAGAAAATTCCACACAAACTGGCTTAAGCACCAGTGGAAATGCATTGACTCACATAGCTCTAAAGCCATTCAATCTCATTCCCTCTCCCCCTTGACTTTGCTCTGGCTCTCTTCTCGTCCAGGATCTCTCATGGTGAGGAGACAGCCAAAAGGCCCTCATGAAAAAGAGGTTCTCTGTTCACAACTGTTCTTATAAAACTCCCCAGTTAAATCTCCTAAGACTGCCCTTGGCTCCCTTGTCCCCCTCTGAACCAATCACGGTGACCTGACAGGCTCTTTCTGGCTGGAGTTGGCCAGACCAACAGTGGGGAAGAGACTTTCCTGTAGGAAAAAATGGATCCTGTTACCAGGAGACTGATTCCTGGAAAATAAATTTGTACGAAACTGCAATCTATTTATTTTTTTCACACTGTCCTTCCCTGCCTTCCCCTTTTCCCTTTCCTTAACTCTATGATTGGCTCAGTAGAAGATAAGTAGGAAAAATTGCCTCTGATACCTTCCTAATGTCACTCTGTACCTTCAAATATAAAGACTCCTTCCCGCCCCCGCCTCTCCTGGATCACTAATGAGTGAACAAAGTAAGGCCATATGTAAAAATAAAGCCCTATGGAAGAGGGTGTTTGGAGGGGGACCCTCTGTGGTGCCCTACATCTGGGTCAGCTTTAGCATCAGGACCCAGGTTTCGGCTGGTTACAGAACCTGCGCTTCTATGCTTCTGAAGCAAAAGGTTTCCCCCAAATTTTTGCTTAGTTTTTGTTTTAAATAATTTCTATGGAAGTAACTGAGGAAAGAAGGGTTTTTGTAAATATGGTACAAATAAATAAGGAAAAGCCTTGATATCTATACATCTTTTTCTTTCATTGGAAAGCTAATCAATAATGGATAATGAAACTTAGTAAGTGCCTTTTAAGATTTCTATCAATGTAGTTCCTATTTTTGGGGGCGAATTACAATTTTGGAGCTCACCTGCATGAAATAAAGCTATAAATTTTGAATATAAACTTAACGAGAGTGAGGATTTCTTTTGTATTTGTAGTTCTTTATTGTTTTATCATGTGTGAGAGAGAGAGTATATGAGAAATTAGATTATCTTTGTATCAGAACTTTTTGATTTAATTATTTTCATAATACTTCAGTTTGAGGCACTAGTTATCAAATTACGGTATATAGATTCTGTTTTATTCCCCCCTTTACAGATGAAGACAACTAGGACCAGACCCAGTCTCCCAATCTATTCAAAAGTCATAAGGCCAGAAACTTGGACCCCATAGTAAAGTCTTCGGACTCAGCACTAGACCAAACCTGACATCTCATGACTCTAAATCTCAAAATCTATTCCTTCCATTTTCTGTAACTCTCAAGTTCATGGACATTCCACCCTCTATGTCATTCGTTCACGCCTACCTGGTGATAATGAAGAGAGTGCTGTAAGCATTGAGAAGACATAATGTGGCACCGTTAGTATGTGTGCCTGTGTGTGGGTGACTGTGGGTGTACTTGCTACACATATGCAAACGTGTGTGTGTGTGTTTAAACTTGCATATTTACTAAGTTTGTTTTCTGGCTTTTCCTGAGCACCTTAAGCTCCTCCTTAGATTACCAAAGCAGAGAATTCCAAGCAGCAGTGGATAGAGGGAGCTGGGATGAGAGGAATCGGTTAAGCTGAAAAGAGCTAACCACCGCCAATTACTGAAGGAACAGGAAGTGACCACTAGAGTGGAGACTGGAAGAAGAATGTAGCAATCTGAGCTCTGAATTTCTGGTTTAGGCTTTATGCCCCAGAGCACTCCACTCAAGAGGCTGGTATGATAGTGTAGTTTTAACTCTGTAGGGAGACTGAAAATCATTTTTTGAAAGTATAAATTACGTTCTTTGTGTTCTGTTTCATAGGATGTATATATGTGCTTTTTTTTTTTTTATCTCAAACATCTAGTATAAAAATCCTTTAAAGTTTCATCCGAAACACCTTATTTTCCCATAATGTCAGTTAAGAGCCATGTTATTATACCTTACAAATGGAGGTTTATAATTTTGCTTTTAAATTTGAATTGCTTATTTGCCTTGAAGGTTTGTCATGACCTTTCCATCTTGAAAAAGGATAAGCATTGATATATTTATATTTCTAAGATAGGGTTCTCCCTTGGGTAGAAACTGGACTGGTTTTAGGGTCAGAAGATTTAGTTTTAATTTCTGCCTCTGCCACTCACTAGATGTGAGATTAAGACAAGTTATTTAATTTGCCTGGGCCTCCGTTTCTTTATATCTAAATAGGAGAAGTAGTATTGCCCTACCTACTAAGAAAAACTAAATGAAAACAAAATGTTTTTGCCAGTTTTATAAATCAAAGTACATCAAAATATTAGATCTTTATTTTAATATTCAATTCCCTGGGACCAAATGCTACAGTTCTCTGCTTAATGTCTTTGCAGAAAGATATGTAAACAATACAGTAACGTGGCACTGTTGGGTTTTGGTTTTTTCTTCATTAGATCTCCACTTTTCCTACAATACATTATTTTCTTCATAGAACTGGCCTTGGAGGTTGTAAGATCCTTCTAGACTAGCAGTTCTCAAAAGTTCTCAAAGGGCATGTGGGAGAAGTGGGAGTAACAGAGAGTCTGCCAAAATTTTCTAGAGAGGCCGTCTCACATATTCCAATATGGCCTGAACTGTTGAGATTTACCCTCCTGCTAACCCTCTGTGACTGATGGGGGTGGTCTCATGTTTGGAGTTGCATAGTAAAGGAAATATTAAGAGCCATAAACTGGACTTTGAGCTCCTCTGTTAGATGTCTTTAGGGCAGGACAGAGTCTTATATCTAGAACCTCACAAGATTCTAGATATTTAGTAGCTACCAAATAAATGTTTGAAGATACACATGAATGTGGGCATGTGGCATGAGAGTAGCTGAGGTTAAATGACTTCCCACCCAATAAGTAAATTAGCACTGAAACCATCCCAAGAGTTTACACAGGGCTTTGGCTTTCTAATCCGCAACTTCTAGTTCTAGCCTGAGTTTTTACTATCTCAGTCTCTTTCCAACTGTAAATTGCCATTAGTTTCATCTCAGGTGTATTTTATTTTGTGATCCCTCAATGAACAGAGCTGACTACATTCAGTACACTATTTTATAACCTAATTTCCTTTTTGGATACTCAGTATACGAGCAGTGTCTGGTAGAGACAGCTACCACAAATCACTGAAGAGTTACAAGGTTGTAAAAAAAAAAATTTTACGAGAGAGAGAGTTCATTAATATGTAAAATCAACTGGATTTGGGGCACCTGGGTGGCTCAGTGGGTTAAAGCCTCTGCCTTCAACTCAGGTCGTGGTCTCAGGGTCCTGGGATCGAGCCCCACATCGGGCTCTCTGCTCAGCAGGGAGCCTGCTTTCCTCTCTCTCTGCCTGCCTCTCTGCCTACTTGTGATCTTTCTCTGTCAAATAAACATGTAAAATCTTTAAAAAAACAAAAACCAACTGGATTTATACTTTTGTAAGCAGACCTGTTAGGTTGAAGAATCCACATTTTTATAAGGTCGGCCAAATCATATGATGTCAGTTTTCATACTCAGACATTTCCTCTTAAGAGACTTACAAATATATTCCCTGAAATGAAATCGCCTTAAGAGCTATAATTGTACATTAATCAAAGGATTTCTCAAATATGCAGAATTTTAAGGTAACCAACCTATGAACATGTACCTCAGTCCTTTCAGATGTAGTTCACAGCATATAGATTAAAAAATCTTTAAATTTCTAGATTATTCTTTGAGGAAGACTGTTCTTAAATGTGATGGTTGGTTAATAGTTAATTTCTTTTGCTTTTCTGAAATTAATGATTAAACTGAACCAGTCCATTGGAAAATGTGTCTCACTATGTCATACCCATGTGTACCCTATCAGTGCTGTATGAACAAGTGGGAGGTGTAGGGGAGTGGGGGATGGGCATAATACAATTGTGCCCCAAAATAGCTTGAATTTAGTGAACAAAAACTAATTAGGATGGTATTATATAATAATTGAAATATAGCCATTCCCTTATAAGTGGCAATATAAAATTAAGGAAATGATAATGCAAGGAAATAATGTATATTTATTAGATGTCTTCAGTTCATGATATGATATAACCCTCAGTGTCCCCATGAGCCATGTACAGGAGGCTAAAGAACATCAAAGTCCAGTGTCACTCTTACAGAACTTTTGAGTCAGAATAGGAAACCAAGGACTATTCTGGCTTACAGTTTTCTCATAAAGTTTTTTAAAGATTATTTTTTTCCTTTACCACATATTAGGAACCAAGTAACCTGGTTCTTTCTAATTACTTATTTTAAGAGCTTAAATAAATACCTACCCAGTAGATCATATCTATGGTTTTTTGGAATGCTCCTTTCCTCCTTGTATAAACATAAGGCTTTAGTTAGTGTTAATTGCAAATGTTTGCCTAGATTTTTTATATCCCTTCAGTTGGTTGCTATGGGAACATGCAAAGCCATGACATTTAGGCCAACTTGGAAGGTCAGGGAAGGCTTCTTAAAGAATTGACCCCAGACTGAATCTTGAAAGATTAGAATTGGCAATGGGGGGGTGGTGAGGATAGGCTATCTGCACAGGGCACCAAAAGCAATTTCCCATTAGCCACTTTGAAAGTGTGAGGTGTGAGGTAATAGAAGGTGAAGCTAAATGTGCAGATTGGGTCCAGGTCTTGGACCATAAAGAGGGGCCTGAACTTATCCTTGAGCCAAACAGAATCTCTAATGTTTTCTGCAACAGAATGGCAAACTCAGTTTCACATCTAATATCTGGCTTCAGGGCGGTATGCTTATTTAAATAGGAACAGTTCTAGTGGCTGTTTTTAATCATTTTGGTAAGAGATGTCCAGGGAAAGAAGTAGACCATCAGTGTCAGGCATTGAGAGGAGGGGTAGTTAACTATCAGGGAAGGACTATCTGGGAAGGAACATTGGCAGTTCTCTATTAGAGGTAAAAAAGCAAAGATCTAGGATGCTTCTCCAGGCTCATTTGTTGATATTAGGAACATCAGAGAGGGAGTAGCTTTAGGGGCATGGGAGGAAAGGAAAGGTTCATTAAATGGGCAAACATTTATTTAATATCTACTAAATGCCAGATACCATTCTAGGCATACCTAGGTACATCTGGAATGAAGATCAAGTGAACAAAGATCCCTACCCAATGGAGTGTTCATTCCTGTGAGGGGTGCTGGAGAGATTAGACATAAGAAAAGAGCCATTTATGTAGCATATGGAAAAAGGCGGAGGTGGGGCCGGCATTGCCAGGATAAAAGAGACTGGAATGAGGTTTGATTTAGGACAATGAGTTTGAAATGTCTAGAGAACACTCAGGTGTGCCTAACAGAATGTTGATAGTGAGATTTTGAAGTTTAGGGGGAATAACAAGATTGAAAACAAAAATTTTTGGAATCATCATCCATGAAAATAGATGCGTTTGCCCAAGAAATGAATACTTAGACAAAGAATATGCCATGGTTAGAACCTTGGAGAACATAAATCTGGAACTGTGTGTGTGTGTGTGTGTGTGTGTGTGATGCATGTGTGAATAATTTTTCTCTCTTCTCCAAGTTGTTCACAGAAAGTCCTAGTTAACTTGGTCTTTGGTTATTCCAAGTTTAGCTAGACTTAGGACATAAATGCATATGTGGAATTTTCACTCCCAGTTTTTGTTTCTACTCATCATTAAGCCTTAATTATTACTGAATATTAGTGCAGAACCCACAACTAAACATGATATAAAGGAGACTTTATTTGCTGATCAGTGCAAAGATAATGCCAAACATGTAGCAGGTGCTCAAGCAACATTTGTTGATTGTCTGCTAACTATTTATATATGAGATTCACCCTTGTTTCTGTAACTGTTTCTCTGAAGTAGAAAATATGTTGAAGCGATTTATTAGAAAATGATTTGTAGTAGGGACAGGTAGGCCAAGAGTAATTTGGCATTATACAAGGAAAACTTCTTGTAGCTTAAAATTTTAAATTAGGGTGAACTTCACTTAGCAAATTTGTGAAGTATAAAATAGAAGCCCAGTAAATTTCAAATGCTTATGTGTTTGTTTGCTACCCATCTCATTCCAGAAAAAAGCATCCAAAGGAACTGACAACTTTACATAAGTTAAAATGAAATTTAAAATTAGTGAAACAAAAATCAGGACAAACAGAAGATGAGAACAAGCAAGAGAAAAATAGAGCCAGGAATGGGGATGATATAGAGAATATATTCCCCGAGACTTTTGTGGAGACTGGCCACTCACTCCTTTGGCTGTTGTCTTTCCAACAGCCAACCCAAAGACCTATGATGTTCTTAAAAACTAGTGTAGAGGATTGCCTATTGATAAGAAAATTTTTGTGAGCATTGGTTTTAATGTGTCTGTTCCTTGCACATGATTTGTAACCTGAAATTTAAAAAGTAACTCTTTTCTTTTTTTTTTTTTTTTTTTTAAAGATTTTATTTATTTATTTGACAGAGAGAGATCACAAGCAGGCAGAGAGGCAGGCAGAGAGAGAAGGGGAAGCAGGCTCCCTGCTGAGCAGAGAGCCCGATGCGGGGCTCGATCCCAGGACCCTGAGATCATGACCTGAGCCGAAGGCAGAGGCTTTAACCCACTGAGCCACCCAGGCGCCCCAAAAAGTAACTCTTTTCGCTGTTAATGGAATAGCTGGGTTTATCTTAAGGAGCAGTTCTTTAAAAAAAAATGCTTTGTTCTGTCAACCACCTGCTCCTATAATAATAGCTACCATTTAGGGGCCCCTGGGTGGCTCAGTCACTAAGCGTCTGCCTTCGGCTCAGGTCATGATCCCAGGGTCCTAGGATCGAGCCCTGCATCAGGTTCCCTGCTCAGCAGGAAACCTGCTTCTCCTGCTACCATTCCCTCTGCTTGTGTTCCCTCTCTCACTGTGTTTCTCTCTGTCAAATAAATAAAATTAAAAAAAAAATAATAGCTACCATTTATTGAGCAGTTACTAGATGCCAGACACTGTGTCCAGTCCTCCATGTTTCATTTCACTCTTTTCTCATGACAGCCTTCTTACAGCCGTAAGTTTTGTGAGTTTTGAATCTTTTTAATATAAACTCTCTATGCAGTTGCTGCTATAAGGAAAACATTGACTTTTTTTCTTATTAACACATAAAATATTATTTGCTTCAGGGATACAGGTCTGTGAATCTGTATCTGTCTTGCACAATTCACAGCACTCACCATAGCACATACCCTCCCCAATGTCCATAACACAAGCACCCTATCCCTACCCCCTTACCTCTGAGCCACCTTCAGTTGCTTCCTGAGATTAGGAGTCTTATGGTTTGTCTCTCTCCCCGGTCCCATCTGGTTTCATTTTTTTCCCTCCCTACCCCCCATGAGCTCCTGCCCTGCCTCTCAAATTCCTCATATCAGAGATATCATATGATAATTGTCCTTCTCTGATTGACTTATTTCACTTAGCATAATACCCTCTAGTTCCATCCACATCATTGGAAATGGCGAGATTTTGTTTTTTGATGGCTACATAGTATTCCATTTTATATATATATATATATATATACACACACACACACACACATACATACGTGCGCGTGCACACACACACACACACACACAAACACACACATATCACATCTTCTTTATCCATTCATCTGTTGATGGACATCTAGGCTCTTTCCATAGTTTGGCTATTGTGGACATTGCTGCTATAAACATTCGGGTTCACGTGCCCCTTCAGATCACTACATTTATATCTTTAGGGTAAATAGTAGTGTAATTGCTGGATCATAGGGTAGCTCTATTCTCAACTTTTTGAGAAACCTTCATACTGTTTTCCAGAGTGGCTGAAACATTGACTATTTTTTAACAAGCTTTTATGTCATGATCCTTCAACTCTTAAAATTAATAGCAATAATAGTACATATTTGAGTACTTATTTTGTGCTCATGACACTAAGAACTTTATTGTATATTCCATTTTAATCCTCCTAATAATCCTATGAAGTAGGAATGATTATTATCTGACCTCATATTAGAGATCCATCATCTGAGGCAAGCGAGAGGTGAATAGTCCAAGATCCCTCAGATTGAAGAAAGTAGGATTTGAACTCAAGAAGCCCAGGCATTCTGACTCTGTGTACTTAACACGTAAGCTATACTGCCTCTCACAGAGTTACAAAGATCCCAACTATTTTTACCCACCAAAAAGTAGGGCAACATCTCTGGCTTCAGAACACTTATGAAGAGCACATTATAATTTAACAGTTATCTCGCTATACTCTAAATAATTAACTCCTAGCCATTCCAAGTTGAAATTCTAATTTGAATTTCTGTTGCCCTAATGGGAAAGAAATTGGGTAGTCGCTATTTTTTCTTAAAGCATGATCTCCATATTTTTAAAAAATTACCATTACCATCCTGAAGTACTCTTTAACATCTCGATATTAATCTACAGCTTTATTTAAAATTTTTATCTTCTTGTGTTTCATTTCCTGTGTGTGATAAAAATTAGATGTAGCCTATCAGGTCCAGAGAACCATCGTGAGAATGGCCCCCTTCATCCAAAGCTGAAAGCTGCTAACTCCTCAGCTCTTTGTTGTCTGCTCTATGCCTTGTGGCTCAGAAATGGACCCAAGAGCCAAAGGACACAGAGCTGCTCTCACAGAACTTGTACTCGTGGTATAATTAGGGTGGTACAATTTGCATGATTTGATATTTTGAAACTGAAAGTGAAAATTGCTAAATTGACCACAGTCCAATGCCAAAATTGGGTCCTGGAAGGATGGGGAGGGTGAAGTGGAGGAGAGAGAGAGTGGAGAAGGAACGGGAAGACAAAGCCTGAAGCTGAACCCACTTGCTTGAGCAGACCCAGCTCAGTGACGGCCTGGCCAGAGAAGGCCCGTGCCCAGATGTGGAGGCTGGCAGCTGAACAAAGACACTAGGGCCAGCTTATGTAAGTCCCTCATACTGGAATGAGAAATTGCAGCCCTTCTCTTAAATACATCAGGTCGAAAGTTCTTTACAGTGGAAAAAAATCACACAGTGGCTTAGGCAGTTTTGTCTCTTGGTGTGGAATGGTGAGTGGCTCGTGACAGGTCCCACCTAGAGGAGGAGGTGACAACTGAGATGGGACTGTAGAGAGTTGAAAGGACCTAACTTGGGTGCCACTGAGTGGAAGGGCCTGACTTGCGTAGTGAGAGAAGAATCAGAAGGACCCAATGGTAGTTGTGTTTGGGAGAAGTATCTGATAGAGACTGAGGAAGGAAGTACTCTAAGAATAGAGATGATGGAAAAGTGTAGTTTAGAACCGGTGAGGCTGTGGCAGTCAGTTCTCCAAAGGGGAGAAAGCAGTCCAGGTAGGTAGTAAAGGAAAAGCGGAGACAAAATTCTGAAAAAGTTCGCTTTCTGCCTGGAAATATTTTCTCAAAAATTTTGAAATAAACTGCGTCATTAAGTAGTCGGCATTTTGGCAGATGGGCTTAGTTTTAGGCAATAGATGTCAGTGGTCCCTCTGGCTCTTTATTGCGGTGTGTGGGAAGCTACACAATGAAACTGAAAGCCTGGTGAAGGTGTCAGGCCCGCAGCACCCGTGGAATGGGCCTGCTGGCTGTAGTGATCATTGCGGGGACTCGGGCTGTTGTTACTTCCCCTATTAGAGGTACCAAATGATGATTTCAGCAGCTGATGACCCCTTAGGGAGCCACAACAGGAAGCTATTTATGGTTGAGAAGGCAGAAAGATTTCTGTAGCAAATAAAAAGATGCCAGTGTTTCCAGTCCCTAAAATTTTCCCTGTAATGTTTTGCTTTTTAAGGACAGACATGTCCAGTGTAGTGTAGTGATTTTTTTTTTCCCTTTTAACCTTACTTGTGGTATCTGTGTTCACTACTCATCCTGACTTTTTAGATAGGAAACACAGAGAGGTTGGTAACGATGTTTCTAGAGATAAGCAGATACACGTGCAGCACGTACACACTTCAGAGCTCTGCCTCCCCTCACTTGATCACCCGGTGATGGTTGTCCTGGGGCTGAGGAGCAGGGAAAACCTCAAAAGTCAGCAAAACATTTATTATCATAAAGCCCTCTGTGCACCCGCACACATTATCTCACACTCACACACCTCCCTCCATCTGACTTCATAGGCGGAATCCACCTCCAGAGAAGAGCAGACTGACACCAAGGAAGGAACCTCACAACTCTCATAAGCAACGTAGATTTTTTCCATTTTGCCCCAGGTTGGGTTTTGTTTTTTTTTTTTTTGGAGCTCTTTAATAAATGCTAGCTCTTGGAATTTGTTGGCTATAAAATTACCTTTACAAAAGCATCGCCCTCCTATATGTGCTGGGTTGCAATTAACAGTGAACTTTTATACCTCAGAGAGCAAAGGACAATCCCTAAGGAAGAGTGAGAAATATGTTTTCTCTCTACAGGTAGAAGACCAAAGGCTCCATTAAATTGCTGGCATTTGACAGCCTAATACATGGTTACAAAAATGTTTTGTTTACTTTTCTAATGATAAAACATGAAATAAAGAGAATGAAATAGAACAGATTAGAGGATCTAAATCTAAAAGGGCATCATAATTGTCAGCAAGAACTGTGAGGAGTCACTTATAGCAAATTAGGTGAGGAGTAGACAGGGTGAGGTTTTTTAGGAAGCTTAAGATACATTTCAAATTACATATATCACTGTAGGATAGCTCAGGCTCATGAAATTATATTCTTCTATTGCAGTGGATTGAAAATTATATAATTTGAAAACTACAAGGCAAATACCTTCTCTTCCCTCCTAATCCCCTCTTATATTTTATTTTCTTCTCCAGTTCAGCAGGAAGAACCAAGGCTTGCGTTTCCAAATTCATACCACCTCTTGTAAGCCATACTGATGACTTACTAATTTTTTAGTGAAAGGCTACTTGAATATTATCCATTGGTTTGCACACTTTGCTGTGGGAATCGTCCATCAAGAAGCTGTATAAGAAAACATTTCCAAAATAATAAGGCTTTAAACTCCTATTTTAGGGGTGCCAGTGTGGCTCGGTTGGTTAAACGTCTGCCTTCGGCTCAGGTCATGATCCTGGGGTCCTGGGATGGAGCCCCGCACTGGGCTCCTTGTTCAGCAGGAATCCTGCTTCTTGCTCTGCCTGTATCTGCTACTCCCTCTGCTGTGCATTCCTTCTGTCAAATAAATGAATAAAACCTTTAAAATAAACAAATAAAAAATAAACTCCTTTTTAGGGGTGCTCGGATGGCCCAGTCAGTTAAGCATCTGCCTTCAGCTCAGGTCATGATCTCAGGGTTCTGGGACTGAGCCCCACATCAGGGTCTCTGCTCAGCGGGGAGTCTGGTTCTCCTTCTGCCTCTGTGATCTCTCTCACTCTTGCTGTTTCTCAAATAAATAAAATCTTTAAAAATAATAAAGTCCTTTTTATGCAGAATGATGGTAGAGTAGAACGAGAGTTGGCTCTGGGTCAGACAATGGACTTTAGTCCATAATGCTGCTCATTCTGATGCTTTGAGCAAATAATTGAACGTCTGTTTCCTCTTCTAGAAACCAAAGAAAATAAATATTGAAGTATCAGCCCCTACCCATCCCTTAGAGTTAGGAAGATATAAAATAGTTCATGTAGGTTTAAATTGCTTTAAAAACACTAATGGCTTGCTTTACAAACATTATATTTAAAAAAGAACTTTCCCCTTCTTAGGAAGTAATTTAATCAATATACGTTGGTTCTTAATGAAGTTTGGACTATTTAAACTGTAGCTGTTTTATGTACAGTTAAATATTTGATTTGAAGGAAAAACCAATAAAACTGAAAGCGTCTATTACTTTAGGCACAAGTTGGAGTTTTGACCTCTTTGTCACTGGTTTAGGCAGATCTATATTGTTTGTGAGTATTGTGCCAAGGGGCCACAGTGGGGAAACCTTTGTATTTAAGGTCAGATTTAAATTTAATCCACCTGAATACAGAATCAGACAAAAGACAAAGACCATTTTCACACTCTTTCAACATCTTAACCATTTGCAAGTTCACACCTGCTTTTAACGATCTTCTTTTTTTTTATATTAACTGTACCAAGATTTCTAAAACATACTGCATTCTCTTACCCTCCCACTCTTGTTGAACGGCTTAATTGGAAAACCAGTACAGAATTAGTCTAGGTTGATTATTTTTCATCTGCCCCACACCATAGCATTTTCCCAGTTGGACCAGGCTCAGCAATTTGATATTGCTAGCATTACATAAGTACTAATTGTTTTGTTTTGTTTCATTTTTCACTATCTAATATGAACTAGAGTTGTATTCAAAAAAAGAATTGGAGTGGAGTGGCCATTTAATTAGAAATCCTTTAAAAATTACTATTTTTTTAAATTTTTTTAAAAATTATTTTAATTAACTTACAGTATTGTGTTAGTTCCAGATGTACAATATAGCGATTGAACATAAAAATTATTGGTTTTAAAGAATAGCTGAAGCAAGTGTTCCAGAAATGCCATTATTAAATGATATTAGACCAAACAATTCCTTCAAACAACCTTCCCTTTCAATTTTTACAATCAAATGTGGGTCTGACACATCTGATTAGGATTTAGATTTATTTGAGGAGCTTTAGTTATTCTAATTGGTGATACTTAAAATTCATAATATTTATGTTACATCTCCCAAATATTGAAATAGCTGACCTTTGCCAAATGAATTTAACCAGCGTCTCAAAGAACAGAGCTGTAATAGTGACTAAGGTCACTGAAGCATGGAAAGCTAGGTCCAGAGCCTACAGAGCAGATGATGGGAGGACAGGTGAAGAAGCAGGGACGCAGCAGGGCCATGGCCAGTTAGGGATAATGTCGTTGAAAATGGACAGGAAAATGCCCACGTGTGCCCCAGTGTAGAAGCACACAGCAGCCCAGGCGCCTTCGTGCAGTTTGGCAAACTGCTGGGTGCTTGCTATGCACTGGGCCCTGGGAGTGTGCTGCTGCCATTCCCGTTAATGAAAAGGCATGAGGATCCCAGATACCTCCCCTTACTTCATTCCAAGCACCAAAAAAAAGCTTTTTTTTTTTTATTTCCCCCAAAATACATCTAGTGTGTTTTGAAAGTTACCTACTATAAAGCAAAATAATTATATTGAGCCTTAACTTTGTCTTTTCCAGTAAAGCAGTACAAATTGTGTGAAAATCGAATGGAACCAGGAAAGATTTTTTTTTTTT
>CM053604.1:105683091-105699520 GCA_028646535.1 Procyon lotor | reverse complement strand
TCACTGTGGTTTTGATCTGTATTTCTCTGATGCCGAGTGATGCGGAGCACTTTTTCATGTGTCTGTTGGCCATTTGGATGTCCTCTTTGCAGAAATATCTGTTCATATCTTCTGCCCATTTCTTGATTGGATTATTTGTTCTTTGGGTTCAACACTGACTTTTAAGATTCATCCATGTTGTATGTATCACTAGTTTATTCTTTCTCCCATTGCTCAGTACTATCCTGTGGTATAAATATAGTTTATGCTATGAATATGGATACTATTAATATCCTCATACACATATTTGTGTGGATATGTTTTTATCTTTATAGATAAATACCAGGAAATGGAACTTCTGGGTTGGAGCCTAGGTATATATTAGACAGGCAGAGGGCACATACAAACTTTGTAGGAAACTGTGAAATTGTTTTTCAAGGTGGCTGTACCATTTTATACTCCCACCAGTAAATTCTAAGAATGCCAGATAATACACACACTTGTGGTGACGTCCATCTTTTTTTTTTTTGGTGATGTCCATCTTTATCATCAAATTTTGTAGGTGTGAAATAGTCCCTTTGCAGTTTTAATTTGGAATTTGTATTCTTTCTGACTACTAATGTTCTTTGTGTCTTTCCATGTGCTATTGGCCAGCATCTTTTGGGAAACGTGTGTTCAAGTCTTTCTGCTAATATCTTTAACTTTCAATTTTGAAATAATTTCAGAATTAGAAAATAGCTAAAAAAAAGTCCCAAGATTCCTGTATGCCCTTCACTCAGCCTCTCCAAACATTGGCATCTCACATAAGCCTAGTACAATGACCACTGAATTACGCTACAGTGCTGTTAACTCATCCACAGACCTTCCTTCTATTTCACCAATTATCCTACTGAAGTCCTTTTCCTCGGGATCCAATCCAGGATTCCACAGTGCATTTAGGTGTCATGTCCACTCAGTTTCCTTCCTCCAGTCTGAGACAGTCACTCAGTTTCTATTGTTCATGACCTTGACACTTTTCGTACTGGCCAGTTATTTTGTAGAATGTTTCTTAGTTTGAATTGTCTGATACTGCCTTATGTTTACCTTCAGGTTAGGCATTTTTGGCAAGAAAAGAAAGCAATGTTGTACCCATCTCAGGGCATCACACCAGGTGGTACACGATGTTGACATTTCTTGTTACTGGCTTTATTAAATTTGACCACTTGGTTTCTCACTGGTTTCTCCCCTACAGTGCTGTTATTTCTCTGTTATTAATAAATATCTTGTGGAGAGATCCTTTGAGACAAGGTAAACATCCCGATTCTTCTACTATCACTCACTAATTTAGCATCCATTAATCATTCTTACTTGTAACAATTTTTATCATGGTGTTGGTCAAGTACTGGTTTTCTAGTTCCCTCATTTCTTCTACATTTATTAATGAAATTGTACTCTAAGGAAGAATTATTCCTTTTCCCTCATTCATATATTTATTGTATACAGAATTATGGATGTTTAATTTATACCATGGATTATAAACCATGACTATCATCCATTTATTTTGTTATTTAAGCTGTCCCAGATTGGCTATTAGGAGCTCCTTCAGCTTGGCTCTTGGGCACTTCTGACATGTCTCCCTTTTTATTTTTTGAAGACCACCTTATTTTCTGGTTCCATAATATGCTCCAAGATCAGTGTATATGTTCCTGACCCCAGAAGTGAATGAGACCATTTCTCCAAATATCCTGACTCTTTTGTTGGACAATGGTATTTACTAGAAATCAAGATCTAGATGCTAGGTGGGTTTACCACTACTAGATATCACTGTTTCTGGACATTCTCAGGAAACAGAACAAGAAATGTATGTGTGTATATGTTTATGTATGTACACAAACATACACAACGTGTTTATTATGTATGTGTCTGTGTACATATATGTGTACATACACACACACATAAAACATAAACCTATTTCTGTATCTATACATGCACAAACCTATTAAGAATCATGAGTTGATACTGCTATTTCCTATATTATTATAGTATAATTATATATTATTATTATTATAATCCTAATATTCCTATTTCCTATTCCAATCAAATCCCATACGGTTCTTTCCTTACTCAGAACCAATTTCATTAGTTTCTGGTTTATCCTTGCTGTATAAATAATATATATGCAAATATATATATGCAAATATATATGCATATTTTTGTTTATTTACAATATCTAATATATTTATATATTATATATATATATCCATGTCCACTATATATATATTAGATATTGTAGATATTAGATATTATATATATATTAGATATTGTATTTTCACCTGTCTGAAATAGTAACATTATATAGATATACTATTGCATTCTGGTTTTTCCACTTAATAAAATGTCCTCCATATCAATTCTAAGATCTTTCTCATTCTTTCATAAAGCTGTACTGTACTCCACTGGATGAATGTACCCACCATTGATTTAATCACTCTCCTGTGTATGGGTATTTAGGTTGTTTCCAAAATTCTGTAATAATAAAGCTACAGCCATTTCTGCATTTTTATTGGGTGATTTGTGGTTTTTTGTGTTTTTTTGATTTGTGTTTTTTAAAAGCTATCTATACCTATTATACGTATTCATTTTGTAAATAAGCCACTAGTCAGATGTGTAAGATGTATCTTATAAATATTTTCTTCATTCTGTACTTCCCTCTGCATTTTCTTCATTGTATCATTTGATGAACAGAGTTTAAATGTTGATGATCTTAGATATCAGATCTTTGTCTGCAGTGTAAAAAACCACATTGAGATACCACCTTACACCAGTTAGAATGGCTAAAATCAACAGGACAGTAAACAACAAATGTTGGAGAGGATGTGGAGAGAGGGGAACCCTCTTCCACTTTTGGTGGGAATGCAAGCTGGTGCAGCCACTTTGGAAAACCGTGTGGAGATTCCTGAAGAAATTAAAAATAGAGTTACTTTATGACCCTGCAATGGCACTACTGGGTATTTATCCCAAAGATACAGATGTAGTATAAAGAAAGGGACATGTATACAAGTACCCCAATATTAATAGCAGCAATGGCCACAATCGCCAAACTGTGGAGAGTCAAGATGCCCTTCAACAGACGAATGGATAAAGAAAAGATATGGTCCATATATACAATGGAATATTATGCCTCTATCAGAAAGGATGAATATCCAACTTTTGTATCAACATGGACAGGATTGGAAGAGATTATGCTGAGTGAAATAAGTCAAGCAGAGAGAGTCAGTTATCATATGGTTTCACTTACGTGTGGAGCATAAGGAAAAACTTGGAGGACATTGGGAGAAGGAAAGGAAGGGTGAATTGGGGGAAATCGGAGGGGGAGACGAAACATGAGAGACTGTGGACTCTGAGAAACAAACTGAGGGTTTTGGAGGGGAGGGGGGTGGGAGGTTGGCTAAGCCTGGTGGTGGGTATTGAGGAGGGCACATACTGCGTGGAGCACTGGGTGTCGTGCATGTACAATGAATCTTGGACACTGAAAAAAATAAAATTTTAAAAAAATGTTGAAGTTTAAACTTTTGATGAGAAGATAGTAAGGCAGAAAAAGGCTTTAAAAAGTCTTAGGAGTTTCATTTCTCTCCCCCACCTCCCCCACACTCCCTCCTTGCCTCTCAAATTCTTCATATCAGAGAGATCATGTGATAACTGTCTTTCTCTGACTGACTTATTTCGCTTAGCATAATACCCTCCAGTTCCATCCACATCGTTGCAAATGGCCAGATTTCGTTTCTCTTGGTGGCTGCATAGTATTCCATTGTATATATATACCACATCTTTTTTATCCATTCATCTGTTGATGGGCACCATAAGAGACTCCTAGACTCAAGAAACGAACTAAGGGTGGCCAGTGAGGGGGGTAGGGATAGGGTGGCTGGGGTGTGGACATTGGGGAGGGTATGTGCTGTTAAGTGCTGTGAAATGTGTAAGCCTGACAATTCACAGACATGTACCCTGGGGCAAATAATACATTACATGTTAATAAAAATTTATAAAAAGTCTTAGGAGTTACTAAAATTTGAATACTTATTTTTAAAAATAGCTCACATATGCAAACTGTAAATATACAGTTTAGGCAACCTCATATTCAAGCCTATTAGAAACAAAGTATCTTTTCACTGCAGCCAGACTACTGACAGGACAGAAGGGCAAGCACCTTGTCCAAACTTCTGATGAACAACCATAGTGAGAGATGGAAGGACTAAGAGACACACTTAGTCCAGACACCACGAGAAAGACTACTGAGCAAAGAGAACAGGTACAGGGTGAGAGGCTCTCTCTTAGCTTTTTGCTGAAAGCAGACCAGAGCAAGTGAGACCAGTGTACATGGCCAATTCTGGGACTGGAAAGGGTCTCAAGAGCCCGAGTCTAAAGAAACCGATGCTATCTGGCTGTGGCTTTCCTGACAGAAAGGGATGAAATACGGCTGCAGAGTAATGACGTCTGTAGCTCACAGATGCCTGTCACGACAGGTCACAGAAACTCCTGTGACACTCAGGTCTTCTAGTTCTAAGACCTGCCACCGCAAAGGAAAGAGATAGCAATATGAAATTCACCAGGGCGACCTCTGGCCAAAGATGCCACATGAGAGTCAGAAGAAAGTTTACTTTCTCATGAGCTGCTTAAAATTAAAGAGACCCTGTAGTGGGCCTTATTTTAGCTCAGCTGCCGCCCATTTCCTCCTTCTCCCTTCCCCAAAGAACTAGAAATATGCCCCCTTTCTGCCTCTTCCCACATAGTTTATCTATTTGAAGGGTGCTAACTCCAGTCTCAGCCCAAGGGAAATTCTTAATCCTATGGTGTAACACCAATCCCCCTGTCAACAACTGCTCACAAGACAGCACGTAATTTTTAAGGCCAAAGGTTTGCTGAGGGCGTCTGGAAAAACAAAGCTCTCTCATTTTTTTTTCCTAAATGAGAATTCTCTCTCTTCTCCTATGCATAAATGAGAAAGCATAGCTCTAGTCGCTTCTGGAAGCCAGCCTTGGAATAAAATAGGCACTCAGAGGAGAGAACAGAGAGAAGAAAAGAACCTGGATCTTGATATTGTTATTCTCCTGTATTAGCCAATCCTGACACCTGCTTTCCCTCTGGATTTGCAATATGTGAGCCAGTAATAGTTTTTATTATTGAAGTCCATGTGCATTGGATTTCTGAAAATTAATTACAGCCCAAAGCATCCTAAGTGACTGAATATCCTACTTAACATCCAATACCTTTGCCTTAGCTAACTAATTTCTTCCTATACTGCATTTAAACTTGATGTTAGTTCTAACCATGCAGTAGGAGGAAGTAAGAGTAAGCACAGTTCAAGTTCTACATAAAAGATGGGAGAATGCAATTATGCTTTAAGTCTCAACCCTGAATTCAGCAGACCATGTGGTTTTCTAGTATCACACTGAAGTTTAGCAACAGCTAAAGAATGAGAAAGATGTGCTCAGCAAATTTTCAAAATTTAAGTATCAGTTACTAAAAATAAGCTCTTGTAATATAAACCCCAAATGAATTATAAGGGGCCCCTGGGTGGCTCAGTCAGTTAAGAGTCTGCCTTCGGCTCAGGTCATAATCCTGGGATCCTGGGATCGAGCCCCACATCGAGCTCCTTGGTTGTTGGGGTGCCTGCTTCTCCTTCTCCCTCTGCCTGCTGCTCCCCTGCTTGTGCTCTCTCTCTCTGTCAAATAAATGAATACAATCTTTAAAAAAATCAATTCTAAAAATGTGCATGCATGGTAGTCACATGGCCTAACAAGTAAGATGGATTTTTATTCTTAGTACCATCCGAAGGATGCCTTAGATCCTATTCGTCAAAGTAATTTTCACTCATTGGTGAGTATTCCAATTCTTATGACAAATTAATCATCTCAAATAGTATTCTGTTAAAAGCATAGTGCTCTAATGTGACAACCGCAAGTACTGTGTTCTAGAAGACATAATCTCTATTGCGAGTAAAGAGCTAAATTCTAGGTCCAGATAAATAAGAATTTTGGACAACTAATTGAAACTTTAAAAATTCAGCTTCTTTGCTCTAAAAAGCAAAACGTAAATAAGACTTGCCACAACTACCAACAAATACTCATATGTTCATTGTGAGGATAAAATAACCTACCTATAAATCACTTGAAATAAATGGCCCATACTTACTGAATAATTACGTGGTTGACTATCACCCCCAAGAAATCCCCAAAAAGCAATCTCTACATGCAAGTTTGGTTACTGCCGGGTACAGTCAGGGTCTTGAAGTATTCTGCCTACTAAATAATGCTGTAGCAATGTGTATGGCTTTCCACCTTAGATTCTGGAAAGGTGACATAATCATCAATGACTTTTAAAACAAACTAGAAAGATCTGCTCCACATGAAAATATTTTCACAGGATATTTGGGCTAAACCACATCTGCTATTTTATGGTATCATGAAAATATTTACAAGACCTTTGGTATGGTTAATAAATCACATTTAAAATTACAACTCCTAGCCCCCAAGATCCTACTTATATGCTGTTTAGGACATTAAGCTCTGTGGAGCTTGCTTCGTTCCTGATTTGAACAAATTACAAAAAGATATTTATAATATGATACTAAAGAATTTTTCTGATAACTCTTTTAGTAATAATTATATTTAACACTTTCAAGTGGCAATTTTAATTACATTTTTTAAAGAGACCTATCTCTTAAGGATACATAATAAAGAATTTAGGGAGGATGGACATGCCTGAAAATAACCCAGTAAGGCAGAAAAGGGGATATACTGATAATTGTTGAACCTGGGGATGAATACATGAGGGTTCATTATACAATTTTATGTATTTTTAATGTAAAATTCTCCAAAATAAAGTAAAAAGCATTTATTTTATAATATGGGAAATAAAAAGTAGAATGGTTCGGTTGATGTTCTCTTTTAGTTTAAGGATAAACAAAACCACTCTGAAATAGGATTTTTTTTTTTAAATTTCAACTGCTTTACTGAAATATAATTTATACCCCTATACTTACCCATTGTAAGTGTATAGTTTATTGATTTTTTTAGTTAGTTTATTCCATTGTACAACCATCAGAACAATGATATAATTTTAAGCCAGGAGAATTTTTTTTTTCAGTTGGAAATATTTTTAATTTTTTGCTGTTATGAAACAAAGTTCTACTTAAACAGTGGTTATCGTAACAGCTTAGGCATGCTTTAGAAATATGCCTATTTTTCTCTTCTTGAAATATCAGTAATCCTAAAAAAAAAACAACCAGTATTTATCAGCAACTAGTTTTTGAAACTAAAGCCACCTTTTTTCCTCTGTCTTTATTGCCATATTTTCTCCTTGCCAAGTTATGAGGAAGAAACACACATTTCCCCCTCTTTTCCATATAACTTCTCCATTGGCAGACTGCCACACCGGCAGCAGCGGGCAAACTCTAGATCTGAATTGGTTCTTCTGTGTTTCTACGGCTAGTTCAGGACAGCCCCAGGGAAGGTTCCCACCCCCCATTCCAGGTCCCCTTGGGAAGAGCAGAATATAATTTATCTTTCCCACTTCTCAAGAAATGAAAAAAAAAAAAATTCAATACACTAAAGTAGGCCCGCACAGCACCGGACTATCAGGTAAACCAATTTTGCTGCTACTCCACCATCTTCTGTAGCCCGGCCTTAGAGGCTTGAGGTAAGTTACCATCCAACTAACAATGGCTCCTAATATTTGTTTCTATATAAATCCTCTACGTTACTTCAGTGGCACCTCTAGGAATTGGCACGTGTGCTTTCATTTTCAAATTTCCAGTCTCAACTGAAGAAGAATAATGGAATACTATAGACTTTTCATATGAGTGAAAAGATAATATTAGAATAATTCATTTTGGACACATGCCATTAATATATACAATTTGCAACCAATATCCCTTACTTTATTTTTTTATTTTTTTCCCCCGATATCCCTTACCTTAAAAAAAAGGAAAGCTTAGAAGACTTTTGTTGGAAGGTTTATAGATATCACAAATAAAATATATGTTACATATATTTTATAATCAGTCATAATGCTCAAATCTCACTGTTTGGAGTATTTAGAAAAAAAAAAATCAATGCTTCTGGGAAAGTGTTACATATACCTGGGCACTCGTGGTCACAATTAATCATGCATCAAACACAGAGTAACCGGTTTATTATCCAAACACTTACAGGTGTGAAAGGAGGTGCTGCTAAAAGCTACACCAGGATCACAGGTAAAGCCAAAACTATCCCAGACACACTGGGTCACATGATCACTCTAGTTATATGTCGATGCAAAAAAACATTTAAGATCAATGGACTTAGCTACAATTCCCAATTCTTTGGGATCTATAGTGAAGTCTCTACAATAGTTATTCTCAAACTTCTTTGGAAGGCTGTAGCCACCAGTACGGGAGAAGCTAAAAGGGATCCCTTTAAATCTCATCCCTTAAACTCTGATATTTTACCTTTATATCATTAACACCCTTATCTTTATATTTATATGCCAATGAACTATGGATGTGAATGAACTATACTGAGTATAGGAAAACATTTTAATTTTTTGATAAATTTAATTTATCAAATGAAACTTATGAAAATCACCCAATTGTAGAAATTATTTTTCACCCAATTGTAAAGGTTTGAAAACAACATCCAGTTCAAGGGAAGACATGTTCATTTCCCAACTGGGTCATTTAATTGTTTAAGAAATATATTGCCAAAAACCACTGGCACTATAAAATGCCAACGACAATTTTGAGACTCAGAGTGTGCACTTAAATTAGAAATCCAAGATAGAAAAAGAATGACCCTGGTGGTGCTCCCCACAACTATTTATACCATTTGGATAGTCCTAGAATTTGAGTAGCACTTCAATTTCTTTTAAGGTCTCCTCACACTAAAAATGCCATAATTAACATTCTCAGCAGCATTTATGTCTATGAACGTTAAAACCCAAATCAAAGTAAAAAATTAAAAACAGCTGGAATTTATAAACCAAAAGATTTTCTCCTCTGGTAAAGAGATTATAATGAAGTGTGGCACAATTTTATGAACTTATTAGTCTGACTAAATGAATTTACATTCTGCAGCACTTCAATAACTTTGTAAGTTGGAGCACTGCCCAAAAATGAAATGGGGATTTTTTTCTTGTTGCTTTTTATGCAGAAGTCAAAATGATTTACATTTAAAAATTAAATTACAGAATAAAATACATGGCATTAAGAAATCAAGTCAAGAATACTAATGTATAAAGTTGAAACATGATACAGAGTTTCCGTGTACAGAGTTGAGTAACCGTGATATGCTTCTTTTGTGAAGCTAAAATGGTTACAATGGGTGAATAATAACCATGTGAGTTTCCCTCTCAAGGAACAAGGAAAAAACACGCTAAAACTATTTCTGAATGAACTTCCAAAATGATCAGCATCATTCATTTAGACACTCTGATATTAAGATGATACCAGCTTCACTATGGATTCTGACAGCTTGTTCCAGTTACATTAGAAGATCTCAAGCAGACTCCACAATGAGCATAGTGCCCAACGTGAGGTGAGGCTCCATCCCACCACCCTGAGGTCATGACCTTGGGTGAAATCAAGAGTCGGGGCTAAACCAACTGAGCCACCCACGTGCCCCTCCACTAGTATTTAGAGCAAACCTTCTGAGGACACCATCAAATATTTTTCCTTTTCCCTAACCGATCACTACAATATCTGCTTGTACTATTTTGTATTTTTATTTAAAATTACCCACTGCTATTTGCAAAAGTCTCTATTTTCAGGCATGGCCACTTGGCACGTTTGGTATCTGAATCTAGAGGAGAGATGAGGTAACATGCAGCCACTTGAGAAGTGCCTTAACAGGAAAGACTACGTATGCAGTCACACATGGAAATAAAGGACGTTCAAATTTATCTTTGATATCTGTTTCCTAAAGCCAGAACAATGTTCTCCCTCAGCTGAAATTCACCACTGGGCTGATCCTGTATGTCAAAAATGACTTGAGTTTCTTAATGTCATCTGTAAGAATGTGAGAAATTTGAGCAAATCACTATGACCAACACCCTTAACAAAAAGAGTCATTTTGGCAGACAAAGGAGAGGTCAGAGAAACCAACACAGAAAAGGAACTGAAGTAAGCTATCAAAAGTGTGAGAACAATTTAAAAATAGTAATAGATATAAATTGCATCAAAAGACCATCATTAAGCGTTGAATTACAGTGTACTGCAGAGACCCAATTCAAAGGATAATAATCTTCCATTTTCTCCTACAGTTAAATTTTTAAATATTGTATTTCCCAAGATCTGATACAAGACAGACCTTCAACAACTACCTATGACTTTGAGGAGACTCTGGCAATCCGGGTTTATAGTTCATTCATTCATTCCCCTACCGTTTACTGGGCACCGTGTTACTTGCAGGAATAAAAGACTAAACAAGGCATGGTCCCTGCTCTTAGCAGCCCAGTAGGAAGACATAAACAGGCCATTTTAATAGAGCTTGTTAAGACCTGTGGTGGGGCAAGCTCAGGTGTCACGGGACACACAGGAGTCAAGGAAGCTTCCCAGAGGCAGCCACTTGGAAAATGAGAACCGAAGCTCTAGGGGGAGCTGGCTGGCAGAGCGCAGAGAGAGGGAGGAGGAAAGAGTGAGCGATCAAACAGGGAACTGGGTGTCCAAAGCCCGCGGGTGGGACGGGCAGCCAGACAGACACAGGGGAGGGACAGATACTTTTGTAAGCGAAGTGCAGCTGGAGAACAGGTTCTGAGGCTTGACTGGGAAGCCATAAAGCTAGAGTGGCAGGCAGCTTCCAGAGCTCAGACGGAATGCTGAGGAGCCCTGAAACAGGAACCGAGGAGGAGTGAAGGGGGGGGAGGGGTAGACTCACTTGCTCTGTCATGTGCTCGCCAGCGCCACCCTCGCTGCGCACAGGGATTCAAAGTGGGGACTCTGCAACCCTACTGTTGAGGGTCTTCTAATGAAGGCCAGGCTTGCAGATGGCAAGGTGCATCGTGTCAACATGGTTCAGGACCCGTAGTGTCCGCAGGCCTTATGCCAGGCACAGAGTTTGTGGTTTAGCCAGGCTCCTGT
Source organism: Procyon lotor (assembly GCA_028646535.1). Classification (NCBI taxonomy): domain Eukaryota; kingdom Metazoa; phylum Chordata; class Mammalia; order Carnivora; family Procyonidae; genus Procyon; species Procyon lotor. Next base: position 105,688,449 of record CM053604.1, on the reverse strand, counting down.
GTTCCCCTTTCCCTGGTTGCTTACCCTCCAGGGCATCCGGGTCTGCCTCTAGTTTAGACTACTGAGAGTGATGCCACAGGGAAGGGGGAATGTGGAGAGTCCTTTGCACTCTCCAAGTTCTTAATCTGTGACAAGTACGAGGACAACTACAAAGGTACAGAGGACATGCACTTGGCTAGCTGTCACAAGCACCAGAAGGCACAGTTCTTAACACCTGCTAAGAGATCCCATACACCTGGCTGTCAGAAGCTGCATGGGGCCCAGTTATCTCAGTACATTTTATCACTTTTTTTTTTTTTTAAATATATAGGGGAGATAAAACAGGCAAAAACTGAAGCGTGTGAAGATACTCTCCATTGTTTGGGAGAATGTAGGACCTTTCAAAGTTCTGTGGACAGATGTTCAAGTACCCCCTGCTCCATGATCAAACCCTAGAAGCTCCGGAGATACTGTACGTGAGATCTGGTCTTGTCTCATGGGGATGGTGTTTAATTAGTACACAAAGTGCAGTCTGATGGCCAGAGCCCTGCGTGAGGTCCCGCACGGGCGTGTGCATGTGTAGGCATGTGTGAGAGGAGGAGGCAAACAACAGTTAAAGCAGAAGGGAACTGAGGTCAGTATTTGAAATTGCCTGGTAGCCACATTAAAAAGTAAAAATAAACAGGTGAAATTAACTTTAGTGCTTAGCCCAATTTCACCAAGATGTTGATTCAATATACAGTCTGTATAAAAATTATGAAAGGTATTTCATATCCTTTTCCTACTAAGTTTTCAAAATCTGGTATGTATTTTATATTTACAACACATCTCAATTAGGACAAGCCACATTTCCAGTGTTCAGAAACCACGTGGGGCTGGTGTCTACCATACTGCATAGTGCAAGTTCCGAGTACTTTTACTAAACCTTCCATCTGCAATAAACCATAAGCCCATCGGAATATAGAGACGTTTTTCTCATGGTACAAGTAGCTAGCCTAGGATTAGGGGGAGGCTCTCCCTGCCAGCAGATCGCTGGGCTCTTGCCAAACTGCCCTGGGGCACTGGAAACGCAGTGACAGTGGCTGGCTCAGGGGTGAGGTGATTGCACACAGGTGGTCGACTTAAGTAAAATCTACCAAACTCCCTCTTAGAGGAGCGGAGCCATTCTGGGTGTAAATCCTGTTAAGCTCTGTTTTCCTAAACAACTTTTCCATTCACTTCTCTTATTTATGACTAGAGGTCTGGGTACAGCTTTTGACATGTCAATCTTAACTTAAAATGCTTTTGAAAGACTCAAGGTCTGGGACAAAGGTCTGGCTCTTCTTTGTTGCAGGGAGCCTCTGGAAAGCAAGTCTTCGGCTTCCTTTACCTCACCTATACAATGGGGAAAAATTCAAAAAAATAAAAATACAATTAAATGGGAAAGATTTCTAGATGCTAAGTGTTATGTCTGACAGAGTGGGGCCTTTGTCACTTCTCTCTCTTCCTCCTGGACTTACTGCTGAGAATGAAATGATGGGCCGCTCTGGAACTGTGAAGGGAGATAACCATTCCATGTCTTGCTTCCAAGTGCCTTTACAGAGATGAAATCCAACCTCCGAACCATGGTCTTTGAGGTCCTACAAGATCCGGTCTCGTCTCTGCGCCCTCACTCCCCCATTCCCCTCATTTCATCTCCCTCTTGCCCACTTCCCAGCCGCACTGGCCACCGTCTATTCCTCTTTCATTCTAGTTTCCCTCCTGCCCTGGAACCTTTGCGCTGTGCCCGGGACACATTTAGGGCTCTCATTTCCACTTCAAACTTCAAGTCCCACTTACCTCTCCAGGGAGCTTTGAGAGACCACACCGTCTAACAAAACCATTTTCCCGTGTCCCAGATACTCTGAGTATTCTTTGCCCCCCTTTATTTTACCGATTTGGTTATTTGTAATTGCCAATCTTCCCCACGAAGCTGTATTGTTTCTGAGGGCGGTAGTTTGTTCTGCACCCCCGAGCCTAGAGCAGCATCTGGCACCCAGGAGATGCTCAAATTTTTCATCACTCCAGGAATAAATGAATGTCATTCAAATATAGATTTTTGTCAGTAACTACCAGGACAAAGCCTTTCATGGGCAGTTCTCTTTCATCATGAAAAGTACCTTTTCATTGACATTATGCTAAGTGACAAAAAGCTAGTCACGAAAAGACAAACACCTGATTCACGTACATGAGGCACCTACCGTAGTCAAATCCACAGAGACAGAAAGAAGAGCAGCGGCTACCGGGAGCAGGGCAGAGGGGGCAAAGGTGAGTCACGGTTTCATGGGTACTGAGTTTTAGCTGGGGATGAACGGAGGAGGACGGTGGTGACGGCTGCAGGACACTGGGAATGCACTTAGTGTCACTCAACAGTCCCCGGCAGCAGTTAGGATGTTAAATTTTATGTTTCTAAAAAGGTCACAATGATACAGATACCTATCAAACTAGCACAGAGTAAAAAGCATGATAATACCCCTTGCAAGTGAGGCTGGAAATACACTACTGGTCAAAATGTAAATTATTGTAACTTTTGGAAAGCAATCTGGCAATAACCTCTTAAAATCAAAATCTTCATGGGATTCAGAAATTTTAGTCTGGAAACTTATCAGGCGTAATAAATATAAGGACGTATACAGGAAAACTCTTCTTGGAAGCACTCTCCCTCCATGTGGGAAGAGCCCATAGCACATATATTTTTGTATTCCTGTGGGCCCTGCATTTACTGGACGAGTAAAGCAAACATCACAACACCAACTGGCTCTCATGTAATTCCCTGCTATGCTCAAAGGACAGATCTTTATTCGGTTCATTCTTGTTTTCTAAAATTTCACAGAAAACATTTTCTTATGTAAGCAGGGGAAAAGGCTACCTATTAAAAAGCTGGCCAAATGATGCAATTTAATCATCAAATCAACTATCCCCCAGGCTTAGAAGTTTTAAAGTCTATTACAGAGTACAGAGGACTAGTTCTTATGTATAAGAAACTAAGGCATATGAATGAATCACATTAAGCCTTAAACATTTTCCAAAACATACTGCAAATCAAAACTTTTACATCTACTCAGGGAGACAAAGTTAAGGCATAAAGGAAACACTATCAAAATGATCCTAACAAAAGTAGGAACATTAACTGGTTGCAATTACCATTTTAGGTAGAAGGATTTCTCCAGATTTTTTTTCTCCCTCTTTAAATAACATAGGTAGTTGGCTATAAAGGCATTTTTTAACTCTGGGAAAGATGGTCCCATGATAAATAGGATCTCAACTATCACAAATAAGCTGATGACTATTATGAAAACAACTCAGAGAAAAAAAGCTAATTTTCTTTCACTGAACTGCCCCAGTGATTCATTTTAAAAAGGATTTCCAGTATCCCCCAAGTTTCCATCCTGAGTTCTGTGTCAGACCAGACCTGCTTTCCTGGATTTCAAGGGTTCCATGGCACCTCCTGATACAAAGGAATAAGATGTGCCATGGGAAGACTCCTTTTTAGACTTTTTATTTTTTTTTTAAGATTTTATTTATTTATTTGACAGAGAGAGATCACAAGTAGGCAGAGAGGCAGGCAGAGAGAGGGGGAAGCAGGCTCCCTGCTGAGCAGAGAGCCCAATGTGGGGCTAGATCCCAGGACCCTGAGATCATGACCTGAGCCAAAGGCAGAGGCTTCAACCCACTGAGCCACCCAGGCGCCTAGCCTTTTTATTTCAACAAATACAGACTTCCTCATAGCAGGCCTCCTTTAAATGGGGGTACACTTGAGCGGCTCTCAATAGTGCCCATAACTGGCTCCCTGTGCCCTAAATAAGCCAAAGAAAATCTAAACAACATATTTGCAAATCAAAAATACGAAGCCATTCAAATGTCTTAGGAAGGTGTAGCACATTCAGAAGTCTTGGAAAGTGAATCATCTGTTGATTTTAACAACGCGCCAAGCATGAGTTTGGGACCAGTTTATTGAAGAAAAGTGCTGTATGATTACTGCTGTAATTTCTGTGGCAGGAAAGTTTCCTGTAGTTAGATCATTTACAACAGGCACTATGCAAAGTTATTAAAATGGGTAGGTTTGAGGGACAGTCATTTCTGTGAGAGAATGAGTTTATGTTACAGTGAGTTCTGGTTAATATGTACCAACAGGGTCAGCCGCATGTATAGGTGGAACTGGCCGTAAACTACTGACAAAATTACCAGCTTGACAGATGGAGCCTATAGTCTGAGCTGGAGACTTCTATTGACTTCCTTGGTTTAAAAGGCCAGTGACACAACGGCCATCTTCAGTGACCAGCACCCTCTTCATCTAACCTGTGTACTGGCTTCTAGAGGGTCAGCCATAGGTTTTGGGATGAGAGAGGTGGGCATCCCAGGTATTCCCAGGGAAAACCACTACAAGTTAAAAAAAATACATTTGTAGACACTGTAAATCAACGCCTGGTTAAAATTTTTAACCAATGGCACGCCTTCTCTCCACCCTCCTCCAATAACCCAGACCCCAAGGGCTAGCTTCTTTGTCAGGACAGTGTACAGCTGCAGACAGGTTCAGACTGAGTCCAAGCTTTGTCCTTTACTAGCTGTGTGAGCCTAAGTCACTCAGCGGCAAGTGTTTACTAGTCTGAAGACACGTGACAACATAAAGCTGCTATGATCACGATGGTACAGGAAGACAGGGAAGTGAGCTTTGCTGTGTATTTCTTCCTAGGTGCAAGCCCCCAGCATCTTAACTTAAGCTGCCGGCATATTTTGGTTTCTGTAGACTTGGTCTTGAAAGGAGAGAAACTGACTAATATATAGATACGTATTTTTTTAATCCATTATTGCTTTTCCTTCTCTTTCTTCTAAAGGTTTTTTTTAAAGAATACTTCCATATTAGGACCATGTGGGCAAAATTGTAGCAAGATTTTGTTTCAAGTTAGAATTTAATCTTTTTAGAAAAATTACAGTTCAGGACTTTTGATCTGTGCCCATACCTACTATCATGCAGTGAATCTCTTCTACAAAAGAGTATTAAATAGTATTATAGTTTTTAATGTCATCCATTACCCTATTTGATAATAGAACAGAGCTATTCTAACAATTGAAAAAGCTGCTTACCCCAGGTCTGCATCTGATTTTCAATGGTATTTATTCTTACCGGGATTCAAAGAAGCCCCTTACTGGTTTCAAAAACACATTTTATATTTAGTACCTGGTTGGGCATGGGGGAAGTGGTTAGACTCTGATATACAAAATTATTGTTCCTCTGACATTTTACATATTATTCCACCAAGTATCCACTTAGAGAGTTTTGCATAATCTGTGGTGTAGCTCCAGTCTGGCAAGTAAGAGGCAATGTGAACAGCTACCATTTCTTTAAGGACTGTAACAGGC
>CM053604.1:105652446-105682591 GCA_028646535.1 Procyon lotor | reverse complement strand
GGGTTGTGGACAATGGGGAGGGTATGTGCTATTAAGTGCTGTGAAATGTGTAAGCCCGAAGATTCACAGACATGTACCCTGGGGCAAATAATACATTCTATGTTAATAAAAATTAATAAAAAAAAAAAAACTAAAAAAAAAAAAAAGTCAGTGTTGAACAGAAGTCCAAGAAAAAAAAAAAAAAGCTGTAGAGATGGAAATCAGAGTAGTGACTGCCCCGTGGTATGTGGGGATTGGCTGGAAGGGGAATGATGGAAATGGTGTGTATCTGGATTTGATGGGTATGTGTCTTTATCCAACATATTGAATAAGACAGTAAACTTTTCTCATGTAAACACAAGGCCCCGAAGGGAGCAGACTGCCCGGCATTGAATACGCTCTTAGTAGAATTTTGAAGGGCTTGTAACTTAAGCAAGAATGGCGTGTATAAAACTGGAGCCTTAATATTTATGTATATAGAGCTTTCAGTAACAGTATGCGGTAGATGTCTTCAGGAAATTTTACAATATATTATTTTTTCAATGTATTATTTTTATTAGATATATCTTAGGAAAGCATATTGCTATTTCATCTAGGTTCCATTAATTTATTTTGTACTATGGATTGCAGACATCCGAGAATATCTGCTCTTACTTGGGTAAACTTCTGTATAAAGCTAGGACATTTATTAGTAAGTCATAAACATCCTTTCTGAAAGGGAGAAAATGACCCAGTGAGTAACAGAGTTAGAACGCCAGATGTTTGAGACCAGCTTAAGTCAGAGTGTAAAAACACTAGAATTATAATCTTCTGGATGAGTCTGCTGCTAAATGCCTTGCATTTATTTCTTCAGAACATTGGTTTTTTTTTTAATGAAAATGTTTTTCATGTTTGTTTCTTTTTAGTGACTTTTTTTGGAACTCAGTATATCTGTTAGTGGTATAGTAATAACATTGAAATTTTCAGGAGAGCTCTAATTTATTTCAAAGTTAGTCAAGTTTTAATTTCACAAATTATATGTAATTCATTAGGAAAAGATGGGAATGAATAATTTCTAAATGAATATGTGTCAGTTTCAGCAGAGAAAAATTCAACTACAGAATTCATAAAATTATGTATAAACTTTTGAAAACAAAATTCTGAAGATAAGGGAATTTATGTTTTTATATCTGTTTCTCAAGGCATTATTTTATGTTGTTTCATAATGAATTGTATTGGGAAACCTGAACTCATATTACCTGATACAGGGTAACTTTTCTAGAAACTCACACAGCATTTTTTAGACTCTAGTTTTACTGACCATTTAACAGGAGGTTTCTGTCAGGTGTCAAGCCTCACCAGAACTCTCTGCATTTGATGACAGGATTCTCTAGAATATTGTGTCAGCTAGGATGGAGGCTGAGGAGAGTCCAGTTAGAAGAGAAAAATAATCCGTGTTTCATCAGCAATATACATTTTTATGGCTTCTAGTGGGCCTAGTGAAGACTTAAAGTTCCAGTTTTCTAGATGCCCTTATTTAAATTATAGTTTTCAACACTTAATCCTTAGCAATACATTCCTTTTTGTTCATCAGTTTCTCCTTGCTTCAACAGTAAGAGGAAATACTTGATTAAAGTGGAAACAAGAGCTGGAATCTCAGTGTTGGGAGTTTTTTTTCCTGAAAGTAGTTTCCTTGAATTAAGGGGGGAAATGAACTATTTTCTTTGAGTCGGGCCCTCTCACTGTATCTCTTACTCCTCCTGATGATGCTGTTAGATATCGTCATTACCGTTTTTAAGTAAGAACACGGAAGTGGTTAATCCCAAAAGCTTCAGAGTTTTAAAACAAATGGCCGAGTTGGGATTCTAACCCATTTTGTTCACCGCAGAGCCCAGACATCTTCCCACATGTCACGTAATCTCTTGAAATTTAGAATCTGTTGAAGTCCATAAAAAAGCAAAAAAACTTTAAAATGATGGCCAGCTATGGCATGGACTCACTGTAGACGGGTCTTACCGTAGGGTTGACGGGCTACCTCACTGTCTGCATGTTAGAACCACTGTGCACGTTCATGTGACAAACATTTATGCACTATTTGCTTTGAGCTTTATCAAGAGGGCCGAAAAGGTAAAAGAGATAAAATCATTGTGCTTTAAATGTCATTCTAATACATTCCATTTTGGGGTGTGTGTGTGTGTGTGTGTGTGTGTGTGTGTGTGGTCTTTTATGAAATCCTTAGACTAAAATTCAGTATGTGCCCAGTCATAAAATTCCTGACTGTCCAGCTCATTAAATTTATTGCAAGATAACCTACTTCTTCCTAAATTTAGGCAGTTCTCTCTTGTCTCTGCTAGTTCACTCTTTTTTTTCCACTTTTTTTTTTTTTTTGGTCCTTTCTTTCATTCATATTCTTCCCACCTAACTTGAGGTTCTTGACTCTCTGGTCTTTCCTTTTCTCGTCTTAATCCCTTTGGTATATTCAGTCAACATAGGTTTGTGAACATCTCCCAAATCAACAAATTCAGCTTCAGTTCTCAATCAGGTTTTATCTGTTTGTTTGTCTCTAGGATCTGTCTATGCATAGATTTTACAGATGCCTAAGACACAACAAGATGAAAATTTAACTTTTCAGCCTCCCGTAAACTTGGCAGTTCTTTCCAACTTCTGCATTACTATTAATGATAAACACCATTTTTATTTCGCACTACGGTTTATAACCCTAAAGTCATTTGGATTTATCTCTTACCTTTATTCTTTTTGTAAAATCAGTCTCTAACTCTTAGTAACTCTTCCTTCAGAGTATCTCTTCCTTCCCTTCTCCTATTTAATCAGGTATTGATTTTCTGTCAATTGGCCGACTCTTTCCTATCCCTAAACTAACCATACTGCTGCTCAGCTGGTATTTCTCCAATGCTTATTTCTTTGTGCCTGTCTTTAATCAGAGCTTATCATAGCTCAGTAACAGTCTGACTTTGCTCTTAAATCAGATTCTACCTTAATCAACTACCAAATATTTATTGAAAGCCTGCCAGGCGCTGGGGAGAATACACAGATTTGTATAACACACAGTCCATGTGCTCAAGCAGTTTATGGTCTAGTTAGAGAATTAAAACATATGTGTGAAAACAACACTAACAGTACATGGTAGTGCTTAATGAGGACCAAGTGAGTGCTTCCTTATGGGTCTTAAGCTGAATCTTGGAGAATACTAAGTTACAGAGGCAGGGAGCAGAAATGTATTTGAGTCTGGGGGAATAGAATGATGGAGATTTTAAGGAGATGTAGGAAATATTTCGAGCTTAATGCACAGCTCTAAAATATTGCTGGGGGGCCTTGGTGCCTCAGTGGGTGAAGTGACAGACTCTTGTTTTCAGCTCAGATCATGATCACAGGGTCATTAGATTGAGCCCTTCATTGGGCTCTGCGTTCACCTCAGAGTCTGCTTGTCCCTGCTCCTCCCCCTCACCTGCTTGCTCACATGCTCCTTCTCTCACTCAAATAAATAAATTTAAAAAAAATAAAAAATAAGTATTGCTGAAGGTGAGTGCTGGTACAGGGCAGAGTGGATGGATAAGGTTGAAAAGTGGGGAGGGAACCAGAAAAGCTTTTACTTCTCTAGCTATCCAATTTCTAGCTTCTTTAGTATTCTTCCTAATGCATTTCTAAAGAATTCTAGTTCTCAGTTTTCTTTTATCCAAATGCCTATATTATCTTTACCACGTATTCTTACCCTCGATACCTTTCTCCTTCCTCTCCCACACACTTATGTATTAGATCCTGCCACATTCAGTCTATGCTGTGAAGTCCCAAGGGCAGAAAATGTGACCTGAAATGTCTTTGTATTCTTATAGTGGCTAAGAAGTTGGTGGCCACACAGTCCATGATCAATAAAAACTTATTTTATTGAAATTGCAGTGAAATAAATAGCAAACTTCTACCTTCTCTTCTCCTTCCTAGTGAACATTTCACATGCAAGCTATAAAATTATCTGAATTAAATAAGGAATCTTAAACAGACTATATAACCTATATTTTAAATTATTTCACTTTTATTTTGTTAATTTCCTAAATGCTACCATTTGTAATAAAATATACTGAAAATTTTTAGGTGTTGAGTGGCAGAGTTGCTGTTGAAAAAAATATGAATTTGTCTAGCTTTTCCTTAGTAGTATTGGATAACCAGGGTGAATTTCTTTCAGGCAAACATTGTAGGATAAAGTGGGCTTCGGGCTCATCTACTAAATCAATAGGCTTTTGCGTACTTATCACCTGGCCCCCTAAGAAACCGGAATCTATTGAGGAATTTTAATTGTTTATGCCTCCTTATTCCCATAATTGCAAATAGTGGAAAATTCATCATTTTAGATGGTGTTTTATGACTCTTCCTAAGGTATGTTCTAATCCCAATAATGTTTCATTTAATTTTTAGATAATATAATGATAGTGTTCCATAGATTAAACAGACAAAAGTATCAGTGAGTTTTGGTATCAATGAGGGTTTTTTTTGCATCAATAACAATCAATAATAATAATAATAATAGCTAACCCTTACTGATTGCTTATTCAACTAATGGTTGAGTAAGTAAATAAGCTAAGTGGTTGGCAGACATAGTTAGCTCTTTATAGATTATATTAATTCATTTAATACACACATACAACACACAAATCTATGTTATGTTATTACAATTATTTCATAATAGAATATTAAGATTATAGTATTGTTTCTAAACTGACTCTGAAACGTAATAAGGCTGTGTTTTAATTTAAATCTTATAGTTATGGGAGATTTTGTTCATTTCTAGTCTCAATGAGTAGAAAAAATATAAATAAACTTTAATCGATTTGTTTTGAAGAAGCTTATCTAACTTACTCGATCATTTCCTTTTCTAATTTCTATCATCAATTCTCTTTTTCATTTGTAGTAGTTCATGACATATTATGACTAGTTATTAAACAGAAACTGCAGGATGTCTGGGAATATTTTACAGTGATTGAGAAAGAATTACTCCGTGAATTGTCCATCTCTTCATATAACTTTTTAATGTGATGAATCTGGAAATCTTGTTTGAGATTTAGCATATGCATTCCAAAGAAAATGGTAGGTTTACATAATAATAAGAACTTAGAATTTACCTTTCAAAGCCTCAGCCACTCTGTTCTGACATATGTCCCAGGAGGTAGATGGTCAGCTTACCACTGCAATAACGTCATCCCAGAGGCCATCTGTTCTAGACTTATATAATGCATAGACTTTAACGGATTCCAACAGTAATCTCATCAGAAATTTGGTCTCACCTTCAGATACTATTTGCACGTATTTTCCTATTTGCTGGCATCTTTATTTCACTCTTCAGCATGTGATGGCAAAGGCCTCAAAGTCTTCAAAAATGTTTGTTGGGTCTGAAGTAAAGAAGCAGATGTTAAAAACCTCGGATTGATTGGAATCCACTCTGTGTATTCTTTTACATCAACACCGTGCTCTTTCCCCATGCACCCCCATCCCTCCCACCCCAGTCCAGATGAGGAGCCGAAATCCCTGCCACCGAGCCCTGTCCAGGAGTGCACTCCACCTCTCCACGTCTGAGCCACTTTCTTGTTGGTTGCACCTCGAGCTGGTTTCCATGAGGAAGTTTTCCTTTGATTATAGATTTTGTTTGCTGGGCTCTGGCATGCGAAATGCTTTCTGGTGACCTCTGTAGTCTTAAGTCACTCTAGTATTTTTTTAACTTATGGGTTCTCTACCTCAGTGGTTCTCGGGACTTTGGTGGCAGGATTCCTTGACACACTTAAAAATATTGAAGATCCCAAAAAGTCTTTGTGTGAGTTACTCCCATCTGTATTTTTTTATGTTAGAAATTAGAAGAGACACCACAATTATTTATTAATGTCTTTAAGAATAACAACCCATTACATGTTAACATAAATTATATACTTTTATGAAAAATAATTGTTTTTCTGAAAAAAAAAAACAGGAGAATGGCACTAGTGAGTTTTTGCAAAGTAAAGAGATTTTGCAAATCTCTTTACTGTCTGGTTTAATGGAAGACAGCTGTATTCTCATGTTGTTTTGTTTGAGGTATGTGAAGAAAATCTGGCTTTACACAGATAAATAGTTGAAAAAGGAGAAGAGTATTTTAAGAGCCTTTTCAGATAATTGTGGATACTTCTAGTTTCTGGAAAACCCCACTGTATGCCCATGAAAGAATGAGAATGAAAAGGGCAAATGGTATCATGATAATGGTATCATTATGACAATAATTTTGACCTCTTGGACTCTCTAAAATGGTCCTAGAAACCCTGCTTTACAGTTTCCTCTGTTCTAGCTCACTGAATGAAAGTTTAGAGTTCCATGCAAAGTTAAACACTAGTTGGGCACATGTATCTAGAATATATGAAGAACCTCTAGAACCCAATAATAAGATGACAGACAACTCTTTTAAAAATGAACAAAAAATGTGAATAGACATACACCAAAGAAGATACACAAATAGGTAATAATTCCATGAAAATATGTTTAGCACCATTAATCATTAAGGAAATGAAAGTCGAAGCCATAGGGAGATTCCACTTCAAACTCACTAGAATGGTTGTAATAAAAATATAAAATAAAACGTAATATTAAGTGTTAGGATGTGGAAAAATTCAGAGCCCTTACCCATTGGTAGTGGACGTGTAAAATGATATAGCTAGTTTGAAAAGCAATTTGGCAGTTTCTTAAAAAATTAAACTTACCAGGGTGCCTGGGTGGCTCAGTCAGTTATGTGTCCGACTCTTGATTTTAGCTCAGGTCATGATCTCAGAGTTCTGGGATCAAGTCCTGCATTGGGCTCCATGCTCAGTAGGGAATTCTCTACTGAGTAGATTCTCAGAGAGAATCTGCCTAAGATTCTCTCTCTTTCCCTCCACTTGCTCACATGCTCACTCGCTCTGTCTCTTAAATAAATAAATAAATCTTTTAAAAAGAAAATTAAACTTATTTTAAGACCCAGAAATTCCACTCCTAGGTATCTACCCAAGAAAAATGAAAATGCATACCCACCCAAAGATTTTTAAACAAATGTCCACATGGACATTTTTGAGCATAACAGTAATGTAGAAAGCCTCCCATGTCAATCATTTGGTGAAGGACTAAACAATGTGGTACATCCATATAATGGAATATTCTTCAATGATAAAGAACTGACTACTAGTACATCCCACAATATGGATGAGCTTCAAAAGTATTGTGCCAAGTGGCATACACTAGAAGCAAAATATTACATATTATTTTTCCATTTGTATGAAATATCCAGTAAGGCAAATCTAAAGAGACAGAACACAGGTTAATGGTTGATCAGAGTGAAGAAGATAAGTGCATGTGAGCATAATGCATCTTTTAGGGGTGATGGGAATGTTCTAAAACTGGACTGTGGTGATGATTCCACAAGTATGTAAAATAACTAATAATCACTGAATTGTACACTTAAAATGGGTGAGAAAATATATATTTCTATGTTTTAAAAAATGCACACTTGAAAAATAAGACAAGGGAAATACATCAAAATATTAATCGAAACAAAACAAGAAAACCATGAAACTAATATTGAACTCTTGTTACCTATGAAAAAGTGAGTGGCTATATCCTGGAGCCTTTTAGATACCTTAGAATATAGCACTTCCCAGGATTCTGCACAGTCCTGCATCATTTGTATGATGGACCATTCAACCATTACATATTTTTTTGCTTGAGTATGTCTTTGGGGAACACTCTGGAAGTATTATTTTGTCTTTGTCATTCTATTTTTTATGTTTATCTCCAATGGTATCCGTGCACTCTTGTTACTAAAACCTTCTCTTTCATTTTTTCTCATTAAGATAATGCTTATCCATTATAACATTTACTCTTGTTTTTGTACTTAAGTTTGTCGCAAATTCATAGTCATAACACCCTCCAGACAATGGCTCCAAGTGTCTTAAAAAGTTAAGATCAAATGTTGGTCACTTTCTCTTTTGTACTGCTCTGCTGGAGTTATAGGGTACTCCTGAAAAAATTAAAACAAGACAACAACACTATCTGACTGAGTCAACCTCCCAGCAAGTAAAAGGTATATCCATGCAGTAGATTTGCCCTGGTTTTAGGTGGCTTTTCATTGTCCTTTATATTCAAAGGTACCATTGTTGAAGTTTCCTACCAGTGGCAACAGATGTTCATTACAAGGGCTACCATTCGTTACATACACATTCTGTCTGCCCCTTTTGATATACAGTTCTTCTCCATATCTGTCTTCTCCATTTATAGCTCCAAGTTTCTTGAGTAGTTGATAACGGCAAGCACTCATTCCCAGTGAAAGAGTGAAAACCTGTAGAGTAGCCTGGGTCACAGGGCCATGACCCACATGTGGTGTCAGAGGCAAGTAGATAAAAGGAAAGAAAGGTTGGCTAGTGGCAAGTATATCAGCATGGGTCATCAGAAAGAAAAGGTGGAAAGAGGCAGAAACTCTGTTTGCGATAGTCAAGTCACAGTATGAGAATGGATCTGCCCCAGGAAGACATCAGTAGGGACAGTCACATCATTCAAGCAAGTTCCATATAATCCGTTGCACTAATGACCTCTGACAAGGAGAAATTCAGGAAGATATGACTGCCCCTGTCCCCAGGTTGAAAATCTCTAAGGGTGTCAAGGTTGGACCCCTGGGACCTTGACACGTTTATCCCGTGCATGTCCTAGGAGCAGTCCATGATTTCTCTTCTAAGGTAGAAGCGCGTTCCTTGGGCAGATTTCTGCCATTGGGTTAAATCTAGCAGGGGAAATCACAGGAGCTTCCTAGGGTGAGTTTTTCTCAGGGAGAGACTTAATTACTTCCCAGAGCTATAAGGGAGATTCTGATCACTGGGAACCCACTGCAGTCATGCAAATAAATGCTTTGCCCCAAATCAGGTTGGCTTATCTATACTTATCCCAGTTAAATGTATTTAAAGTTCTTATGTGATTCGTATTGCCTTTTCTAGCTGTCTTGCCACTTTTTGCTCTTGGTATGGTTTAGGCATGCAGCTTTAGTTCAACTTTGGCTCATCTCCAGTTCTGTGGCAGTAGTTTTGAGCAAATATGGCTTTGGTAATAAGACTCTGGGCACCATCTGGGACTTAGCTTCTTGTAAGCCTGATCTGTAATTTGATGCTTTTAAAGAATTTGCCTATGATTATGAGCATGAGCTAAGTAACAGGTCCAAATAGCAGAATGGTTTACATTCAGGGTATATAAGCTCTTTATTAGGAGGACCGTGTATGATAGTCTTTGTTCCTACAGAGGATCTAAGCATATAGTAGGTCCTCATTATACTCCAGAACCAGTGGGAAACTGTATTTTTTTTTTTTTATATCCAGATGCCTGGGTCCCGTGTCCAGTGATTCTGATTTGGTAAATTGAGGCAGGGGCCGAATCTGGGTATCTGTATTTTTGAAAAGTCTCCAGTAAGGTTCTGATGCCTAGCCAGGGTCAAAAACCACAATGTGTATGTGTGGCCCTCAGGATGGAGCCTACAGTCTGTATGCTTAGGTTCAAGTCCTGGCTTCTCACTTCCTGTCTCTATACACTTAGATAAGCCTCAGCATTCTCATATGTAAAATGGAGATAAAAAGAGTATTTCATAGGGTTGTTGTCCCAGTTAAATGAATTATGGTAATTGACCAGGTAATTGACCAGGAAACAAGACCAGTCTTGTTTGACTATTTGTCTGGATCAGGGGCCAGATCTAGCCCACCAACTGTTTTTATATGGTCTTTGAGGTAAGAATGGATGGGAAAAATCAAAAGGAAAATAATAGTTTATTATATGTGGGGGGAAAAATACATGAAATTTACATTTCAGTGTCCACAAATAAAGTTTTATTGAAATAAGGACATACTCATTCATTTACATATCTTCTGTGGTTGCATTCACACTACAGTGGTATAGTTGTGTAGTTGTAACAAACTGTATGTCCCACAAAGCCTAAAATATTTACAGTTTGGCCCATGTACAGAAAACTTGTTTACCCTGGCTCTAGATAGATCCTTGCAGTACTCAGAGCTTGGCAGGGTAATCATACCTTCTCTCAAATAGGATATGGAGTGAGGAAACCTTTTTGCTTTGATATTTTTGTTCTTGATGCCCAGTGTTACTTACCAGGGTATTGGAAAGAAGCGTAAATTTAATGGCTATTTTAATCCTGATGCTACCATTGCATCTCTTTGGTCATGTGTGGCATTACTGTAATTCAAGTTAATAAATGACCTCCACTTTCTCCATGTTGTTTATCCACAACATTTGCTTCCTCCCAAGGAAGGCCTGGATCAGCTTCCGTAAGCTTGCTGAGTACAGTCTCCACCAGCATACAGCAAGCAGTTCATGGCTAAACGCCTCAAGGGCATTTAATAACATTTGCAGCTTAGTGAACTGGAATGGTTTTCCAGAGAGCTGCGAGTCGATTTGAATGTTTTTCCCAATACTCTGTGAAACACCAGAGGCATAAAGCAATGAATCCCAAGGACATGAGGGTAACGAAAATCAGGGACATGCCTCTGTTCTGGATGCCCTGTTTTCCTTCTCGCACCCTGAACAGCGTTTATATGATCTGTCCTGATGCCAGTTTCCAGGATTTGTTGGGATTCGTAGACGTTGAAGTATAAATTCAAATACAGAAGGCCAGATTCCTCCGGAGAGCAGCGCTGTGTGTGCTCCTCACTCCCAGCCCCCTCAGGTTACTGAAAGCGGCCCGCGGCTGCCGCCCCCACACCTGGGTGCTCTTGTCCCCCGGAGGGTCTTCCGCTGATTTCCCCCAGACTGAAATCCAACTTGCCGAGGTGTTTCATTTGGCCCGTACAATTTTTTCTTTTTGAATTTGCGAAGGAGTTGCCAGCACTTAGCCATCGGGAGGTTGCACGCAAAACCTGGACGCCCAGCTTCTCCTGAAGCAGTGGAAGATCCGGCACGGCCGCCCCTGCCGGCGTTCCCCATGCCAGCATTTGGCAAGCCCCGCGGAGCAGCTGGAGCAGCTGCTCGCGTCCTGAGCCAGGGCCTGCGGTCTCCTGCTGCTGCACGGGGCGCAGCGTCGCGCGGCCCCAGCCGCGTCGCAGCCTCCCGGCCCCCCTCTGCCTGGCCGGGCTCGGGCTAGGGCAGCTCCTAGGCAGTGCTATCTCATCCCCACCTCCCGCATCTGCCCTTCCCCGCGATTTTCAGCTGTCCACCCCAAACGCTAAATGGTCACAAAGCCAAATGCGTTCATGATGACCTAGCCTGTGACTTTGGGAAATCTTTGTTTTGTCTTACTTCGTTCCTAGGGTTGAAAAACAACTCAGATTATAGAAAGTGGGTACATGGTTATTATTCTGTAGTTTTCAGGGTGTGTGTGTGTGTGTGTGTGTGTGTGTGTTTTAAAGCAGAGCGTAATAAAAACAGCCCAGACAGGATAGTGGGCTGACACCCGGGGCATCTTTCTTGGTTCAGGGCTCAACTTCATAATCCACATTAAAAATGAAGCTCCTTACATACCAATCCTGCTAAGCACTGTACTTCACACCTTAAATATGAGAAAACCCCCCCTCCTTTACAGTCATCTAGCCAATCACACAGATTATATTTTCACAGATGTACAGATGAAGAAACTGACCCCTAGGGGGTAAAGTAACCTGCTCCCCACTCACACAGCTAGGGACTAGATGAGTTTGATTTCAAACCAGCTCTTCTGATTTAAAGTCTAGCATCTTCCGTTACCTCCATGACCTTGGTTAACCCCTGGGTGGGGATGAACTCTTTTCCTCCAGCTCTAAAATTTTATTGTTTTCTAAAGTAAACAAAAGACTATCGTCCACTATAAGAAACAAAATTCTCAATTCAGGGACCAAAGGTAGTGTTCAGACTTTCAGGAGAAGCATTTGTACCAGTTCCCCCTGCCTTTTTAGAGTTCAGGCAAGAATAAGAGGTGTGTGTGTTAAGTGGAAAAGTACTCCACAGACAGCCGCAGCGACTGCAGTTTCATGGCATATTCATTCTATGGTTTTACTGGATGAAACAGAATCAGATTACAGAGATCTCATTTGCAAAAGTTCTGAGGAACCTCGCACGCCCTACTGAAGAAGACTTTATTTTAACTTTAATCAGAATTCAGTTTAAATAATTTAGAATGTTTTTAGGCGGAATGGCTGGCTGAGATGTAATGTCTTTGTTTCTTAAGCGATTAGATTGTATTGACTTAAAGGTTGAGTACATGTGAAAGACCGTATCCTTCGGAAATGCTGCCTAATAGTACTCAGCTTTAATTTCCTATGAGATAAACATACTCAGTTCAGAACACTAGAAATATTAAAACAGAAAACTGATTCTTTAGTAAGTTATCACATAACTCCAAACCTACCTAAGCATTCTGTCACTTTCAGGGGTCAGTTTCTCACCTTTTGTTTGACATTTCCTAGACTTTGGAACCATGGCTATTGATTTCTGTTTTTCCTCGGGTTTGGTGATTGTCTTTACTAATATTTTTTGCTACCTTTATTATACTGATTTTAAAATTAATTCCATGACTTCATTGAATTTTACCATACGGTTATTCAGCTGATCCGTTCTGAGTCCCGTGTGGAAGGCACTGAGTGTGCTCTGGGACCCAGTTATGGCAGATGTAGCCCCAGGTGCGCAGGTGTGGTCTCGTGGCAAAGAAAGCAGGCGGGAAGGTCTCCTGACCTTTCCTCTCCTCAGCGTGGAGAAATTGCATTTCTCTTTTGAGATCCAGATAAAGATGACCTCTTCATCAAGCCTCTCTAATACCAGTGGCTATCTCTCCTCCTTCCTTCATTAATTTCCTTCTCCTCTGTGATCTCATAACACCTTTCCCCCCAGATTTATTGAGGTATAATTGACAAATAAAATTATAATATACCAAACATATACGATGTGATGATTTGATATACATATACCTTGTGAAAGAATACCCACCATCAAATTAACAAATACATTACCTCACATATTTTTTTTTTTCTTTTGGTGAGAACACTTAAGTTCTACTCTCTTAGCAAATTTCATTTATACAATATGGTATTATCACCTTTGGTCACCATGTTATATATTAGGTCCTTAGATCTTATTCATTTTTATAACTGAAACGTTGTGCCCTTTTATCAGCTCTTCCCTATTTTTCCACCTCCTAGCCTCTGGCAGTTACCATTCTACTCTGTTTCTAGGAGTTTGGTATTTTTCTTTTTTAAAGATTCCACATACAAGCAATACCATGCAGTATTCATCTTTCTCTGTCTGGCTTATTTTCCTTTGCATAATTCCCAACAGTTTCATCCATGTTGTAGCAAGGAGACTTTTTTAAGGGTGAATAATATTACATTGTGTGTGTGTGTGTGTGTGTGTGTGTGTGTGTGTGTGTGTATCACATTTTCTTTATCCATTCATCTATCAGCAGTCACTTAGGTTGTTTCTGTACCTTGGTTCGTGAATAACGCTGCAATCAACATGGAAGTACAGATAACTCTTGGAGATAATGCTCTTAATTCCTTTGGATATATACCCAGAAATGGGATTGCTAGATCACATGGTAGTTTTATTTTTAATCTCTTGAATAACTGTTTTCCATAGTGACTTTTACCAATTTACAGTCCCGCCAAGAGTGCGCAAGGGTTTCATTTTTTCCACATCCTCACCAACACTTGTTATTTCTTGTTGTTTTAGTAACAGCCATCCTAACAGGCATGAAGCTCACAACACTTTTTATACTTGTAAATAGTTCTGTGAACAACTTTGTAAGCTTCTTTTCTTATACCTGTCGTATGTCAATAAGCACAATGTCTGTCACACAGTCGGTGAGTATAAAAGGACAGAAGCTGAAGCCATATACTTAGAAAATACTTTTGTTTTATCACAAGTCAGTTTGTATCATAAAACTAAACTTTGGTTAAATGAGACTTCATTATTCAAAATCTTGATGCAGACCACTAAAAATCTCCAAAATGTGCTTTTTGTTTAAATTTTCACTTCATTCAAATGAACTTCTCATTCACTTTTGGATATTTTCTTGGCCCCCTGTGTATATTTGTTTTCTTATATGATGATATAGTAACTATTGACTCCTCTGGTGCAAGACCTTAAATGTTAACTCCTACAACTCTGCCAGCCAGGGCATTGAGAAGTTTGGGAGGAAACTGCCATTAGCACAGGCAGGTGCACCAGCTGAGAAGACAGCGCCTCCCTGCCCCAGGCAGGAGCCTGTTTGTAAACCAGAAGACTGCACTCTTTACTTCTGAGAATCGTATAAATGCATATTTGACACTTACCATGTGATACACATCATGGGGCTCTATTGATGCGTAAGACGTGCTCCCTCCCTTGAAAGTATTCTGATGTAGGTATGAAAAAATGGCTCACAAACACCCACCCTTCACATAGGGAAGAAAGCAATAATTGCTAGTGAGAATTGGCCAGAGCGATAAGAACACCATGAAATAGGAGTAATTGTAATAGTGTATGGTATTCTTACAAATCTTAATTAAAATAATGCAACACTGTGGGGCCCAGCTCATAATAGTTCTTAGCTAATATAAGTTAGATCCCTGAGGTTCAAATAAAGTGTGAGAGTGTTTTAAAGAGAGAAGATGTATGTGTCCAATGTCAGTTAAGTTTTCAGAGAGCGTTGAGGTTTAGTCAAGACCTTAGACACATGTAGAAAGGATGTGAACGTGTTCTGACCTTGGTCTAAAAAGGGAGAAAAGAGTGGGCTGATGATAATGTCCAAAGCCTCCGTTACATAAGAATTTACACAAATTCTGTTAATTGGTGCTTGATTATCTTTATGGGTAAGAAAATTTAAGTCTCCCCCCGCCCCCCAGAGAATTAAATCAGTCTAGCTATATATGCACTGCGGGTATCTGATGAATGCCATCCACCTTATTCTGACAGATGGAATTCAGAGCTGGGAAAAACTAGGCTATTTTTGGCCTACAAGCTGTATTATGTTTATCACCATCCTGCTTCATACAGGCATATTATCTCACGTTACTTGATCTTAGGTGTTAACCACAGAGTACCTCTTTCTTTAATACTCTTCCAGGGAAGCTGCCGCTTCTCCATTATAATAATCTCTGATTTCTCTTTGACTTACAGTATGACTTCTAGACTTTCTCCCAACATGTTTTTATCAATTTTATAATTGCAACATAAAGATAAATACATAAACAAGTAGCCCCTTAAAAACTTGTAGGAGTGAGCATGGAAAATGGGGAGGGGGTCAAAACATATTTCTGCATTTTTTTAAATCTTGGAATACCTAGTGAAAATTTCCTAGTGAAAAAAAAAATTTTTGCATAACACAGCTTCAAGATTGTAATGTGATTGCTTTTTAACTTTCAGCAGTGTTACAGCTCTTTAAGATGTAGATGTCTATACACATATATACATGGTCTTATAATTTCGTTTGGTTTTTTCTCTCCTGGAGTACTTTCTTTGGAAGTATTTTCAAAAAAGTAATTTCTGTTATCTTTGCCTTTCTCACCAAAGGCCATAGTGACTACTTCTGAATTCTTTTAACTAATTTGCAATTCTAAGACTCTTGTGTGAGATAAGGACAGTGATTACAGCTCCCTCTCCTGTCTTTAGCAATTTGCTCTTAGTTTGGCTTTGCCAATTACACTGTGTATTTCCGTAGGCCACAGGGTAAGGCTACATTGCCCTATTTACTGCCTGCTTATTCTAAAGATGACTTTGTATCTTTCCCTCAATCATTCCTCTTTGCAGGACCATAGAGCAAAGGGATAGAGCACAGAGACAGTGCAGACAATCCCATCTCTATATTTTACAGTTAAGAGAAGGGATTTAGGAAGGCTACAGCTCGACCAGGATGACCAGCTAGTTAAGGATTTATAAAGCATACTGAAGCACTTATATATAAAATTATTTAACTTATTAAAGTAATAATTTATTGGCTTTGTGGCTAGAAAAAGCTTAAAAACCACAACATGAAAAAAAAAACAAAACCAAAAAAACCCACAGTATGATTGCTTTACATTTGCAGTGTCTCAGGATTTCTTCATTCGCACAGCATGGTGCTGGATTTAAAACATATCTTAGGACAAATAGGAATAAAGTCAAAGAGTCGAAGGGCACTGCCATTCCCGGCCATAGTCCATGCATGTGGCTGGTATGAGGCCTCGGGGATCACGTAGCCGATGACAGGGCGTAGGAGTAAGAATCCAGGCAGACAGTTGGCATGAAGTCTTACCCATGGTTTGCAGAGCTTAAACCATGCGGTAGAGCAGAGTGACAAAGGGTCGGGGCAACTAGGGACACAGCAGCAGTGCCAGGCAGGTACCTGGGAAGGCGGCTTGGATGGGGGACCAAGACCAAGGCCCAACCCTACCTCAAATCCCAGATCTTTTTCTCTCTGTAGGAGTGTGTATAAGGAACACCGGCAAGTGGGGAAGCAAATTCCCTTGTGCTAGTGCAGTGGGCTTGGATCTAGACCCCACGAGAGAGGATATTAGAAACTCAGTTCAACATCACACCAAAGCAGGCCTCTGCCCACGTTCAGTCTCTAGTCACAAAAAGGGGTTATCCTCTAGAAGCTGCCCCTTCAAGGAGAAGAGGACACTGCACAGAAGTGCTGACTTACGACCTGGGGCCCAGTAGGGAGATTTCAGCCTGGGAAACTCTCGTGCAGTGAGAGCACATTATGCAGCAGTGCAGCTCTGAGCAAGCGCAGGAATGGGGCATTCGGCATCACGAATGGGGAATTGGAGTAGAGAAGGGCTGGGATGTTCTGTGAACTTCTGACCCAAAGCAGTATCAGCCCCGGACCTGTGGCTTGACGAGGCCTGAAGAAGGGAGGCTTGAAAGAGCAGGAGAAGGCCCAGACCAGTAAGGGCTGGGAACAACCATCCCAGGCCTGTTGAGATTGTCCAAATGAGCTAAAAAATCATCTGGCCATTTTCCAGTTACAGTGGCCACTAAGGTGAATGTGTCTCTCTGATTTAGAAGTGACCCCAGTGATCGTTAGGCAATCAATTTGTAAATCTGTGTACTTTCTTAATGGTCTAGTAATGCAAGTTTCACACATTCCTTGCGACATACTCTTGCCTTTTGAGAGAGGGAAAAACAGCACAGGACAGTTGCAAATAAGCTAAATGCTTATTTCTCTATGTGTCTCATCCCTTCTGTATAAAAGAAGATGACATATGAACGAAATGATGACAAGAATTAGGGAAAGAAAATACATCTTTGTAGAATAAGTAGTGATGGGGCAAACTAGAAAGGCCTGGTGGATGAAACCAGACCTGCTCACCTATATGGGACAATAACGGGAGCATGGACACTCGTACCGGAAGAACAGAGTTCAGAGGGCAGAGCACAGAAGCCTCTGTGGTCTGGACAGGGAATCATGAGAGTCTCTGAGCGCAAGAGGAGCCAGGTGGGCTTTCGAGAAACAAGTGTCAGAGCCTCAGTCTGGGAGCTGGACTTCAGAGAGAGCCAAGGTGTTAGCAGCTTTGTCCTATAAGAATTTGGCGGGGGGGGTGCTACTATGCAAGCTACAGAACAGACAATGGGACACAGGGGAATGAGGCACAAGCCCAGTTAATGGAAAGTGAACCCAGAATACAAGCATAATGAGAGATTATATTGGACTTACAGGTTTAGAATAGAGGGACTTGTTCCTTCCTGCTCAAAGTCAAGATTGTTCTCAATAGGACTACCCTAAGGGAGAGGTACTATTACTCTCCCCATTTTATAGATGGGGATATGAAGACTTCATGAGGCTGGCTAATCAGCTCTCACAGTCAGGGGGTGGTGAAACAATGTAGGAGCCAGACATTCAGCTCCAGGAACAGTGCTCTACTCCCCAGTCTTAAGCTCAAGGGCATGACCTTGGGGGAGGTTTGTGGAGCACCAGTTGTATTCCAGTCATGGTGCCAGGCCTTTTAAGCATACTATTGCATTTCTTCTTTACAATCCCCCATAGATAAGTTTGGTTACTCTGACTTTGTGGGTGAGAAAATATATTGCAAGGTTTCCTCAGCATTACGTAGCTGATAAATGATAGAGTCTGGATGTAATCCACATGTGTCTGAGCCCAATCCCATCACTACCTTAGGAACTACATTAGGAACTTTTCTTGTTCTGGGTTTCAGCTATAAATAAGGACTATGCTATTTTCTAAAAGAGAAGTTGTTTGATTTTAAGCAATTTAGTCAAATGACCAGATGTACAAGGTTAAAATGTGTAAGTACAAAGCTTTCTTAGATAGCAAGAATAGATATCGTGCATATTAAGATTTCAAGACTGCTCCTGAGTCACTCACCAGGCAAGCATGGGCTTTATCAGATCTGGGTTCAAATCCTGACATGACCAGTGGCCATAAGAAGCACCGTGGACAGCTGCTTAACTTATTTTCTTGTCCAGAACATGAGGATAATATTACCTATAAACATTGAATATGATGAGAATGTAACTTTTCCAGCCTGGTAGCTTAGAGCACCGTAGCTACTCACCAAATGTTAGTCCTCTCCCTTTCTAGCTCATTCTGTCTGTCATCTTCTCATGATGGTTCCACACACTTAAGATCTGCTCTCTCATCCGCTTCTGCCTTTCCCCTTCTCAGCCAATAACTCATCTTATTTCACAGAACAGGTTCCCACGATTGCTTCACCATGTCTCCTCTGATTGTAATCTTAACTCCCAAGTGGTAAAATAATCTTATGCAAAGTCCTAATGTATACAGAGGTACATCCCATACCACTTTTTCCTCATCACAAGAATTTTGGTTCAAAGATCCTAAAATTTGTGAGTAATTTCTATTGGGAATAATTGGATAAAGGGGACCTTCCCAATTTAGAATGCTACAAAAGAAAATATCTACTCTGCTTTGGTAAGGTAAGAAGGTAACTCAGAGGCTACCATTTTTACCCAGATCATACACAGTATCTGCTTCTTTGAGACCATGAGACCCTGGAGGCAGAACTTAACAGAAGAAGTTAACAACTTTGGGTTATAAAATCAGAAAGGTGTGGAATATTTGCATGGAGGGCCAAAAAGAAATAATTTAGGATGGTTTTAACAGTTCTCCCTTGGATGACAAGTGGATGTTGAAGCGAGTAAGATATAGAAAAACACAATTGGAGCTAGGGAGTAAAAGAGATTAGAATGACTAATTGGAAATTAGGTCTCCTAACCACCCTTTTAAAGACTCACGTGAATTCTGAGCTTAACCAGTCCCTTTGCCATTACTCTGAGTATTTCCCACTGAGCATCCCCTGTGGACTTCCTAAAACACAGATTAGACCTGGATTTGGCTTCCCCGTTGCCTAAAGATCAGTAGCTAGCCTACATAGCATGGCACAGCAAATCTTTGCAGTCTTATCTTTTACAGCCTCCATATACACTCCCTATGCTCCCGCCACACCAGGCTCTCCCATCCTTGTATATGATACCCTTTGTCAGCTCTAGTTAAAAAACTTCTCTCCCTTTCCGTCCAACAAGCATTCCTCAAGAATCTGGCCTAGTGTTGCTTTTTTCCGAGGGGGCATTTCCTGACTTCTGAAGCAACAGTCCTTCCTCTTCCACGATCCTCTAGCACTCTGCCCACATGCTGTTCTTGCTCCGGGGCTCGATTTGCTTAGCACCCTGTCTCCCACACTGGACCGTGTACGAGTCCCTCAAGGACAGGGATCTTGCCTTATTTATCTCTCAGTCCCAGTGCTGATCACAATAACTGGCATGTAATAACTACACAACGATTATTTATTGAGTTTATTAGTAAAATAACAAATAGACATATTGAATTAATAGTGTTTAACTCAACAAACAGAACATATTCACCATGCTTAAAAGTCATGTGTCCTAGAAAACCTCTGGAACGCTACAAAGACATTGATAGCAGTGGTTGTCACTGGGGAAGGGAACTGGGTGGCCAGAAGATAATGGAGACAGAGAGAACCTTTACGTCATATGACCCATAATACTGCTTTAATTCTGTACCATGCACATGCCATTATATCATTATATATCCAAATTAGTCTAATTTTTTTTCAAAGATTTTATTTATTTGACAGATCACAAGTAGGCAGAGAGGCAGGCAGAGAGAGGGGGAAGCAGGCTCCCTGCTGAGGAGAGAGCCTGATGTGGGGCTTGACCCCAGGACCCTGAGATCATGACATGAGCTGAAGGCAGAGGCTTTAACCTCTGTTGAAGTTAGCCACCCAGGCACCCCCACAAATTAGTCTAATTTAATGCGTGTGTGTGTGTGTGTGTGTGTGTGTGTGTGTGAGCCAAACAACCTCGTATCAAAGTTTCATAATCTCTTTTCTAGCAAAAATTTAGACTGTCAGTATAAGTTTGTGATCCAGTCATTCTCTGTTCCCAAGACAGCTCTCATCTGGGTTTCATTTTGGTTTAGAACTAGAGGGTATTTAGAAACCAGGCTACGCCTCAGATGGCAAATAAGGACCCACTGAGCTGTGTTGAGACCTTCAAATCTTAACGAATAGTATGAGGCCAGGTGGTTGAATAAGACCCCTTCTTTCTGTCAGGCCTCATTTCTACTTTTAAGATCTTGAGGAATTTGCTGGTTGGGCAAAAGCACATCAGATCTGATCATTAAGAACACAGCACACAGGATTCAATTCTGCAAGACTATGTATATGTTTGCTTCAGGTTCTGGGGTTTACGGGTACATTTGGACCAGGAAAAAGTGGTGGATTGGGCAGTATGTGAGTTTGCCATCCTGTGTAACATCAGTTGAGGGCTAGACTTGTAGATAGGCCTGAATTCATGCCATTTCCCTTCTCAAGTGTCAGAGTAGTTAATATTTTAGTATACAAATTATCCCTATACGGTAGCCTAAATGTTTCGATGCGAAGATTCTCTTTCTGCTCCATTTTACCTCCTGGGTATAAATATCATAAGGATACTTCTAATATGTATGGAACCACAGAAAAAGAAAATGCTGTAAGGAACGAGCACCAGGGACAAAGCCCAGCTAAGCCAGCCACATGATTTAACCTCTCTGTGTGGCTTCATTGACAAAATGGAGAACATATGACCAATCTCAGAGGATTCATTCCCACATCCCATAGGATTTTTAAATTAAGGATTAAATTATATGATTGGTAAAGCACCTGTCACATAATAGGAATTCAACAAATGTTAATTCCCTGCCCAGTGCCCTGAATAACTTATTTAAAAGAAAGTTTATCTAGGTAACAGATGTTTTTGCATAGTGAAGTACAACTATGTTAAATTCCTGCTACTGAGTATGTGTAGGATGTAAGTCACTCCTCCTGAAAAAATCTTCCTTGTTCCATGTCAATAACGTACTTGTCTTTTCTTATTACACATCATAATACATGTTTCTCAAGGTTAAAAGCTCATTGCACTTGGCTTGTGTCATATATTTTCTTTGATTATCTTTCACCAAAATATACTGAGTGCCCAAAATTTAAGTCACGATAATTAGAAGTTATATTCTCACACCAAGAAGAATGTTTATCTGGGAATTTCGTGCTTACCCACATGGGAAGAGCTCTTGAAACACCACAGGGTAAAAAATAAGGTCATTCTGACTTCTAAATTAAAATCTTAGACTCTTCAAAACATAACTTCAAAAGATTGGTGTTTGAAGCGGGCAGAGGCAACCTATACTTACTTCTTAAGAGAGTACCCCCTCTCCCCCCCCGGGCCCTGGCATTTTAAAGCATGTTAATCCAGGCTCACTCATAAACCCCAGCAGCAGGGGATCATTGTTCATTGGTTTATTATGGGCAGACCGGACTGGTTTAAACCGAGCAGAGGAAGTTAATTATCAAATGTTTTAGCTGGCTCTAACAATGAATAACCAGTTCTTGTCGGACACCGTCTTGTTCACCGTGCAACATTCTAAGATGGGGGCAGTGGGGATGGGAAATCACCCATCAGAATCTGCAATGAGGGAATTTGCTGGGACTGCCCTAATCTGTTTCCCAGGTTGTTCAAACCAGTTCAAGAGCAGTTAAACAAGGTTATGTAAGTGACATGTGATGTAGCCCAAAATAGTGACTGCAAACACAGGCTGCTGTTGCTGGGCAGTTGTCAACTGCTTTAAAAAAAAAAAAAAAAAATCCTCCAGCAGGATAACAAATGGACCTTTAAAAATCAGAAAGAAATTTAAGCCAAAAGGTAATTCTAAAAGGGATTTAGTGAAATTGCCTTTCTGAAAATGGATGCCTTTTTCAGAAAAAGGGAAACTACATTGTACATAAAGCCTGGAAATTCTTAAAGTATCCATCAGGGGTACTTAAGTTAAAGAGGAGTCAAAAAGTTTGGTTTTCTGCTAAAGCACAGAGTTCCCAGGTTTTAATAACAGCAACAGCAACAAAACCTTCAGATTTGTTAATGGTTTTGGGCATATAACAAATTATTGAGGAATATATCTCTCAGATAGTTATAAATATTAAACTGTTACTCATTTCTGCCCCCTTTTAACTCTCTTGTAGTTTCAAGGCGTGAAAAAGAAAATTGCATTTCACATAGCATGGTAAGCGTGAAAATAAAATTTTAAAGGAAAATGAGATACTTTGGTGAAATCTCTTTGATAGATTGTTTTTTAAAGGAAAATGAAAACAATCACAGCAGAGGATCTAAAATATGTCTTAAATGTCATCAAGAGGTTTGCACCCTGACATTTGGATTCTCACGTGACCGTATATTCTCTGAGTTCCCTGCCTTCAAACATGTTGCAGATCTGGGGAGTCAGGATTGGGGAGCAAGTTTCCATGGAAGTAGGTGGAAAAGGGCTTTAGGATCTTTGTCACAGGATTCACATTGGGGGAGCCCACCTGGGCTAGCTCCCAGGTGGAATAAGGGAGGACAGTGCATTTTTCCAGACGTAGTTAGGGGAGCAGAACATTGCTGGGGAATTAAAGAAGGTCTGTGTATCCCTAGATATCACTAAATATGAAAGTAGTTGAGCCCGAGCAAAGCAGAAATAGGACTCCTTCCTAAGGTCAAAGCAAAGGAGTAACGGAGAAGATGTATGGCCCTAAGATGGAGCATGAGCCAGGGTCAGATAGGCAGGGATGCTCGCTGCACCCTGCACCATCCATCTGCAGTTTGAGGATGTCTCTAAGGATAGATTGTAATTCCAGACTGACCTATGTGCCTGTCCCTGTGAACAGAGATACAGATACACAAAGTTACCAATCCTCTGAATTTTTCCATTTTGTTAAAATAAACCACCAGATACAATGTCTATTGCATTCCGATGGTAATAGCAATTAAATGACAATAAAAACACCATAACTAAAACACCAGTAGAAAAAAAAAAATCCAGTGTTACAGTATCAAATGCCTCTGATCCCAGCCTTGCTTACTTTTCCTGAAATAGCAGTAAGTTTTGCTGAGCACGTCTTTGAGCTCTGCTTGCCAGCCTGCCTCCCCTCTTTGTGCCCCAGTGGCTCAGTGTTGCTTTGAATAAGATACAGAAGTGTTTGGACTTGGAAGGTGAGGTAGTGAAGGGCCCTAGAAGGCCTTTAAACAGAAGGATGAAATGATCAGATTTGTGATTCCAAAGGATCACTGCACACTTTCTGGAAGGTGAGGCTCATGGCTCTGAAAGTGTGCTCGGAGGAGCCCTAGGGTTGCAGCACAATGCCTTCTGGATCACTGGAAGGTGCAGAATGGGGAGCAGCACCAAGGAGGGTCCTCATGGCCATTTCAACCAGGGTAGCTCTTCACTCTGTGTTCTTAGATACTGAGGGCTATGTAAGAGTTCTTTTCTTTTAGATAGCTTTCAAATTAAAATTTAATCATCATTTGATTTAGAAGTAGGGACATGGTAGAGGCAGGATAGACTAGTCACAATCATACTAATATGCGATAATATATGATAATAGCAATAATATGATAACTACCATTCACCGGATCCTTATTGGATGCCAGGGATTACTCTAAATACTTTATGTGGTGTGTTCATCTTCCCGATAATTCATGAGATAGGCATATTGATAATTCCTATTTAATAGATGAGGAAGCTGATATACAGAAAGGTGAAGTAACTTGTTTCAGGTCACACAGATAGTAAAGCAAGGATTCAAACTCTAATTCAGAAATTTAACCAAGAGAGCCTAAAATCAGGAGCTTAATCACTGGCGGATATAGATAGGATTCAAGAGAAACTTGGGGCAGAGCATCATCAGGACCTCATGGCCTCAGAACCTCACTGAATATTGAGGATTGTGGGAGTTTGTGGGGAGGTGGGCAGGGTATTAGTTAAGGGTGACCCTGAAGCGTCTAGTTCTGATATATAGCTTTAAAGCTATAGCTTTAAGGCTGGGGGACTATAGGAGGCTGGAAGAGGGCTGTCTGTGGGGTGGGCACATTACACTTGATTTGTGAATATGGAGGATTTGACATGTCAGAGACCTT
Source organism: Procyon lotor (assembly GCA_028646535.1). Lineage (NCBI taxonomy): Eukaryota > Metazoa > Chordata > Mammalia > Carnivora > Procyonidae > Procyon > Procyon lotor. The sequence continues at coordinate 105,658,234 of CM053604.1, read as the reverse complement.
CAGGTGGGGACATCCACTGAGTTAGGTGGATGAGCGCATCTAAACCTGGAAGAGAGGGCTCAGGAGCCCTTGTAGCGTTGACAGCTCCCTGGATGTCCTCTGATCACCAGAATGTGGAGATACAGCTTGTTCCTTCTCTGTTCCCCTGTCTTCCTGGGCCTCAACTGGCCAGACCAGTTGCTCACCACACATTTAGTGGTGTCCCTGCTGTTCCCCACCCCCATCCTTTGCCTAGGATGCCCGTGTGTTTGTTCTCTCCTTGTTTCAAATCCACAGCATTCTTCGAGGCTTACCTCAGATGCTTGCTTTCTGCACAAAGCCTTCCTCATCCCTCTCTTCCCAGTATAATCACTTCCTTCTTTAAAGTCATACCACATCTACCTCACGTGATTTATCTTAGTCACGTTTCCCCAGCCTCATCCACCTTCTAGAAAGGTCATGGAGGGAATGGACCATGTTTTGCCTTTAAAACGTGTGCCTACTTACTTTGAAGAGTTTGGATATTAAGTAACACTGGAAAAGAGATAAAGCAGATGAGGAGCAACAGTACAAGGAAGCTGTAACTTTGCAGGGTCTTATACCCCTCTTACGTTCTCAAGCCCTCATCTGGAATTCTTAGCTACGGACAGATCTGAGTCCCAACTTTCTGTCCCGTGTTTACCCAAAGGATGGTGTTCCCCACTCTCACATGCTTGATAACTTGTTGAAAGACTTAAGGCTCGAAGATGAGATCAGAGCTGAATGGTATTTGTCTCATCTCAAGTGGACTCTTCATCTACAGGGGTTCCTCACTCAGTGGTGATATTCTCTTCTCACAGGAAGTTCCTCACTGACATATTTAATTAAGAGTTGGCTATGTTTGTTCTTTGGACTTTCTCATTCTTCTACTTTTTTTTTAAGGCCAAGCTAACAACAACAACAACAAAAATAGATGGGTAACATCACTATCACCATCTTTTTTTTTTTTTTTTTTTGAGTTCTTACCTTGGGCCTGGCTTTGTGCTTCTTGTTCTATATATATCAATTTGAATCCATCTGACAACCTACAAAGCAGGCTTTACCATGTCCATTTTATAGATTAGGAAGCTGAGGCTCAGAACAGGTTAAGCAGCTTGACCAAGCATCTCACAGCTCCCTATTGACTGAGGTAGGGTTGGGACTCAGGTGTGTCTGTTGACAAAGATGTATATCTCCTCCCCGCTGCCTTCCATGTTTCCACTCTTTCCATTCTAGCATTATTGATGCTTTAAGGCGAGACCCATATGTCATCCAATCTGTATTTTCTCATTTGGGACCAGCCCAAGTACAACAAAAACTTGGTTCTTGATTTCAAAGTAATTGAAAATTTTAAAAGACAATTTTTCTTGAGTTCAGTAACTTTTAAAACAATGATGTTAATTTTTAGGCACATTCTGAATAATTTTCCACTTAATAGCAATACCATAGTTGAGAACAATAGGGCAAAAGTGAACTCAACTTTGTTAAAGTCCACGGGCACTCTCCATTTGGTTTGAGTACGTTCTGGTTTGTCTGTAAGCCTGGGAACTTACATATGTATTAACTAATTTACTAAGCTTCCGGTACCCCATCCAGATTTGCTCTAACCTTGGTGGCTTTTTGTTTTCTAGAATGACTGTTTTCTCCAGAAAGCTGCTACTTTCTCAGGCAGGAGGTACATTGAACTAGTACACACAGATGGATGAGTGACTGAAGTTCCCTGACCCCTACTGAACAGATTTTCATTCTTGAAACAGGATGCTCTTACATGCAGGTGGCTCCATAATGGCTACCTAGCCAACTCCAATGGAGCACCATGTGGGCTTCATGGGGGGAATTACTGAGGACCTAGGACATCAAGAAGTCACACTTCTCCACTGTGGGATTCTGACCCTGGCTTAAGCTTTGCCTTTCACAGAACTCTCTGCCGCTTCCTAGTAAATCCTGAGAGCTCTTTTTCCATTGTTGTGTGCATGTAGGAGAATCTGAAAGGTATGATGCTGGAGATAAGCAGAAAGGATTCGTATGCATGGATCTTTTGTGAAAATCAATTACCTAGGAGTCAGTAGGACTTCTGTGAGCATTCATTACTGTGGGTTTGTCTATATACAAAATACTGTATCAACATTTAAGTTCTGTATGTTGTATGCAATTGAATTTATCAGTATGTTTATATTCATTCCTTCATTCTTTTATTCAGTAACAGGTACGGACCAGGAAGTATGCTGTTTGTGCTATATTGTTCTTCGTAGTAGCTAATAGAGTGCCATAGATGGATGTTCAGCAATTTTGCACAAAAGTTTTAATTTAAAGGAATATTTTGGAATCTTCAAAGCATATCCTATTTACTTTAAGCTTTTATTTCTCTCCATGTTGTGGAAATGAACATTCTTTTCCTTGGAGTATCTATTACAGTGCTTGTTACCAACTAGCCAGATTGAACTTTCCTTAAATTTTTATGAAGAAAAATAATTATAATCTATTTGAAAATTGTGGGACATTTGCATTTCCCCTGTAAGCTTTTAATTTATTTAGTTTCTTTTTTTTTTTTTTTTTTTTTTGGTACAAATTCTGAATACATGTGTGTATTAGTGTACTACCATTGATAAAATAGGCTGGGGGTTTTGGGACTTGGGGATGGTCGATGGATTACATTCTTTATTAAAATAGTCCATAGATGTTTGTTTTCTTTAAAAGGAAATGTGTTACACACTAGTAGCTTCTCATTAACATTTTTGAAAAGTTCAGCTATTTATGGAAAAAGCTCTCAGCATTATCTATTAAAATTAATTTGTTCAAAAACAATAATGTAAATCTTCTAATACTTTGAGAAGAACTAATATAAAAGCTGAATTTTATGTTTTCATTTACCCTTCATGGAGGTAGTCTTCAGTGAGGTTCCTCATATATTTCCAGCTCTTTGCCTTCTGGGCACAAGGAAAGATTCCAATTCCTGCCTTCCTTGTGGTTGAGTGGTTTTATTGGACTAGATCTGAGCAATGAATAGTGAATTGTCCTTTCTGTGCTAGAGTATTAGATTTACTAAGTAGATTCACCAGCCTCTGTGCCATGAGACTCACAGTATTCACCATGGTGGCTGCTCCATTAGCTTAGGGCCCAAGGTGAGAAGACATGGAGCAAAATTCCCAGCCTGTCTGTTGTTGCCTAATTAATTAGGCTTTATAAAGAACTATTTTTTGGCTTTGTTGATTTTTCTCTATTGCTTGGATTTTTCTTTGTCATTGATTTCTACACTGTATTTCATTCCTTCTATTTGCTTTGGGATTCGTGTCTACTTTTTTCTAGCATCTCTTAAGATAGAATCCTAGATCATCAATTTTAAGCCTTTCTTTTTTCTAATATAAGTATATAAAGCTAAAAATCCTTTCGTAAGTACTGCTTTAGCTGTATCCAACAAATTTTGATATGTTGAGTTTTCATTATCATTCAGTTTGAAATATTCCATTTTGAAGTATTTCCATTTTGATCTCTTTTTTGACCCCAAAATTAGTTAGATGGGTATCCTCAATTTTCAGATATGTGTGGCTCTTTTAGCTATTTTGGTATGGATTTCTAATTTAGTTCCTTTGTTGTGAGAAAACGTGCATGATTTCAATCCTTTTAGAATTTGACACTTGTGTTAATAGCTCAAGATATGCTCTATCTCAATGAATGTTTCATAAGCAGTTGAACATGTGTATTGTGTGATTGTGTGACCTGTTAATTGGGTCAAGATGTTTGATAATATTGTTCATATCTTCTATATCTTTACTGTTTCTTTAGATAGATAGTGATCGTTCTGAGAAATTGTTGCTGAGAGAAGGGTTCTTAAATCTCCAACTGTTATTTTGGATATATCTTTTTTCTTTTTAGTTCTGTCAATTTTTGCTTGATGTATTTTGAAGCTCTGCTATGAGACGCATTTTATATTTACGATTGTTATCTGTCAATTTAATCATCATGAAATGACATTGTTTCTTTGGTGATACTCTTTGTCTTGAAGTTTGCTTTATCTGATTTTAATATAACTGCATCAGCTTTCTTATATTACATTTTACATTGTGTATATTTTCCCATATTTAAATACACCTTGACACATGTATCAGTCTTCCTTCTTTTTAGCCAGTCTACCGTCTTTGACTTCTAATTAAAGTGTTTAGACCTTTTACATTTAATGTAATTATTGCTAGATTAGATTTATATCTGTTACTTTGATGTTTGTTTTCCTTTTGTTCCCTCTGTTATTTGTTCCTTTGTTTTTCCTTCTCTGTATTTTGGTACTTTTTAGTATGCCATTTTATTATCTCTGCTGTTTCTTCAGCTACACTTCTTAGTGTTATTATTCTAGTGGCTGTTCAGGCAGTCTCTCAAACGTTAATGTGCATCAGAATCACCTGAAGGGCTATATAAAACACAGATTTCTACGTCCCACCCTTGAGTTCCTGAGTTAGTAGGTCTGGAGTTGGACCTGTAAATTTAAATTTCTGGTAAGTTCTTCTGTGATGTTGATTTTGCTTGTCCAGGGAGCATACTTTGAGAACCATTGCTCTAGGGATTACAGAATGTACTGTTAATTTATCACTGTCTATCTTCAATTAATTTCAAGTATACCATTTTAAGTATAATGTAATAAACTTACAGCAGTAGAATTTAATTTATATCCCTTCTTTTTGCTTTGTTCTCAGATATTTCACTCAAACATATTTTATAAATCCCATAATACATTTATACTTTAAACAATTATTTAACTTTTAAATAATTTTTAGAAAGAAAGAAAATATCTCTTGCATTTTACCATCTATCATTTTCAATTCTTGCCTTTCTTTTCAGTACATCCAGACTTCTATTTGGTATCATTTTCCTTCAGCAAAGAGAACTTCCTTTTCCATATCTTATAATGTGATTCTACTAGCAACAAATTCCCTTAGCTTTAGTTTATCCAAAAATGTCTTTATTTCACCTTCATTTTGAGAAATATTTTCATTGGTTATTCTGGGTTGATGGTTTTTCATGATATTGTATGTTGTCTTCTGGCCTCAATTGCTTTGATACAAAATCAGATATTACTCTTTGTCCTCTTTTTTGTAATGTAATTTTTTTTTGGCTCTGTCTGCTTATAATTATTTTTATATTTGTTTTTCAGCAACCTAACTATATTGTGCTATAGTGCTTTTCTTTGTGTTTCTTTTAAAGGGGGCATTTGCTAAGCTTTCTTTAATTTCAAGTTGCTGCTTTAATCAAATTTATAAATTTTCACATAGTTTTCTGACCTATTTTCTCTCCCTTTCTGGGACTCCCAACTGCACACATATCAAATTACTTAATGCTATCCTATAGGCTATTAGTCCCTTGTTCACTTATGCTGTAATTTTTTTCTTTGTTTTAGTATGGATGATTTCTATTTATATTTACTTAATTCCAATAGCCCATTTTTTTTTAGTGCCCAATATATTAATTCTAACCAATAAATATTTTGTTTTAGATACTGTATTTTTCAGTTCTTAGATATCCGTTTGGTTTTGTTTGTTTTTATAGTTTCCACACTTCTTTTTTTTTCCCCAAATATGTTTATTTTTTCAGTGTTACAAGATTTATTGTTCATGCACCACACCCAGTGCTCCATGCAATACGTGCCCTCCTCAGTACCCACCACCAGGCTCGCCCAACCCCCACCCCCTTTCCCTCCAAACCCCTCAGTTTGTTGCTCATAGTCCACAGTCTCTCATGATTCATCTCCCCCTCTGGTTTCCCCCCATTCACCTTTCCCTTCCTTCTCACAATGCCCTCCATG
>CM053604.1:105637997-105652346 GCA_028646535.1 Procyon lotor | reverse complement strand
TGATACATATATACAATGGAATATTATGCCTCCATTAGTTTCCACACTTCTGATAGTCCACAATTCTTAACTTCTATTAATCATATTTACTTATACAGTCTAACATATCAGTTTTTAAATCCTTATCTGTTCATTTCAATCTCTGGATCTATTTCTACTGATTAATTTTTCTATTGACTTTGGTTCATATTTTTCTGTTTTTATATGTTTTTAATGATGATTATTGTATTCTAGACTTTCTGGAGAATCCAGATTTTGTTATATTTCTCCAAAGAGTATTGAGTTTTGTTGTAGTAGTTAGTTACATTTCTGACAGATCACTTTGAAATTGTCAAGCCTTTGCTTTAAACTTTTTTTAAGATAAGTCTGTTTTGCTTGTGCCTTTAGCCATAGAGTAAATGCCTCAATCCTGGAATACCGTATTTCCTCCAAAGGTAGGGACCTTCCAGTATTACAATGGAAAGCCTGAGGTATTTAATGAGTCCTTCTAATATAGTGGGATTCAAAGTTTTTGTGATGAGCAACAGCTGAAATAATCTGCTCAGCCCTTTTATTTTAAATTGTTTTACCCCTATACTCTTTGAAATTTCATGTTCAGTTTAGGGGTCATCCAAGAATTTGAGGGGAGTTAATATGTACCTTGTATCTACCTCCATACCCCTATGACACACTTCTTTCCAGAATATCCTTCTTCAATTTCTAGCTACTCTGACAGTACCCAAGTCTGTTCTCTGCCTTCTGAAGCCAGTAAGTCTGAGGATTTTGCTTGGTTTCCATCAACCCTGCATTGAGTGGAATATAGGCCCTCAAGGAGAGACCTGTTCAAAGGTGAATCTTGTCTGGGGTGATTCTCTTTTTTCAGGAGTCCGTTTTCTTCCAGTTTCTCCCTGGTGCCTTCAAATCTTTCTCTCCTTTTGTGGACAGTTTATAATTGTTTTCTGTAGGAGGTTTATCTGATTCAAGCTGTTCTGCCACTACCAGAACTGGAATTCTCCCCATAATGGACATGTAATTTGAATGAGAAATCTTTGTTTCCTTTATCACCAAGATTCTTTTTAACTAAAGGATTATTCCTGTTGCTATATAGTCCGACAAATATATAGCTACTAATTTGCATAGAGGCCATTTTTGAGAACTTTCAAGTAGACTGTTCATAGTGTCCCCTATTTCCATTCTGTCTACTTAGTATATCACCTTCAGCTCTGAAATCAGCATATTGCAAGCAAGAATCTTCAGTGATATCCCATCACCTGCTGAATAAAATCTGAGTTCTTTAGCTTATCATCCAAAGCCTCCACTCTCTGGTCCCCAGCATTCTGGTCGTCTGCCCTGTGTTAACATCATAGAAAATCGTTTACCTGAAAATGCCTGGAATGTGACTTACTCAGGATTAGCAGTCTTAATACTAGGAGAACACAGTTTTTAAATAACACATGATTAAAGTTTTTTAGATCTTCTCGATGCATTTTCTTGTTTTCATTGTGGGTTTTGTTGTTACTTTGATATTTTAATATAGATTTGAGGAATGGGACATACATTACATACTAGTATAAGGTATGATTTAAATCGTTAATGTTTGCACAACTAAAATATAAAAATGAGGAGGAATTGTGAAATTGTGAAAACTCTTGGACCATTGCCGCAGCAGTCCCTTACAATGCTCCCATCCTATATTTGGAAGATGATTGGTGGCAGCGACCACACTGGTTGGTGTAAACCAGGTATACAATTTCAAATATTGCTGCAGGAAGGAAATTATCCTGTAGCATTATTGTAAAGTGGATTTTTAAGGTGTCTTCATTTTTTTAAATCCTTATGGAAATATCCCAGCTTTTGGAAGTTTCTGTTTTTGAATACCCAAAGAAGAAAATCTTCTAGTGTCTACGGAAGGCAGTGGTCATTTCTTATGCATTCTCATATGTCTGCAGTCTAAGAGACTTAGTCACATTTTACTGCGCATTGGCAGAAAAGGAAAAGAACCTTAGATTACCCCAGCCCCTTATGCAAATGTTTGGCAGCCTTGCACACATAGTAGGTTCCCAGTGAATACTTGCTGAATTAAAACCAATTAAAATAACATTTAGTTTCCTCTTTGGACTTAAAAGTTTGTTCAGTTCAGTGTGAGTTGTAGATAAATCTATGATTTTGTGTTCAATTTCACACCATGCAAAAGTCACATAAATGCTGGTTGTCAATGGATATACTGGCTGATAAAGTAGAGTGATCCTCATTCAAAAGAAGTTCGTTTGCTTCTTGGTTCCAAAGAGCACTTTCAGCATCCTGTTGGACCACCAGTAAATTATATTGCAGATTGATGTTTAAGACTCTGGCCCTTAATGCACACTGATACTGTCAGCCTTCCTGAATTCTTCCAATTCCACCATTTGGGAAAGCCACTTTACCAGTGCTAGTAGGAGTTTTTTCTTGTGAGCAAATAGCAATAATAATAATTTCCTTCTATATCATAGGGTTGTTGTAAGGCTTAAGTAAAATAGTGCTATAATAGGGCCTTAAAATTTTATTTTAAAGATGGTAACCAATTACTTAAGATACTGTGTTGCATCATGAAATGTTATATGAACCATTATGGTCTTTACCATGGGTATTGATTGCCTTTGTGTAAATTATCTATACCTATATTCACTAAGAGGCTCCAATTTTTTAAAAAGTCATTAGATTATTATAATGGTAGGTTTTCATTTCTTTACTTTGATAGATTTCCCTATTCTAGTACTGTTTATTGTTATTATTACTAAGATTTACCATAATGTTACTGAGAATGTGCTCTAGATTAAATTATTTCAATTACATTAAGCAACACACATTATTTTTATTGAGTATTTACTGTAATTTACTTAGTAAGTCTCAACCAAGGGAGCATGATAGTCCTAAGCTGAAGGGAGTGCTTTAGATCCTGTTCACTGCTTTATAGCAATCGATGAAACTCCCTCTCTCCTTTGTCTGCGTGTTTCCAATGACCCATGACTCAGTCCTCAGACCTCTTCTCTTCCAATCTGCGCTCACTCTCCATGTGATCTCATCCAGTCTCATGGCTTAAAATAATGACTACAAGCTATTATACCTCCAGCCCAGACCTTTCCCTGATTCCAGACCACTGTATCTAACTGCCAACTTGGCACATCCACTTAGAAACTTCTCAAGCATCTCAAACTTAACATGTCCAAAACTGAATTGGGGTAGTTTCCCATAAACCACTGTCTTCCCCATTTAAATTTATGGCAGTTCCATTTTTCTTAAGGGTTCAGCCCAAGAATCTTAATGCCTCTACCTCCCCTTTCTCTTCGATTCTATCAGCAAATGCTAGCAGTTCTACTTTTAAAATGCATCTAAACTCTGGCCACTTCTCACCACTGTCACTGCTACCACACTGACCTGACCCACGATCATCTCTCCCCTGGACTGTAGTGATAGCCTCTTACCCCTGGTCTTCCTGCGTCTTTCTTCATCTGTTGAGTATGTTGTCAGTATAGCAGCCAGAGTGATCCTGCTAAATGCAGATCACATCAAGTCATTTCTCTGCTCAGAGCTTCCCATTGCACTCAAAGTCCAAGTCTTAAATATGATCTTTACTATGACCCAGTGTGATCTGACTCACATTAACTCTCTTATCCTTATCTCTCACTTTCCACTCATTCTTTCTGTTCTTTCATACTTGTCTCTTCCTTAAACATGCCAGGTATCCTCCACAACCCTGTCCCTACCTCATTTGCTTCTCCCTCTGTGTAGTTTATTTTTCTCACCAAGATGTCCACATGGTGCCTTCCTTTCCTTCAGACCTCTATTTAAAGCATTTTTGAGTAAGGCCTTCTGTACTCTTTAAAATGTCAACATCCTCCCACACCTCCACCATGTTATATGCCCCTTCCCTAACACTTACAACTGACCAACATTTGTATATCTTACCTAATTACCTTGGCTATTGACTGTCTCCTCACGGTTGAATGAAAGTTAATGATAGCAGGGACTTTTGACTGTCTCATTCATTGCTATATGCCCAATACCTGGTACCTAGTGGATGTTCTGTAAATCTTTTGAAATAAATAATAGAGCTAGGCTACAATTTCACATTTTGCTAGTAGATGCCTCTTTCGAAGCATAGGCCTACATCTTAATATTTTAAGTTACGGTTTGGTCTATAGCATGAAATAGTTAAACATTTACAGCTGTTTAATTTGTAGGTCTTCCCACTAAAATCACCTGTGTGTAAATGGTGGGCAGGCATAGCAGCTTAAACAACTGCAGGAGAGCCTTCGAACAATTCACTCTGTTGCTGCTGTGATGTCTAAATGAAAATTGCACCTTTCCTGAGAGGGCTTGGGCAGCTACTAAAAATTTCAGTGTGGGAAGCATGGCTCTACATATATGAAAGTCAGTTGGAAATAAACGCAGTATTAATCTTACCTGTAATCTAAAATCTCACCTGTGTTAAACTGACTATACCCATGCCTATATTATCTGTAAATCTTATTTCTCTTCTATTTTTTTGAAGAAGAAATTTCAGGGCAGGATGGATGAAGTTTCATATTCTGATTATACTTATTAGTACTTTATATTGGTGTAGTAGTCTTTATTTTGACAGTTGTTTTTTATTATTCAGGGCAACACAACTATTTATGTGCTGGAAGAAATGATTGTATCATTGATAAGATTCGACGGAAGAATTGTCCTGCCTGCAGACTTCAGAAATGTCTTCAAGCTGGAATGAATTTAGGAGGTAAGTTTTGTGGTTTTAGTTCAATAAAAATTGTTAATATGTAATATAACACTGCTAAAGTCTGTACACTCCCAAAATTTAAGATGAAGCCAACATGGAGCAAAGATTTCTAAAAATCTAATAAGCTTGTGCTAAATCATTTTAGTATTTCTTGCTTAGCAGGAGTTTAAAAGAAATATGTGGCTGTGGTCCTAGTGAAGTTTTCAACTCTGAGTTTGCTGAGGTTTCAAGAACTCGGAACATAACCCAGACAAACACAAAAATGAATGACTTTTTATATGAAACCATAACTAACAGTTTTTATTACAGTGTCTGTTTAGAAATAAGCCCTATATGTGATAACATTATCCAGATAGGATACATTCTAACTCTAAGAATAAATGTAATAAATGAAGACCTGTATGAAAAAACTTAAAAATGTCATAGTAGCCCACCCAGAGACGGGGTTGGGAGTAGGGGAAGGCTGATGGGGGGGAATGGTTAAAAGATTTGAACCAAACACAAAAGTATATTATGTCCATGGATGGGAAGATTCAGCATGCTAAAGATATCCGTTTTCCCTGAATTAATTTATAAATATAACACAATCCTAACAAAATTACCAATTAGTGATTCTAAGTTCCTCAAGAACGGCCAGCAAAATTCTGGAAAGATAAATAATGAGGTCAGCTACCTCTACCAGATAGTAAAACTCATATATGATACAACTACGGTAATTTGATCTGTTTGTTTATTGATTGTAAGACCAACAGAAATTCAAGAAATAAATAAAAATAATATGAGAATTTCATATGTAATAAAGTTATCATTTTTACCAGATCAGTGGTAAAAGATATTATTCAACAGAAATTATTGTGACAACTGAGAAGCTATCTAGAAAACTGAGAAGCTATCTAGAAAATTAAATGCAAACTCATACTATCCACTCAAATAAACTGTAGTCTTTCAAAGTTTTAAACTTGGAAATAAAACCATGGAAGTACTAAAAGAAAAGAGGGATTTTTTTTAATACCCTCCAAATGAGGAAGACGTTTTTAAGTATAATATTCAGAAGCTATGAGAGAAGAGAATTGAGGAAACCAACACTGTTTACAGATCACATATTACTGCAAAGACAAATAATAACAAACTGGGGGAAAGTACTGGCAACTTATAGACAATGGGCTTATTTTTTGCATAAAAAGCTCCTATAATTCCGTAAGAAAAATAGACCAATATATTACAAAAACGAGATTGAGGGGTGCCTGGGTGGCTCACTTGGTTAAGCATTCAGCTCAGGTCATGATCTCAGGGTGTTAAGATCGAACCCTGTGTCAGGCTCTGTGCTGGGTATGGAACCTGCCTAAGATTCTCTCTCCCTCTCCCTCTTCCTTCCCTCTTTCTGTCCCCTTCTTGGGAAAAAAAAAAAACAAAACAGTGAGATTGAACAAAACAAGAATATGAACAGAACATTTGTAGACAAAAGAAATATAATTGGTCTTGAAACACATGAAAAGATTCTCAATCTAATCATAACAGAAATGCAAATTAAAAATATGAGATGAATTTCTTATAAATGGCAAAAATAAAACATTTTATGATATATTGTTTAATGATAGAGAAAAAAAGTAAAATTCAGTGGTGATCTCATGCATTTTAGGTGGAAGTATAAGGTGATACAACCCATGTAGAAAGCAATTTAGTTATTTCAGTAAAATGGTAAAGGACGCATACTCCTTAATGATTCCTAAGTATATTTTTGCAGTGTAAGAAATGATACATTCATAAGATAATCATCATAACATTGCTGACCATCAGAAATACATTAAATATTCATATGTTCAGGATTGGTTAAGTAAATTACAGATCCTCTTCAGACAATAAAGGAAGCTCTATATAGATTGATCTCCAAAATATTGTTTAGTGGAAAAAACAAGGTTGTAAAATAGGATGGTTTGCCTACTACAAGTGACTTAACTGTCTTAGAAAAAGAATATATATTGTATAGAACATTTCTGGAATAGTTTATAAGAAACTAGTAATGCTGGTTGTCTCAGTAGGAAGGACTGGATAGCTGGGAGACAAGGATAGGAAGGAGAATTATTGTCACTGTGTTCTCCGTGCCTTTGAATTTTGTATTGTGTTTATTTTTTTTTTAATTTTTTAATCAACATATAGTGTATTATTTGCCCCAGGGTACATGTCTGAATCGTCAGGCTTACACATATCACAGCACTTACCATAGCACATACCCTCCCCAATGTCCATAACCCAGCCACCCTTAGTTTGTTTCATGAGTTTAGGAGTCTCTAATGGTTTGCCTCCTTCCTGATCCCATCTTGTTTCATTTCCCTCCCCCACCCCCCAACAATCCCCCACCCTGCCTCTCAAATTCTTCATATCAGAGAGTTGTATTGTGTTTAATGTGTTGTATATACATATTACCTATTTAGAAGAAATAAAGTAATTTGAAATAGAAATGGGACTTCATCCTTCTTTGCTTTGATAAATGCAGCTGACCCGCTAGTCAGGACTTGGGAATAAACATGGCGGCACACAGAGCAGAGCGACTCTTAGAAATCAAGAGGAGTATGAGGCTGCTCATGTCAGAGTGTGGTCACAAGATGTTACAGAACAGCTCAGCCAGAGAGGCTGATGCTGGTTAAGAGGATGGGCTCTGGAGCCAAACTGCCTGGGTAGGAACCCTTGCCCTGCCACTTCCTGACCTTGTAACTTCCAGCAAGTTACCATCTTTCCGTGCCGGGTTTCTGTGTCTTCAGCTTGCAGTAATCAGTGTGCTCATCTCATAGGCTGTGCTGAGGGTTGAATGAGTCAGCGTGCAGTGACAGGGAAGTGATCACTCAGTACGTGTCAGTGGTTTGGTGGTGGTGGCAGTGCTCATTGTGATTTCCATAGTGCTTTCACACGTGATCTGAAAGACCTTTTTGCCCCATGTTTTGCTGATGGTGAATCTCAGCCCAGACTGGCCAAGTGACTTGCCCAAAGATGCCACAGCCAGTGAAATGATGAACCCAGGTGTTTCAGCTCTAAACTCTTGGTCTGGTGTTTCTAGTATACCACAGTGTTCTCTTGCTCTGTTATCTGAACCAGTGCCAATGTGGCACAAAGATCACCTCCTTAAGCATGTGAGTGAGAATCCGGAAAAATTAATCATTAAAGATCTAGATGGCACAAAGGTATAGCCATTGGTTATAAAATAAATTTTAAATTAATTTTGTAAAATCCAAAATCTGAACTTAAATATACTTACACACTACTGAGGTATCTTTTAAGTACATTTTATACAATTTTATAAATACCATACAATTTTAATACATAAATATTACTATAAATGTTATGTAATTATACTCTATAAAATATAAGTACTGTTAGTTATTATAAAATAACAAAGTAACCATATTTGTAATTCCTACCTCATAGGGTTTTGTTAAGGATTAACCAAGCCCATCCATAACCCTTAAAACAGGGCTTCTCAACATCTGCACTGTTGACATTTGAGTAGTTTGTGTATCAGCATCCCTGGTCTCTACCTACTAAATGTCCCCGGGTGTGACAACCAAGAATGTTTCCAGACTCTGCTAAATGTACCCTGGGTGGCATCAAGACCCACTGGTTTAGCTATAATATTAAATTATTGTAAGCACTATTCAATGAGATATTTTCTACTAGGATATAAATTCCAGCAGGGGAAGAATTTTTGTCTGTTTTGTTCATTGCTTTTTCCCCAGTGACTAGAACAGTGCCTGGCACAAAGTAGGTATTCAGTAGCTATTTGGGGAATGAATGAATGAATGAATGAATGAATGGCATTTTTGAGGGCTTCTGCGTTCTAAGCATTTTGCTAGGCCTTTTATAGGTGTCATCTTTTTTAAAACATTACAATATGCGATACATACTATTAAATGTGTCCATTTTGGAAGTGAGTTCGCAGAGGCAAGGAGAGGTTAAAGAAGTGGCCTAAGGCCGCAGAGCCAGGGAACCCTGATCTCGTCCCTGGCACCAAGCCTGCGTCGAACATCATTGTGGTATGACATAGGTCCGCTATTTGTAGATTGGCACTTTTAAAATCACCCAGATTGTCTATTAATGACAGCCATGGCATCCTGCTTTTTCATTTGTGTCTGTAATGACCTGTGAGTGAGGTTTGGCACTGGACCTATCTAAAATTCACATTGTTGGTCATGGGTTTCTGTATACGCGGCATAGGTTCTGTGGGTTTGGTAAGACATTTTACTAGAGGGAAAGCATACTGTGGATCTTGAGGTCATTGAAAGTGCTGAGTCAAAAACAAGCAGAGTAGAAATTAATATTTATGAAGATACTGTTTTCTTTAGGCTCAAGTTCTAACTTACCCACTTCTGGCTCAAAGATTAAATCCTTAATTTTTACTAATTATCCAGTTGTTGTGACAGGCATCAGAATTTTTTCTTTTTCTTTTGTAATTTGTTTTGAAGCCTTGCTTTTGGTTTCAGTCTGGGCAACAAGAAATGCAAGCAGTTTTGTTATATTAAAAAAATATAACGTGAATTTTAACCTTTTACTGTTTTGCAAATTAAAAATGTGAGTTAAATTATAAGCCTGTATCTATGCATGTCCCAGTCTCACCATGTTCTTAACAGAGCAGGGCTGTCCAGTTTCTTTTGATCCACTCTTCTTCCCTTCTGTCTCTCTTGGGGGATAAGGCAGCTGCCAACCCAGTGTAATATTTGGAAGGCATTTTCTGTTGGTGAGTGATCATGACTCTGGGAACAAAATTAGCCTTCTCATTCTGAAGGCTTTAGGAATCCAAAATACTTTGGAATAATTTTTTTTCCTATCTTATCAGCTGGTTAGCATGTAATTTTAACCGTTGTCCCCATGCTGGCCTCTACCTTAAAAAGTGGGAGGAAGGAAGAAGAGCAAGTAGATTTTTAGTTCTCAAAAATTAAAGCCACAAAATGTGCCTCTTCCCTTTTTTCTAGATCTGCTCCCTCCTTCCTACCACAAGTACTATTCCTTTTCTTTAAAATCCTGCTGAGCTTTAGGCTGCATGCAAAGGAAAATATAGCAGAAGATGTGAGAATGTCAACAGAGAAATTGAAAGGAAAATAACAGCTTTCCTGGCCCCAAGCTGGGCCTGCCACTCTTGCTATAGCCCCTATCAGTAGATCTAAAAAAGTCGTGGTTCCATATGCATGAGAATTTACTGCTTTGCATAGCTTTCTCCAAAGGAATTAATCACTTTTACTTGCCAGTGTTCCGAAGAGGATGATCTCTACAGGTCTTTTAGAACTTCTCCTAAAATAGATTAAACATAGCATTAAAGCCAAGTGTCCCTCAGACCAAGAACGGGTGGGGGGGGGGGTGTATTTCCAGTTGACTGCACTCTGGCCATAGAATACAGAGGGGGTCTTCAAGAGTTTTCTATTCCAGTCCTCCCGTTTACAGATGAGGAACTCGGAATCCAAGATCATACCATTAGAGACAAAAAAACGCAAAGTAAGGATTCCAATTCTGTTGTCTTTCCTCTCTTCCAAAGCACACCCCCTCCATTTCATTTTTCATTAACTAGGCTAAGTCCACGTTCACATTCCTTTAAAGAAGATTCTAAAATATTAAAATCTTGCTTCCTGTAGCTTTAGAAATTAGACTTTACAAACCACAGGCTTTTCCTAACTTGGGTTCCAATTTACTTCCAGAGCGTATCTGCAGCTTTCCCGAGTGCCAGCCATCACTTTCACTCAGTTCAGCAGGAGCCTTCCTTCGAAGGGCCGCCCTGTCGGGCAGGTCTACCTTTTCCCCTTGGAAGGGACCATGCCCCATGCAAAGAGAGAAGGATGTCAGGCACAGGAAGCAGCAGTAGACATCCTGGTTGCTTTCTGGAGACAGAGACAAGGCAGGGTCGGTAAAAAGAAGGAACAAAACATGACTCTCACGCTAGCAGCATTCAAAGAAACAGAGAGCCTCCCGCATAGGACTGATGAGAATGGAACCAAAGAGAGGAAAATCTATAAATTAAAATTCAGCATTAATCAGCCAATAAAATTATGGCAATGAAAACTCATAGCAACAAAGAAATTTTCTAAAAAAAAAAAAAAAGGATTAATGAAAACTTAGTATGCAAAATTATTTAGGTTACTTATTCTGTGATTACAGCTGTATAGGAAAAGACTTGTAGGAGTCGAGAGACGAGGGGGAAATCATAGAGTACCAAAAATGGTTGGGTCTGTGAGTAGAGTGGATACATGGGTGGGTATGGTCAAAGTTTTCTTTTCCCTTTTCTAGTTTTTTAATAATATGAGCATGTTTTATAATAAAACTTAAAATAGAATTCACAGTCTCGAACTAAAAAAGAAGGAACACATGAAAATCATACTGATATTGAGTAGAGGTCCTAGAGAATCAGATATACAGATGACCAAAGGAGTCCTCTCTGGACAGGAAGGAGGAAAAAGGAGGAGAGAGATTAGAGACCTCAGTAAATCAATCTCCTGCTGTGAAATGCTTTAAAAACCAAAATGGAGAAGTGAGTGAAAAACAAGACCCAGAAATGGGAGAATGACGGAATCTTAACTGCTGCACCAAGCCCAAGGAGAGGGATCTTTTTACTTGAGGGAAATTGGCTTTACCTGCCAGCAACTTGCCGCAACTAGTTGGCATGGTCACCTGCAAAACTCACATGCACTGTGGGTCTGGTGAGAGAAATTACAGGATCAACGCCAGTGAAGAGTAGGTTTAATATCTGAAATCCAATAAGAAAAACAATTTTTATATCTTTAAGGGTCTCCTAAGGCAGGATATACAGTAGTCTGTAGAAGTTTAGAAAGCCCAAGTGTACTGAGTTTTATGAAGAAATACCATTCCTCGGGTTTTTTTTTTACTTTCCAATTCCTCTTGCTTGTAGACAATAAGAATTTCAGTGGGACTATTGAACAGTAAACTGGAGGGAAAAATAACACGTTTTTATAAATCAGTGAAAGTATGTTTTTTTCTTATCTTCATGTATAAGTTAAGCCATATTAATTGTCTGAGTAATATAGCTTGAATTGAACAACTGGCATTTTTACCCCACAAAATTGCATGGACAGGATTGGTCCCAAAGCAGGCAGAATTTAAAGATTTACTGTATTTCTTCAAAATCAGGGCATTTTCTTCTTTCAAATTTTAGCTATTATGATTATATAATTTTGCATTCAGTATGTACATTTAATTTTTGTTAGTTTCCTTCGATACTCTTTATTATATTGGGGTCTTATTTTGTGACTGATGACACCTTAGAAGTAGAGGCATTCAAGTCAAAGGTTCATCCATCCCAAGAATATACACATTTTTAGGCACATACTTGGGCCTTGGTGAGCTTACTAAAGTAGGCTGCTTCCCTTCTTTTTTTTATATCTTTTTAAATATATAACCCAGAGATTTTTTAAATTAAATATATATTTAATTAAATATATATAAATAAATTAAATATATAACCCAGAGATTTTTAAATATATAACCCAGAGATGCTGGAAAAATTCTGCTTGATATGCAGAGACCCATTGTTATATCCATGTTCCCTTTAACTTCTTCACTTGCAATCTCTCCTGGTAGGTTGTCATCCCCTCTTATTTAATGGGCGGGAGAGCTTACTCTTGACCTCATGGGGGCCAGGATAGCTTGTCACTGGCCTCAGTGATCTCCAGAGACCCAGTGTCAGACCTGGCCCTTTGTCCTTCTGAGCAGCACCTCACATGTACAATCTCTCTTTTGGCTGGACTATAGCAGCCTTTCACACACTCGCTGTTGTTTTCTATAATGTATAATTGTTTTCTAACTCTTTGTTAAACTATGGGGAGTTTTGGTATCAGTTTTGTTTTGTTCATGACACTTCATATTGTTACACTCTTTGAAGTTACCCCAGGTGATGGAGTTTTATTTTAAGAAAATTGATGGTTTCTCAATTAGTCTTTGGGAATTACTGGGATGTTCTTTGGACACATCAAGTTTTCCATTTCTAGGACTTTCTCTTTGATTTTTTTCCCCCTCTTTTTATGGCTTCTTTTCAAGCAAGAAGTTCTCTTCTCCCTTGCTTGGTGTTTTTGTGTACTCGTGGTTTTCGCTACACTTGTCTCTCTCACTACACTTGCCTTCTCTGTCTCTCAGCTGCATTGTCACCTGAGTATCCTGTATTCAAACTTCCCAAGAGACAGTCTGGACTGATTGGTTGATCTGTACCAGAATGGACCTTCTGACTGCTTGGAGTCCTCCAGAGAATATAGACAAATGGCTGTCTCTGCCTCTGGTGCCCCTACCTTACCCAGACTGGTGTGGCAGGTTATAGACCCCTGGGGCACAACACTTGATGATTTTTGACAAGAAACATTTTGATGCCATTTTTCAGAAAGGAACTGGAAGTATAGCTAGCAATCAGAGTATAATAGATTCAATACAAACTAGTAGCAATAACAGTTATCTGTTAATTGCAGAGCATCCATTAAATCATAGTAATTTTTTAAACACCTTGCTTTTTATTCACATGTTATATAAGTTATCCATACATTTAGAAGTAAAAAAGCATTTTTTTACTGAGCAATTGATAAAGGAGAATAATAACTTTTTGTGTTTCTTGGAATACAACTACTAAGGCTTTCTTTTGGAGTTCAAGACTTTTTGACATAGCTACTTTGAAAATACGTAAACCAAAAACACACACACACATACACACACAAAAGCATAAATAAAGCAAATCTTAATTTTAAAAAAATCAATGTGTAAAGTGGACATTCTTTTGTAGAAAATCTCTCTCTAGGGGCTTCTGGGTGGCTCAGTGGGTTAAAGCCTCTGCCTTCGGCTCAGGTCATGGTCTCAGGGTCTTGGGATTGAGCCCCGCATCGGGCTCTCTGCTCAGCAAAAAGCCTTCTTCCCCCTCTCTCTCTGCCTACTTGTGATCTCCCTCTCTATCAAATAAATAAATAAAAGTCTTTAAAAAAAAATATCTTTCTATACTCAAGTTATTCTCTGTCCCTAAATGCCAGGCTCTAGGAGAGAGGATGAGCACTGGGGTTTGGGAAAGGTAGGGTATGAGGGCTAAGAAAATATTAGAGAAGAAGGTGAAACTACTTAAAACCAAGTATCATAGGTTTACCATACTCAGAAAGGGGTGAACAGTGTTTCTAGGTAAAGTACTCACCTATTCTGTAGCATTCATTTTACTACCTCAAACACTGATTTCACAAATTTAAAATTATTGAACTCATTCACTCAATGAACAGGTATGTCCACTAAGGCATATAATTTGATCTTTTTGCATTTGAAAACCTAGAGACTAGTGGTCATCTGCTTGTTGGCCTTCTGAATAAGTATCTTCTCCCCACATTCACAGTAAAATGTTTCAAGTGGGAAGATAGGGAGAGGAAGCTACTTATGTTATAATAAAGTCCTCTGTCCTCACCTCTAGAATAGACAAAAAACCATCCAGCTAACTTGCCAACAGTTCTTCAGCCTTCGGTACTAATATGTATATTTAGTATCATTAATCTTTTAGGATGATTTTTCTGGGACAGATAACATACCTTTTAAAGGCAAACCCAATTCTAACAGATTTTTTAAATATTTTTATTGATTTATTGAATTATAAAATACTGCAATGATTA